>JARLTB010000171.1:240000-1440000 GCA_030141615.1 Unio pictorum | reverse complement strand
CCTTCCTCTATGTCGATATGATACATCTCTTCATGTGTCTTAATTATTATTCTTGCTCAATACATTGAAATGAATCTGATTTAACGGTAAATATCTGTTATATACACACTATCCGTTAGTATGTGGCCAATTAACAGAAACGATAGTTTAGACACATTGAAGAAGTATTAGGATGACTGACATATTGTTTCCTTAATTAAGTACATATATTTGGTTACGCTTAGCAAATGCATTGAAACAGTACCGACGCATAGCTATCCGAGTCAGACGTTACTTGAACATATTGGTACATACATCGCAGATTATTATTTTCAGTACATTGTTTTCTGGAGAGAAGAGATACCGCAGTTCCTGGTCACAATTGCATTATTTATTTTTAATTAATTTGGTTTAATTGCCACGGAGGTTTCTGCCTCTCATACATTACAAGTCACTGCATTCAGATAGCTTTCTAAATTTCATCCTTATTGTTAGATATGTGAAAAAGCAGATCATTCCAATCTATAGACCCTTACCATCATTTAATGTTTTTGATGACATGTTTTGAATAATTATATTTAAATATCGACAAGAGAAGCTTTCTTCTATGATATCAATTATATCTATGAATCCTGTCTTAGGTCTAGATATTCTACTTTTTTAAAAATTCAAATATATTAAGCATTTCACCAACAACCTATGGTGTACATTTTAAGATATTTCAAGTGCGACAATGTACCGTTATGACTTTTAAAACTCACAATTTACGGTTTGAAGCATACGTTAGCTTTTGGGTTTACAATTTATCGTACTATCAGAATATAGCGGTTTTAAAAGTTAATATATATGGTATTCCACCGCTTGTGTACTGGAACCAGGTTTAAATGTTATATAATTGCAATTGCACCGTTTATAAATGTAGAGAAGATAAAATTGGTCAAAACATAACAAAATGATCACACCTAGGTCCGTTTATTTCTCTACAAACTGTACTGATAACTACGTTCTTTATAAATAACGCAACGTTCAAAGAAACTAATGTAAGCGCTAAATCGGAAGTTATACACGCTACACATTGCATTTCCATAGGTCAGACATGAACCATGTGATCAGACCCAGTAGTGTTTATTTCTGTATAAACTATATACTCAGAACTACGTTATACTCTAAAAATAGAGTAACGTTCAAAGTAAGTATTGTAAACGCTAATCGGAAGGTACACACTTTTTTATATCTTTGAACGAAATACAAATTGTGGCATAATTGGTTTGATATAATCAAATTACAAATCTGTAACTTTTTTGAATATATATATATGTCTTTCTTTGATTGGCTTTGGGGTTAAATATCTCATCATTAATCCCTCATCGTAACAGTCATGGTCGATGACTTGCACTGTTTGATTATTGTACCATTTCACTATAACCATTTACCGATAGTCTAAATTTCATTTGTATGCAGTCCCTGTAGTTAGCCCCAAATGTTAATCAACTGGAAAATATATTTAAAGAAACGAAGATTAGTTACCACGTCTAGGCAATAACGATTCGATCTATTCACAATGAACTCATGAAAGCATCAAATCCAGGAGTCATAATATGTCAAGCACATAACACATTCTTTGCTCTGAATATTGAACTTGTACTCATATCACATATGTCAATTTAGAGAAAACATTAAGACCATGCTTTGCAATGTTCAATGTCTTAGAGAATCTACGATTGGTAGAATTATTTTTTGTTTGAAGTAGCTGATACGTTGCAGATGGATAATCCCATGTTTTATAAATAGATACGTAGCAGATGCACGCAACATGAATGCATACGCTTAGAAAAGCCGTACAACTGACAAGAAATATCTATGAAATTTAACAATAAAAAGTTAAGAAAAGTTTATAAAAATTTCAATTATAAGAGATTTTGTCTCAGTTTATTGTGGTATAAACTGTCAGTTGTCGACTCACACAATTTGCATCAACGTTATTTGCAGAACATTTCAAACTTTTACAATGTTATTCTAGTTCAAAAGTGTGGTTGCAAAAGTTTGATGAAAAGCAGAAATGAAACGAAACTTATATGTTGTACCTACACTAAACACGATGTTTATTCTAACAAACAAATAAACAACATCAACCCATTTAAAACACTTTTGAGAAACCATTTGTTCAAACATCAAATGGAAGAAAAAAAAACATGAATTTTAGTATCGCCTTTGCAGCCAATCATGTGTACGCCTATCTAATGTTTTAAGTTCACATACGAATACATTCTTTATCATTCTCTATTTTTATCGGATGTATGTGTGAATACGATTGTAAGATAGGTATTCGTCTTCCTTCAAAAAGGTTTGAATAAGCCGGAAATTGTTAAGCATGATGCAGTGATGCAAATAATATCATCAAAACTGTACAGCCGTATTAAAAATAATTTGCCTTATAATGTAAAATAAAATAGTGAGAAATTTTTGATTCACTGATTATATTCTATAAGCTATGATTGCTTTAATGACCTAAATAATATTAATCTCTTGTCTTTGCATAAGACACATCGGTTATTTGGAAGAGATTATTCATTTGTCTTTTGTGACTAACAGTCATGAAAGTCGATGACATGTTGTTAGAACACGAATTGTTACGTTTTAGCTGAATTTAGCAATGGAAAATCTCATGTTTGATATTAGCCATTTTATACAGTTTGCCAGATTAACAAAAGGATTCCCAAATCCGCCAATTATTAAAAAAAAATGAAGTTATTCGCCGTCTATAACGGAGTTTATTCCTGTTAAAATATTTAAGTTTTCAAACAGTTACATTAAGTTATTATATAATTTTCTTAAAAAACAAACTCAGTTCCACAGTTAAATGATCATAAAGATTCATTGAACACAGCGTTATTATTCTATTCATTCTTATATATATATATATATATATATATATATATATATATATATATATATATATATATATATATATATATATATATATATATATATATATATATATATAAAGAGAGTTTGTTGCTTAATTTATCTTTTATACGTTTTTCGGTTCAGACTCCTGTTATAAAAAGAACGTAAAACATAAAGAACTGTTAAATGTCTGTAACGAATATATTTTTTTTTCTCAGCCATTTCATCGGAAAATCATTTGATATATATTATTGTTGGAATGGGAACCGTTTTAGCCGCTGTTTTCATCGCCTATGTTCAGCACAAGATTAGGACATGGTAACTACTTTTTAACTTATTAACTTATTGATAATATAAGTAACATGTTATATATATATATATATATCTATATATATATATATATATATATATATATATATATATATATATATATATATATCAACAATCTATGTATTATTGAGAAAAAATCTTCTTCAAACTATATATATTATTTTAATTGATCTTATAATTATTATACTAATTATTAAGGTAATTATATTTTATATTTTCTCAATTTATGGATACAGAGAGTGTTATGAACTATTTAAATTTTGTCAAATGTATAAACAAAACTCAGCATTGTCTTATCTTTAGAAAGTTTTGTCCCTTAAAAATATATGTGTTATGTTGTGAGATCTATTGCCGACCCTATGTACTTTGTGTTGTAACAACTATGCTGCAGTATATATACATATATATATATATATATATATATATATATATATATATATATATATATATATATATATATATATATATATATATATATATATATATATATATATATATATATATATATATATATATACCGGTATATCATTCATACTCTATTCTAGCTTACATGTTGACAGTGAGTCGAACAATAGTGCAAATGGTGATAATGATGACGGTGTCGACATACTACAGGGTGTATACCAGTCTGGAAAGTACTGGACAATTGTAAGTAATGCAGAAGGAGAACTGAGAACAGCAATTGAAACGGACGTTGAGTTGCGAGGAGAACCATTACTGATCGAATCAAGATGTGTTCCTTCCATCATCGGTTCCGAAGAATCAGTGAGGTCAGACAATATTAGAGTTAGTACATTAGATGGATATCTGAATCCCATTAGCTCTAGTGCGATGGGACTTGATGGTTACATCAATCCAATTCACACAGGTCCTGTTAATACAGACATTTCCTCTTTATGTTCGTCAACAGAGGTTTGAAACTTTGCATCGGTTTCAATATGAAGAAGGGTGCTCTAGAGATGTTTTGTTAACATGTGTTCATATTTATGCGCACTGTCGTGTTGGGTGAAGGGTTGAGGTCATTTCGTACACTTTAAACATTATTGTCGATACTAACTAACCATATAGTCTTTATCAACTCACTGTGTATAATTTGCACATAGTAGTTTTTTTGAAAGCAGCATGTACCTGATCAATAATGCATGCCCTTTTGCGAAAGTGTCGAGACCAACACACACACACACCGATTCATATATATATATATATATATATATATATATATATATATATATATATATATATATGAATCGTCTTAAATATGTAATAAGTCCGGTAACCGTACTTCCTTTCATGTAATCAACATACTAAACCGACAGTCAACACTCTTAATTATGACGAAACACCATCCTATAACTGATTTGAAGTCGCTCATTTTACACTATTATGGGCACACAGGAGTTAATTACATATATGCCAAGATACTTGCTAGAAGTTCTACATTCCTACATATACAAGAACAGTGAATGCTCAAACGCTGAGTCTAGCAAGACCATATGTTCAACGAACATCACCATGATGATCTACAAAGACTCGATACAAGTGACATATCTCTGGTATTTTAGAGCAATCATCTCTATGTAACACAAGACCTGATTAAACATTAAAACTGTTTTTCATTGAGAGATATGTATAACTGCACGATAGGCAAAATTCATGCATAAACACTAATCATATTTGATTATAAAACTCTACAACGTTCATCATATTTTGCTATACATATAATGCATATTTCAGGTCAACGTTTCATTTCAGCTCAAGTACGATGCTAACATAGAGCAGAGTTTATCACGACTGATATTACTCCATTATGTGAAGAAGTTTCCCCGAATAGACGTATAAAATACATTTAAAAATATTTAATGTAGTTCAGTGTACTAAAGAACACACGTGATACAAAGAGATTTACTTACATCTATCAAGAACCCCTACAGTGGATGCTTTGTTCTAAAAAAAGACGATAATGTCCTGACTAAGTTTATATGTGGTATAATTATACCAATTATACCAAATATTAGCACTCTGTATATAGACACAGGGCGAAAAGAATAATCCTTACTGCCTACTTTTTTGTAAATGCCGCAGGTTGTTAATTGCCCAGATGAGGAACCTTCCCAAGAAAACACATTATATACGCTATGGATAACGATGTGTACGAGCAACACGGGATACATGGTCATGACACTTTCTAACGAACAATTAAACAACTAAGTTCATACTTGCAAGTTAACATATATAAGTAAGGTTACAAACAAATCAGTTATTTGGTGCATTTTTAAACGAATGCAGTTCTAAAATATTTAGGTTGTCATTTATAACATAAACAACTCAAGACTAAAGTATAACTTGCTTCATATTTGTACAGTACTGAATCAGCTTCAACCATCGTACACATGCATATGAAATTTGATTGTACTGACACTACTCTAATATGTTTATACGATCAAAATAGAGTATTAACGGTGCCGCAGCTGTATATATTTTGCTCGATTCATGTTGGATTAACTGTCGGTATTGACACGGGCTATTTCATAATCATTGTCAATAGAAAGTGTTCTATGATATCCATATAACTGTATTACAGATTGTAAGCTTCAAATATACATTCTGTTAACACATTTTTGACATTTGTTCACTTTTTGACAAGTTGAATGTTAAGACTTTCATTTTACTACAGAAATTATCAAGTTTAGAACTGTATACAAACAAGACCTGAAATATTAAAAATTACTATATTTGAGGAAGGAAATTGTACCCTTGTGTTTTTCCTTTTTTATGTTGTTTTTCTCTTTTGACATTAGAAGACTCTCTCTCTCTCTCTCTCTCTCTCTCTCTCTCTCTCTCTCTCTCTCTCTCTCTCTCTCGCGCAATCGTGCTACATTTTACGATACATTATAGTGTTGAAAATATTCTTGCCAATCATTTGTCCCAATTGTACATTCAAATTGTACGTAACAGCATAGGAAGTCCATTAATCGGATAAGAACTCCATTAGTCATTATGAACATGATAAGCATCTATTTCTAGATTTGTTTTCTAGATATTTAATTAATTTAAATATTAATGGGCAAACATGTCATATTGACTCTAAACTTTTCACATCAGCAGCAGAGAGGGTGAACAGACCAAATTATAGAGGCGTCTATTTGTCAAACCAGGGCTTCCTCCAAAACCGACAAAATAGTGTCAAAAAAAAAAGAAAATAAGGCATCTGACCAATCGAGACGCATTTTCGTTGTCACACCCTCTTTGCTGCTACGATCCGGCAAAACCTCAATCTGGTTCGACAGAAATCGATGAAAAAATAGTGGAAGAATTATGTAATAAATTTACTGAGGATACTTTAACAACAATCGATCAAAGTAATTCAAATGATTTTATCGATATTGTTGCTACACGTTACAAAGATAGAAAAATAATGTTGAAACCTGGACATAAAACTTATATTAGAGATATGCAACATTGGGTTGATGAACTTTATAAAATTAAAACTAAAACAAGGCGAATCGATGCAAAACGTGTACAGTATATAGGATATATCAATGCGGAAGATACGTTATATGATATATATGAAACATTAAAAGAGCAAGAAATAGAAGAACAAAAACAGCGGAAGAAAAGAACCATTACGGCAAATAAAAATGGAAGAACAAAAACAGCAAAAAGAAGAATTAAAGCAGCAGCGGGAAGAAGAACTAAAACAGTTAGGACAACAAAGGAAGAAACAAACAACTTCAAAGCATGACCCTTCTCCACCTCACCAAGAAAGAATAACCGAAATAGTAATGTGGGATACCCTGGGGACAATGGAAATCCAGTTAAAAGGGCTTGGGATACCCTGGCGACAAGGGGAATTTAACATGGTGGGACTGTCTAGCGACAAAGGGAATTTAACAAGGGGAATATTTGGGACTATCTAGCGACAAGTGTAATTAACTTGGTGTGGCTATCTAGCGACATGAGAAATTTAACATGGTGGGACTTTCTAGCGTCAACTGGAATTTAACATGGTGGGACTATCTAGAGACAAGTGGAATTGAACATGGGGAATATTTGGGAGTATCTAGCGACAAGGAGAATTGAATATGGTGGGACTATCTAGCGTCAAGGGAAATTTAACATGGGGAATATTATTTGGGCCTGTCTAGCGATAAGGGAAATTGAGACAAAGAAAGCAAATTGTTTTTGAGGTATATGAGTGGCCCTGAAAAGAGCTTTTGGGTTCTTCTTCTTCTTTTATTTTCTGCCGTAGTTCCACCACCTTTTGATTTTTCCAGTTATTCCCTTCTTCTTCTCTTCGTTCTCGGGAATCCAAGCAGGATGTCTGATAGCTCTAAACTTATCTTGAATCTTCATCCAATTATTATTTAATCTCTCGAATTCCTGCTTGTTTTTCTTTTTTTTGTTTTCATTGTCCTTTCTCTTCTTACTCCATTTATCTTTTATCTTCTTCACATCTTCTGTTAGCTCATTTCACGTTAGTTCTGCGGCTTTCTTGAGCTGGTTCAAATCTTATTGGACATGGGGCTACTCTGCCAAATGAAAGATATTATCCAAAAAACACTTTACATTTTGGACAATATATATATGACTTCCTTCAATGTCCCCATGCTGACATTGGGCGTTTTAATGCAGCCTCGTAACTTTTCGGCTTCTTCTTCTATCATTCTTTCTAAGAACTCCCTGGCTATTTTCAGTCTGTTTGCAAAGTCTAGGCTGTTTAAAAACTTCCTATCATTATGTAGTCTTTCCGCTACATATTACCCATCAAATATTCAGAAATAGCTGTCTTAAATTGTTGAACAACGTTCACGCTGTCACCATCTTCCATGATTATTTCGTGGAATGGTAGTAATGACCGACACTTGAGTATATATATATATATATATATATATATATATATATATATATATATATATATATATATATATATATATATATATATATATATATATATATCGAAAGCACAAACGTGAATGAAAACATCCCTTATACTCACTTTTCATATTAAATACTATTCACAAAACATACAATTTACTATCCACACACAGAGAAGCAGCCAAACCAAACCAAACCAGACAATCTACTATAATCTATTATCAAAAATCACACGATCAACTTACTATTCACACACACGGGGAAGCAGCCAAAACAAATCACGTAATCTACTATCAAATATCACATAATCTACCATCCACACACGGGGAAGAAGCCAAAACAAACCAAACAATTTACTATCCACAGACGGGGAAGCAGCCAGAACAAAATCTAATATCAAATAACACACAATCCACCATCCACACAAACACACGCGAGCACACACAAACACACACACACACACACAAACACACACACACACAGACACTATCCAATCAGGAATAGAGTCAGTGTTTATAATCACACTACTCTTTTCTCATAACAATTGGCAATTGGAACAGTATCTTTTCTAGACACTTGGTTAGCCATGAGAAGGGCTGTTTGATAAAACTCCAAAATGCACCTAGTTAATGCTGACATCTCCCAGGTCTAACTCCGCACACACAACGTCTGCTCCAATCATCCTCCCAGTTTATTTGTATGTTTGGGAGTGCAGAGGAGGCTTGAGTGGCTTCACTATCCCAATCTTCCGTTTAAATGAGTGTCTAAACGAAGATTGTGATTGGAGGGGTGACTGTTAGGAGAATGACTGACGTTGGGCGCAAAGCTCCCAAAATTGTTACTGTTGTTCCGTTGTAAGAGTAATTCAGAGAAGGACTGAGAAGAATATAACCGACGCAACTGTTGAGTAAAATTATCCACATTTGTTTGTCTCCTTGTTGCAAACTCAAATTAGCAATGGATGCAAGGACGACTCAATACGCCACAAAGATTTGTCAGAAAAAGACAATTTGTGTTTTAGGTACACGTTCTTCTCACCACACCCACAATGGTTGCTTTTGTACATATTGCAGAGAAGAACTGGTAAAAGGAATAGTGACTGTGGTAGCCGAGGCTGTGTGGAAGGGCATGATGGTCACTTCTTTTGATAGTCGATGACTTGCGAAGCGTCAATCCAAGAATCAAAACTAGGAGGATATCATTTCCAACGTACTTTTGACTTCTTTGACACGTTATTTTCCTACTTTACGGGTTCTTCGTTCGAGAAGGCTTTCAATGTCGTATACTTCGTCTTCTTTCTTGGTGACAAGTTGTAACTTAGGCAAGTTTAAAGTTTCTTTTAATACTTTTCCGTTCATGTCTTCAAATTGATAGACGGTAGGATGACCATGACGCACTCGTCCAGTAACACGAAACAATTCGGTGGTCCAGTTGGGTAAGTAACCTTTGTCGAAAGTGCGTTTGGTTTTGCCAATGCAAACCCAATCTCCAGTGGTTTCTTGGAGAAAGCTATCTACCGGGACGTTTCAAACAGACTCTCAAAAACAGTCACTTCGTTGTCAGGTGTCACATGCTTGTGGGGTAATTCCAATGCGTCTGTGGTAAGATTGGTTGAAAGCTTGGACTATGTGCGGTAAGACGTCGATGTACTTGAGACTGTGTTGATGCGTAAAATATTTCCACATGCGTTCTTTCAAGCTACATTGAAAACGTTCCACGATGCTGGCTTTGGTTTCATCATTTTAGGTGGTAAAAAATGAATGTCAAAGCTTGGTTCAGAAATTTGGTGCCCTTGTCGGTTTGCCATCGACGATGGTGACGACCACTTTGCTGCTACTAATTCTCCGCTGTATTTGGAAGTCTATGGCACGACCCAGGCAAACAACAACAATTGCCTATGACACAAAATAAATCTTTGTAGCCACGATTGTAGCTGGCTAAATGAGAGACATCAGCTAAATTAGCTTGCCATTGATGATCGATGCCTTCCACTTGAGTGCGACTTCTGGGAAATTTTCGTCGAATGGGTCTTGTAGCTATCGTTGTACTTCAGGTAAATGGAGATTTTTCAGTCTTAGCAGCACGATACAATTTCTGAACGCCTCCGTAACCTGCAGGGTGGGCTGGATCTTAGTAACTGTTGGCTAACACCTGATCCATTGTTTTGCTAATAAGGTTCCCACTTTTTAATGATACTGCTTTGTGTGGTGCGAAATGATGGTTGTTTGGAAATTGTGTTACGTGTCCGATGGGCCACAGGAGTAAACGTCGAAGGTACTGTTGGTAATGGCATAGCATTGGTCTTTTCTTTCTCACTTCTGGCTTCGTTTCTTTTTTTTCTCACTTCTGTCTAAGGAATCCAAGTTTTGAGTTCTTCTCGTTGGGGAGTAGGGGAAGGGGTCAACAAAGAAACCGCAATCTTACTAGGAATGGAAGTTGACGGGTGTGTTTGAAAGATGTCATGGGTATCTTCTTCCTTTGGCAATTGTGGGGTTACATCTGTCTTGTCCGCTGTAAACAGTGATGGTGACGGACTATTCATTAGAGCTTTAAAATCAGTCAGAGTGGGTAGAGCTGTTTGTTCCACAGCTTTCCGATGAAAGAGTTGCAGTCATTTCAAAAGTTGACCATACTTTTGCAATTTTTCGGTTTCGGACAAATCGTTGCAGTCCATCAACGATTGCAATTCGTTTTCTAATTGGGACATCTCGGTCAAATGAGGATTCGGTGGCAAATGTGGGGTTAGTTGTTCTTGCCAACAATGGTATTCCATCCAACGTTTGTAAGGGACCAGATTCAGTTTTCATCCTTCCATTGGCTTCCAGAGGTTATGTCTGAGATCGTTTTACTCCATAAGTCCCTTTTATCTTCTGTATTAATCATACATATTTCTACCCATCCCTTGGGGCATCCCTTGTGTCATCCCTTGTGTCATCCCATGAATCAAACCTGGCAATAATGCTCTCAACATAGAAGCAAGAAAGGGTAAAAATCCTCCGCGTTGCACCAACATCTTTTTCCTTTGACGGATGGGTATTTTCTTCTGAATCTTTTGACGAAGAACGTGTCGATGTTTGTCTAATCATTTTCTTCTGATGTAGAGACAAAGGTATCGTGTCTTTCAAGATATTCAAACAACATTCGCACACGGTATCGATGACATCTTAATGATGTGTAGTCGCATGGTCATAGAGACTTTAGACATAACAGACATATCTCCATGTTTGGCTAAACGAGGAGTTAGTCCTTTTCTTGTCTTTCTTTTGTTTTCTAAGAGGTGTCATCTTTGTTTGTTCGTTCCAGAAATACACTGACGTCAAACACTTGGTAAACACCCTCTTTTATCTTCATTTTGGAATTAGCGCAGCGTCAAAAATGTAGCGATGATTTTCCCTAAATCACGAAAAAATTTACTAACACCAGTTTGGTTCTGAAATGATTTGCCTATTTCGATCAAATTATTTTCAAGCCAATTATAAAGCCTGTCTTCTGGTGACTTCACATTTTCTTTGGACGACTGGGTATTTTTAGAGCATGACGTCGATGTTAGGCTAAGCGTTGTGTGAATTGACCAAATTGTATTTTACCTTTTTCGTTTGGACAACAGAAAGACGATGGTTGTGCACGTTTTTGAGGAGACATCATTGAGTGTTCAGAAGTAGCACAGAAAATACTGATTCAAGTAGTTGTCCTCAAGTCATTTTTATACTGGAATGCGACTTCACTGATTATTGTTGCTTCGTATCAACTTCCTGACAGGAAACAAACGTCGTGAAGGGGTTCGTAACGGACTAAATCGGGATAGTTAATGTGCAGATAAATGCAGTAAACTCTGTAACGTGACGGATTTTTCTTGGACTTTGACTTGGGAGCAGGTTCTTTGTGAACAGAGGCTACTGCCACTAATGAGGAAGAGGGTGACACCGGTGGAGGAAACAATATGTGCGAAGCAGGTTTCCAATGTTTTATCAAATTAGGAAGAACGGGCGTCAAATTGGATTTGACTGGCATCTCCAGCAACGGAGAAGAGGAAGAACCTGAAGCTAATGCAAACGCGGTCACTGGTCTTGCAGGTTGTGGTTTACGAATATAATGATGCGTCCTGTCTGAAGTGCCTCTTTTGCGGGTGACAGCTCTTTTCTGTAGACTTTTCTTTTTCTGTGATTTGTTCTTGACACCATTGTTCTTGTTGTTTGGCTTTTTTCTTGGAGTGATCTTTGGGAGCATTTGGATTCCAGTTTAAGAGGGAACGAATGATGAAACTTCCTAGAGAACCGCTCCCTCCAGATATCAAAATGATTTGCTTTTTGGTTTGAGTGTCGATGCAAGGATCGGTCATTTGCGTCTGATGTTTGGCTTGATGTAGAATGTGAATGAATGCTTGCAGTAAGTGACGAGCTGTCACCGAAACCATCGTAGGACTTCCTTGAGACGTAAACAAGTATTTGTGGATTTTTTTCGTGACTGATACCGTACAAGGTACGAATCAATTTAACGGGAAGATGATACTGAAGGGACGTCATGTTGACAATGTATTAGACAAGGTCAAAGTGAACGAGGTTTTATAGATTTTTTTGTTGTTGTTGCTGTTGTTATGTCCACGACGATGACGTGTACACAGCATGTCCTCCGTCTTGGCACCAGTCGTGAAACAAATGAGTACGAAATTGCAAATAAACGGGGGTTGTGGGTTTTAAATCCACGAGTAAATAGGCGTGTGGTGTTTGAGTGACATCACCGTACGCATGCGTCAGCCAAGGTGTTCCTAACAGTTTGTCTAAGACTAGCACTTTAGATTTATCTCTAGAAGTGTTAAACAAGACCACATAATGAGCATTGAGACTAATGGTACGATGGGGTTTACGTCATTGAAACAAAGTTTGTGTAATGTAAATAACACTGGCATTACAGTAATGCCCTTTACGCGTAAACCACGGTTAAAAATTGTCTTCGTCTTCTCCTAACATGTCGTCGAAAATGACCAAATGAGTTTGACTGGGGTCACATTCGATCCCGTCGTCTTCGTTAGGAATGCCTCCCACAAACACAATGGAATCACCTTGACTTTCTTGCGGATTGCCACTTTTTGTAACACCACATTATGCGTTGAGGTGAACGATCGATCAAATGATGTTTATGTTTAATCAAACATTTGAAAAATTCGGTTTTGCCTGAAACGCTCGGTCCAGCAATTAACATGTTAAAAGGATGACGAAGATACAAGGCCTCCCAACTATCATGATCTAAGTGTTCATCAAAGACTTTGAATGTCGAGGAGGAAGGAGTAGAAATAACAGAGGTAGCCATAGTGGTGTATGGTACGACACTTTTGACACAAAAACAGACAAGACAACATTTTGTTATACTTTTGCTCAGGACACGTTTATTTCAATTCATGTTTAAACTGGAACAACACGAAAGACAAAAATACATAAAAGGCAAATGGATAAGTATGGGAATAAAACACACATTGTAACGATCAAAGTGTCATATAAACAAGTCTCTGTACAACATCGTTTTGGTAAACAAGCTGTCATAGAGGTAGTGTGTAATGTTCTTATAGTCTCTACATTGGGTACAGTCACATAGGTGTCCTCTCAGAATGGTCTTTCAGGAATGTCCATGACAATCCTGTCTTGAAGGGAGTAATTGTCCTCGGTGACATATTCTTTTTATTCTGGTACTGTCACTAACACAGGTTTAAAAGTGACATTTTTGACTCGACGATGGATTTTACGAGCACAACGCTTGAGCATAACGGGATGCTTCTTTTGTCCAAGTCTCAAAAGCCCAACTTTTCCAGTCAAGTACATCTGTCCAATGAGAGTGTAAATCACAAACTACACACACATCATCGTACACCTCTTCCATACGTACAAGTTGACGAATCTTTTTTTCCTGTAGAGGTCGAGATGTGTCCAGATGAAAGCATATGACTTTTAACAGAATGAGTCTCTCGTGGACTTTTAAGCAAAACCCCTATTGTCTTTGTAAGTATTGTTCGTAAAGTGTCCACAAGGAATCTACGGGTAAACGAAATCCCAGAAAGCAAATCAATAAAACACACACTACAAATCGACCCCAATTTGATGGGACACAGTTCTCGTAAAAAGTGTTCGTAATCCTCAACCGCTTGAATATTCTCATTGATATCCTTCCACGGAATCTGTTTTCTCACAAGTGATAAAGGTTGTGGCATGGTAGGCTATTTTATACTTATGTATGTCAAAGGCAATAAGTGTATATTTTGTACAGAATTATTTAAAATCCTCTCCTCAAGCGAAAGTGATAGACATCAGGGTAGCGTTCAAGAATGGTAATACAATCCTCAGATGTAAACGGTCTAAATTGGTATCTGTGGAAAAAGGAACACTTGATCAAGAAAAATCTGTCACGTTGGTTGACTTTTGTCACTTTCCTCTTGTGAATTTCACGACACAAACGTTATAGAGTCACCAATTGAGATTTTTCTCTTGCAAGTCCCTACCAACCGTCCTTTTAGATTTTATATTGCAATTCGTGTGGTAATCCTTGAATATTATTTTTTAGAGAGGGTTTATATACTTGTCTAGGTTTGACTTCTACCCAAACTGTTTTTTTAAAAGACATGGAATTGTCACTTTCAATAACTAAGGTCCCATTAAAAGTAGGTAGTGACAATTCGGAGACAATCGATCATGTTCCAGGTAAGCGGAATCCTTCTGTTCCCACTCGTAAATTGACAAACCGCAACTGAAGCACTTGGCTTTATCCCTTTCGCCCAAGTAGAAAAATTCGGCTCTGGCTAATTCTCTCAGGAATTGGTCCAGGCATACGTTTTGGCCATTTCAAGGTTTGGAATCGAATTCTAAAGTTACAGCATTCAGGCAAGCAGGCAGGGAACGAAAATCAGTTCGATGCAAGTACGTTGAAAATCCCAGGAGTTCACGATAACGTGTGGCACCGCTTTCGCATCTCAGCACGTACAGCAGCTGCACTTTTCATGGTAGGTATAGTGGTAGTAGTCATATTAAAGTTCCCACGATCTTCTGCTAAATCGCTGAGGTCACAGCGTACGGCATCACTGCAATCACAAGGTATAACATCGCACTCCACTTGAGAATCCCCAAATTTGAATGATGTCTGTATAAACGGATTGATCTTCTGCAGCTTCTGCAGCTTGGTTGTTGTAGTCACAATGAACTATTGGTTTTGGACAATACCCCTTTTTATATGCCGCCATATATCGACGTGGCCGTACGGTAAAGTGAAGTGATTTGTAAGCCTCACTCTCTTCTTGTACACAATTTGATAGACTTTTTCTAAAGGTCGGCTGACGATTTGGTGTGTGGGTAAACAGTTCGCGGGTGGTCAATTTAAAAGTTCCATCCTGTCCCGACTGTAAGGTTTCTTGTAGCACGTCAAAGTTCACCACTCGACTGATGCAATAATTGAGAATCAATCCTTTCACTTCACATTTGGTGTACATTTCTCCTTGCGGATCTCGGTATTCGTTGCCGTAATTTTTAGGACCGCCACTTGCAAAACTTAGAATCTTGTCGTCGTGATGTTCATCTGTCCATGCTCATAAACGGTCTCATTCGATGTCAGGGTAACACTTGTTCGGCCGATCTATGTAGATGCCACTGTTTGTGTCAAAATGCAACACACGATCTCCTAACAGTTCTAACAATTCGTACAATTTTCAGCGAGCGTTGGCTGTGATGTAAATCGTAATGATGACATTTCCAAATTTGTCGGCTTCTAAAAAGTATAATTCTTCTTCGTAATTGACTAAGATCAAGTCCTCACGAATGACATGTACATTTTTCATGTATTTGGTTTGTCGTGAATCATCTGGAAGTAGCGGTAAGGTTCTGACAGATACACCTTCTTGGGTAAAGACGGGGGTTGAGCCATTTTGCCCCACAAGCCTGTTAACATCACTTTGGCAAACGATCGCCTTCTAAAGTGATGCCTTCCTGCTCCCAATATTTTGCTTTGAATTTATTTTGGTCTTCTGGTGTGTGACACCAGGGAGGATAGCCGCTAGCTTCTTGTTTTAGTTTCAAAAAGGCATCCACGTTGTCTGGGAACTTACCTTTCTGTGTCTCGTCACCCTTGTGTTATTGTGTTATTGATATATCTTGGGAAAGTGGTAAATTACGAACACTCATAGGAGTACATAAGAGATGGTATCCCAGGTCCTATAAACAATTCCATACTAAACCACGTTCCTGTCAAGGCGCGTTCTTCCTAGGTGTGCTGACAAGGTAGGTCCTGGTTTCACGTTTAGGCAGAAATACGACACGAAATATCAGTTTCCCTTGGCAATGGTGAGGTAAAACGGGATTAGATATGCATGTGGGAGTCAAGACTTTACATATTATCAATCCATCGTACTTGCGTATTTTGTCCAGATCAATGTGTTCTGTCATCAATTGTGGGTGCCCTACGGGAAAGTGACAATATTTGCACACGTAAGGTTACAGCAAGCAACCCATCCAAGTATTTATCACTTCTCTCTTCTCCTCGTCCGCTTGGTACAAGCAACAGGTACCCTTCGTCCGTCCTCCGTACAAACTATTCCGTGGGTTCAATAGGCCCACCAACTTGTAACTTTCTACGATGCGTTTAAACTCGGGATCGTTTTCAAACGGTCATCGTACTCATGTTCCCACATTTCCACCACTTGGTATCATTGCTGTTCTAACTTCAAACGCCGGTGACAAGTAGCCTGGTACAAGTCTTCTATGATCCGTTGTAAAAACTGATTTTTGGTAACACGTTGAGGTTACCACATGGGACATCCGTGAAAGAAGCATCCGTTAAACTAGTACACGATTTGAGGGTTTTCTTAGTCCCAGTCATCCAATGAATACGTTCCAGTGGACCTTTCGCCTCCTCCGTTGCAGGCATGTTGGATCCATTTGTCGTCCTTGTCGAACAAGTAATGTAGCCATCGTTGGGCTTTGGCCGAGTATTGACGTTTGACAAAGTTCGTATTTGAGAACTGATAACAGCTATGGTATTTTCAGGCCTGCATCGTTTTCGGTACACTAAGGAACACACTTTGGCTATGGTACAAGCTTCTTTCAAAGGATCGATCCCTCCGTCCACCATGAACAATTTTCGAAATTCTCCACGTCAACGTCGTAAAATGTCCACGTCTGATCGACAGTACTTTAACATTTCTTCGTGAGAGTCAAATGGGTCAGATGCGTGAGTCTCGTACCAAGCGTGGAAAGCATCTCGTTGTTCGGTGCTTATGTTATCGGGGTCGTTGTCGTCAGCTTCAGGCAAATGGAGTAGAACGGCATGTTGATTGGTTTCGGTACTGAAAAAGTATGGAAAATAACGTTTGGCCATTTATGTCATTCCAAACGTTTTAGGCATGCGACTCAAAGCCATTGCCAAGTAACTCATTGAATCTTTAAACTGTACTTTTCCTACTTGAATAAAAATGACTTTGGCTCCGTTCAAAGTCACTTTAGGACGTTCGATACTTTGCTCCGCAGAGTATCTGAGCAGAAAGTGCCCATGGTATCCCGAGAAATTGTGAGCCATTACCGTGACATGGCGATGCCAATCCCCGTAGTGTTTGATGACCTCTTTAATCCACCTTTCGTGGATGGAATTTAAGATCCATTGGGCGAAGTTGGCTAGCGTGTTCGCCTCCCTAAAGACTCTTTCACGTCTTCCAGAAATCTTGCTTCAGTGAGGGCAATCACTAAACATAGGTTCTTGTATGCACGTCTCGCACGCTCGGTGAGCCACGCAGAAATTGGGAATTTTAATGCCAGTCTCCTGCATACATTCTAAATCAAAAAAGTTAAAATTTCCTTTCTTCTGGTCATCTTATTGTTGGGTATGTATTTTTGAATGAAGCATTCGTGTTCCAAGTCCACGATTTCCTGCCAAAAGTGACACCGCTTCTTCAATCGACAAACATGAAACTTGGCATTATTGGTACTTATGCCTTGTCCAGAAGTAGAGCATAATCTCAGAAGATGACAATTACTTTTCTGCTGTGAAACTTGAATCTTCAAATGTTGTTGGTTTCAGGTAGGACTGATCAAAAGTGCGCTGACAAACAGGGCAATGCACTCGTTCTTGTCCTTTGTTCAAACACGGTTGAAAGGCTAAATATCCTTCACATTTCGATCCACAATGTTTGTGGTGTTCTCGATTGGTATAATCATATTCACATTTTTCACAGTAGTAACCGTATCCCAGGAATGCAGTAATATTGGTGATGGTATCAAAATGCCCATCGCGATGATATTCGTGAATGTATTTTCCGTCTTTAAAATTGTCGAAACAAAAGAAGTCCACGCATTTCTTTAGGGTGTACTGTCAAGGTGTAACGTGGAGCCAGGACGTATTGCAATTTTTGCATTTCTGGAATGCCGCAAGGGGTGACTTTGGATATCACACCTTGCTGTAACATGAGTTCTGCTTCACTACGTTGTTTGGCTTGGTCCGATCGTTGAATAATTTTCCAGGCTCTTTTCCATTCTGCCGTGGCATTCATGTTGGCATACGTTCGGCCTACAACGATGGCACGGGCTAAACACATCTGGTCTTGAGAATTGCTAATTCGTACGAGGGTTGTGTTGGTGTTGCGAAGATTGTCCACCAATAACACTTTTTGTGTTTTCATGTCCAATGAGGAAAAGAAACGTGGGTCATAAACAGTGTGGCTTTTCCGTCGGTAATGTGAAACTTGTCGTTGGATTGTTGTACATGTTGAATCTTGTCGATGACTTTAGAAGGTGTCAATTGTGATGGGCTGCTAGACTCGATCCAGACGGGAGACTTCAAATTATCCTGAAAGAAAGTCTAAAGTGATCGTCTTCTTTGGCTTGACATTGCATATCAGTGTAGTTAACACACAATCCTACACCTCGGTAATGCAACCTGTATTTTCCACAGGTACGTTGGACTTGACATCTTTTAACTTCGCTGCGTACGTGTAAGCCGTAGTTCTAAATTTTCGAGAGGAACGCTTTGTTGTCTCTCAGGGTTTATTATGGGTTGTGAACTTTGTTTGGACTTCGATTGTCTGGGTCTGGATTCGGGCTCACTCATGTCATCATCGAAATCACTGGCTTGATTTTTAGCCAAGACTTCAGCTACTGTTCGCGGCGATAAATCACGTTTCTGTCTCTTATCGTCTTCTCTTTTCCCTGCAACATGATGCGATCGTTTCACCTTGTCTGCATCAAGTCAAATGACTACATTTTAAAGGCCATAACCCCTATATATTCATTTCCGATCAGTTTATATATAAAGGGTCATTGCCTTCAAGTATTCATTTCACTCTCACATTGGCCTGAACGATTGAAGAGCCTACACAAGTTGAACTTCTGATCAAAGCTTTGCATGGTGTCATACGAAAGTTTTCTTCAGACAAGCCTACGGACTATTCTCCCCCCTTTCGAGATCAAAGTCAAGGTACTTGCTATATCTGTAAGAAGAAAGGATATTGGGCTACATAATTTTCAGATCGTGAAGAAGAAAAAAAACAGGTGTCAGAAGAAACAAAAGACAATATACCTGTTATCATTGTAAAGAGAAAGGACATTGGTTTTCAAACTGTCCTAACAAACAACAGGGGCAGGAGGAGGTGAGAGGAATTCTGAACCGGAGGAAGAAGAGAAAGCCTCCCCAAAGGATGAAGCTCGACAGGTTCACAAAGACCAGAAAAGAAGACGAAACGAAAATGACGAAGAAGAAGAAAAATAAAAAAAACTGTGACAGTAAAGAAATTGAAAAAAACAGAAGAAGTGAACAGATGAAGTCAATAAATTTTTTAAAGTGGTATTGTGTTTCGCAGTGGTGTGATATTGGATTGCAACTTTTGTACCAAAATACGCAAGACAGAAAACTCGTAAGTGTACCTTGCTTTTGTTTTTATACAGTAAGAACCTCATTCACTCACACGTACATCATGGGTAAAAAAGGACTTTTGAGTTTTCATTGAATTAGGCTATTGAAATAATCTTTTTTGACAGATTTAAGTGGCCGTAAGAAAGACCGTTTGGTGTATTTTTTTAAAAACAAAACAAACTCATAAATGATACGAAACCATCTTTAACTGTCTTAAGCTTTTGCCACGGCCAAGGCCTACATCTGGACTGGACCATGTCAATGATTTGGTAGAAATCACTAAAGGTGGTATGGCAGACGTAGTCACGGTTAGATTGGGTTGTTTAGCTCGAAAAGGTCTATTCCTCTTGGGTCGTAATAAAGATGTATCACACATTTATTTCAGACTCCCTAACTCTGCTAAAATGTATAAAGGTACCGTGACCGTTTGATTTTCACTATTTTCCTTCTGTCCTTGGTCTTGCTGTCTCCACTACTGCTTCACCTCAATTCATCGTCTTCTTTGTTTCCGACATGATTGACAATAGGTCGGATGCATTGACTGCGCACATACACTAGTACCTCTATATAGGGAATGTGACGTCACATACTACTCTCTTCCTATTGGACGACTGTGACTGACTTTTGAATAAACTCAATCCTTTTCGATCCGCTCTTATCCTATAAATAAGCGCAGTACACGGCATTCGCTTCACCAACGTAGAATCCTCAACCCTTGTTTCATCCATGCTCTTTCACCTGGACTATCCCATGTATGTCAGATCATGATGGGCAATCACTCATATCACTGATTTCTTTGGAAAGAAAGAATCTATGTGGAGAGGCAAGGCTGTTTAAAGAGAGTTCTCCTCTATGGACCAGAAGTGAGGAGAAGTTTAAGGAAGAGAAGAAGATCCGTGAGATGTCTTCTGTGTTAACAATATAATGTTAAGCAAAAAAATCCAAAGGCCCATTTCAGGGGCACTCATATACCTCAAAAAGATATTTACTTTCTTTGTCTCAATTTCTCGTGTCGCTAGACATGCCCAAATAATATACCCCATGTTAAATTTCCCTTGACGCTAAATAGTCCCACCATGTTCAATTCCCCTTGTCGCTAGTTACTCCCAGATATTCCCCATGTTCAATTCCCCTTGTCGTTAGATAGTCCCACCATGTTAAATTCCCCTTGACGCTAGATAGTCCAGCCATGTTAAATTCCCCTTGTCGTTAGATAGTCACACCATGCTCAATTCCACTTGTCCCAAGATAGTCCCAATATTCCCCATGTTAAATTCCCCTTGTCGCTAGATAGTCCCACCATGTTTAATTCCCCTTGTCGCCAGGGTATCCATTTGACTGGGAATTCCATTGTTTCCAGCGTATCCTACAATTATTGCTAACAGATGATGATAATGATGTTTTAGAAAGATTCGGACTGGTACCTGATGACAAATCTGATGATACAGCTGTTGTTAAAGTTTAGGGATATTCTATGAGTGGAACTCACGGAATGGTCTTGTGGTATGCCATAATCATATTCTCTACGATATAGCACGATTAGAAATTCTTATAGGGTGTAAACGAACTGGAAATAACTCACCGGAAATTATTAATGAAGCCGCTGATATATGTAGACGATTATTTCAAGGTAGAATCATGGATATCAGCGTATATCGCGAGTTCATCGATGAACTCGTCGATGGATATCATAGTGATTGATCGTCACAACGATTAGATAAATTACAATTATATAAGATGATCATACACTATCATCAATATAAACCAGCCAAGGCATACGTAGTCATACCCGTCATTCAAGGGTTATTTGCAGGGATGGCTCCAAACATAGCACCAATCGCAAACAATTATTGATGAAAGCTATTAATGTTATCGGTAAAAAAGCTCCTGGATCCATCGATAATATTGCCAGTAATACGTTTTCAGCAGGTAGAGAGAGACTAATACAATTAATGCGACGAAATTCGCCACTAGTAAAATTCACATCCACGGAAATTATGCCCGCGAATGTCACTACAATAATAAACTAAGCCGCAGAGAAAAGACTAGCAGCGTTGATTAATCAAGGTTATGATGCACAGGAAAATATTACTGCAAATTTAAGAGCAGGGTGTGGTTTGAGATCGCGATTTAGATAAAACATTATGCAATAAAATGTTCAAATCTTCACCCGACACGGCATTTCATATAGACGAACCGGTTCTCAAAGATGAATCTGTACGCGATTATCAGTTTTATTCTTATAACGCAATAAAACCAAATAGTCGATAAAGAATCGAACTTCAAGTTCAAGATACAAGTAAATATTTCTTTACCGCTGAAGTAGAAGGAGAAATCGTAACAACTGCTGCAGATTTTAATCATATAGCAATACCTTATGACCTAAATGTGCGATTTTGGTTTTGTTAATAATGGTATTATGACGTTGTTTAATAGCACTAGATATATGATTGATGGAACAGAGATTGAATATATTGAGCGTGATGTCGATGTCGCCACAACATAGCTAGGTTTACTATGATGATTATACAAGATTGGCTTGTCCATCTATGATGTCAGCTAAAGGATATTACTGATATCGCTGAACATGTTATGTATGTTAAAGTAAATGCAACACAGGATACGGCAGTTGATCCAGCACCAGTTGGATATACGAGACCAGCTGCTGCTTTTGATAATATTAGTGATATTAATGCTGCCAAATACAATCTAGGATTTGCAGCACGTGTATCAATGTTGCAAGGACTGCCAAGATTATTTTCATGTGCAATGCCACTATCGCTTAATTTTGGATTTTGCAGGAATGTCCGAAAAGTATTCTTTGGAGAAAAACACACAGTTGTCCTCGTAAAAACAAATGATGATACTGAATCAATCTGGCATGGTGTTGGTGTTACTGATGGTAAAGTTAGTATAACAAAATTCTCATTGTGGATGCCAGTAGTGACTGAATCGATAACTGCAGAGGAAAAAAAATCATTTGTGAATACAGGCGGTAAATCACTGCTATCATGGATAACAGTTACGATGTATACAATGACGAGTTATATTAACTGTATATTTACATGGCATAGGGCATCAAAACATGTTGTTTCTGCGCAGCGACATATATTTGATGCGTTACAGGATGTTACGCGATTAACTTCACACACGTTTAGCCAAATGATATTTGACAAACCCGGTGTTACCGAGGTCTCGTTGAGAATAAATGACCAACAAGAACCATCTGAGGGTATTTTAGTTAATTACAACCAAAACCAAATAGCACTCGCATATCATCGTTTGCGACAATTATGGGACGTGATCTGAATATAGATACTGCGTTGCAATATTGCAATTATATTTTAGAAACTTATATCAAATATATTACTTTTCGTTGGCACATCTTATTTTAGCCAGGCTGAGTGCCGTTGACATACATTTCCGAGCTCGTGCAACTCTTCCGACTAAAGCAGCAGGTGATATCGCTATCCCTGATTACAGACCAATAGCTGCTATACTCAGCGATAGATCGATGTGACTCGAAGGTGTTGGTAGACGAATAAAGGTAGTTGATACACCAGTTGAAAACATGTTACACCATTAGATCACTTGCATTATTATAAATGTCGTACAGTCACGTTAGTTTTACTCTGACTACAGGTCAGAATAAAATGTTGCTAACGGATTCTGCTAAAAAATTTGAAACTACGATATCACTAAAACACAATCAGATCACTGGTGGTCAGAATAACATATCACTGACAACGCGTCAGATTTAACATTTCAGTGATGCAAAAAAGATAGAAAAGGTGTTCAAGTTACTCTCTATGCGGGCTCGATCAAAGATACCATAAAATCAGGTGGTATGTTTCCACTTCTCGCGGCCATACTAGCATTGATTACGCAGCAGCGAAAGCTGCGGCGTTAATACGAGTTGGAACGTGGCAGGAATGGCACTACAGAAAGCAGCGGAGCAGGGGTATAGAAAAAGGATTGGGTCTAAGGTTACCAGGGAGTCCGTATTCATGGTACAGCGGAAAAAGACCTGAGGCTGCCAGGGACGATTTAGTAAAACCGCTGTCAAATTTTGATTTACTTGACAAACAATCAAATCCTAATCATACATTCTCCAGAGGCAGTCATAACAATACTGATGTGATTTATGTTAATCAGAGATATACACAAATTCCAAAAGTTGTCAGAGTCAATTGTAATATTCTTCTGTGTGTAATGGAACTGATAAACACACACTAATAAATATTTATCATACCTGGTCTAGCGGTGATATGGATTATGATCTTTGTTGAAATGTCTATAGTTATGCTAAATCAACCCCACATTTATTTATAACAATACATTTACATGATCTACGATAAAGATATCATATCGGACTTGATAAAATATTCGGTTGAAAAAATTGATTTAATCGGTAGCAGCAGAGATGGTGTAACAACGAATTGATGTCTCGGTTGGCCTTTACTTTTGTTTTTTACACTATTTATTTTCGGTTTCATAGTAGGCCTTAGTTTGACAAATAGGCACCTATAAAGTTTGCTCTGTTTTCCCTCTCTGCTGCTACAACAATATGTGGTTTAATTGACGCAGAATTTTAGTAAAGTGGCCAAAGGATCCATTAATTTCCTAGTTTGATTATAACATAGAACCAAGCCAAATATGAACCAATATTTATATAGGCGATTTGACATGTTGCCCTTAACAGAGCTTTTAGGTAGCCAGCCGCAATTTTTGACGGAGGTCATGTTTATCTTTAATATCCATTTGTGTCCTTGGCTTCTTCAGTTTATGCTCTGGGTATGCCTCGAACCCGTAGGGTTTGGTAAGCTATTTTGCGGTTTCGATGAGGTTATCCAAGGATGACTGACGATGTGCCATGTCGTAATAGTCTTCCATAATGCGTAATCCAAAGTGTCACTGCTGAGGTCATTGATACGTACGTTTAGGAGTCTCCATAATATGTACTTCACGGCACAAACATAATATACTGCATTCTTGGAGCAAACTGAGTTTCTTTCACTCCAAGCTCAGTGTATCAGTGCGTAATCACGTCTGCATTAGTCGCATCGTCAGTTGTTGAACCCTCTTCGTCATCCTGTCACCTTTGTCCTCCTAAGCCTGTGCTCGGCCTTAGCTTAGCTTCTGCACATTCTCGGTCTATGTTCATGATGTAGATGATACTTATTTCTGTTTTTCCTTCCATGTCCATCACATATTTCTGCCGAGCATTGCACTGGGTTGCAAAGGCGGTTTTAGTACATAATAACTCTGTATCTGGTCAGTGAGTCCCAGTTTTCTGCTAGGAGTTTCAGATAGTGTAACCTAGTGGATGTCTTTGCTATTTAATGCTGCATTACTCCTCTCCTTCCGTTTCGTGTTTATGTTTTTTTAGCAGTACCATAATATCACAATCCTTCATTAGTCAGGTCTTCATTCTCACTTTGTGCGTCCCAGAGTAGTTAATGGATTATCACTAAGACCCCAGCTTGCTAACTCGATTAGTAGCTTGGGGTTTTTCTAATGAATTGATTGCTCATAGGGAAGGAATTGGAATTGACTTGACATTGTTCACAAGACCTTTGCTGTTATAGATTATTAGATTTTGTCATAAGCCCCTGATGTTTTTTTGGTTGCATTGGGTTTTTGTATTTGTTGCGGATGTGATTTCTATGAATTTGTATGGGGATGCAATTTTTAATTCATCTGATTTGAAATTTTCCTTTCCTATTTTGGTGGCGCTACAATTGTTTAAGGAATTTACAATGGTATCAGCTAATAAGATGTGGAGAGTATCCTATATGTTTTCCTAGCTATTAGCTAGTTTGGTTTTGCCAAAGGATATTCTATTGATTATTTTGGTCATAACCCTTTCAATTGAGTAGTTTTATTTTGCTATTGACTTCCTGTAGGATGTTATATAACTTTCTCCCTTTTTGGTTATTTGTCCATTCGTTTTGCCATTTTTGAATAATTGCTAATGTTATTATGCTGTATAGCTCATTGACGCTGTATTCTAATGGCATGGACATAGGTTCGTTGAGTTTTACTTTCTCTAATTGATCGGCTAGCTTGTTCCATAGTATGTGTATGCCGGAGGGAATCCACATAAATTCAACTTGCTGATGATCACTATTTCTTTTTTTAATTATTGCGTTAGGTTGACTAAGGAAGTTAATTCTAGATTTTGTGGTGTTATTTATGATTGAAGTTATGACGTGGAACGAGTCACTTATTATTACTGCATTTTTAGTTTTGTTTTCTTCAATCTACTGTAGTGATTCTGAGATGGCCCAAAATTCAGCTGTGTATATTGAACAATGATCCGGTAGCCCTATTCAGATATTTGGCTCTGGTATGACCAGTACTGCATCTGTTTTGTTTGGATGTGCTATTTTGGAGCCATCTGTATAGATTATAATGTTATTTCGATTTTTTTTTCGCTATCATTCCTTGCATTTGTAAATATTTTTCTTGAATTTCGTTGTTTCCATGAATTGAAAGGGATATGTTTATTGATGACCTTACGTTATTCCAAGGTTCTTCATCATATAATTGTTTGTTTTCTGCTTGGAAGTTTTCTATGTGTAATTGGTCTTGTAGGTTGTGCACTATTTTCCCCATTGGATATGAATTTCTTAGAGCTTTTATAAGGGTATATCACATGTGTGTAACAGATATGTTACCGAGTGGATGGTGGATTAATAAACAACACAAACACAATATGTGAAAGATAATGTAAATTTATAAAATAAAATTATTAATGAAAAATAATGATGTATCAACACAATAACTCATGCGTTCAACCAACAATCACACTTCACAACCATTCACATTTCAAAACTAATATTAATACAAAATGAACACAGATCCAAGGAATCTCCTGGACTAAACACAGATCCAATGAACTTCCTGGACTACACAAATGTTTCACATAAAATGGAACCTTTACAAAAGTTATATTAACGCAAGTATAAATTGCGATAACAAATACAAACATTAAACTGTACTATCGCACGTATGGATTGCGACAACAAGTACAAACATCTACATGTATTTTATCAAGTTGCTAACTGTTATTGAGATTCATGTAATCCCTTGAAATACTACTGTGATTCAAAGTAACTATGTGTAAATATATCAATGTATTCAATTGTAACTACAATTGCAACACACACATGTGTCTCGACCCTGTACAACCGTACGATTCACCAACTGTTGAATCGCCGCCCAGCTTCTCCGAATACCTAGGGTTGGCCCAATACTTTTATCGGCCACTTGACCTTCACGAATCCACTACAGTTATATGTACAGACAGCATACAGCATCTACTAGAACCACCGGTCCCAAACACCTAGATGCTACCCCGGATGTTTACACCTGTAGACAGCTCCGACACTCGGACATTTAGACTTCTAGATTTCCGAATATTTACACATCTCGACAGATATCCTCAGACATCATGACCTCCTGTTTACGCCAGATACACATGTAGACAGACAGACAATCTGACAGACAGTCAGACACATCAATTTGATCGCACAATCAAATGGCACAATTAAACAGCACAATCACGGCACAATCAATCACATTCAGAGACATTCAGAGATGTTCAGAGACGTTCAGCTACAATTCAGCCCTTTGTCTGGAGAAAGAATGACGAGCTATATCTCCTTTGATAAGATACTTTTGGATCCGTCTCTTATTAGAAATATTATGCCTTATATATCCTCAAATAGGTGGGCAGAATTCACGGCAAAATTCCCGTGCACCCCGTGATTATAATGTTCCTGACTTCAAGTGATTTGTAGTCAGGCACATGCAAATCGCTACACGTCACTTACCTTGAAAAACACTTATTCACCCCAGGTAACGCATGTACGACGAAACAAAAAAAAATGGTGAAATTGGTTTGTAATTCAAGAAGAAATAAATTCAATTTTTGCCTAATTCTGTGACACTACCTCCCCCCTAAGAATAAAAATGTACACATTTTTAAAACTAACGGAGAATAGAAGAAAAATAACTACTCATGATGTCTTACAACATTTACACTGGTTATACTACAATCTGGATTTTAATACTGGGTAAATTTATACAAATTTCCCATCATGCCCTACTCAAGTAGTCTGCCCCTATATTTTCAACTCCCCTTATTGCTTCTACACGGAAACGATAAGGTTGTAGAGTCAGCTCCCAACGCATCAACCGAGCGTTAGCGACCTTGGCCTTGTTCAAATACAATAGGGGTTGGTGATCAGTCTCGAGAACGAAATCTCTCCCAAATAGATATGCGTGATCCTTCCCAATTCCACATACTACTGCCAAACATTCCTTTTCTATAACGGAATAATTTTTCTCCCTGGCTAGCAATTTCCTACTTGAGTAAGCTACGGGTAACTTACTGTCGTCATGCACTTGCAGTAAAACTGCCACTAACCCAGTTTCAGAAGCATCTGTTCTTAAAATAAAGGGTTTGCTGACATCTGACAATTTTAATATAGGTGCACTAACAAGTTTCTCTTTCAGAGCACAAAATGCATTATCTTGTGGCGGTCCCCATTCAACTTTTTTTGGTTACCCCTTCTTGGTCAAATCAGACAGTGGGCTAGCAATGGCTGCAAAGTTCGGTATAAACTTTCTATAAAATCCTACTAGACCTAAGAAATGATCGTACTTGCGATTTGTTGCTTGGCTTTGGTGCGTCTCTAATTGCTTCAACTTGCTTGGGTTGAGGTTTTAACTGACCCATACCACTGACCCTATGACCCAAACAATCTAAATCTGTATAACCAATACTGCATTTATTGGGTCTCACTGTGAGGTTCGCTCTGCGGAGTCTATTAAAGAGTTCGCCCAGGACGAACACGTGCTCACTCCAAGTATTCGTGTACACGAATATGTCGTCTACAAAGCTATCAACGTTTGCTAAACCTTTAGGCAACTTTCGCATCAAACGACAACAGGTGGCGCTGGCTCCAACTAACCCGAATGGCATCACTTTGAATTGATACAATCCTTTCTGGGTCGCAAATGCTGTCAATGCTCGGGATTCTGGGACAATGGGAACCTGCCAATATTCCTTCGCCAGATCTAATTTAGAAATTAATCGGTTTCCCGACAACTTCGCAAATAGACCCTCCATATCTGGCATTGGTTCTGCATCGAACACAGTGATTTAACTTAATTGACAAAAATCGATACAGAATCGGTTCGTCCCGTCCTTTTTCCTGACTAGCTCTACTGGAGAAGAATATGGCGAGTTGGAGGGTTCAATCACCCCCAAATGCAACATTTTACCCACCTCTTCGTCCACAGCTTCACATGCGATGTATGGCACCGGATAGCCCTTGATTCGAAAAGAGTCAGACGTATTCAGTTTAATTTTGAGGTCTAACAAAGTTGTACAACCTGGTCTGTTGGTGAATACATAAGAGTGTTTAGCCAAGAGCGCATTAATTTGTTGACGCTGGTCCTTCGTCAACTCCGCACTCACATCGACTTTATCTATCCCTTCCCCCGCAACTCCCAAGGAACATTCAAGGGAACTCTCGATATTCGAATCTGCTTCATCATCGTCTACGACTGCAGTACAAACAACATTTAAGACCCCCTTTTTAACATTGTCGCTCTGTCTCTTGATATACAACTTAAGCATGTTAGCATGGAATGTCTTTAAATTACCGTCTATGTCAATTTTATAGTCCATGTCATCTTTTACCGCTTTAACTTCATAGGGACCTTTCCACTGGACTAATAACCTATTTGAGCTAGTTGGAAGAAGCAAAAGAACCTGATCTCCTACAATAAATGTCCTATTTCGCGCTTTGCGGTTATAATATTTGGCATATCTGCGCCCCGATTTCATTAACTCGTCACGTGCCATCTGGCATGTACTCTCTAGTTTATCTCGCAGATCTAACACGTACTGGTAAGTTGTTTTTATTTCCTCGTTCGCGACATCACCAGTCCATAGTTCGCGTAGTAATCGCATCGGGCCTCGAACTGTTCTACCGTTCAACAGTTCGAAGGGTGAAAACCCTAAACTTTTCTGCGGTACTTCACGGTACGCGAACAGAACAGCGTTAAAATAACGGTCACAGTCTTGCGGACGTTCCGCGCACATCTTTCGTAGCATGCTTTTCAGAGTACCATTAAACTTCTCTACCAGTCCATTGCACAGCGGATGGTATGGGGTAGTGTTCAGCTGTTTGATGGATAACAGCCTACTTATTTGACCCATGAGGTCAGAGGTGAATTGGGCACCACAATCAGTGAGGATTTCTTCTGGCACCCCTACCCTACTGAAGATTTCAACTAACGTTTCAGCTACCCTTTCCGTTTCAATAGTTGGTAACGCTACGGCTTCGTGGTATCTGGTTGCGTAGTCAACAAGAGTAAGAATATACCGATTCTTTCTTTCAGTAACTGGGTGTATTGGTCCTACAATATCTACTGCCACTTTTTTAAACGGTGTATCTACTAATGACATCTGTCCTAAGGGCACCCTTGTGACCCTTCTCTTACATACGATTTTCTGACATACGTCGCACGACCTACAGAACCGTGTGACATCGCCATTAACACCGGGCCAGTAGAATTTAGCGACTACTCTGCTGGTGGTCTTAGCCTTACCTAGGTGTCCCGCAATGCTCGACTCATGCGCTACCCTAAGTACTTGAGATCTATATCTCTGGGGTACCACCACTTGCCAATACTTCTTACCCTCCGGAGCGCTAAACTCCCTATGAATTCATTCGTTCATGCGTACGAATCTCGAGCTACCCCCACCCTTGCAGTGTTTAATCGCGCCGGACGCGATTTTCTCTACAATTGTTTTGATGGATTCATTACGTTCGTGATCTCGTTTGAGATCGATTCAGGGACTATTAATGTATGAAACGCGGTTTTCTCTCGCCGTGTTTGCGCTCGCGTTTCGATTGCCTGGACCCATATTTTAAAATATGCCATGGTTGGAAGACGGGAACCTTCAACATTACCCATCGTCAGATCGTAAATAGGGTTTTCCATACAAAGGGCATCAACAATTTCAGTTAGGAAAGGTGTTTTTACCGTGATCCTTGCTACGGGAATGCGACCGATCTTCTGATCAAGTAGCATACATGGGGACTCCCACCCGAGCATTTGGTTATCCTGCACTAGACTACGTTTGATCACTACGCACGTGCATCCAGTGTCACGTAATACTACGACTTCTCGACCGTTGACTAACCATCTCGCGGTTGGTACTCGCGCTTCGGGAAATCGACACGTGCCAAGCGAATGAATACATGGTTCTACCTGTACGATATGATCAGATATACCTTTACTTTGTATAGCCACTGCTACCTTATGTACAAGTCCCTTTCTTTTAGGACAGTCTTTTTGAACATGACCCCATGCATTACACAAGTAACATTGCACACGCTGAATACCTGGATTCCTAACTGACCTATTTGCCTCAGCTGATTTCACAAGCTCCCTAGGCATCGGTCTCGTAGACTGGTTTCCAGACTTAAAATCTTTTGAAACCACGTTATGGGTTCCCCCATGAGCTTCGGCGAAGAAATCGGCTTGCTTAGCCATATCTTTTACGTTTGTGAAGACTTTCTCTTTCAAAAATTGATCTAGTTCTCGCCCAACTGTGTTAAATGATTGATCTCTGAGCAAGAAATCAGTCAACCCTTCTAACGTTTTCACCGCTTTGCCGCATTTAATCCACCGCTCAAAATAGTTCGCAATTCTAACGATGAACTGACCAAAGGTTTCTCCCTTATCGGGCTTGCTATACCTGAACTTTTTACGAAAACACTGTTCAGTGAGCTCGTACCTTTTAAGAAGTGCTTCCTTTAGGACGTCATACTTAAACACATCGTCTCTAGGAAGTCGTGAGTATACATCCAGCGCTTTACCTTTTAATAGAGCACTAAGATGCAGTGCCCAGTCATTTTGACTCCACTTCTGGTTTTCGGCATACCGCTCAAACCGATGAAGATAGCTATCCATGTTATCTTTTTCATCGTCAAAGGGAGGTAGTTTGGGGCCCCTTAATTTGCTAGAGGCAGAATCGTGTTCTCCTTTTCCAGCTGTTACGAATTCTACCTTACGCTCATGATCCCGTTGCTTTGCTGTTTCTTCTAACTCTAACATTTCTACTTTTGCTCGTTTTTCTAACTCTAACATTTCTACTTTTGCTAGTTTTTCGGACTCTAACATTTCTACTTTTGCTAGTTTTTCTGACTCTATTCGCCTTTCCCCCGCTTCCCTTTCCCATTCTTTCCTGTCCTTTTCGGGTTGCTTCTCTAATTCTATCTTTTCCTTTTCGGCCTGCTTATCTAATTCTATCGTTTCCCTTTAGGCCTGCTTCTCTAATTCTATCTTTTCCCTCTCAAAGGCCCATTTCCTTTCTTCGGCTTTGCCTTTTTCCCTTTCGAATTCCCTTTCTAATTCCGGTTTCCTTTCTTCGGCTTCCCTTTCTAATTCCCTTACCCTTACCTTCCTTCCCTTTCCCGGGCTTGTTCTTCCTGAATAAATTTCCTTAAACTATCTCCTTCATACCCAAATTCTTTGCCTAAGGCGACCAAGTCCCTAAGAGTTGACATGACAATTGTAATATAAATATAAATATACAGAACAGGCTGACCTTATCTTCCTGATGAAGGTAACCAAACCAATGCTTTAAATATGTTTATACTGGACACACGGATCTAGATAAACTAAACCAAAATAAACCCCTATTTGAGGATTATCTTGTCAAGAAGGTCACGCTCAAATATAAACATTAAATGTATACTTTCATAAACAAAATGATTGACAGTTCACTTAATCCATCGATCTCACTTCTGACACCATTGTAACAGAATTGTTACCGAGTGGATGGTGGATTAAATGAATAACACAAACACAATATGTGAAAGATAATGTAAATTTATGAAATAAATTATTACTGAAAAATAATGATGTATCAACACAATAACTCATGCGTTCAACCCACAATCACACTTCACAACCATTCACAATTCAAAAATAAATATTAATACAAAATAAACACAGATCCAAGGAATCTCCTGGACTAAACACAGATCCAAGGAACTTCCTGGACTACACAAATGTTTCACACAAAATGGAACCTTTACAATAGTTATATTAACGCAAGTATAAATTGCGATAACAAATACAAACATCAAACTGTACTATCGCACGTATGGATTGCGACAAGTACAAACATCTACATGTATTTTATCAAGTTGCTAACTGTTATTGAGATTCATGTAATCCCTTGAAATACTACTGTGATTCAAAGTAACTATGTGTAAATATAACAATGTATTCAATTGTAACTACAATTGCAACACACACATGTGTCTCGACCCTGTACAACCGTACGATTCACCAACTGTGGAATCGCTGCCCAGCTTCTCCGAATACCTAGGTTTGGCCCAATACTTTTATCGGCCACTTGCCCTTCACGGATCCACTACAGTTATACGTACAGACAGCATACAGCATCTACTAGAACCACCGGTCCCAAACACCTATAAAATAAAAACGATGTTGATTTAGAAACCAAAGGTCCACTAAGGACAAGCTCATAAGATTAGAAACCGCTATATAATTTGCATTTAACGCAAATATATGAGCGGATAGAAATTTAGTTGCGGTATTTATCACTCTGTAAAAAGCATTCGATCACGTATGGACCATAGGCATAATAGCCAAATGAAATCTTTATGGCATTACGAATGTATAACTTCATAGAAAATTTCCTGACTGACCGCAATATAATAGTTAGGTAGTAGCAACTTACTCTAAGGAACACACCCTAGAAAATGGAACTCCACAAGGAAGTGTACTTAGCCCCACCCTTTTCAATCTAATGATAAACGACCTCGATACAAATCTGGCAACAAACCAAATTGGATTATCGCAATTTGCAGTTGATAGTATTCTCTGGAGAGCAGGAAACCCCTCCTTCCACAAAAATATAGCTGGAATCAAAAACAGCTTAAATATAGGAAAATGGGCTGACAAATGGAGCTTTAAACTATCGCACCAAAACACGATAGACGTACTATTCACCGCATACTATAGATTTAGAAATCTCTACCCAAAATGAACCATACAAACTCAAACAATAAATTTAGTAAAAGTAGCCATATTTCTGCGAATGTACTATGACGCAGCATATTGATGGACGAGTAAAAAGATGTAACCAGGACCTAAATCTATTAAGAAATCTAAAAGGTACTAAGTGGGGTGCAAACCAGAAAATTATTCTAGCCCTATACCGGTAGTTAATAAGATCTAAACTTGACTATGGGTGCCAAGTATATTATAAGATGGCACCCACGGGTCAATTAAACAAATTAGAATACAGCAAAAAACCCTGCTGATTGGTATTGGCGCATTACCGTCAACCTCATCAGATGACATGCAAATTGTAACTGGAGAACTGCCGTTACATCTAGGAACTCATTCTAGAAAATGCAGCTGTAATGTAATAGACCTGACACCTTTTGAGACTGGGCAGGGTTTCAAGAAATAACAGACGTTTGTAAGTAACAATCAAAATGTATTACATATTAACACTAATGCGTTGGAAACACGAAAATAACAAACACAAAGGTACATAATATGAATATAAAACAAAAAAGTAATTGGATTTGACTACTATATTAAACTAATGTAGTCAAATACTACAATATGGAATTCATGTAGTCAAATTCCACTAAGGGGATCTTCACTGTCTTAATCGTCCGTTTGAGGGATAGTGAAAGCCTGTTCTTGTCTTCCTCTATACCGCAACCGTGGATTAAGATGTGGTTGTTGCGGCTGAGGCTGTGGCTGTGGCTGTGACTGGCTGTGGCTGTCCCACAGGGTTCTGCTTGTATCATCTCTTCAGGTTTCACCTGGCAGACTTCAAGCATCATGAGGTGCGATATGATTGGTCTTTTCAGGTCCTCCTCTTCCTCTTCTTTAATCCTAGTCTGTTTATCTATGGCCTCTAGAGTCAGTTCGTCCAGGAGACGTCTAGCATACTCCAGGTGCATACGAAGTTTTCTAAACTTGTTGAGTCTGCTCATTTTTTTAAGTTGATAAATCAACTGTGGGTAGCCAGACTGACGAACGTTTCTCTATATAGTTAACAAGTGCGGACGTGAAAGAAAACATCCCTGTGATCAAAAACGAACGACCGAAATTTGGATTAAAGTGTTTCGTACACTAGGTACATTTAACACTGTTTAATACCAGCAAAACTGGCTATTTAATTATCCACGTGGGGAAGGAATAGCACCACTTCCACACGGGCGTTAATGCATACAAAGTATGCAATTTAGTTGGGTCGTCATGTCGAGTCCCTAAAAAGGGACTATCGACATGAATGAAAAATCTTCAGGTGAGTGGGAATAGTACCAACACGCACTCAACCCTATCAACCAATCAAGTGGAATATACTAGAGGTGCAATGGCACCAAATAATAGCGAGAGAAAAATAGTTTTCTCATATCGCTATGTTGAGGGGTACTGGTCGCGGAAAATTAGGAAAGAGTCCCGGAAAGCCAGCCGATGTCGTAGATGGATGTCGTTTACACCCCGGAACGTCCTAGCCATACTTATTTCAAAATCTTCCAGTTATACTAATGGACAACATATACCAATATTGTGTAAGCCACCTGTGCAATTGTATCAAATTCTAGAGTTATGAAATTTTCATAACACTTGACAAACAATTGTTTCTAGTACGTAGTGTACATATGATAAGTCCCTAACTAATTTTGTTCTAAGATGTCTATGCGACATATATAGTTGTATCACTGTTAGGTTGGAATAGATTGTAAATTTGGAGCGGTATTTCGAAATGATCATGTCAGGTTTCTCAAAAGAGATTGTTCGAATTGAGTTTTCGTACCAAATGAGAGCTCGATAAGATAAATGGCAATGAAAGCCCTTCGAAGGGCTGTACGTCAGACGGGCAGAAGGTACCCCGTCTCCCCCATCTCTGCAAGGAATGCAGCTTTTCTTTCTTCCTCCCTGGATATTCTTGGGAAATAAATTCCGTGGAGGGAGGCGATGTATTGGGCTGCATCAAACAGGTGATAGAGGGGTCGTTCCTAGAAGGTTTCATAGTAGTGTCTGGTCAAAATGTTCAGTGCATAGTGCCACTGGTGCATCCTGGGCGGTGAAGTTTGCATCAACCTGAAGTCAATGTAGGTTACTGCGGATATAAAACCAGCTGCCTTCCTCTTGTCCTTCAGGAACTCCGAGAGCTCCAAGTCGCTGCAGAGTTTTCCCATGATTGTATAATTTGTTTTGGCTGGCATTCGCACTGTTTTAACCGGCGACGACCACTCAACCTGGGGCGAGGCACCTTCCAATTTTTTATCCAAATTCAGTGCAACATTTGGTGTCTGAATAGGGGTATGCGTGCTTGTCTTTAACTGCTACTTTTTATTCTTCCCATTTTGTGCGGGTGGTGGTGGTGGTGATGGTGATAACTCAGGGTGTATCGGCGACGTGGCCACATCCTACGCGGTAGCCGTAAAGATTGCCTGAATTGGTCAGATAGTGCTGCTACCCTGTCAGTGAGGGCCTTTATTACATCCCCCTGTACAGTATCCTCCTTTTTATGTGGGGTGGGGGCAGGTTTCTCCTTGACTTTTGGTTGTGGGCTGGGGTGCTGTAGTCCGGCTGTGTTACCCTCGGCCGCCGTTGTCTTTTTCCCCTAGTTCTCTTGTACGTGAGAATCACTCTTTGTTCATTATTATTTTCCTTTTCCCAGACTAATATAAGAGTAGTTCTCTTCTACGCTGCTCTTAGGCTCCAGTTACTAACAAGCTGTAACCCAATGCCCGTAAATGGCACTGAGGGTCTGTAGTTTTTGTGTGCACTTGGAGAAATGACAATCTTTTATCGTCTACGATTGCATCCTCATCTGGCAACAGGATAGGGTCTGCTTCTTCGGAAAGAGAAGGATAACTCTCTCGTGTCTACACGACAGTCGACAAAACTTCTGCTGCTGCTGTTGTTCTCTGCTCTCTCACTCTGATGTCTTTGAAGTCTATACTTCTTAGTCCATGCTTGTTTTTGCTTTTTGAATTTCCTCTCTGAAGAGTTCTTCTATTAGGTCTTCCGTCACTTGCAACATTCAAACATTCTCTATCTCTTCAGGCTTTGGCATCAGATTTTGTCTGATAGTATGATGACTGACGTAAGCTTCGTTCAGCTTGGTTAGTCTTGAGCACATCTTTGTAGGAGGATGAGTCAAACTATGGATGGTCAGACTGTTACTTACTTTGAATTATAGTGGTTCGGCCACTACGGGACATGTAACACTGTATAATGCTAGCATAGCTAGCTATTTAATTAATCCCGAGGGAGCGAAATAGTGCCAACACCCAAGGGCGTTTGAGTGTTTATAGAACACTATTTAATTGGGCCGTCAGATCGGAGTCGCTAAATAGCGTCTATCGAACTGAATAGTTGGCTTTAGAGAATGGGAATAGACCCAGCACGCACTCACTTGTATCCAGTCGGATATCGCTGCTGCCGAAGGCGTGCACTGCACGTGTTTGTGTACGGTGGTGGGAAAGGTGGAAACGTGGCTCGGGCAGGTTGGTCCGTATGTCGGTCAGTTGTGCTTCCTTACTCCAGGGTATCTTGTTTTAAAATGTTCCCTATTAATTTGGATAGACTATGTGCTGTTATGAATCTCTAGTGTATACAGCCCCGTATGACAGCTTAATTCTGCGGTTTTTCTGTTCCGCTGCCCTGATGGATCTAGGTTCGATACCACCTTATATTTCCTAAGTTAAATGGTTAAGTACTATCTAATAGTATTGTTTAGGTGCAGCATTGTCCTGCGTGTCGGATGGCCTTCCTACACGGAAGGATATAAAACCAGCTGCCTTCCTCTTGTCCTTCAGGAGCTCCGAGAGGCCCAAGTCGCTGCAGAGTTTTCCCATGATTGTATACTTTGTTTTGGCTGGCCACCTTATATTCATTGTTAAGGGCCTTGTATCTTATATCTTGGTGTTTTATGCAGTCTTGTGCCACTGGGCCTAATAGTCTTGGTCTTTGGACTACCTTATAGTTAGGATGTTATATTTCGTGATATATAACTAAAATGTGTTGCGGCCTTGTGCCGCGGGACCTGGTAGTCTTTGGTTATTTAGAGTAAATTATAATTCCTATGCTGGGGTCTTACTTATTGTGTAATTTACTTTTTATGGTACTTATCTTTCAATTTGTTGTATAATGGTTATATGTTATTGCTGTAAAAGAGGCTGTATATAGAGAAAAATCAGAGATAGATAGAGGAGGGTGTTTGGCTTAACCTCATTTTTTTCCTGCTTTTTTTACGCCTTATTCTAATGTTATCCATATTAACACCTATTTTGGCCTGATTGATGTTATTAAATATTTATATTCAATATGTATGTATTATCATTGTTGTTAATGCTTCTTGATGTTTTAGATTTATTCTCCATTTGGATTGTTTGCTCATAGTGTGGTTGAGCAAGTTATCGTGTGTCCCAATTTTGGTTTATTTGGTTACTGGCCCCTTAGTATTTGGCTTGGTCGCTTAGGTCGCGGACTTTTGTGATCAACTAGTCCAGCGTAGTGTAAGTGGGTCCGAAAAGGGACTGACCGTACCGTCCGTTTCTAGGTGCTTCCATTCCTTAAAGTGGCTTTCTATTTTTAGTTACACACTTTAAGGGAGTTATTGGGTCCTAGTTTAGTTTATATTTTTTATATTAGTCCAGTTGTTTTAATGAATTTAATTATGTTTATATATGTGCCTTGAGTGTTGGTGTTGTCTAAGTCCGGGTATGTGTATGGGGCGGCTATATTTTGTTGTTTTGATCTTCATTTGTCCCTTTCCTTTGTGGTCCGTCTACAATTATTGAAGCTGTGTTTTAAATCTTCTAGGGTGTTGCAATTGTAGCAGTTAATGTCATGTGGGAAGGGCCCTACGTATTTTCCAAAGCTGTTTGCCAGTTTGGTTTTACCAATTATTATCCTATTCATTATTGATTGTCCACATCGTGTGCCCCTGGCCGCTTTTCTATTCCTATTTACTTCCTTTATGTTACTGTATATTGCTTCCTTGTTTATTTATTTTCCAATCGTTTTGCCATTTCTCGTTAATCAGTGTGTTTATTGTGCTATATAGTTCCAATTTACTATATTCGAGTGGCAGGTAATTTGATTCGTTGAGTTTTTATTTCGCTAGTTTGTCCGCTAAATCATTTTCTTTGAGTTATATCTGGGAGAGTATCCACATGAATTCTATTTCTAGATCATTTAAGTTTTGAGTTTGTGGTATTATTTTGGATTGAGGTTATGACACTGAGCGAGTCACTGATAATAACGGTCTTATCTGGTTTGTTTACCTCAACCCATTTTAGTACTTCTAAGATGGCCCAGAACTCTGCTAGATATATATATATATATATATATATATATATATATATATATATATATATATATATATATATATATATAATTGGAGCAGTGGTCTGGTAGACGACTTCCTATTTTATTTTTGAGCTGTGGTATGACTATTGCAGCAGCTGTTTTGTAGGGATCTATTACTTTAGAGTCATCTGTATAGATTTTGGTATAACTTCGATATTTTGCATTAATTTCTTCTAGTGCCAATGTTTTCAGATAGTGTTCTTGGTTTGTCATGTTACCTTTATTTGCTAGGGAGATATTTACTTTTGGCGTCACGTTGCTCCAAGGTTCTTTATCATAGTTAATTGTAGTCTCTGCTTGTAGTATATCTTTTGGAAGTTGTTGTAATTCATGAACTATTTTTCCCATAGGGTGTTATGTTAGAGTTTTCGTAAGTGGGATATCACATTTCTTGAGTGCCAGGTAAGTGGGGTGGGTGTTTGGTTGGGTGGTAAGTTTGGCTGTATATGTTAGTATGAGTTCCTGCCGTCTTAGATGTAATGGCAGTACTCCATTTAAGATTTGCAGTTCCGACGTTGATGTTGATGGCAGTTCGCCAGTTCCAATCAGTAGGGGTTTTCTTTGTATTTTTTCTAGTTTATTTAGTTGACTTTTGGTTGCCGGTATGTATATTTGGCAGCCATAGTCAAGTTTGGATCTTATTAAAGCCCTATATAGAGTGAGAATAGTTTCTTGATTTGCACCCCACTTTTGAGGTTTATTAGTAAGTTTATATCCTGGTTACACCTACATACTAGTTCATCGATGTGGTGTGCCCAGGTTAGTTGCCAGTCAACATACACTCAAAAATGGGGCTACTTTCACAACTTGTATTGGTTGATTTTGGATTGTAAGTTTAGGATACTATTGTTTGAATTTGTTGCGTGGCACAAATAGTACAGCTACCGCAATTTGTTTGGTGCGATAGCTTAAAGCCCCATTTTTCTGCCCGTTTGCCTATATTATCCAAGCTAATTTGTATTTCAGCTATGATTTTGTGGTTGGAAGGGTTGCCTGCTCTCCATAGTCCACTGTCATCTGCGAATTGCGATAATCCTATTTGGGTTGTTGCCAGGTTTTAATCAAAGTCATTTATCATTATGTTAAAGAGGGTGGGGCTCAGTACACTCCGTTTTGTGGTTCCATTATCAAGGGTGTATTCTTCTAAGTTGTCTCTACCTTAGTTATAATTGTAAGATATGTTAAGAAGTTTTCTATAAAGTTGTACGTTCGTCCCGTGACGCCGTAGTGATTTAATTTGACTATTAGACCTTTACCAGCTAACAATTCCACGTTGCTACAACGTTGCAGCAATGTTGTAGTAAGGTTGTGGCAACGTTGTCAAATGATGTAGTGGCAATGTGATTTGGTGAACAAGTGGGAACGTTGATAAAACGTTGTTGTCTAACATTATTAAATAACCTTCCTACAACATTCTTGCAACATTCAAATCCTCTCCGGTAATCTGATGAAACCGGCTTGTATTTCTTCAACACATATTCCGCTTTTTTGCCAAGAAAGTAGAAAAAACGACATTTAAAAAAATGTCAACATTACCATCCAGTTAGAAGTTGCGAAAGCTGGAATGTCAGAACTGCCATTGTGAACTCATTAAGTGTCAGTTCTGCACCATTTTCATTAATGACAAACCAAACATCACCAGTCATTTGACCATAATAATAATACTAGCATCAGAGAGGGCGAATCGCAACTTTATAGAAGCGTTTTCTTGGCAAACCTAGGCTTCATCCAAAATCGTAAAGAACAGTGTCTATTTGGCAAACCAAGGCTTGCTCCAAAAACGTAAACAAAAGTTTCCTTTGGAGACGCAAATTCGTTGTCGCGTCCTCTCTGTTGCTATGGGGGTAAAATCTTTTTACGATTTCAACAGAATATTTTATCAAGTCCGACACGATATCTTGATCTCGGGTCATGCAAATTTATCGTTACAAATCCACTGAGCGTGACTAAAGAAATTTCTAAAGAGATTATAACCCATATCACCGCCGCACCAAGTTTGCAAAATATTTCGTAGCGTATGTGTGTCAACTCCGTTGAATACAGCAAGACTATTGCATTTATCTCTGATCACTTTTGGTATTTGAGTGTATCGTTGAGTGACATAAATCACATCGGTATTTTTATGCCCACCTCTGGAAAATATGGGATTCGTTTGATTATCTAACATGACATCATCATATACGACTAAATTGTTAATACTTCCATCAATATTAGCAATGCTCGGTGCTTCCTCGATATCGGTTATAAACTCAATAATATCATCATCGATTTCCGAGTTTGCTTTCTCGTTAAAATCCTTTAATACCTCGTAGCATCGTTGATCGTCTACACTCAGGGCTATTAAATATAACTTGTCCCATTTCTTCCATCTCGTTATTAAATTAAGTACCAACTGGGTCTTGCCACTTCCAGATGGTCCGATTATAATCATGCGAATAGAATTCGGTAGCGCTGCATGATGCTTAACTGGTTCTCGTGTTTTAGTAGCCGCAAAATCAATTACAGTCATGTTATTATAAATAAATTATGGATCTATACTGTGTGAAATGTAAGAAGCGTACTAACACAAATGACTTGACGACGATTACAACTAAAAATAACAGATCAGCACTTGCAGGTAAGTGTATACAATGTGGTACAAACAAAATAGAGTTGTTTCTATGAAATTTAAAAAAAACGAGGAAGTGATATTGCAGCCAAGTTAGTGAACTCCCAGGAACACTATTGGCAAAATATACAGGAGAAAAAAAAACTTCCAGGATATATTTTTATTGTGGACCCGGAACCAGACTCGATATCAGAATTGATGATCAAAACCAACTCGAACCCGTTGAAAACCCAATAAATGCTATCGATAAGGCGTGTCATGCTCATGATGATGCTTATAAAAGCAGTAATCTGCAACATAGACATATCGCAGATGTAAAATTAATTCATGTTTGGTTTCCATAGATTTCTCTTTCTCGTGAAATAAGCTGCAACTGACGGTATTGTAAAACAGTTTGTTAGTAATTGTTCGTCGTAATCCGTTGAAAAACAACTAGCTAGTTTTTTCATCTCGTTGTGGAGGGCTTCAGTACGATATAATATAATTCGCCATTGGGTCATACAAATTGATCGAATTGACCCTCTTCGTCTTTAAAACTGTGAAGTAACCACACTGACACTGGATCGTTTTTACTTAACTCGTAAAATAAAATCAAGTAAATTTCCCTTGTAATATTTTATGGTTCTATCCCGCGGAAATTTTGTTACCGCAGGTTTCCAAGCGTGTTCATTATGGCCAATAATGTTTCCACGGAACGCATTTGTAAAATGTTCAATGAGTCGTTCTGCTACACAATTTATTCTTGACGAGTATTTCATGGGTTTTAGTTTTTCAATACTCGGTTTATCATTTATCGGATAGATCCCATAAAAAACTGCTGTTATTATAGGATCGGATCACTCGTAATACGGTTTGTCAAGCGAGGTAAGAATTCCTGGTTTGGAATCCTAACTCACAGTGACAGTTTTCTTATTTTTCAAGATGGATTCAAATTTGTCGCGTATAATCCAATTCCCCGTTTCTGAGTTGATAATGAATTTCACTCTAAAAAAATACGTTTTCTTGTCAAGATGTGAGATTTTCACTGCTGCTCTTTCGTCGTTCATGGTAGCATCAACACTACCATCAATTCGAAATGTTGACCAACAGTGAGATGCTCCTTATCGCTTGAATTCATTAAAACAATCACAGATTTTACCCAACATGCTTCTATCACTTATTAGACTTTTTGGTACATCAGTGAAGACTCTATCGAGAATGAATTCAACATTTCTCCAAGGCGTAATCTTCGATAATCTCTCGAACTTTTCCATATTATAATTATTACAAGTATTTAAATAAGAAATTTATTACATAATGAATCATTGCAAATTGCTTATGATAGGATCAGTAACCGCTTGTAACAAATCATGTAGAAATGATTTCTGTGGATATCAGTTGCAAAGTGTACGTCGTGGGAGTTTTGGGCCCCTACCTTGCATACGATGTGGGTAGGTGTGCGTGGTAAGTCGCAGTTATGTCTTAATTGCGGTGGTAAGTAATACAGAGAGTTAAAGCACTATTATGATAATAGAGTTAAAAACTCCATCAAAGATTCCATCAATGACTCTGTCTATAATAAATTCATATGAACACCTCAAGATTACATAGATTCTCAATTAATAATTAAGCCAAATAATGAATTAGACAAATAGTATTTAGTATATAAATGAACCAAGAATTTCAACCACATCCCGTGAGTACCAATTATGAAGCATCTTGTAATGGTATTGTCAGTCAGCGCAGACTCAAGAAACCAGTTGGTGTTGCTAATAATCTTGGATATCTTATATTTAATTCTGGAGGGAAAAGTCATCTTAATCACAGAATCGCATATGAGTGTTTCCACGGATTGATAAAAGATGAGTTTGTAATCGATCATATTGATGCCAATCCTAGGAACAATTCTTTATCGAATCTACAAGCTATTTCTCAGAGTTAAAACACCAAACCAGGACGGACTGGAAAAAAACTCGAAAAATGCGAAACCTATAAAATCATTTAATGCAGAAAATAACGAAGAAATAGGATTTAAATCAATGACTGAAGCCGGTAGGTATTTCGATATTTGTAGATCCTCAATATAATATGTTGCGGAGAATATTACTAAATCAGCGATTTCAAAGCGAACCGGACATAGAATTCAATTTACATATGTCTGAATTCTGTTTTGTACTATGTGTTATAACACTAAGGGGAATAATTCGTGTGGGCTAGTCTGTGTAGTTTTGAAACAGAAATATGAGTTACAGATCTCAATTGCATTTCTCGATGACTGAATGGCTTTTTTGTTGTGTTTTAACTGCTACGGATCTCAATGGAAATAATCAAGTACTTGTTTTGTGAGAAAACGAATCAAATAGGTGTATTATAACAATTGAATTCTTTTTTTGTGATTTTTTGCAAGTATTCGGTTTTCTTTAAATGTTGTCAATAATCATAATTAAGTACACGAAGCAATAAAAATCGCACAACTCCGTCATTGGTTTTCATGTATTAGTTAGCTTATATATCGTGCTGTCTCCTATAGTATTGGGGCTTTAAGCCATTCGAAATTCAAACCGTGAATCCACCATACGTCACACACCGTCACACGGTGTGAATGTGTTTTTGCATTCAACCCGGGTGATTTTGTTGGGATATGGTGGTTTCAGTTTGAATGTAGAACAGCCCCGTGTGTGTATTGATGTGTGTCTACCTATAATCCATTGTAATATGTTGTATTGTCTTGTGCTGTTTATTGTAAATACTTGTATTATCATATCATTTAATTGTAAATACCATTTTATTTCATTGTAAGTATCATGTATTTATATATATATATATATATATATATATATATATATATATATATATATATATATATATATATAAATTTGTAAATACTATTATGTAAATACCATGTATATATCTATATTTCATGTGACGTCCATTCAAGAAATATACCTTCTTGGAGTTCTAACCAGTTATTTCACGAGTTAGATCTCCTCTTGGATACTATGTTTCGTGGTACCTCTTGGCCCGGTCAGATGTGAATACCAGAGGTGTTCCAAATGGGGATGATGTGTCTTATATATGTAACCTCTGGGTCACTCCGATGTGAATAACACCTGAAGGGTTCCAAATGGGGTTTTTCATATATATATATATATATATATATATATATATATATATATATATATATATATATATATATATATATATATATCTAGGTGCAATAAGATGTGAATACACCTTATTGCGAATGGAGTTCATCATATATATATAACTTGCATCATATCTCTAGGCGCAATAAGATGTGAATACACACCTTAGAGCGAATGAAGTTCATCATATATAACTTGGATAATATCTCTAGACGCAATAAGATGTGAATACACCTTATTGCGAATGAAGTTCATCATATCATACAAAAAACAGATAAAAAAATGACCCCTAAATTTTTTTGTTTATCATATTAAATATATAATATTTCATATATGAATTTCGAAAATATTAATGTCATTATTAAAGAGCTTTCAAATTTGAAAAATCAAGGAATTCAATTGTCAGATAAATTAGATTGTAATCAGATTCTTTCTGAATTTCAAGATATTGACGATAGCGCTCGGAATAATAGATATGTCCTTCCAAGGGGATATAACCTGATCAAACGAATTCAACACGCAGTAAATAATTCCCTCGCATATAACAATGACATTAACAGATTCGTCCCGTTATTCACTGATGTCGAAAAGGTCAGAAGTGAATTGGGAAAACAATATGAAATCAAAAGCACAATTAACTCGAAAATCAAAACAATAAAAGAGATTATCCGCCAAAATTAAAATTCCCCTTTGATTGCCCTAACAATTGACACTCTATAAACACCATACATACATGAGTAATACAGTTATGCGCTTACTCACCTAGAACGAATTTGTATAGACAGGTAAAATAGTGTTCGGTGATTTATCACTACGCAGAAGTATAACATACAGTGTGAAATTCAAAATAATTTTTGGGGTGAGTTTTCACTTAAAATTTAAATCGTACATGTATTTATAATGGTAAATCAAGCACTAACAACTAAATTAGCACGTGAACGATTAGCTTCGATTATGAAGTTTATTCCAGTTCGTGAGTTCGTTCCAAAGAAACTAAAAGCAAGACAGCAATTTCAAACTACCTTCACAACAGACACTGAACAATTATTTAAATCAATAACCACTGCAACGGGGAATAGTCGTATCAACCACTAAAGAAGCCTTAATGGGAGATATTCCTGAGGAACAACAATAGTAAAAAAAAGGCCCTTCTTCCTATACTTGAAAAAAAAACAATGGAAACTGAACAAATACAAAAGACTTTAAAAATACTTCCTGGAGATATAATAGCTACTGTGCGACTTCAGGAACAACAAGGTGATATAGATATTACCCCCCACAACCTGAATTTGCTGATTACCCGCCTGAACAAGAACAATAGGGTGATATTATCGAAGAAGAAGAAAAACAAAAAGAAGAAAAAGAAGAAGAAGAAAAAGAAGAAGAAGAAGAAGAAGAAGAAGAAGAAGAAGAAGAAGAAGAAGAAGAAGGAGAAGGTGATATTGTTAGTGGACGAGTTGCATTCAATGATAAATTCCTTCCGGGAAAATTAGATGAAATAAGAAATATTAGATTCAATTCTAATAAAAAAACATAGCCGAATTTGTCATTAGGAATTTTTATCAGAGAAGAAAGTATATCCACGATGATTATAATCTCCCTGATGAAAAATCATTAATTAATGGATTATATCGTGTGCTTACAGGTGCATCTAGGGCATCGAGAAAGGATAACACATATATAGAATTTATGGAAGAAATATAAAAAGCTATATCATCTACATCTACTGTGCAACTGGTACAACTGAAAAATTTGCTAGTGGATATCCAAGGGAGGTTTCAAGTAGTATAGTACATTGTCCTAATAGTATTCTCGGGGATATATCACGATTAGAAGTTCTCGTAGGAGGGAAACAAGCCGGAAATAACTCACCGGAAGTAATTAATGAGGCAGCTGATATCTGAAGACGACTATTTGAGGGAGGTATCATGGATATTGATGTATAGGAAAAGTTTATTGATGAGCTAGCAGATGGTTATCATAGTGATTAAATCACCACATTAGATAAATAGCATTTAAATAAGATGATCATACACTACAACCACAACAAACCAGCCAGGGTCTATGTAGTAAACTCACGATTGCCAAGTTATAGAGCGTACTATGGAGATATTCTCGGCAATACCATTGCAGGGTTATTTGCAAGAATGGCTCCCAAAATATCACCAATCACAAAACAATAATCAGTGAAAGCTATTGATGTCATTCGTGATAAAAGTATTAGCGCTGTTGGTGATATTACCGGGAAAGCATTTCCGCGGCTAAAGAAAAACTAGTAGCGTTAGTTCGGCGGCGAAGGAAACCACCAATGACTTCGTCACTAGGACCACTACCATCTACGGAAATTATGCCTGCAAGTATTAGTAAAATAATAAATAACGCGGTGGATCAAAAAATAGCATCACTGATCAGCGCCCAGAATAATATTACTGCAAATATGATAGCGGCAAGTGGTTTGAAATCGCGAGAGAGATCACGATTTAGATCAAGAAATATATAATAGTATGTTCAAATCGGCTGCTGATACCGCGTTTGACATGGACGCCCCAGTACCCAAGAATGATTCTATAACCAAATAGTCGATCAAGAATCGAACTTCAAGTCCAGGACACAAGCAGATACTTTCTACCCTCTAAAGCGTTCATCGAAGTAGAAGGAGAAATTGTAACAAATGATCACGATCATAATGATACGCAATATGCACTTGGTGCCAAAATTGGCTTTGCAATAATGGTATCATGGCGCTATTTAACAGCGCTAGATACATGATTGAAGGAAAAGAAATCGAGTCTATAGAGCGTGAGGTTGATGTTGCCACAACAATAGTGGGGTTAGCAAGATACTCCGATGATTATACAAGATCGGCAGGTCAATCTATGATGTTCTCCAAGGACGTTAATGATCACCCTGAACAAGTTCATCATACTAGGGTAACGGCAACACGAGATACAGCAGTTAATCCAGCAACAGACGGATATGTGAGACCAGCAGCTGATTTTGATGTCGTAGATATTAATCCTAATTACAACCTAGGGTTTGCAACACGCGTAGTAATGTTGGAAGGACAGCGTAGATTATTCACATGCGAGATTCCAATACATCATATATGTGGATTCTGCAGAAATGTTAGAAAAGTTATCTATGGAGCGAAGCATACAGTAGCATTAGTGCGAAAAGGTGATGATAATGATGGAATCTGGCATGGTGCTGGTGTTGCTGATGGTAAAGTAAATATAACAAAACTATCACTGTGGATGCCAGTAATGACTCCATCAATCACCACAGAGCAATAATTACTATCATTTATGAGTACAGGCGGCATATCATTTCTAAGTTGGCTAACAACTACCACGGACACCATGGATAGTACTGTTTAATGGTACATTTGCTTGGCAACAGGCATCAAAAGAAGGTGTTTCTGCGCCGCGGCATATATTTGTTGCGTTACAGATAAGCCGCGATTGGGTTCACAAACACGCAGCCATATGATATTTGATAAATTTAGTGCTAATGAAGTCTCGTTCAGTGTAAACGGCCAACATGAACCAACCGAGGATGTTTTACTTAATTACAGACAAAACCAAATAACACGCGTGTATAATTGTTTGCTATCATTTATGGGACGCGATAATAATGTAGATACCGGTCTGCAAATATCGCATTTGGATTCTAAAAACCTATATCCCATCTACTACTTTTCATTGAAACATCTTGACTTAACCAGACAATCCGTCCTTTACATATACCTTCGAACTCGTGTAACCGATACTCCTGCTGGTGGTTACAGAGCAGTTGCTGTGATTCTCAGTGACAAATCAATGCTACTCGAAGGTGTTGGTGGACGAATGAAAGTAGTTGATGCACCAGTGGCAAATATGTAATGTAGCAATTAGATCAATCTGTTATTAATAAAATGTAATATAGTCATGTTAGTGTTACGTTAACTCCTGGTCAAAATAAAAAATTGCAATCGGAATCAGCTATAAAATGTGGAACTACAATATCGCTGAAGGACAATCAGATGTCTGGTGGTCAGAATAAATTGTCACGGACAGTTCGTCAGATAAAACACTTCAATGATGCCATCAAAGATAAAAAAGGTGTTCAGATCACTCTCTCTGCGGCCACAATTAAACAAAATGATAAAATTAGTGGTATATTCCCGTTATTAGCTGCGATTCCAGCATTAATTGCGGCAGCGGCCCCAGCGGTAGCAAAACCCGCCTCGCTAGGAGCCGTTGGTACAGCGGCAGGGATGACACTAAAGAAAGCTACCGGACAGGAGTACAACAAAAAGAAACGATCAGGAAAGGGTCTAAGACTACCAGGAACTCCGTATTCATGGTACAGCGGAAAAGGCCCGAGACTAGAAACAGTGTACTAACAATAGTTCCAATGTCAAGTTTTGATTTAATCGATGCTGCTAAAAAACTAGCCATAAAAAACTTTAGAGGTGTCTTTATGAGAGATAAATTACCACAACAACCAAACAGCGTTGAAACCGGTATCATTAATCTCGATAATAGCACCGGATCTGGAACCCACTGGGTTTCATACACGATTGGTCTGCGTGTGATCATCTATTTCGATTCATATGGATTAGCACCGCCTAAAGAACTTATGCGTTATATAAACCGTTTAAAATCTCCTATCTGGTATTATACACTACCAACACGGGAAAACCACCCCATAAAACCGTATACGAATATAAGAGTAATCGCTTTTTAGAGAGAAATTATATAAAATAGCATGATTGATATTTGGGTGAGATCTTGATCAATCCTGAAAAAACCTACCACGGAAATATCTGCAACCGGTGATGTAAAACAAATAATCGAAGATGAAATAGCTGAGATGTTAAATCTCGCAAGTGTTGATCCAAATGAAATAGTTGTATTTCAAGATCGTCAGGGTAAATTGAAAACTAGTAATGTTTCCCTGGATGATATTTAAGTTAAACAACGCAGTGTAACGGAAAAAGCTATCGCGGTATTTTCCGTTCAGAGTAAACTCAAACCCGATGTACTTGTTTCAACTCTTGTGTATAGAATTAACAATTTAGAACCATTTAAAAAACTACGCGATGAATACAACGACCATATAACTAAATTCGATCGGCTTTCTGAATTACAAAGAAGTTTAATTGACTGTATTGACAAATCTCTATTAGATTTCTTTGGAAATCCACCGGTGACCACACTGAAACTCACGGAGATAAAAACCTCCATGGATAATTTGTCAAAGTTGCGACCCGATTATGACACTCATGTGTTAAAAAAAATTCAAAACCTGATGATGTTAAAAAAGATCTCGCTGATATTAGTACAAAACTCGATGAAATAACCGCGATTAATCGAAGAATAGAAGTTGTTTGCGAAGATATTAAAACGACCAACGATGTCATCAAGGATGATCTACCGAGGATGATAGAAAAACTTGAAAAAATAACAATCCCTCACGAACAAAAAGATATAAATAACGTGTACGCGATTCAACACGGATCTTTTACGTGGACACCATCCACTAACATATTAAATATCACCTCGGCTGTCAAAGGTAGTTATCGATTAACACTAGTGTCGCCGACTCAATTTAATATTTCATCAACGAGTTCATCTGGGGTCAACAATATGATATCAACGATCATCGACAAGGAAACAACTAAACGATTCAAAATAGCATTCACTGATAATAATTTAGTTAGGGTTTCAGTTAACATGATATGTGGAATTCGTAGCGGATTTAAGTAAACAACTGAATTGAATTATGTTGTAATAAAAAATGTCATCACAGCAGTATCGCTATGATCAGGTCAGAGAATTTCAAACTAAACTCAAAACACTCACTGAGGAGTATGAAGTAAAAATTAAAAAAATACCGACGATGAATCACCGCAGTTGATGTTGCCGTATACTCTGTATCAGGTGAAATCACCTGAGCCGGTATAATACTATCCTCGGTGACAATGATTGCCCCGATAGCTGTTCCAATTTGTATGTCAGCGACGAGTACAATCACGGGAATTATTTCAATAATAACAGAAACAATATCATCATGCAGCCAGCGTAAACTGCAGGATTACGTAGTTAAGTTCCATGTTGTGTCAACCGCATACTCCCAATTATCCTCGATGATATCGTCGTCACTCGATGACACATTAATATCCGGTAGTGCGTTTTCCGCGATGGTACGTGTTTATGATTCCACGATGGCAAAATTAGAAAACCAACATGAGTATAATAACAATGGCAACATTGCAAGAACTACTTCAACGAATAGCGGAAAACACAACCCCGTGAACACCAACATGATCTAAATAACCTCAACGAATCCTGAATTCATTGTGAATTCCCCCACTGCGATTTCGGTGAAAGAGATAGCCCGAGTATACCACAGTTGGTAACCGAATAATTCCCTGGTGTTTGCGAGTAAGAATAAACCCGATGGTACTCCAGACTGGAACGTTGTTTCGTTACCATCTAGGTCCTACAAAATTGAACAAATCAAAAACGAATTTCAGCGTAGAATGAAATCCATTACTGGAAAAGATTCGAAAATTGCTATAACGGTTCATACACTAACACTATCATCTGTCATTGAGATAAACTCACCCGGATATGTCGTAGATATCTATCAGAGTTCTATAAGAACAATACTGGGTTGGCCTGAAAAAAACACCTCCACCTGAACCGAAAAAATCTGATTTTACCACAGATGAGATTAATTAAAAAGATAGAGATATAATGTTTTATCTTCTAAATGGAGAAGATATAACAAAAGTAAAGAAAATATATTTTGAATTCTAAAGGAAGGGTTTTTCTGGGTTGAATTTTGAAATGGAATACCGTGATAAAAAAAGTACAGAAACGATTCTATTAGATGAACATATTAATGTGCTTTTGAAAAAATAAGTGAATCATTCGATTCTGATAGAGAGAGACAAACACAAAGTTTTCAAAAATATATTTTGGATGTAACGGGTTCACGTGATAAAATCATAGAAATAATAAAAGATATGAACACTTATATAAAAGATATTACAGGGATATATTTTATATTCATTTGCACCAACAGCTCCACCCGGATTTTTAATCATTGAGGATCCAACTAATCCAGTCTATATGCGATGTCATAATGATTCATTAAATTGAATTAATTTTAAACTCACTTACCAGTCCAATAATATGGTTGATTTACGAGGTGAGGTTTTATAAATTAGTCTGTTTGTAAAGTCTTGAGACTTTCATCGTAAGAAAGATTTTTACCCCCATAGCAGCAGAGAGGACGGGACAACGACTTTGCGTCTCCAAAGAAAACTTCTTTTTAATGATTTTGGAGGAAGCCTTGGTTTGCCAAATAAACGCTTCTATAAAGTTGTCCGATTCGCCCTCTCTCCTGCTATACTAATAGGAATAGCACTTTGAATTCGTTGATGCGTTACAACACTCACAAATCAGTTCAAAGTTGCATATATAATAATGCACTCTTCACAATACAGAATTTTTATTTATCATTTCATGCGCTTAAAAAGAATCTTCGATAAAACAGTAATGATACTAATTTCATAAAAATTCATACGTCCACTCTGAAGCTTGCAATCAGTTTCAGTGCAGGTGTTCCAACACGTTTTATATACAAACACTGCTTTCTGTTCATTGTATGAAATCCTCTTTCTAGATAGTTTTTCTAACAGACTTTACAGCAGGGCCTTTCATTAGATTTAAAATGGACATGTGAGTTCACCAACTAGGCAGGGGTTTATGGATATCTACTCGAATGGGGATATAAAAAAAAAATTAGATAACAGGGTGTAAAGTGAAAGTAGATGGGTAAACCACACTGCTTTGCCTGATAAGGAATCCCCTGAATCTGCAACCTGAAGGTTCAAACATTTGTTTTTGAAAGACAAAAAGGAAAAAGAAAACAATACAACACATATTTTAATATCGATATTTGTTTATTTTCTAGATTTAATTAAGATTAGCACTCAGAATTAGTCTCCTCCTCCACTATCTCTTTCTTCTTCTGCTCTGGGACCTGCAAATTAAAATATAATTTAAAAGTCACATATCATCTCAGAACTGCTTACATATGCAGAGTCACATTAACTACCATTATTAAACTTTGTTAAACTTTCTTCGCTGCACATGTGCTTCCCTTATTATTGTTAAGCCAAGTTACAAGATAACTTTGTACTTATGTGTCATTTCAGGCAAGTGGATGGTGAAATAAATTTGCGCAAAGATGAATTTATTTTGTCCAAATATTACATGTGAATAAAATTCCATTTGTAAGTACTTGTCCTATCATACAAGATGGATGAAAATTGTAGTTAGCTGTACTCCAGCTTTAATAGTCCTAGAAACTCTGATAAGCTGATTTTGTTTGCAACTTAGAGATGCATCCACAATGCTTTAAAAACTTGAATCCAATATTGATGAAATAAGAGTGGGCTAACCTTGTATTTTATCCCTCCACATTGGTTGGGTGCATATTTAAGGGTCTGCGATATGGTCTCTTCAATTTCAATTTCTTTCGCTTTGCCATTATTTTTCAAGCAAGCTTCTGCAAGAGAAACACAATATTTTAAAATAAGTTTCACAACAAAGAATGCATTGCAGTTTTCTAAATGCCAACAATAAACAATGGAGTATTTATAAAATATGTACTTCAAAATGTGGTCCCAGTTTCTTTCATATAAATGTAATTGCAGTATGTGTGAAGAAACATGTAGTACCTTATCCATTCATGGAAAAAGCTCTGGCGAGCAATTAAATAAAAATAGACAATTGAGATAAAATCATGCTTGCTGATCAAAACTCATATCACAAGGTCTTTAATTGGTTTGTTTCCCTTAACGTCTCTTTATACTATACTCTGACCAGATTCTTATTGTTTGTAGCCGTTTCAACATCATGCGAACACTATCCTTTATATTACACCCGCTTAAGGAGCTCAAGTAGTATATCTGAAAATAATAATAATAATAATAAAATTAATAATAATGTGACAAAATATGCTTTAATATAGTTTTGTGTTATGAGTTTGCATGCATGTTTGTTTGCTCTAACTTGAAACAATTTGCTAACACAAAGTATGCAAAACAATGTACTAACAGCAATTATATATCAAATTAAACACCCTGAATTATTTAACTTCATTAATGACATTCACTCTAAGATGTAATTAAAATAGCCAGAAAATATGAAATGGCGTATATGTAGTAAAAAACCTGTAAATGTTCATCTATATACATATTCTGACCTACATCCATGAAATTTAATAGCTAACTATTACATCTTATCCACCCCACCCCCCGGTCTGTAATTGTCAAATGATTTACTATTTTTTCACATCTATATAAGTCAACATATTTATACATATGTCTAAACATACATTTATTTGAATTTCACTTGTGATTGAAATTAATTTAAATTACATGGTATTATATATATATATATATATATATATATATATATATATATATATATATATATATATATATATATATATATATATTTTGGTCAAGAACGATAAATCTTAATCTCTTGAGCTAAACGCGCTTATTCGAAATACCAGCCTAACGGACGGCATTTTATCATGGTAACCTATCCTATCCTCGATATTTTTCGTTCTAAAAATGTACCAGTGTAACAATATAATTTACTTAATGCGAGTCGGATAAAAGTCAGAGAAATATGCCAAGCCGTTAGGTCATTTGCACAAGATGAACATGCTGGTCGATATACATGTATCCCACTTTCTTTGTTTGAAAATGCGATTGATGCTAGCTTGTAGCAGTTTAAAAGTGCTTGATTGCATCAGCAGACATCGACCAATAAAAAAAACATTATTTTCTGCAACTAAATATGCGAATATACGTTAACTGTTTAACTATTTAATGTGTTTACCTTGGTGGTTCAAAATAGCGGGAAACAGGAGATCCGTCTCTGGCCCTAATTGGAATGCGGTCGGTACAGGATAAGCTAGTTTTTTTGTTAAGACAGTAACTCATGTGGTAATAAAGAAAAGCTGACGAGTAAAATGATTTTTTTTTCTACAAAAAATTCCAATCTCCTTTTAGTTATTGGTTTTGAAAATATAAATGGATGAACTACGAAACTATGAGTGTTCTATTTGATAATGTAAAGTTAACCACAACATTGGTACAACGTTGTAAAAACGTTATATAATTTCTTTGAAATAGTTATGTTAATTCTTGTCCATAGTATTAGGATCAATGCAATTACATACCATTTATAATTTACTATATCTTTTAGATCAGAGGACTATTTAATTTAATTTGCATGTGTAACGTTTTAGCAATGTTGCCATAAACGTTATTTTCCCACGTAACCAAAACACAACCATATAGCAACGTTGTGAAAACGTTGTGTGTTAATTAATTGGTCTATACGAGATATTATACCTTTTCTAGATCTAAAAATACCGCAGTTAAGTTTCTGTCCGCTTTTCTTTTGTTGCTAAATGCCAATTTTATAGCGGTTTCTAAACTTATCAGTTGGTCATTGGTGGATCTTTTGTTTCTGAATCCACGTTGACTTTCTGATATTAGTTGGTTGCTTTCGAGATGGTGTTTAAGCCGATTGGCGAGTACGGTTTCCATTATCTTGTATATATTCTTTGTGAGTGAGATGGGGATATATGAGTTGATGTTATTTCGGTCTTTATGTGGTTTTAATATGGGTATAACTATCGCATTTTCCATTTTTTAGGTAGCTTTCCTATTTCCAAGATTTTATTTAATAGCTTTATTATGGAAATAACTATATTTTGGTGGTAGGCTCTTGTATATAACTTATCCTATTAGATCTTCCCCAGGTGATGTTTCGTTTTTGTTTTAAGTGTCTAGTCCCATTTATAAGTGGTTATGTCTTTATTTAAGTGTGATTTCTTGGGACCCAGGTCCCAAAAATATTTCCTAATACTTGTCTATGATTTTTAAATTTTCACAGTGTGTTTTTTTATTGCTGCTCATGCTTTGTAAATGTTGGCGTAGTACGTCAGCTTTTTCTTTGTTATCATTAGCATTTTTGATGTTAGGGGTGTTGTGTGTATATTTCCCCATAATTGCTCTAATTTTGTCCCACACTTGTTTAGAGTTAGTTTTCTAATATATGGTACTGCAATATTTCTGTCTAGTCGATTATTTAGACTGCCTGATCAGGTTTTTAGTTGTGAATCGTGGCTTTTGTATTCAGTTAGAAATATAGTGTTACCTGGTCTTTTAAATTTGTTTAATGCTCTTCACATTCCTGTTTAGTTTGTTTAATTTCTTGGTTCCACCATGGTACTACTAGTTTTCTGGGGGTACCATTTATTTTGAGGATGCTGGTGATGGCTGCATTATGTATGATAGTAATTAGGTTGTCGTAGTCAATGTCGATATTTTTTGATCCAATTAATTCTGTATCAGTATTTATTAATAACGTTTTTAATTTTTACCAGTCTGCTTTATTATAATTCCACCTGGGGATTTTAGTGCTAGGGTCGAGCTGTACTTGCATCTGTAGGGTGACGATTACCGGGAAGTGGTCACTCCCTATGGGGTTTGTTTGATCCACTTTCCAATCCGTCATCTGTGCCAGCTGCGGTGTGCAAAAGGTGAGATCAAGGACGGACATGGTGCCATCAACCGGATTTAATCGGATTTTGGCACCATCATTGAGTAAGGTGAGGTTGGATTTAGCGGTCCAGGCCTCTACACACCTGAGGAAGGACGGACAATAGCTGATATTGTCCGTCCCCTTTCCACTCACTGCTTATTATGGGAATTGAAATCCTCACAGATGATCATCAGCTCGGCTTTCTTATATATAATTATTTCCTCTTGTGCTGATTCATGTTTTTTTTTTTCTCTTCTGGGTCATAAATATTATATAACTGGAGTTCACTTTTTCCTGTTTTTACTAATAGGGATTGTATTTATATTAGTGAACTACCTATTAGTATACTTGGTTTTGATGGGGATGTATGTTGAATTTGGTATGGTGTTATTTATGTATACAGCTAAACCGCCCCCTGGCCTTCCTGTCTATGTTGTAAATAGCCCGGGGAGTAGCCTTGTATGGCTGGCAATTGTTTCGAGTTGTTATAAAGTTTTGTTTCTTCGATGCAGATAATGTCAGGTTTTTGTACTGAGTTTATTATTTTGAGTTTGAGCTCATTGATGTGTATTGACAATCCTCGAGCATTCCGCTGCCATATTGTAACGTTCCCTTTTGGTGTATTATCTATTTGTATTGGGTTCGTTTATTGTGTTTTGAGTTTCTATTTTTGTCTTCTTTTCCTTTCTCACTTCTGATTTCCTTTCTTTCTTTTTCACTTATGTTGAAGGAGGAGCGGACATCTTTTAAACCCAAGTTTTGAGTTCTTCTCGTTGGGGTGTGGGGAAAGGGGTCAACAAGGAAGCTGCAATCTTACAAGGAATGGGAGTAGCAGTGGATGTTTGAAAGATGTCATGTGCTTCTCCTTTCTTGGATACTTGTGGGGTTACATCTGTCTTAACCGCCTTTGATAGTGATGGCGACATACTATTCATCAGACTCTTAAAATCGTTCAGAGTAGGTAGAACTTTATGTTCTACACCTTTTCGATGAAAGATTTCTAGTCGTTGCAAGAGTTGGCCGTACTTTTGCGATGTTTTGGTTTCGGACAAGTCGTTGCGATCAATCAAGGATTGCAATTCGTGTTGTAATTGGGACATCTCGGTCAAATGAGGATTGGGTGGTAAATGTGGGATTCGTTGTTCTTGCCATCAATATTATTCCTTCCATCGTTTGTTAGCAACCAAAGTCAGTTTTCTAAGGGTTACGTCTGAGATCATTGCGTTAAAGAGGTCCCTTTTATCTTATATCGATCCCTTGTGTCATCCATTGTATCAAACCTTGCAATAATCTTGTCAGCAAAGGAGCAAGAAAGGGTATAAATCCTCCGCGTTGCACCAACATCTGGATGGGTATTTTTGTTTCGACCATTCGACGAAGAGCGTGTCGATGTTTGGCAATGCATTTTGTCTGATGTGGAAACAAAGGTATCGTACCTATCACGACATTTAAACAACATTTGTACACAGTATCGACGCTATCTTTGGATGCTGATTTAATAATTTGTTTTCGCATGGTCGGAGAGACTTTGGACAGGAAGCACAACATGTCTCTTTCCTTTCTGAGGTGAATAAGAATGTTTTTTGCGGGTGACATCTGTGCTTGTTCGTTCCAGAGATACACGGGCGTCAACGACTTGGCACACACCCTCTTTTATCTTCCTTTTGGAACTAGCGCTTTGTCAAAAAGGAGAGATATTTTTTTACAAATACGCCGAATTAACCTCTTGTTAGGTGACTCATTTTAGTTCTTTAAACGACTGCGTTTGTTTAGGGGATGATGTCGATGTTTGGCTAAGCATTTTGTAGGTTGACAAGTAGCACATAAAATACTGATTCATGCCGTTGTCCTCAAGTCATTTTTATACTGGAATGTGACGCCACTGATTATCTTTTCGTCGTATCTGCTTCATGACAGGTAACACACGTCGTGAAGGAGTTCGCGACGGACTAAGTCGGGACAGTTCTTGTTTAGACTAATCCAGTAATCTTTGTAACATGCCTGATTTTTCTTGGACTTTGACTTTGGAGGCAGGTACTTTGTAAACTGCTGCCACTGCCGCTTATGAGGAAGAGTGTGTCGCCGGTGTAGGAGACGTTTTGGGAGAGGCAAGGTTTCCAAAGTTTTATCAAATTAGGAAGAACGGGTGTCAAATTGGATTTGACTTGCATCATCAGCAACGGAGAATTGGAAGAACCTGAAGCTACTGAGAACGCGGTCATTGGTCCTGCAAATTGTGGTTTACGTATGTAAGTTTGCGTCCTGGCCGATACACCATATTTCTCTTTCTTGGGGGTTTGTTTTCCTTTTATCTTGGGGTGAAAATTGAGAGCATTGGGATCCCATTTTGAGATGATGACACTTCCTAGACAACCGCTACCTCCAGATTTCAAAATGATTTCTTTTTTGGTTTGAGTGTCGATGCGATGATCGACCAATTGCGTCAAGGTTACTTTGTTTCGGTCATAAAAGCATTTGGGTTGATGTAGAATGTGAATGATGCCTTGCAGTAATTGATGTGCTGTCACCGTAAACCATCGTAAGACTTCTTTGAGACTGACTTTTAAGGAGTGAGCACGTATTTGTAGATTTTTTTTCGCGACTGATACCGTACAACACCCGAATCAATTTGACGGTAAGATGAGATTAAAGGGACGTCATGTTGACGATGTATGAGGCAGGGTCAAAGTGACCGAGGTTTTTATAGATTTTTTAGTTGTTGTTATGTCGACTACTAGGACGTGTATACGACAGGTCCTCCGTCTTGTCACCAGTCGTGAAACAAATGGGTACGACATCGCAAATAATCGAGCGTGGTGGGTTTTACATCCATGAATAAATAGGCGTGTGGTGTCTGAGTGGTACCATCGTACGCTTGAGTTAGCTAAGGTGTTCCTAACTGATTGGCTAGGACTTGCACTTGCGAATTATCTCTAGGGCTTTTGAGCAAGACCACGTAATGAGCATTGATACTAATGGTATGTTTGGCTTTACTTTGATGACACAACTTGTGTGTAATATATATGACACTGGCATTACGATGATGCCCTTTACGTGTAAACCACACTTTAATTTCTTAATCGTCTTCTCCTAACATGTCGTCCAAAATTACCAAATTAGTTTGACTGTGGTCAGACACAAACCCGTCGTCTTGGCTTGGAATGCCTGCCACAAACACAATGGAATCACCTTGAATTTCTTGCAAGAGGCTGTATGCGGATTGCCACTCTTTGTAACACCACACAATTTGTTGAGTTGAACGATCGATCAAGTGATGTTTATGTTCAATTAAACATTTGAAAAATTCGGTTTTGCCTGAACTGTTCGGTCCAGCAATTAACATGTTAAAAGGATGACGAAGATACAAGGCCTCCCAACTATCATGATCTAAATGTTCGTCAAAGACTTTTGAAAGACGAGCAGGAAGGAGTTTAAATAGCACAGGTAGCCATAGTAATGTAGGGAAAAACACTTTTGACACAAAATCAGACAAAACAAGCGGTTTAATTACTTTTTTTCCGGACACGTTTATTTCAATTCATTTTTAAACTGGAACAACACGAAAACAAAAGTACATAAAAGACAAATGGTTAGTATAGGAATAAAAAAAACACTTAGATGAGTGATTGTCCTCGGTGACAGATTCTTCTTCTTCTGACAATGTCACTAACAGAGGTTTAGAAGTGAATTTTTTGACTCGACGATGGATTTTACTATCACAACGCTTGAGCATAATGGGAAGTTTTTTTTGTACAAGCCTGGAAACCCCAACGTTTCAGTCACGTACATCTGTATAATGAAGGTGTAAATCACAAGATGCACACAACATCGTCGTACACCTTTTCCTTACCTAAAAGTTGGCGAATCTTTTTTTCCTGTAGAGGGCGAGAAGTATCCAGATGAAAGCGTAAGGCTTTTAACAGAATGAATCTCTAGTGGACATTTAAATGAATCACCTTACTGTCTTTATAGGTATTGTTCGTAAAGTGCCAACAAGGAATCTACGGGTAAGCGAAATCCCAAAAAGCAAGTCACTAAAACACACACTACAAGTCGACCCCGATTGATGGGACACGGTTCTCGTAATAACTATTCGGAATCCTCCACCTCTTGAATATTCTCATTGATATCCTTCCACGGAATCTATTTATCTCAAGTGATAAAGGTTGTGGCATGGCAGTCTATTTTATACTTCTTTATGCCGGGGTTCATAAGTGTGTATGCTGCACATAATTATTAAAATATTTTCTTCGATCGAAATTGATGGATCTATTGTGTAATTTCGGACTACTGCCATTCAGGGTAGCGGTCAAGAAACACTTGATCCAGGGAAATCTGACGTTGGTTGACTTTTGTCACTTTCCTTTTGTGAATTTTACGACAGAAAAATTCTACAGTCACCAATTGAGATTTGTCTCATGCAAGTTCCTGTCAAACTTCCTTGTAGATTTTTTCTTGCAATTTGTGTGGTAATCCTTGAATATTATTTTTAGAGAAGGTTTATATACTTGTATAAGTTTGACTAATACCCAAACTGGTTTCTGAAACCACATGGAATTTTAACTTTCAATAACTAAGGTCCCAGTAAAGGTAGGTAGTGACAATGCGGAAACCATCGAACATGTTCCAGATAATCAGAATCGTTCTGTTCCCACTCTTAAATTGACACACCAAAACTGAGGCACTTGACTTTATCCCCTTTGCCCATGTATAGAAATCCGGCTCTGGCTAATTCTTCAGGAGTTGGTCCAGGCAGATATTTTGGACATTTCTCTTTGAAGGTTTGGAATCGATTTTAAAAGTTACTGTATTCAGGCAAGCACGTATGGAACGAATATTAAACTCTTCTAACTTCAGTTCGATACAGTAACGGTGAAATTCTCAGGAGTCCACGATAATGTGTGGCACCGCTTTCGCATCCCTCAAGTTTGACACGTACAGCATCACTTTCCATGGTGGGTTTACAGCGTACTGCATCACTGCAATCGCAAGGTATAGCGTCGCACTCCACTTGAAAATCCCCAAATTTGAATGATGTCTGTTGAAATGGATTTATCTTGTTTCGCTTGGTCGTTGTAGTTACAATGAACTATTCGTCTTGGACAGTACCCCTTTTTATATGCTGCCCAATAACGACGTGACCGAAAGGTAAAGCGAAGTGATTGGGAAGCCTCACTCTTATCTTGGTCGGCTGACGATTTGGTGTGTGGGTAAACGGACAATCTTATGCGGTTCGTGGGTGGTCACTTTAAAAGTTTGATCTTGTCCCGACTGTAAGGTTTCTTGTAGCACGTCAAAGTTCACCACTCGACTGGTGCGATAATTAAGAGTCAATCCTTTCACTTAATATTCGGTGTGCATTTCTCATTGTGGGTGTCGGTATTCGTAACCTTACTTTTTAGGACCGCTACTTGCAAAACTTAGAATCTTGTCGTCGGGATGTTCGTCTGTCCACTCCCCTAAACGGTCTGCTTCGATGTCAGGGTAACACTGGTTCTGCCGATCGATGTAGATGCCACTGTTCGTGTCAAAATACAACACACGATATCCTAACAGTTCTAAAACTTCGTACAATTTAAAGCGAGCGTGCGATGTCACGTAAGCCGCAATGATGAAATTTCCAAATTTGTCGGCTTCTACAAAGTTTAGTTCTTCTTGGTAATTTAATAAGATCAGATCCTCACGAATGACGTTCACGAGTTTCATGTATTTGTTATTTCGTGAATCAGCTGGAAGTATCGAGAAGTTTCGGACAAATACTCTGTCTTGGGTACAGGCGATCGTTGTTCCATTTTACCCCACAAGGAATTTAACATCACTAAGGCAAACGATTGCCTTCCTTTGTTTTTATAGATGTGGTCTAAAGTGATGCCTTCCTGGTACCAATATTTTTCTTTGAATTTCTTTTGGTCTTTGTGTGTGTGACACTAGGAAGGATAGGCGCTCGCTTCTTGTTTTAGTTTCAAAAATGCATCCACCTAGTCTGCGAAAATACTTTTCTGTGTCTCGTCGCCGTTATGGTATTGTTGTGTCTTGGCAAAGTGGTAAATTTTGTACACTTCTTTCAGTTGGTATCCCAAGTCCAATGCTTTAAACAATTACACGCTAACCCACGTTCCTGTCAAGGCGCGTTCTTTCTGGGTGTGCTGACAAGGTCGGTCCTGGTTGCACGTTTCGGCACAAGCACGACACAAAGGAAATATCAGATTCCCTTGGCAATGGTGAGGTAAAACGGGATGGTACAAGTCTGTGGGAGGCGAGACTTTGAACTTGATCAATCCATCGTACTTGCGTATCTTGTCCAGATCAATGTGTTCTGTTCAATTGTGGAAGCCCTACGGGAAAGTGACAATATTTGCACACCGAAGGATACAGCGAACACCCGTCCAAGTATTTGATTTCTTCTGCCTTCTCCTCGTGCGCTTGGTACAAGCAACAGGTGGCCTTCGTCCGTCCTCCGTACAAACTATCCCGGGGGTTCAATAGCTCAACCAACTTGTTGCTTTCTACGATACGTTTAAACTCGGAATCGCTTTTCAAACGGTCATCGTACTCGTGTTCTCACATTTCCACCACTTGGTACCCTTGCTGTTCTAACTTCAATCGTCGCTGACAAGTAGCCTGGCACAAGTCTTCTATGGTCCGTTGTAAAACCTGATTTTTGGTGTCACGTTGAGGGTAGCACATATTACATCCGTGAAATAAGCATCCGTTAAGATTGTACACGATTTGAGGGTTTTCTTAGTCCCAACCATACACCGACTACGTTCCAAATTACTTTTCGACTCCTCCGTTGCGGTTGTGTTGGATCCATTTGTCTTCCTTGTCGCACAAGTAATGAAACAAGCATTTGACAAAGTTTGTCGTTTGAGGACTGATGACAGCCAGTGTATTTCAGGCATGACTCGTTTTCGGTACACTGAGGAACACGCTTTGGCAATGGTACTAGCTTCTTTCAAAGGATCGATCCTTCGTGCTCCATGAACAATACTCAAAGTTTTTCACGTCAACGTCGTAAAATGTTCACATCAGATCGACAATTCTCTAACATTTCTTCTTAAAAGGCAAATAAGATAAGAAAGAAGGAACAAACTGAAATTAGAAAATATATTAAGAGGAGGGGTATGTGAAGAAGATGAAGAAAAACGTAATGGTGGTGATTAATTGGTGGAAACTAAGGAGGGAGGAGAGAAATTATCAGAAACCTAAATGCCTTTATTTAAGGCCACTCCATTACCTCTTAAGAATATATATATATATATATATATATATATATATATATATATATATATATATATATATATATATATATATATATATATATATGTATATACTCTAATGTCATTTGTTTCCTACTATTGTATAAGTGTCCGTTTGTTTGTAACATATACACCTATACAATTGAAGGAAACAAACACCATTAGAGTGTTTAAAACCCTTGACCTTATACAGGCCCAATCTAGTTATCTTCATTTGACCCTGTAAAGGCTCTATACATTTTTTCCCTACACAGGCGCTACGTGAATTCCGATAGACCCCATATTCCAACCTCATTTTTTGACATGGGAGTCCCATAGACCCTTCATTGTATCCCAAAACTGCTTTTATATTATTATCTTTGTGAATTTGATTTTATACAATACCTGAACATGGAACTTATCTGAATGTGGGAATAAGAGTATATATTGGACATAATGAATTATCTCACCCTGACCACACTAGATAATGTTAAACTGACGTATTCTAACATGAATAGGAGTTACATGGTTAAAATGTTTTAAGAAGCTAAAATGCTCTATTTAAATTTTGTCAATATTAAACTTACAATGTTTTCTAATGAACACTTTATCTACAATATTGGTCATAACATATGTACCAGAAGTTAAAGTCATTGATTATCAAGTTTTGTAATATTTAATTGCAAATGGTTCAGATTTGTTTCAAAGTAAAGACCTACATGGTGAAGGACGGAATAATGTATACATTCATGTGTTAGTGACAACACGCACGGTTTAACCTTTCTGACCAAATTATCTTGTAGGGATTCATAATTCACATAACTGTATTCACAAACATAGACCTTAATCGGTATTACAGAGGTAGACAATACGGATCAATTAAAAAATACAATTTGATATATAAAGGCATTAATAGTATTTAATAGTTTCCGCAATCCACGCCAAATGTCGTGCTCAGAGTAAACCATCTTGTGACTTTATAAATTATTAAGAATATATGCGAATTATTTTAAACAATAGATAAGGTTTGTATGTTAACTAACCCCTTTTTGTAATATATGGACTTATCAATCATTTTTATGAATTTGTTTTATGGTTTTGTCTTTTTTCTTTCAGAACAATTTTATACTCAGTACAATAACATCAATTATTTCTTCAATACCGATAAGCCATGTCCTTAAATTTCGGTTGAATAGTTGTAGCTTGCGTGGTGACATATATGTGTCATCGTTAATTCCTTTCCTTGCTCATTTATCAATATAAACGTTTTTGTGTGCCACATTCTGCATGTCGAAAGGGAGGTGCAATATTTGTTTCACTGCAATAAGTTATAATATAAAAAATATATTGTCGGCAAAAGGAACACAACATAATAATCTCTTTCAGTTTCCTTACCACTACGCGTTAATAGTAACAGTTGCAACATTTGCAACTAATGACAAACTGTTTACGGATGATTTAATGAAATTAGTATAAATCATTAACGCTATAAGCTGTTTAACAACATATTTGCATTTTTTTGCCTAATATTAGATAAAGACGGTACGTCTTAATTAAAACCGCTCCTATATCCTAATTGGTTAGATCGATCACCTCTATATCAGGGTGTCACGAATTCGAACCTCTGCCGAGACATGCCAAAACCTATTAAACATGATCATAGCAGCTGCCTCGCTTGGCATAGAGCATTAAGAGGTTAGTGTTAGGACTATTCTGCCTGGTGTTAGATTAATATTACAGGGTGGGACATAATGTCACATCTATGCGGCATGATCCCGCCGTGCATGGTATCACTATAAACTTCCACACAGCAGCAAGCGCAGCGATATGACTGCAAAATGTTAAAAATGCGTTAAAATCCAAATGATACACACATATTATATACATCTCTGCTGAGTGGAAATTATTAACATGAAAACTATATGGGTAAACGTCACAGAATCAGTAGTCATAATTTTCACATATATTTCGTCAAAGAAAAACTTAGTAAGACATTTGTTGAAACCAAATAACTAGTGCAAGATATTTTTCCAGAAACACAATATACATGCAATGATAGGAAAGATAGATTATGACACGACTGAAGAAAAGGTGCACAGTAAATAATATGTACAACAATGCGAGAGCATAGGCATAACTGTCTAAACTGTGATTGTTGTTGAAGTGGGTTGGGAAAACTATCAATCTAAGTTTCGGAAAGAAAATAGCTGGTACATACAACTGTGTATATTTATCAGTCTCATATGGTGATTTATTCAATATGTTGTCTAAACTCAAAAGGCCTGATACAGGGAAAATCACCAAGTTATTCGAATAGTTGGTATTTTTTGCTTGTTGAGTTAGTTCAAAATCAGCTAATATTTCTTTACTGAGCATACATTAATCTTGCTTAACATACTTAAAATCAAAACATAACCTAAATATTACAGTATAAAATAATACAACACACTGAGCTTTCTCCACATAAGACTGCGTAGGGTTGCGCATAACTGCAGAGCAATACTGTTTTTCCCATCTATACAATAATACAAACAAGAGGGTCATAGAAAAACAAAGTGGCTTTTTAGTATACGCAATACTATCACTTAAAGTGGCCCAATTTAAAAAACATAAGGGCAAGATACTATTTTGCAAAATATGGTTGGACCGGATTGTGACTTATATTTTGGCATAACATTTTAGGTAAAGTTTTTAATTTTTAAGGAAAAACAAAACTTTTGACAAAGTAGAAAACAGTACGGTTTAGCTCTTATGCATAGTTAATTTGTACTGTGTCATTAGCCTCTGGTTATATTTGTGTGTAAACGATTGGGCCGACCAGGCTAATAGCTTTATAAAAACAACATATTTCATGGTTTAATAGTGTATGTGACTGTGGATTATATTACATATTATTGTAAGTTAAGTATTGCTTGTAGGTAAATTAGTTTTATTGTATTTGATTTCAGGACAACCTTCGTTCCCTTGGGAATACCTGATCTGCCAGATATGGGTCATATTTGTTACTAAAATGTAAGTATAATACACGATCTTGTTTACAACTTGAAGTAAATATGTGGCTGTCTTCTTAGCCCTCTTCATTTTTCCTAGGATTTTATATTAAGATTGTTTTGATTAGAACTTATTATTTATTAATGTCACACAGTGTGAGGAGGAATCAAATCAGTCTTTTAGTTGCATTCTGTTTATTTTGAAATGATTTATTTATTTCAAATTTTGAAAATAGAAAGTGCTCATTATATTTTCGTACCAAATTACTATTTTAATATTATTGTTAATTCATTTAATGATGATTTGGATTAAATTATTGTGATGTATCAGGTATATTATCACCTCAACGCTATTCAGTAAGTACATATACACATTCGAATGCTTTTTACGCTTGAACTTATGATAACATTTTGTCTAATATAAAAGTTTAGTTCGGAAAAATATATAAAAGTATTTCATTTTAACTTTAGATTATTTGAAGATACATTATATATTGAACTTTTCAAACCGTTTTGTACTATGCACTTTGATGCCGCTTTGTGTAAAATCATAGACATTTAACTAAACCACATGTTAGCTTGATCCAAAAGCCTAAGTACAACTGTCGACTTTACTTTCATACCTTCTGACGCTTTTATATCTACTTTGCGATCAAGAACTTTGCAATCTTTAATGGGAACAATATTACTGTCCTTTTATCAGTTACATGCAAGAAACAATAGCTAGTTTATTTATTACCAAAAAAGCCAGTATAATAAGACCCTTATATCCATTGTGTTAGCAACAGCAAATCTAGTATAATCTGGATAAATATCCTAACCGTTTTAATTTCAGTTCCCAATTACCACTGTGAGGCTTTTCAGTTAATAATTGAGACGTTCAACTGATCAAACTTAAGATTGTGTGTGTCATATCCGTTTGAGTTTTGCCCTTTATTTTTCAATATTTGCAAGTTCGCTGTTAATGTGTAAAGTACTAAGTTTGCAATGGTCGTAGTCGTCCTTTTTCCTTGAATTTGAAACAAAACATTTAGAAATCAACAAAACTAAAAACATAGTATTAACAGCTTCTACAGTAATACCTAAATTGTAAATATCACTTGCAAATGTGCTAGTACGTTTACCCTTGGCATATCTGATTGATGCATTATCTTTAACATAGCGTTTACAAGGCTCTACCACGCGTTTAATATTATAGGGTGGTGTGGGCGGGCAAGGGTGCTTACTCGCACGTTTGTCTGTGTAAATGGGATATCATTCCTAATGGACCACGTTAATGTAATACATAGTGGGGTTTAAGGTCGTATGAGGTGTAAATATTAGCTGATATTGTAACGAAATAATCACTCTCTGAAGCCAGCTGTGCAAAGTGTCATAAAGGACTCCAAAGCAAAGATATAGTATAATGAAGTCTAATTAGTAGTCCATTCTCAGTTTCAACAGGGAAGCTGCTGACAAAGTTGTTAAACAATTTGAGATGAGTATTTACTGATTTCCTCGTTACAAGAGTCCTATCACTATTACAGTTTTAAACCAGAAACATTACGAAAGGACGATTTCTTATTATTTCCGATTATAGTTTGACATGAACCATAAACATGAATTATTTCTTCAAAATGTATCCACTGGCAATCGTAGACAATGGACAATATTCACTCAGTGCCACTGCTGCTCAACTATTGCCCGTCACACCCGATCTCTATGTCATTCTCATGCTAGGATTATATCGCTATCCCTTCACATGAATAATATTTTGAATATGTTTCCTTTTATAAGTTTATATGAGTTGTTTTCGAATACTAAGTGGTCATACGAATGTTATCTCCATAACCTTCTTAGTCTAGCTAAAACAACGTTTTGTCACCCGATACATTCAGTAATACCCCATTGAACTGATAAAAATCAACACTTTTTTCTCAGATATTTCGACTCGAAATGTTCACTCTATTTGCAGTGTATGCACACTGCGTCCATTTGTTTCGTTTCCAAACTCTACATAGCACCCATACGGTAAAATGTTAGCAATTGACAAGTGCAGGAGTAAGCATTTGTGTGTGCATACAATGGCTGCATTTAAAAGCTTCTTGGTTATCAATATGCAGTGAAGTCGCACATTTTCTTTAGGGCTTATATTTTGTAGCTTTCGATGGTGTATAAGTCACCGTTAAATATTGTATTCACCCTTCACCATGCTGCAAGCAACTTGTTTAAGGATGATAATTGATACGGAGATACGCTGTACAAATATTTTGACTGAAGAAGCATTATTTAATTCAACAGTCAACTTATTTACTTGTGTAAACTATATTCTGTCCCAAATGTTAGTACATTGCATTGCTCCGTGCACAACGTAGAGAACAACTGTTTGTGAATGTAAAAACGGAATTGTATTACACGTGTTATAAGGATAAAGCACATTATTTAAATATGTCATATTGACAACACAAAGGTGAAGTCAATATGTGACATACTTACATAATATATTTTCGTGTACATATTACAAGTGTTTGCCTAGCACTAAGGTCGGCAATCCTCGCAGTTAAAAACAGAATGTTATAAATATATTTCTGATACGCTTTAGTCAACAAGCTTGTAAGGTGATGGTGATGATCATCTTGAACGGACTGAACCCACAAGCAGAAGAAATAATCGCTGAAGAACAGGCATGGTTTTCGAGTCGAAGAATCACAAAAGAACAAATATTCAGTCTTAGGGGTCTGTGTGAAAGGTACTCAAAACAACAAGACATCTATCATGTGTTCCTAGATTTCAAAACAGCTTTAGACAGAGTGTGACAAGATTCATTGGGAGCCTTAATGAAGAAGGTAAAAAGATGGCCAATAACATCAAGCAGCTGCACGCCAAGGCTACCAGTGCAGTAATTGCTCAATGTCATGTGGATGACTGGCTGAAGACAACAGTTACAGTACGTCAAGGCTGTCACCTGTCACCCATGTTTTTCTACATCTTCTTAAAGTGCATCCTGAGCGAATCCCTGGAAAACACACTGTAGGATAGTCAGCAATGGAGGGCGTAACATCGCAAACCTACGCTTTGTAAACGACAGTGATGGGCTGACAGGCAGTTAAGACGAGCTTACCACGTTAGTGAAGAACATGGATGAAACATCTTCTAGATTTGACAAGGGGATAAGCGCAGAGAAGACAAAGCTGGTGACAAATAGTGGCAAACAGATCTCAATGAAGTCTAAAGTCATAGTACAGGGACTGGAAACAGTGGGCCAGTTCAAATATCTTGCTTCTATAATCACCGAAGAGGTGCCAAGAGCAGAGATTGTGTCACGAACAGCACAAACAACGGTAGCTATGTCAAAGCTTAGACCCATCTGGTAACTAATATCAGATATTGAGAGTTCTATTCATCTCAATCTTTTGTATTCATCTGAGGAATGGATCTGACAGCAGAATTGCAAGGAAAATTCCAGGCACTTGAAATGAGATGCTGCAAAACCATCCTTTACATCTCTTACTTGGACCACATCACAAGTGAAAAATGTAACACCATCAGGCACAAAGTAGGCCATGATGAAGACCTCCTCACCGCTGTCAAAAAGAGAAAGCTTAAATGATATTGCCATGTCACTAAAGCCAACAGTCTCTTCACAACAGTACTGCGGGGCATTGTCCAGGGTGGCAAAAGGAGCGGTAGACAGAGAAAAAAGTGGACTGACAACATCATATAATGGGCCAGAAAAGGTATTGCGAATACAAGCATTGGCACATGATCGACACAAGTGGAAGGAACTGGTCAGATGTTCAGCAACACAGTACCTCAATGATCCCACTTGGTCAAGAAACTGATGAATCAGGTCTGATGAATATATTTCTAAATGTGTCTTGGTATCAACTCAGTTAAACACGACAAGACTATTACAGTTATCTCGGATCACATTTAAAATTTGTGCATTTTGCTGGGTTACATAAATTACACCAATGTTTATATCCGTTCCTCTGGAAAATATTCTAGCTTGATTGGACTGTTTGTCCAACGTTACATTATCATAGACAACTAAATTATTAATACTTCCATCAATGAAATCAACGGACGGCAATTCATTGATATTAGTGATAAACTCGATAACATCATTACCGTCGTCTTGGATCATCGCTGCGTTTGCATTAAAATCTTTAAGTACATCATATCATCGTTGATCTCCTACAGATGGGGCTACAAGATACAATTTATCCCATTTTAACCATTTCATTATTAACCTAAGTAGCAACTGTGTCTGTCCACTTCCAGATCGACCGATGAAAATGTTTCTGATATAATTGGGTAGCTCTGCATGATGTTTAACATGTTCTCGCTCTTATTCGAACTCGCATACTCTCTACTGCTATAAATAAATGAATTTCCTCAACCGAATATTTTATGCGATATCTTGGTCGTGGATCATGTACATTTTTGTTAGAAATCCATGTGGGGTTGACTTAGCATGACTAAAAACAGTTCTACAAAGATTATAAGCCATATCTCCACTGCATCTGGTTTGATGAATATTTTTAAGTGTGTGAGCATCGATTCCATTAAACACAGCAATAATATTACAATTATCCCTGATCACTTTTGGAAATTGTGTCTACCACTGGGTTACATAAATCAAATCAATATTTGTATGTCTGCCTCGGGAAAATATTCTACCTGGATTTGATTGTTTGTCCAGCATCATATCATTATATACGACTAAAATGTTAATAGATCCATCAATGGTACTTCATTGATATCAGTGATAATTTCGATAATATCCTTACCGTGTTCATTTAACGACATCGTAACATCTTTGATCTTTGGCGCCACTAAATACAACCTGTCACATGTTACACATCTCATTATTAGATTAAGTAACAGCTGCGTCTTGCCACTTACAGACGGCATATGATAATCATTGTGATGGAATTAGATAGCGCCGCATGGTGTTTAACATAATCTCGTGTTGTATTATAGATATATATTGTATGAAATGTAAGACGCGTATTAGCAAAACTGACGTAACAACAATTACAACAAAAAAAGATCAGCGTTCACCGGCAAGTGCGCACAATGTGTTTCAAAGAAATTTAGATTTATTTCTGCAAAATCGGGAGATGATTTTAAAAATAAGACGAGGAGGTGATATTGCAGCAAAATTGACAAAACTCCCAGGGACTCCATGAGCCAAATACATAGGAGAAAAACATCTTCCAGGATATAATTACTGCGGCCCATGAACCGGATTCGATGTCAGTTTCGATAACCAAGACCAGGTGAACATCCGATAAACGCTATCGATAGAGCGTGTCATGTTCGTGATGTTGCTTAGAAAAGTAGCAATTTGCACCATATACATAACGCGAATGTGAAATTGATTTCCGCGTTAAATTCTATTACGAATACATTTTTCAAGGAATTATTAGCTAACTGGTTAATAGGATCTGCGATGAAGGGCAATCTAGAAGTGAAATTTTCCGTACTGGTAATTATTCAGGTGATTAATATTATTATGGAATATATTAATTATTTCCCAAGAGAATACTGGAGGGGTAAAACAGCAATTAATAAAGTTGCCGAAGTAGCAAAGGTCAAAACGTTTACTGCAGCATATTAGTTATCATGACATGCAATAGGGCATATTTATCTACCACCCCTTACATAAATTCAATTTGCACTTTTTGATGTCATCGTTCCAAATGAAGTTCATCAGGTGGATATATTATTTCTTCCACATGATACTGTCAAAAGACGGACGTACAAGTGCACGTTAACTGTAGTAAATATTGCGAGTAGATACAAAGAAGCAGAGCCATTATTACGAAAGGCAGCATCAGCAGTAGCTTCTTCGTGTAAACGAATTTATCAACGATGACCTCTACAATGGCCAAATCTATTACAGGTTGTTATTTTATTCAAAGTCATACTGAGTCAGCCTGTCATTATATCACCTGTTTTAAGACCTCAACCTCCAAAATTATATAATACAGTTTGAAAAAGAGCCGCTGATTTAATTGTGCCACATGAATCAAATATCGCTATAGAATGTTCAGTTACTCCATTAGGTCTAACGATGAGATCATTCAATGAAAGATTACTCCTTCTTAACTTCCCCTGTTGGTCTTGAAATATATTTTATTTCATTTGGATCAACATTTGCAATATTGAACAGTTCTGATATTTCATCCTTGATAACAAAATTTATATCTTTCGCTGACGATATTTTACCGGTGGGATTGTTTGTCGAGAGAGATCTGCCGCAAATATCAATCATTATATTTTAAGATCTCTCCAAAAAGTGATTACTCGTGTATTCGTGTATGGTTTTATGGGGTGGTTTAGTCGATGCTGATATATAGCTTCAAGTACATTAATTACTTGCTGGCCGCATATTGGTGGGTCGTTTATTCTCTGTGTTGGTAGCGTTGGCTACAAAAATCGGAACTTTTAATTGGTGTATAAAACGCATACATTCTTTAGATGCGGCTCAATCGAGTATGTGACCCAGTGAGTTCCAGGTCCGGTGCTGTTATCGAGATTACTACTACCGGTTTCAATGTTGTTGCGTGTGGAAGGTAATTGATCTTGCATAAAAACACCTCTGAAGTGTGTTATTCATAATTCTCTAGCAGCATCAAGTACATCAAAATTTGACAGCAATTTTAGTAAACCGTCCCTTGTAATCTCAGTCATTTTCTGCTGTACCATGAATTCGGAGTCCCTGGTAACCTTAGGCTGTTTCCCTTTGTTTGTATCCTCGTCGTGTTGTTTTCGTTAGTGCCATTCCTGTCGCTGTTCCAGCTGCTCATAGCTCCGCAGCTTTAGCAGCGGCAATTAATGCTGGTATGGCCGCGAGAAGTGGAAATGTACCACCTGATTAAATTGTTTCTTTGATCGCGTCCGAAGAGAAAGTAGCCTGAACGTCTTTTTGATCTGTTTTAGCATCATTGAAATGCTTAGTCTGAAGCGCTGTCAGTGATAGTTTTTTTTTCTGACCAACAGTAATCTCATTGTGTTTTAACGATATCGTAGTTCCACACGTTTTAGGTGAATCCGATTGCAACTTTTTAATCTGATATGGAGTCAGAGTAACACTAACGTGACTATACGACTTTTATAATAATATGAGTGATCTAATTCTGTTAACGTTTTCAAATGGTGCATGAACTACCCTCATTCGTCCACCAACATCTTCGAGTAACATCGCTTTGTCGCTGAGTATGAATGAAATTGCTCTGCAATTAAAGATAAGTGGGGCTGAAGCAACCGGAAGAGTTACACGAGCTCAAAAGTGTACATCAACAATAGTCTGTCTGGTTAAAAAAAAAGATGTTTTAGCGAAAAGTAATAAATCAGATACCGGTTTCTAAACTCTCATTGTGATATTTGCAGACCAGTATCTACATTCAGATCACGCCCCAAAAATGTCAGCAAACGATGATATGCGCGTGCTATTTGGTTTCGATCGTAATTAAGGAAAATATCACCAGATGGTTCTTGATTGGCCTTTTATCCTTAAAGAAACTTCAGAAACATCCAGTTCATCAAATATCACACGACTCTGCGTTAGTGAATTTAATCGTGTAACTAACAATATATGTCGAGGCGCAGACACACCATGCTTTGATGTCATGTGCCATGAAAATATACCGTTATTAGTACTCTGAATACTATCTGTGGTTGTTGTTAACAAAGATAACAATGATTTACCACCTGTATCCATAAACGATAGTAATTTTTCCTCTGCGGAGATCAGTGAAGTCATTACTGGCATCCACAGTGAAAGTTTTGTTACATTTACTTTACCATGAGGGCCAGCACCATTACAGATTGCATCATTATCATCACCTTTTCGCACGAGGACTTCTGTGTGTTTCGCTCCAAAGATAACCTTTCGTACATTTCTACAAAATCCAATCATATTGGACAGTGGACTTGCACATTAAAAAAATTATACGCGGTCCTTGCGACATTGATACGTGTGCTGAAAACCCTAAGTTGTATGTAAGATTAAAACTTATTATAATATCAAAAACATCACCTGATCTATGTTCTTGTTCAAAATCATCTGCTTGTGGATAAGATGAAGTAGCTAGTTGTGTCCGTAATTTGACGTACTGAACATGTTCAGCGCTCTCAGTAATATCCATAGCAAACATCATTGATGGACCAGCCCATCTAATATAATCATCATAATATGTTGCTAAAACTGATATTGTTGTAGCAACATCAACATCCTTCTGGACAGATTCAATCTCTCTTTCATCAGTCGTATATGTAGCACTACTAAACAACGCCATAATACCGTTTATGACAAAACCAACTCGTACATTTAAGTAATATGGTGTATTAGCTGCAACATGTGTTAAAAGTTCCTCTTCTGCTTCAATATATGCTTCAGCGGGTAAGAAATATCTACTTGTATTCTGTACTTGAAGTTCAATAGCTGATTGACTATTTGGCTGTGTTGCGTTATAAGAGTAAAACTGATCATACCGTACAGATTCTTCTTTAAGATCGGTGCGTCTATATAACAAGCTGGGTCGAGTGAAAATTTGATTATTTGTTTATATATATTTGTAGATCTAACCCACGATCTCAAGCTAGTTCCTGCTGGTAAATTTGCGGTAATATTTCCCTGTGCATCAGATGCTTAATTCATCAAAGTTGCTAGTTTTTGAACTGCGGCTTGTTTGAGTTTTTTTACTGCCATTCGTGGGCATGATTATGTAGATGGTAATTTTACTGACAGCGGTTTTCGTCATATTAGTCGTGTTAGTCTTTCCTTGGCTGCAGTAAACGCCCTACTAGCAATATTATTATTAGCACCAGGAGCTTTTTCACCAATAACATTAAAATCTTTCGTCGATAATTATTTTGTGATTGGTGATATTTTTGGATCCATCTTTCCAAATAACACTTGCATTACATCCACCAAGACCATCTCCATAAATCGTTCTGTACACGGGTAATCGTGAGTTTATTACGTAGGCCATGGTTGGTTTATTATGGTGATAGTGTATGATCATGTTATATTTTTTTTCTTCTTATCATGGTGATAATTATTCACTGTGATAACCATCAACGAGTTCATCGATAAATTATCGATATACGCCGATATCCATGACACCGCCTTGAAAAAATAGTCTACATATATCAGCGGCTTCATTAACTATTTCATTTGAGTTATTTTCTGTTCGTTTACCCCTAATGAGAATTTCTAATTGTGCTATATCGGAGAGAATATAATTAGGACAGGCAACAAAACCACTCTCTAAAAACCCACTACCAGTAGCACCAGGATCATCGTGAAATTCCTCTTCTGGAATATCCCACCACACTTCGTAAACAATCTTATGTGTTTTTCTCTTGTTGAGGTGGACGAAGTTGATAGGAAGACTCTTGCTTTGAATTTTTTTTTCTTTCTTGTGTTGTTTTTATATATTGTTGCTGAGCTAGTGGAAGTTGATAAGACTCTTGCTCACGTAGAGGATACGGAGGTGGTGGATGTTGAGGCTGTGATCTGTATCATTTACAAAATTAATGAATTTTGGAACATTTTTTCTGGCTTGGATTTTGTTGTAGTATGCACGATATATCCATCTGATAAAATTATCATCATTCACGGTAACATATTCTGGTTTTAAAATTGTATCTTTTTGAACCAAACCTGCTAATGTTGAAGCGGGTAAATTATTTTCTCTGGTTTCGTTGTGCTTATCAATAACAACCTTGTTAAATCTCGTTTTGAGTTAAATATTTTCTTTTATTGATTGGGTTTAGGTGTAATTTTTTTCTCACTTCAGTGATTTCGGTACGAACCTTTTATATACCATCAAGCATTTCCTGATCTACAGAAGGATGTTGTGCTGAAACTATTTTTGCAGTTTGTTTTAAGCAGTTTGTTTTAAAATTGGAAGAAGACCTTCTTTTTCCTCTTGTTTATTATCTCCCAATATAACATCTTTGGTAGTTGTAGCAATCTGTTTGAATAATTGTTCTGTATCTTCTGCAAAATCAACCTGAGATTATTGTCGTTGCTGTAATGTTTGTCTGATAGAATCGATGACGGATATGATAATCTGTCTCGTGCCAATCTAGTTGTTAATGATTCTCCTACCATTATTGTCATATGATATGATCTAATTCGTAGTAGCAGAGGGTGCGACTACGAATATGCGTGAAAGTAAACAATCACACGTCTAATAATTTAAACAAATGAAAAAAAGACTCACGGTTAGAAAAAAACTTTTTTTGTGTTTTGACCTTTTTTTTATTTTCGTAGGAGGTATTAATTCAAAAAATGGACGCTGTATAGTTTGGTCCGTTCGCCCTCTCTGCGTAGGCGGTTTTATTTTGACAAATATCCGAGATGGGTTTGCCCTCTCCCCGTAGAGGCTTTATTTATCTGAAAACTTGGTACGTTCACCCCCTCTGCTTCTGTTCAAGATGCAATATCTCTAGATTGGGTTGCAGGATAACCAGATGTGATAAATACATTAAATATTGCTATTACTCAAACAACCAACATGAAAACTATTAGCGCAATCACAAAAGAACATATACGTGTGAAATAGCGTGATCTTTTGAAACAAACAGTACCTGTTAACGTGACTGTCAGATATTTATATGAACCCGGTGAAATTGAGGGTGGTATAGGAATAGCTACTGATCCTATTTGGAGTGTTACCACAAACAAAATATCTAACATAGTTTGATCCATGGGTAGACCCGCAATATATAGATTATATTCTACTGCTACACTACGTTTATTTTTACGTGAACAGTTGCACGTGATGCCTGCGGATACAAAATTACCACTACGGTCACTTAACTAGCGCATCTGAGTCTATTTTCACGTGTAAGAAAGCGACTGCTACCTTTTCTACCTGCTGTAAATTGTCAATTATTGTTATCCGAATACTGCCATAGCATAAAACAATTGCAAATCGCACAGTGATTATTCTTCTGTTGTTTCAGCATCATTATAAAATCAGCATCAATATCGAAGTCGCGAGTATTTTGTTTTGTCACTTTGTTTATAACCAGCGAGTTTGATTCTTACAACGAGCATCGGGGGGTGGGGGGGTGGGGGGGGGGGCGAATCGGACAACTTTTTGCGACAAAATCAATTTAAACCCTCAAAACGGAAAAAAGAGCCTTCCTACGAAATCTCATGTTTAAACCAAAAAAAAAATAAAGTCTCAATTTGGTAAACGGAGACTTATTGATTTCTTGCTCAAAACATGAGTTTTCGCGGGTGGTACTCTATTCGCGTTTTCGTTGCTTAACCATAAAACGTCGCAACCATGTTGTCATCGCCCCCCCCCCACCCCGCTGCTACAGGTTAACCAAATATTTGATCAGGTCCGATACGATATCGTGTTCGAGGATCATGAAAATTTATTGTTATAAATCCGTGTGGGGTCGACTGAGCATGACTAAAGAAATTTCGAAATTGATTGAAGTCCATATCAGAGCACCATGTCAGCCAAATATTTCGTACCGTATGGGTATCAACGCCGTTGAATACAGCAAGAATATTACAGTTATCTCTGAGCACTTTTGGAATCTGAGTGTAGCGTTGAGTGACATATATCACGTCGGTGTTTTTATGATTGCCTCGGGAAAATATTCTAGCTGGTTTTTTTTTGATTGTCTAACATTACATCATCGTATACGACTAAATTGTTAATGCTCCCATCAAGATCATCCACGGATGGTGCCTCGTCAATATCAGTTATAAAATCAATGACGTTCTCACCTTTAATTTCTGATGCATTCTCGTTAAAATCCTTTAACACTTCATAGCATCGTTGATCATCTACGCTAGGAGCAATTAAATACAACTTATCCCACTTCATCCATCTCATTATTAAATTGAGCAACAATTGCGTCTTGCCGGATCCAGATGGCCCGATTATAATTGCGCGGATAGAGTTTGGTAGCGATGCATGATGCTTAACTGGTTCTCTTGTTTTAGTCGCTGAAAAATCAATTATATTCATATCTCTATACATAAATTATGGATCTATATTGTATGAAATGTAAAACGCGTACTAGCACAAATGATGTGACGACGATTACAACTAGCAATAACAGATCTGCACTTACTGGTAGATGTGAAACATGTGGTATAAAATGTTTAAATTTGTTTCTATGAAATCCGGAGATGTTTTTAAAAAAAAACGAGGAGGTGATATCGCAGCCAAGTTAGCAAAACTCCCTGGAACACCGTGGGCAAAGTATCCAGGAGAAAAGCACCTTCCAGTATATAGCTATTGTGGCCCAGGAACACGATTAGATATCAGACCTGATGATCAAAATCAGCCCCGACCCGGCGAGTATCCGATAAACGCCATTGATAAGGCGTGTCATGCTCATGATGTTGCATATAAAAGCAGCAATTTGCAACACAGGCATCTCGCGGATGTGAAATTAATTCATGCGTTAAATGCTATTCCTGATAAATCTTTCAAAGAAAAATTGGTTTCGTGGTTGGTAAAATCAGCTATGAAAGGCAAATTGATGATGGGCGCTGGTAATTAATAATAATAGAATCTATTTATTATTCTTCAAAAGGATACTGGAGGGGTAACGCTGCAATCAATAAACTTGCCAACGCCGCAAAAGTGGAAAAGGCCACTGCGGCTAATTGGTTATCCAAACAGGCTATATGGCAAATTTATCTACCCCGTCCTAAACAAATCAATTTCTCGCATTTTGATGTTACCGGACCCAATGAAGTTCATCAAGCTGATTAATTGTTTTTACCACATGACAACGGTTACAAATACGCGCTAACCGTAGTTAATGTTGCGAGTCGATACAAACAAGCAGAACCGCTAAAAACAAAATCATCACCTGAAGTTGCTTCTGCATTTGAAAGGATTTATCGACGAGGCCCACTGCGCTGGCCAAATCTGTTACAAGTTGATCCTGGCAAGGCATTTAAGGGTGTGGTTGCATCTACAATGAAACATCACAATGTCACCATCAGACGGGGGCATACTGCGTTACATCGCGATCAGGCAATTGTTGAACGATTCAATCGGACTCTTGCTGAGCGGTTATTTGGATATCAATACGCAAAAGAATTCATCCAAGAAAAGCGATCCCGTGAATGGGTCAAAAGGTTACCAGGGGTAGTTGCAGCGCTAAATAACGAGATTACCAGAGCAATCAATATAAAACCTAACAACGCAATACAAAAATGTATATACCACAACCACAGCGGGATAGCGTTTCTCAGCCAATTCTCAGCAATGTCACCGTGAGATATTTATATGAACCAGGAGAACTCGAAGGTGGTAAAAAAAGGGCTACTGATCCTATTTGGAGTGTCACTACGCATAGCATATCTACTATAACACGATCAACTGGTAGACCTCCAATCTATAAATTGGATTCAACTGCCCCTCAGCGGGATTTTACACGCGAACAATTACAAGTGATTTCTGAGGATACTCAATTGCCACCGCATGGTCTTAACTAGCGCCGTTGCGTCTGTTGCACTTAAGACAAGTCAACATCACATTGTTGTTTGCATGACCGAGACTGTTATTTTTTCTGTCTACGGTAAATTGGCGAGGATCTTTATCCGAATAACGCCAACGCATTATACAATTGCAAATTGCGCAGTGATTATTCTGTTGTTGCTTCAACGCAATTATTAATTCAGCATCAATGTCAAATTCTCGTTGTTTTTTTCTTTGTCTTGTTGTTTGTAACCAGAGAGTTTTTTATCAATAATTTTAACATCAACGATGCTAGCATCATCCATTGTGGTGTCATCATCGAAAATAATTCTTCGAAGTTGATTTATTCGCCATACTCTAGACACTGCAAGATAGACTAAATTTGACCACTCAATGCGATTATCGACTATCCAAACAATTGTATCCGTGATGGTTAATCCCTGCGACGAATGTATCGTCGTTACGTAACCTAGCGTCCATGGCGATTTATCAGCACGCAATGCGTCTTTGACAACACTGATATCAACCAGCACAATATCATTTAACATTAGTGTTTGTCTTTTGGGTCCTGACGAAGTCACACGTCCTGGAATTTCAACTTCAATATTCTGTCGCCGTGTATCACAGGGTCTATAACACAGCGGCGTTGGAAGTTTTGGGAATTTTTCTTTGTGTAGCTTAAACAACTTTTTCTGAAGTGTGTCTCTGACTATCTTTCTACTTGCCACTACAAAATCGTTTGGTTTCCATGCTTCCCAAAATTCCTCCATGGGAATTTCAGGAATTATTTCTCTGATTATTTCACATTGGATTCTATCCGGTTGTAATCTAATTAATTTTTTGACCTCGCGTAATTGTTCATCAAGTGCTCTATAGTCTGTATCGATTTCTTCATAATAGTGAACAAACCCTTTCAGCCAATCATGTGGACTCCCACCGGCAAATGGTGGTGGTTGGCCATGATCTCCAGATATTATCACCGCTGTATTCTTTTGCAGCAACCAATCAAGAAACATTTTTAATACATGTAACGAAACCGTACATATCTCATCCCAAATAATAACCGTGGGGATGAATTTTTCACCCATTCGTTCAAGGGTCCATTTGTCGCCGTTGTATCGAAAAAAACTATGATAAGTGCAAGCTTCAACGTTTAGTTGTTTTATATCTCGCGCTAGTCTATTGGTCGGTCAGCACAATGATATTTGCCCGCGTTCGATATAATTCAATCGCCCGAGTCGTTTTTCCTGACCCGCCACAGCCGTTTAAATAAACTGTTTTATATCTACAAATTGGATCGGATATCGGTGGTGCATTAGAACGCTCTGATAAATTATCACCGCGTAAGTAATTACTTTTAATTTCAGCCTCTGCTGATTCAGAATAATCACGCAGCATTTCTTTTTTAATTCTCCATGATCCCCAACTTTCATCCGGATTAGTGAATTCAGCAACTGCGCAACTGTACTTACTGTTAATGTAAAATGAATCAACGGCAACTCTAACCGTAGTGTCAGGAAATCTATTTATCATTGAAAATAAATTAATACAAGCATAACCAAGCATCGAAGACCTCAAATGTGTATACGGGGATCTGTAACCGTCGCTGTAAGTAACGACTGTACCAAATTTTGTTCCATCGGACAAAAAAGCATCTTTACGATCCACATATATGTTTTTGGATACTGCATCCGCGATTACAAAGTCTTATTCGGTGTTATCCATAATCAACCGTGAACAATATCGTTTATAGTCGCATTTGTTTCCTCCCTGAGTGAATTTTCCGATTATTCTTCTACCGAGATCTTTTGCTTCGACGTTTCGTTGATTAAATACCCGTTTGGACCGCTCAATGATATATTCTTCGTCGGCATCAATATGTTTTTTGAATTCCTCAATTATACTATCAAGACGTTCTGGTGTTGGTAACCAGACATTGGTTTGTTTCCGATATGATATAATTGCTTCACTGACCGTCAGCGAAATTAACATTTTTGTATCAATCATGAACCGTAATAACGCTATTGGCAGCCACTTATTTTCAGACATGTGTCTACTAATCCAAATATAACAAGCGCGATGAAGTCCTGCTGCGAACTCAAATGATACTACACGAGCGAATCTAGTTAAATCAAAATCGGGCAGCGGCCCATTAATTGCAACACGAGTCATTTCATGTACGGGGTGTCCAAATCGTTTAAAATACTCAGTACACTCTCCATAACCAAGAAAACTCGCTGGATAACAAGCAACCATATCAACTGAAATGATATTATCACGGTCGTATTTGTTATTCCATAAACCGCCAAGATTAAATTCTAAACAACTAGCCTCAATGTCTGGCAAGAATTCTACGCGTGTTGGTTTCCATGCGTTTTTGATTCTAGCAAAATGAGCTGCGACCGACGAGATTGTAAAACAGTTTGTCAATAATTGTTCGTCGTTGATAATTTCATCACTGGTGGCTTCGTAACTGGCTACTCCGTCGCCCACCGTTAAAAACCCACTAGCTGTTTTTTTCATTTTATTGTGAAATGCTTCAGTGCGGTATAATTCACCGTTTGGTCTTACAAACTGATCAAACGTATCCGTGTCGTTTTCAATGCTGCGAAGTAACCACACCGACACGGGGTCTTTTTTCCTCAAATACGCAATAGTATCGAATAGTTTCTCTTCAACGAGAAAACCATCCCTGGATAATTCTTCTCGTAAGAATTCGTCAGGTATATACTTTATTGTTCTGTTTCGTGAAAATATTGTGACCGCGGACGTCCGTGCGTGTTCGTTATGATCAATAATTTTGATTGGAGCTCGCTTTGATTTATATTTCGATTCGTATAAAACTGCTCCGGTTATCGTTGTAACGGTTATTGGAAATCTCAGCGACGTTTCTAATTTTGCTATATCGCTAATAGTTGCTCCGCAGTCTTTCACCGTTAACTCCCATTGATCTACGCCGTAGATCGGTAAGTTTGTTCCCTCGGGATGCATTTGTAAAATGTTCTGTTATTCGTGCTGCTACACAATTCAGCGACGAAGTCGCCGGCGACGACTGTTTTATCGGCGCTAGTTTTCTTATATCGGGTTTTTCATTTAACGGATATATCCCATACACATCTGCTGTTTCAGGATATGCTCGTTCATAGTATGGTTTGTCTATTCCAGTTAACAGACCCGGCCTAGAATCACGGCTACCAACGACTGTTTTCTTGTCTTTGAGAATTGGTTCAAAATTTGTCTCGTATATTCCAACCTCCTGATTCTACACGGATAATGAATTTTACTCTAAAAAAATACTTTTTGTTGCCAAGTTGCGATAACATCATGGTTGCGTTGCTGTCGTTCATGGTGGCATCAACAACGCCATCAATTCGAAATGTTGACAAGCTATGAGATGCACGGTCGTGCTTGAATTCATTAATACAACCGCGTATTATATTTATCAGGGCTCTATTCGTTATTGCCCGTTTTGGCACATTTTTGTTCTATCGAGATTAAATTTAATGTTCTTGTAATGCTTAATTGCTGATAATCTCTCGAACTCCTCCATGTTATAATTAAAACAAGCATTTAAATAGAAAAATATAGTATAATGAATCACTGCAAGTGGCTTATGATTGGATCAACAACCCCGTGTAACAAATTATACAGAAGCGAATTCTGTGGGTATCATTTACAAAGCGTTCGGCGAGAAAGTTTTGTCTAGTTTGCCACATTGGCGTTCGTGGGAAATCACAATTATGTCTCAATTGTGGCGGCAAACGATACAGAGAACTAAAACGCTACTATGACAAACGAATCAATGACCCGTTCAATGACAAAGTCATCAAAACCCCTCAAGACTACATTTATAGACTTATAATTAAAGCAAAGAATAAATTAGACAAATAGTATTATTATACAAATGAGCCAAGACTTCAGACCCCATCCAGTGCTTGTTAATCATGAAGCATCCCGTGATGGTGTTGTCAGGAACCGCAGACTGAAGAAGCCGGTTGGTATTGTTAATAATATGGGATATTTGCGATTTACTGTTGGGAAGAAGAGACATTATTGTCACATAATTATTTTTGAATGTCATAAGGGATTGATTAAAGATGTCTTTGTGATTGATCACATTGATGGATTCCCTCAAAATAACAAATTGGATAACTTACGAGTTATTACTCAAAGTCAGAATACAAAATTAGGTGGAACCGGCAAACACGCAAAACACCCCAAGAGTGTGAAATCATTTGATACAGAAACTAACGAAGAAAAGGTATTTCAATCAATGTATTCGGCTGGAAAATATTTCGATATTTGTAGGTCTTCAATACGATACGTAGCAGAAGGAATATATCAAACAGCCGTCTCAAAGAAAAATAAACACAAGATACAATTTTCATATATCAAGGGAGATAAATCCTAACGAGATAAAGTCGCATGACAGAGTTACGTCCCTTGAAGTCCAAATTACTCTGCGTACACAAAGGATACAATTTTCATATATCAAGGGAGATAAATCGTACAGTGATAAAGTCACATGACAGAGTTACGTCCCATGAAGTCTAATTAATATTAATTTATCATTTTACGTTGAAAGCTAATAAAATACACGCTGTTATCTAACAGCTGTATTCTTTTGTTTAATGTTTTATTCAAATATTTTGTCATTTAAATGTTGTGAAACAGCATTAATAAGTAATTCAAGGAAATAAACCAAGGAGTTCCAAAGATGTGTTGTCGTATATGTAACTTCTGGGTCTCTCTGACGTCATAGGACGCCAGCGAGATTGCCAAATGGGGTTTTCATGTATGTGCTGTCCTTAATTAAGTTAATTAAGTTAATAAAGTAACCTCTGGGTCTCTCTGACGTCATAGGGCGCCAGCGAGATTGCCAAATGAGTGTTTTATCATTTTTTTTAAAATTAAAGATAAAATGCATTATATAAATAATGGATATCAGCGATGTAAATGCTATAATCGCTGAAATTTCAAATTTGCAAAATCGAGGAATAGTATTATCTGAAGATCTCGACTGCGACAGGATTACCTCGGAATATGAAAACATTGAGTATCAGTCTAGTAAGAGTCGTTATGTTTTACCTAAGATGTACAAGCTCGTGAAAGGAATTCAAAAGTCCATCAATGCTTGTTTGTACGGTAACGACATTAATGTATTTATAACGCTATTTAGCCCCGTTGAAGCAATACGTCAAAAGCTCGGCCAAGAGTATCAAAAACGAACTGAAATTAGTTCTAAGGTTCATGATCTTAGAAAAATATTAAACGAGGAAAAACCCGTATCCTAACCACGTGGGCGTTACTATAAAAAATAGGCTTTCAGTAAAAAAAAAATTAGCGTTTTTTTGTACACTTATTACATAGGATTTTCTCCTGAAAGAATTCTCATCAGTTTGGGTTGGCTCATGCAGTTATTTGCGTACTGGATGATTTGGTCGTGGTAGCAAGTAATCGCCGCGACGCCTCCATTCTCATGTAGTTGTTGTTGTTGCCGCGCTCAGATATTACAATTTTGAAACTCCCAGCGATATTATTTCTGAAACATTCGCGGATAGCGTCGTACAGTTTAACCTTGTCGGAGATGAATACTCTAGCTTGATAGTACATTATTTGATAACTCAGCTTTTAATTGTGATATAGTCTTCACGTTTAAACCCAAAGGGTTTCACATTTGAAAACTCAGTTCACAAACAATATATGGTAGGTGAATCGCTTACAACTAGATTAGCCCGAGAGCGGCTAGCAGCAATTAAAAAGTTTATACCGGTTCGAGACAGACTTCGCGAAAAACTTCAACAACGACAACAAATGCAAACTGACTTTTCTGTGTCAAGTGAACAACTGTTTACTCCGATAACAAGTACGACCAAAGATGTGAAAAAGTTAACTGAAGCAGCAATATACGGAGATATTCCTGAAAAAGAACGAGCAAAGAAGGCGCCGCTGCTTGATACGCTCGAAAAGATAGCAGCAGAGACCGAACAAACACGCGCAGGGATACAACAGCTATCCAGTGATATAATTCTGATGATTCTGCACCTGAACCACAACCTGTTGGTGTCACCCTAAGAGGTGTTCCCTTTATAGACAAACTCACCGAAGAAGTTATAACACAAATCAAACGACCTCAATTAATAAAACCCGAACATTATAAGGTTTTTGGTAATTTTGCCGCCCAAATCTTTCATTCTAAAAAGGGCTTTTTAAAAGACGAGTATTAAAACAGTAAAAAAACAGTAAAAAAAACCGAGATGAATAGGCTGATTGGTTGTATAAAACGAATAAGGGGATTGGCCGTTTAAATAAAAGAGAATTGGGATATAAAGAATTTAGAAAGGGAATTGATGAGTATGATAAAACTGGTACAACTAAAAAAGCTACTGCTAGCGGATATTCGATTGGAAATCCTTTCGATTTCAACGCAACCGTGACATGTCCTGGTAATATTCTCAGTGATATATCACGGTTAGAAGTACTTATGGGTGGAAAGCGAGCCGGAAACAACTCCATTGAAATAATTAATGAAGCAGCTGATATCTGTAGACGATTATTTGCCGGCGGTATCATGGACATTGATGTATATCGAGAATTCATTGCTGAATTAGTTGAAAATCACAGAGACGCCCATGGTTATGATGAAAATCCTATGGATTTTAGCGATTAAACTCAAGGAGTTTTCAATGGAATTGACTACGCAATTCACTAATTGAAAAACTAATAGTTTTATAACAAGATGATTATACACTACAACCATGATAAACCCGTAAGCGTCTACGTGGTGAACTCACAATTGCCTGTTTACCGCGCGTGGTACGGAGATGGTCTCAGAAGTACCATTGCGGGGTTATTTGCAAGAATGGCTCCCAAGGTGGCGCCGTTAGCTAAACAATTATCAATGAAAGCCATTGATGCTATTCGTGATAAGGGAATCAGCGCTGTTGGAAATCTTGCCGGAAAGGCATTTTCTGCCGCGAAAGATAAAATAACATCATTGGTGCAGGAAGTGGTTTGAAACGAAAACGAAAACGACGATGATTACAAAGAGTTTCACAATTGGAAACACTAGTGTGAATAATATAATGTTTAAACGAACAGCTGATCCCGCGTTAGATATGGAAGCCCCAGTGCGCAAAGACGATTCCGTCCTCGATTATCAATATTATTCTTATCATGCAATACAACCCGACCTACGATCGCAAATTGAACTTCAAGTCCATGATACCAGTAAATACTTGCTGCCGTGTGAAGCGTTTATCGAAGTAGAAGGAGAACTTGTACAACGTACTGATACCCCTACTGTATCCGCGCCGTATCCAGATGGTACCAGAGTCGGCTTAGTCAATAATGGTATCATGGCGCTATTTGAATCCGCGAGATATCTCATTGACGGAAGAGAAATTGAATCAATAGAACGCGAGGATGATGTTGCAACAACAATAATCGGACTAGCAAGATATTCGGATGATTATACAAGGTCTGCTGGTCCATCTATGATGTTTGCTAAGGATACTTCTGATCATCCTGAAAACGTTCAGTATTCTAAGGTAAACTAACACAAGATACCGCAGTTGATCCAGCACCAGCATAGATACCACTCCTAATTACAATTTAGGGTTTGGAACACAAGTAGCAATGTTGCACGGGGGGCGTCGACAATTTTCATGTGCGATTCCACGCCATCACATATTTGGATTCTGCAGAAATGTCAGAAAAGTCATCTATGGAGCCAAACACACAATCGCGTTAGTGCGAAAGGGTAATGACAATGACGCAATCTGGCGTGCTAATGGTGTTGCTGATGGTAAAGTTATTTTGCCAGTAATGACCCCATCAATCGCCACAGAACAACGACTACTCTCATTTATGGGCACAGGCGGCAAATCATTTCTAAGTTGGCTAACAACAACAACTGATGCCAAAGAGGACAGTGTTGCTGATACATTTACATGGCACCTGGCATCAAAACAAGGCGTTTCAGCTCCACGTCATATATTTATTGCGCTACATAATCGGAATCGATTAGGATCCCAAGAACGCAGTCATATGATATTTGATCGATTAGGAGTCAAATAGGTTTCGCTGAGAATAAACGGACAACAGGAACCAACCGAGGATATACAACTTGATTACGACAACAACCATATAGCACGTGTGTATCATCGGATGCTGTCATATATGGTTCGTGATCAAAACGTTGATACCGGTTTGCAAATATCGCAACTTGATTTTAAAAAATTGTATCCAATTTACTACTTTTCGCTGGAACATCTTGATTTAACAAGGCAATCCGTCGTTGACATACATTTTAGGGCTAAAATAGCCTTTGGTGGTGTTAATTATAGAGCGGTTGCTGTCATTCTCAGCGACAAATCAATGCTACTTGAAGGTGCCGGTGGACGAATGAGAATCGTTGATGCACCAGTGGAAAATATGTAAACGATTCACAATTAGATCAATTGAAAGCATAAATAGTTTTACAATAAAATGCCATATAGTGTTGTTAGTGTCAATCTGACTGATGGTCAGGTCAAGAAATTGCGATCAAAATCCGCTAAAGAATGCTGAACAACAATAACGTTAAAACCAGCGCAGATGTCCGGCGGTACACATAAAATATCATTGACGGATCGTCAAATAAAACATTTCAATGATGCGCTCAAGAAACAGCGAGGGGTTCAAATTGTATTTTCGAAGGCTGCAATCGCCAACATGATAAAATCAGGTGGTATATTTCCATTGTTAGCTGCGTTACCAGCGCTAATTGCCGCGGCTGCCCCAGGGGTGGCGAAAGCGGCGGCGTTGGGAGCCGTTGGTACCGCGGCAGGGATGGCGTTGAAAAAGGCAACTGGGAAAGGATATAAAAAAAAGGGAAAGGGTCTAAGACTACCAGGGACTCCATATTCATGGTACAGCGGAAAGGGTCTGAGAATACCAGGAACGGTTTATTAGTTGAAAACCCAATTCTTCCCATGTCCAATTTTGATTTAATTGATGCTGCTAAAATACTAGCGATAAACAACTTCAGAGGGGTCTTTATGAAAGATCAGTTGCCGAGAAAACCTAAACGCGTTGAAACCGGTATCATCAATCTTGATAACAGTAACGGATCGGGAACTCACGGGGTTGCATACGCGATCGATCCGCGTGAGATTGTCCATTTTGATTCATATGGGCTAGCCCCACCAAGCGAGTTTATGCGGTATATAAATTCTTCGATGAAACTCAAAGAGTTTCCGATTTTTTATTCCACGCTGCCAACACAACAATTTAATGATCCACCGATATGCGGCCGTGAAGTATTAAATGTCATCGCGGAGATTTCATCGTCACAGAAACCACCTCATCTGGTTGTAAATGAATACACGAGTGGGAAATTACAAGGTAATTTTAGAGAATCAATAAATTGAAAATATTAGAGTTTTTACAATAATGATTGATATTTGGGGAAGACCTCTGTCAATGTCGAAACCCACCGCGAAAACATCTGCGGGTTCTATCGAGGCTGTAAAAAAAATAATTGAAGATGAAATCGCTCAGACGTTAAATTTAGCAAGTGTTGACCCGAACGAAATAGTTGTATTTCAAGATCGCCAGGGTAAATTGAAAACCAGTAATATATCCGCGGATGACATTTTGATACGGCAGCGCGACGCCGCTGAAAACTCTATTGCGCTGTATTCCAGCGGCGGAAGACTTAAACCAGGTGCACTTGTGTCTACGATCACCGACGCGATTGACGCCCACGGCCGTGATTTGGATGATTATATACGAGGTTATAATACTTTTCGCAAAAATATCGTACATAAATTCTTTGGAACCCCGCTTGTGGTTGGCATGACTCTCGCTGAAATTAAAAACCTTCTGGATTTATTCTTTTTTAACAAGGGGGAGGGGAGGATGATGGATGAAAATGAAATCAAGGAAAATTATCTCGATATTTACACGGATATTTCTAAATTAATAGAAAATTTTGAAAAGGTAGAAAAACCCACGAACGACGTCATTGGTAAGTTTTTTGGAACCCCACTTGTGACAGACACGACTCTCGCTGAAATTAGCAAGTTTATTGTCAAACTTACTCACAATGCCTACGTCGCTAATAATTTCTTTGGTGTCCCGGCTACATCTACGATGACTCTTAACGATAATAATATGTTGATGGCGAGACAAACAACACTTAATACCATCTTGGATAAATTTTTTGGGGAACACATGTGTCTGAAACCACATCTCTGACAGGCCCGACCCTCGCTGAAATTAAAAAAGCTATTGACGAACAAAAGCCCACCAGCGAAATTGTTAATAAGTTCTTTAGGGGCAGTAACCTCCAAGATATCACGACAAAATTTTCTGACATTGACAGGTATATTAAAGACCAAGCACAGTTTGGATTCAGACACCTTCTACTTTCATTCTTTTTTAACAAGGAGGAGGGGGGGATAATGGGTCCTAGAGAAATCAAGGCAAATTATCTCGATATTTACACGGATATTTTTAGACTAAAAGAAGATTTTGAAAAGGTACAAAAAACCACCAACAACGTCGTTGGTACGTTTTTTGGAACCTCACTTGTGGCAGGCACGACTCTCACTGAAATTAACGAGTTTATTGGCAAACATACTCACAATGCAAACATCGCTGATAATTTCTTTGGTGTCCCGGCTACATCTACGACGACTCTCAAAGATATTAATATGTTTATGGCGAGACAAACAATACTTAATCCCATCGTGGATAAATTTTTTGGGAGAACACTTGGGTCTGGGCCCACATCTCTGACAGGCCCGACCCTCGCTGAAATTAAAAAAGCTACTGACAAACAAAAACCCACCAGCGAAATTGTTAATAAGTTCTTTAGAACCACACTTGTGGCAGGCATGACCCTCGCTGAAATTAAAAATGCTATTGACGAACAAAAGCCCACCAGTGAAATTGTTAATAAGTTCTTTGAGGGTAGTAACCCCAAAGATATCACGACAAATTTTTCTAACATCGACCGGTATATTAACGACAAAATACAGAATAGAATCAGAACCATTCTGGTTCCATTCTTTTATAGCAAGAGGGATGGGAGGACGATGAATGCTGACGAAATCAAGGTAAATTATCTCGATATTTACAATGATATTCTTAAACTAAAAACTCTCGATGAAATCAAGACAATTTATCTCGATATTTACAATGATATTCTTAAACTTAAAGAAAATTTTAAAAAGGTAAAGATTCCGCATCCACACACAGCATTAGAAATTTTGTGTATACGTCCAGACATGGAATCATGGATTGGACAAGAGACACTTATACTAGAATTACCGTCAATCTCTGGGAGGGGGTCGAAGCGTCGATCAATGGTATCTACAGTCTAACGTGGATCTCTATCCATCAATTTAATATGATCGCGGACGGTAAAACCTGCTCTGGTGGCACCGCGACGTTAATTATCAATAATCGCGTACAAAACTTTAATGTCGTCGCGGTTGATAGCTCCACCATTAGATCAAAAATAATTTGGTGTTTAGAATTTGTAGATAATTTTCCGACTGAAACTCTTGTATAGGCCAGCAATTCCCCTTCCACCTAGCCAGCCCCTGGCCCCTTACGATGGCGAACAATTGAAAACACTAGCGGGTTTAAAATAGTAATGACATCGATGAAACCAATATCCCCAGAGGTATCACAATCGCATCGATATCGATATGATACCGTAAAAGAATTTTCCGCGAACTTGAAATCACTTTCTGAGCGCTATCGTGAAAAAATAAAAAAGTATCACCGCAGCGTAACAATCATCGACATCACCGTGTACTCGGTGTCCGGTGTGATGGCCAGCGCCGGGGTTATTTTGTCGACGGTGACCATTATGGCTCCGATTGCAGTTCCAATCGCTATCTCCGCGGCAACAACAATCGCGGCCCACCGCGATAACTAAAAAGTTATCATCGTGTTCTCAGAAAAAACTCAGCGATTATACAGCTCGGTACCGGGTGGTATTTGACGCGTACTTGAAATTATCTGAGTTGATCTCGCTGTCGATAGATAATTCGTTCATATCCGATGTTGAATTTTCCGGGATGGCCCAGTTGTATAACTCCGCGATGTTGAAATTAGAAATTGAAAACAACGTTAACAATAATGTCACTCGAACTGCTTCAACGAATCGCGGAGAATACCACTCCGATACGAACAAGCATGATATCAATAACATCAACAAACCCACAATTTAGTGTGAACTTCCCTTCTCCGATTCCAGTGCGCGAGATCGCGCTGGCAAAATTACGAGTAGATCATAGCTGGCCCAATATCAGATCGGTTGCATTTGGCGGTCAGCAACCGAATAGCGCACTGGTGTTCTCGTATAAGAATAAACCCAATGGTACTCCATCGTAGGAAACTGTTTCGTTACCAACTGGGTCGTACCAAATTGAGTAAATCGATGCTGAAATTCAGCGTAGAATAAAATCAATCACTGGAAAAGAATCAAAAATAGCTATTAAAGTTCTTGAACCGACGCTCTCGTCGTCGATCGAAATAAACTCTCCTGGATATGTTGTGGATATTTATAACAGCTCGTTAAGAGCAGTGTTAGGATGGCCTGAAAAACCACCGGAAAAATCCCCCCGCCGACTTAACCGTAGACGTACAATCATATCATGAAATCAATCCCGTATATCGAGATAATTTATCTGATATAAAAAAAAGGAAAAATTTCCGATAGATTCATATTTACCAACAATGACACTATGCAATGGGATTTTATTATTTAAAGAACAGTCGACTCATCTGTTACTATTTCATTTACGCTAACTGACATCACTGGTTATTTTAATGAAATTAAATCAATTACATAAAACACAACTAGAACAACTACGACAACAAATTCACAAAAACACGTTGAAATACTAAATCAGCTTGTATCTGACATGGAATATATACATGAACTAATTATTCAAACAATAACCAATGACAACAGCGACAATAAACAACGATTCCTAACCGGTTACAATATCACAGAAGCCAATCTGCGTAATTTCAAGTTTCCCGGATACAACGCGGAGGAACTAAAATAATCTGTTAGAAATGTTATCAAGGTATTTCAAGTACAAGATTCAACTATCCTCAAGTGTAATAATGACCTAGATGGCACCGTAGGCATATTGCTCCGCACAATGTAAATATTTCATCGGTGATTGCGCTCAATTTAGTATGTGATGCAATTGAAGGAAGCTATCAAATTTATCTAGAGCAATCAAATCAAGCTCAGCAGGGATATATTCTTTATTCGTTGGCACCAACAGCTCCTCCAGGATTTCTAATTATTGAAAACCCAATTAATCCTGTCTACATGCGATGTCATAATAATTCGCTAACGAGAATTAATTTTAGACTCACTGACCAATCAAACAATTTAATTGATCTACGCGGTGAGGTGTTTGCGATTAGTTTGTTTGTGAAATCCTGAAAGGATTTCCGTCGTAAATTGCTGGCAATTTCAAAGGATTTTCATGTTAAATGATTTTCGTCCTCGAACACGATATTGTATTGGACTTGATGAAATATTTGGTTAACCTGTAGAAGCAGGGGGGGGGGGGGGGCGATGACAACATCGTTGCGATGTTTTATGGTTAAGCAACGAAAACGCGAATAGAGTACCACCCGCAAAAACTCATGCTTTGAGCAAGAAATCAATAAGTCTCCGTTTACCAAATGGAGACTTTATTTTTTGGGGTTAAAACATGAGATTTCGTAGGAAGGCTCTATTTTCCGTTTTGAGGGTTTAAATTGATTTTGTCGCAAAAAGTTGTCCGATTCGCCCCCCGACCCCTGCTGCTCAATGTCATAGCCAACAATTTCGTTGTTGGTGTCAGTAGAATTAAAAATAACCATCTGTAATTGATTCATTCTTCTAACACGTGAAACTGCGAGATAGACTTTGCTGACCACTCGATGTGATCATCAATAATCCAAACAAAAGTTTCAGAGATATTCAACCCCTGAGATGAATGTCTCGTCATTACGTATCCTAACGTCCATGTGACTTTATTCGCTAACGCATCCTCGATAGCGCTGATATCAACTAGAACAATATCATTAATACGATATTTCTGTTTCTCAGACTGTCCTGGTATTTCGACCTATATATTCTGACTTTGTGTATCCGCTGGTGTACAACATAATTGCCACTGAAGTGTTTATCTGATTATCTTTCTACTTGCTATTAGCAAATAGTGTGGTCTTCACGTTTCCGAAAAAAACATTTATGGAGGTCTCTGAATTTGTTTCACGCATTATTTCCCACTAGATATTTATATGTTGTAGTCTGATAAACTTATTGAACTCGATTACCTCTGGATCAATCGCTCTATGATCTTCAGTTATCTCCTCATAATAATATAGAAAATTATGTAACCATTCGTGGGGAGACAACAAATACATGGTTGTGGTTGTCCGTGATCGCCACACATTATCGCGGCTTTGTTTTTTAATAAGAACCAATCGAGAAACATTTTTAATATATCCAACGACACTGTACATATCTCACACCAACCAAATTCTTATCTCTCCTGCCAGTCTGTGTAGGAGTGAATACAACTTAATCTTGACTTCCCCTGAAATAATTCAATAACACGAGTCGTCTTACCACAAGCGCCTCTTACTTACGAATAAATGGTCCTTTTTCTACATACTTGATCGGATATAGATGGTGCTGACGATAATTCTGATATTCGATTATCTTTATAGTCAATATCTTTAACCGTAACATCTGCGGATTCAAAAAAATCATATACAATTTCATGTTTTATTCTCCTCTAACCCCACGGTGCATCAGTGTTTGTAAAACGAGCCAATACTTCTATATACTTGCTATATATAAACTGAATCCGTGGCGACTCTAACTGCGGTGTCAGGAAATATAGTTATCATCGATAACAAGTTTATTGAACATAAACGAACATAGACGATATTAGATGTGTATACTGCGGAGAGACGTCATCGATAAAGCCAAGAGTTGTCCCGAACTTTGTTCCGTTAGACAAATAAGCATTGTTTAGACTAACAAATATATCCTTAGCTGTTAAATCTGCAATTATAAAATTGTATTCAGCCTCATGTACAATTAGTCGTGCATAATTTCGTTCGTGATCATATGCTAAGCCTTGAGTAAATTTACCGATTATTATTCTACCGAGATCTTTTGTCTTCTTATGATTGATTTCACATCTACAATCACAGATCTCCTTAGATCAATTAACACTATAGTCCTCGGAAAGATCAGAAATTGTTTGCTTGCAATCGTTTATATTTTTATCAAGAATATTATCATCAGGTTATGTTTCTTATTTGATATAAATGCCTAGCCGATAATCAGCGTTATCAATAGTTTACAATCAATCATATATTGTAGTGACACTATTGGTGCCCAGTATTTGTTAAAGAAATGTATACCAAACCAATCATTACAGATTGGACGAAGTCCTTTAGGAAATTAAATGATACCACACGAGCGAATCCGGGTAGATCAAAATCGGGTAACGGTCCATTATTACTCATCCACGTCATTTAGTGGCGAGAGTGTCCAAACAGGATAAAATACCCAGCACACTCTCCTTACCCGTGGCAACTTACTGGATAACACGCGACCATTTCAACTGATATGATATTGCAGGTGTTATCCTTGGTATTCAATAATTCACCGTGTCCACATTTGACACAACTTGATCGTACATACTCGAGAAATTCAAATCTCGTCGGCGTCCGCAAATTTCTCTCTCCCGCAAAGTGATCTGCAACTGACGGAACATGTAAACAATTTGTTAGTAATTGCTTGGTATTCTCTGTTGAGATGAACATTTCCGCGCCAGTTTTCTCACCGTTTCATGCAGAGATTCCGTGAGATATATTTCACCGTTAGGTCTTGCAAATTGATCAAGATTGATAGTAGCGTACGGAATCATCCTTGGGATCCGGTGCGTCTATATCAACTGCTAGGTGACTGTTTGAAGATTGTATTATATATTTCCGATCTAATTCGTGATCTCGCTGACTTTGTCAAACCACTTCCTGCTATTAAATTTGCAGTTATATTTCAATAAACTTGTTAAGATTCTTGATTTGTCAAGGCGGCTAATTTTAATCGGCGGCTAGGTTTATTATTTAACTGCTATTCGCAGCTATGATTTTCGTAGATGGTACATTTACTGGCTGTGGTTTTCCTAGTATAAATCGCGATAGTCTTTTCTTGTCTGCCGAAAGCGCCTTACCGGCAATATTACCAATAACACCAAGATTTCATTCGCCAATAACATTACTAGATTTCATCGATAATTGTTTTGAGATTGGTGCTATTTGGGGTGACTTTCTTGCAAACAATCCTTGACTAACATTACCAAGACTTGCTCCGTAAAATGCTTTATAAACGGGTAATCGCGTGTTTATTACTAAGACCATCGTTGGTTAACGATGGTGGTGATGTATGATAATCTTACCAATTATTATTAATTTAATCCGAAAATTGCTCGCCGTGATAACCATCTTCGAATTCATCGATATATTCATGGTGTATGCCGATGTACTTGAAACCACCTCGAAATAATCGTCGACAAATATCAGCGGCTTCATTACTTATTAATTCAGCAGTTTGTTTTGATAACGGAGGAAGATCCTCTTTAATGTCAGCTGTAACTGTTTTAGTAGCTTTTGTAACAGGTTTAAATAATTGTTCTGTGCCTTCTACAAAATCAACTCGAGCTTCCTGGAGTTCTTGTACTTCTCGCCTGACAGAATAACGGACGGGAATACATTTCTAAATCGCTGATAGTCTTTCTCGAGCCAATCTAGTTAACGATTCTCCTACCATTATTGATAAATGATGTGATGTACTTAATAGGAGCAGAGGGGGCGCGACCTCCAATGAGGCGTTATGTGGGTAAAGAAATAAAGTCTACATTTGAAAAAACAACAAATGACCAAAAATGAAACCCGTAAAAGGGACTCTTGGAGAAAAACTCCCTTGGGGTTAGAAGCTTTGATTCGCGTTTTTGACATGCTTTAATTTTCGTAGGAGGCTTTAGTTTAACAATGGACGCCATTAAAATGGTATCGGATTCGCCCCCGCTGCTGCTGATGGTGATGACTGATGATGAGTTAGTTAGCACTGAAAACAGATTTACATTGGTAATTTAAGTTTTATAAAAGGAAATACTAAGTTTATAAAATTATCCGGGCATCACAAATGTTAAAATGGCTCAAAAATATTGTTTATCTTTGTTAAAACATATATTTTCGAATCAATTGTTTTATGTTCCTGTCCAAAATATATGTATACTATACAAACTTAATGATTTTTATTGCTAAGAAACCAATCTAATTTTAATAAATACATACAAATGAATTGTCCACAGAGAAGAAAGAATAATTTGCGCCGGATGTACCTTTTGTTTGCCAAGGGAACAATTTAAAATATGCCAACACATTACAGATTATACTATATTTTGTGGAGATAAAGAGATATCTTCATTCGCACATTAATCGTTCTTTGATATTTAGGTATCATTCCTGTATTGGTTCAATAAGCAATACATCTGGCAAATCTCGGCTACTTTCTAATAACGCACTTGATGCTAAGTAATAAAAGCGAACTTATTTAAAAAAGATACGTAATGACGATTGAAATAATACATTTACTGCTTGTTTGCCAATTAAGCTTGATTTACTAATAAACAGTAACATAGAAAGAATGAAAATAACATGCTTGTAAAAACTTAATAAATCATTTATTAAGCTTAAATATTTTCCCGAAAAGAAAATATAAACTTACGGTTTTAAGAATAAATTCCAAAATTAATCCAAAAATAATTCAAAATATTATCCACTAGAGAAATTGTAAACGTCCTGGTAATAAAATGTCCAAATAATTCCAAGTTTGAATCCCGGCGAAGTATCCAAGATGGAAGACGATGTCACTTGATGAGGTCAGTTCTTGGTAATAAAAGTCAATGGGCACAATTCTTTTTCCAGATAAATAACAAAATAATTCCTCTTGATCCAAACGAATTGACATAATTTCCAATACAAGGTAATGAAACATAACTCAAAACGACACACAACTTAGTATTCTAAAAGCCCAAGTTCTACTGAATAGCTTGTTTATGTACCTGTTTTTACGTAAACAAGAAAGGGGTCACGTGATCTTCTAGAATTTTTCAGAAGAAATTTACGTTCAAAAACTCACGTATCTACCGTATGACCCAACTAAAATAGAAAGATGTTTATACAAAGCTCCCTAATGTCCTTGGAACCAACCAATCATTTTAAAAACTTGTTTACAACTCTGAAGCCAGGTCAGAAATGAGGTCAACACCTGGTATTTATTCTGTAAAGTACAGGCCACTCCCCAATCAACGAATCTTAAACTTAAAAAGCCAATTTGAATCTAACAAACAAACAATAAAAATAAATATAATGAATAATATCAAATATACGTAGCACTGAATACAGGTTTCATAACATTTAGGCATATAAAGGGTCAATATAATACTGCAGAAATTAAAACAAAGATTAGATTGTGAGCAGACAATCTAACATTCAAGGTATCTTACAATATAACTTCTAAAGTAAATTGCAACGAATATTCAGAAGAATTACATAATTTATTGTTTAATACCAAATGAAAACACTCAACAAACAATATTCGATATGCAACAATAAGTACAGTGGCATAATAATAATAATAATAATAATAATAATAATAATAATAATAATAATAATATTAATAATAATAATAATAATAATAATAATAATAATTGTGTGGGTTTCATAACTCTGAAGTAGTACATGTACTACTCAAAATTTAACCAAAACACAAAAGTGCTTGATGATAGTGAGAATAAACGTGGAAAGCATTGAAAATATGCAAAACTGTACAACATTAGGATTGCCAAATGAAACAATATTAATAAAATGGACAATACCACAACAATGCAATGATATTATGAAACAAATAACTTTGATGCTATAAATATTGTTGGAATATATTTTAATAGGTAATTTGTCTCATATTACTATCTTTCTAATTACTTTAAATAAATATAGTTATCCATTATAAAATAAAGTATTGTAACTAAAATATACAAGCTCTAGCGTAACTGCAAAACTGCTTTGGAGATTCCAAGGCCAGAAAGTGCAATATGAGCAAGTACATATCACGATTTATGGTTCTGGCTAGATACAACTTAATTTCTAAACTATACCTAATGACAAATCTACAAGTAAATAAATAAATTATAATGGAAAATGACACAACGGTTCGGATGGAAACAACGACAGCACAACGAACAGTTCTGATCCAATGTATATACAACACTATATTTGTTTATAATAGTTAATCAGGTAATCAACAGAAACATCATATATATATATATATATATATATATATATATATATATATATATATATATATATATATATATATATATATATATATATATATATATATATATATACCCCGAACGTTTTGCTTTGTTTCTTGATGTTTCTCATGTTTGCTAAACATGAGGATGCGAGCTCGAAACTCGCAGCGGCATCCAAATTTTGTTTTAACTTTATGTAGGTTTGGTTTGAAACCTACTTATTATCTCGATCATTATCTTCTTTTTCTTCTTCATTTCTGCCATTGGAGTGCAAGTAACCTAGCTTTATTATATCTTGCAATTGTCCTACTTTCAGGAATTGGCATAGTGCCATGGCGACCGGATTCACTATTTGTTGACGTACGACTGTAAGATGTTTTAAGGGTCAGCTAAATGTGTGATACATTCTACTTCGTCTACCCAAATAGATAAAGAATTTAATTTACAACTCTGTTTAAACCATTTGAAACAATAATTAACATCTACGATAAGTTTACGTACCAGGAACAGATGATTATTTATTTTCTGATTACTTCTTTGCCTTCACTGAATTGAAATATTCTAACTTTGTGCCTTGAGCGATTTGCTATTAATGTTATTATGGTGCAATATCCAAATGTATTACATTTATGAATCTCCTTGTTTTTTCCTTGCATCAGTAGCATCTATTTATTTACAATACTGGACAAGGAGAGCATTTTATAGCACAGTTCAGGCAATCATGTGCATGTTACAACATTGTATTTGCTAATGCATTGCTTGCAATTCTATGTGTTCGTGTTGTGACGACGTTTCCCTTTAATGTCCTGGTCTATGATCTGCAACAAAAAGAAGCCACAATATCTAAACTGTGTCAATTTTTACTAACACATTCTAATGCTAGTTATGGAAGTCGTATTATAAAATGCTTGACCCAATTCATCATCAGGTATTAACACTCGCTCTAAGAGCATTTAAGACATCTCTATGTGAAGGTCTGCTTGCGGAAGCGAATGAACTACCTATATCGCATCGCAGAGAACTGCCGTCTGCACAGTACGCTCTCAAATTAAGATCCAACCCCCTGAACCCTGCTTTTTCTGCTGTTTGTCAACCAGAAGACAACACTTTATATGAAAGCAAACCAAATGTCATACCTTCATTTGGCATCAGACTATCGTGCAGCTTTGCAATATCAAAATTAATCTCTCTACGGTTCAGAACACGTTTGTCTCGGAAACACCACCTTGACTCCTTAAGCAACACAAAGTGATTTATACATTACACGATGGAAAAAAATCTGAGACAAACCCTGCCATCTTCCAGAACTCTTATCATGACATCCTCAACAACTTTACATATTACACTACAATTTTATACTGATGGACCAAAGGTTGATGAACAGGCTGCTGCAGCCTTCGTTAGTTGCAAACGCATACAAAAACATCGTTTGCCAAACGATGCGTCCATTTTGTTCAGCGGAAATCAGAGCAATATACCTTGCTCTGAAATGTATCGAACAAAAACGTATTTTATAGAGCATTATCTTCTGTGACTCACTATCAGTCTTTAGTCGCTACATAGTAGAATACTGGATAATACTTTACTAGTCAATTTCCTCGTCAAAACAACAGAGCTTAGTACCTCATACAATATAGTATACGGTTGGTTACCTAGCCATTTTGGTATTATAGGTAATGAAGAAGCAGACCGTGCTGCTAAGATGGCTCTGTCCCAAGAACCATCGGATTTTAAATTACCGTTTACGGATTTTAAACTTTGTATCGCAAAGTACCTACGTCAGAAGTGGCAGACGTCATGGGATGATGCAGTCAATAACAAACTTCATTCCGTCACACCAACCTTAGGTGAATGGACTCCTTCCTACAAAACTATCAGGTAGGGAGGAGATTGTCATTGCAAGAATCAGAATTGGTCATTCATACATAACCCACTTCCACATACTAAAATGTGAAGATCCACCAGTGTGCGTCTCTTGCAATGAACCATAGACTGTTAAGCACTTTATGACCCAGTATACCAACCTAAAACCTACTTGTGATAAGTACTATAATGTACATGGCATGAAGGATCATTTTGATACTATATATATCACTTGTATTTTATATTCCTGAAGGAAGTAAATCTTTATTTTAAACTTTAACTTGTATGCCATCACCTAGTGCATTTTTATCTAATGCAAATACCGTCCATTATTTTTCAACATCTTTTCATCAACATACACCATTTACATCTCCCGTTGATTGGAAAGCTTCCTATATTTTACTGTTACCAATATCTTACCATTTTATATTGAACTGATTGTTTTTTTTATATCGCAGGTCGATAATACCTTTAGTACTTTTAACCATATATAAATACAGCATATTGTATGGCGCTAAATAGCCTAAAAGTGCTGGTGCTCCGTTAAAAATCAATCAATCAATCAATAACGCTAGTTATATATGTAAAGGTGCAAACGGTTTTGTCTCCAGACTTTGAATGTACTGCAAAGGGATAAAATGGAAGGTTTACAAGGACATCAGATTTTGGAAGAGAACAAATCTTTGAGCAGAAAAAAGACATTATAAGACATTATAACAGTAAATCTTTGAGCAGAAATAAGACATTATACGACATTATTACAGTAAATGGAGCATACAGTTATACAGATGATCATTTGATTAACAATATGAGCTGCAAAACTAAATAAATCAGTATTATAAAATTATGTTATATGTGTTGATGCAATGGAATGAAAGATGTAAATGTCGTATTTATTATAGCTTTCATTCCATACAAAATACAGTCGGTTTCGCTCATATTTAAAAGATTGAAAGAAGAACAGTTGTATGGAGAATATCAACTCTGTCCACGTTATATCAGGTTTAACAAGGCTATGCACTAGATCACCTTCACTTTCTTTCATTATCAATGAGCTTACAATCTGTACTAAAAAACAAAACAAATGGTGACATGCTTACAGATAATACAATAATTACTACACCAAGTAGCTATGCATATACTCTGGCGTGAATACTTAGATCAGACATTACCATAATATCGGGCGTGATCAAAACAAGTTAAGACAGTTGTACTTGAACATATGATAACATGCATACTATGGGGGAATTTAAAAGCTTTTGAAGTTAAAGCAACAGTTTATTCAATGTACATTAGTAGTAAGCTAGTCGAAACTGGAAACTATTTGATACTGTTAGATGTGATCATCGACAGTAGTCTAGCGTGGGAAAAACAATTAGACAATGTGTGCAGGTCATTCAAATCGTATTTCGTATTAAAAGAAAGTACTATACAATACACTCCAGAAATCTTCAATATAATGCTTTTTTATTTCGAACAACTGAATACTGTTCAGCAATATGGAAATATCGTACTAGTTCTTAAACAGACACAATTCACAAGTTTTAAAAACAATCACCTAGGCTGAGTGTGAAGGTTTTGGTGCTTTCCCAGTTTGGGGTGGGGTGCTCCCAATTTATTTCAATTAATATAGAAGACCCACCCTTCCTCGTTTTGTCAGAAATTGATGTAGTGCTAGAGAGATGCAAAGCTCTGAGCCCAAAGTCAGCGGTGCCGACAGTTAAATTAATGAATAAACAAATTGTGAAAGTTAAATAACAACAATTTATTATAACTCAAACAGTAATCTCTCGAATACAATTCATCTAAAACCCTATCACTGGAGCAAGTGAATGAATAGTTCATCTTTTGAATTAGTGTGCGAGCTTTTCCATTCTGTCCTGAGTTCCTACTCATCTGTATGTTTCTTCTCATTTCCGTTGTCTCCCTCCGTCCTCCCTTTAACTTCTATCTCTGTTCATCCTTCTTGCTTTTGTCTCCCAGAGACTCAGACCAACTGCTGGGGTAATCCCCTGGCTCCTAATAAGGCTTCTCTTTTGTCTCCCAGAGACTCGGACTACTGCACTGAGTAATTCCCTCTAATCCCTAAAACGTCTGTTTCGAACCTCCAGTTTATTCCCAGAATAGGAATCCCGCCGAAAACGAATGGTCACGGAGTAGTTTTATTTACCTTACTTCCCGCTAAATAATTGTAACCTTAATAACATTATGGTTCTCAAAATGATATATTTAAACTTGAGATTCTAATGTTTGGCACGCCTTGCTAAATTCCGATTGTAGGTTGGTTCATAATGATTAGACTTTCTCCCAACCGCATGTCAAGGATTTTTATGATACAATTTGATGATCCCTTGTTCCAAACAAAAACTTGTCACGTACCTGTGAACAATGTTACATAACTGGCTTTGGAAAAACACAAATGCGCGTCTCTAGCTTATGGCTAGGTCAAATAACTGGTTGGACATAATATACATTTCAACGGCGAGAAATTATATCCTCGGCATCTAACATACACATGTTGAAATCAGGTTTCATTGTACAACGCGACACTGAGACTTGATGTATTATTGATGCATCTTCATCAGGCATATTCACGTAATTAAAATAGCTAAGAACGGATAACAGACAACATTTTCTGAAAGCACTTCTAGCACTTAGATACATCAAAGGAGTACATCTGTAAGTTTTACAACAAAACATTTTCTGGCAATCTAAGACCGAATTTTTACAACTTCAATATATAGCAGATTTGTTGTAACTTCCAATAAAAGAGAAATAGAGAATGACCATTATGATAGCTATTGCAGTATTTAACACTAAACGTAATTACGTATTTGACTGCCTTTTTGCGTCATTTTCATTTGGGTTACCAGTATCAGAAAAGTGTGCTAGTTTAAGAATTTTAAACCCAATATCTCTAAAAAAAGAACATAATAACTTAACTGTTGGCTAGAAAGATTAAACTTTCAATTTTAAACTCAATACTATTTTATATGTAGGAAAATAAGATTCAAAGCATGGTATCTTACAATATTTCTTATAAGGTAACTTGCAACGATCCCTTTATACAAAATACATCTTCTTTGGTATCTTTGAAACGTATTTGCCATACACCGCACGCAAATAAATTTTGTAATGTGAGTGATTAAGTATCCTAATATTATAAGGAGAGATTGTAAAAACTGCTTTCAATATATATATATATATATATATATATATATATATATATATATATATATATATATATATATATATATATATATATATATATATATATACTATATATTAAAAAAGTATATCGTTTATCTATTTGTTCACATACTGTAACGTCTTCATTGCATATTAGCAAAAGCTAGATATGTTGTACTTTATAACCTAATGTAGCATCTTAAATAAGTGTAAAATGTATGTATTATCCATACCTAGTTAATAAACAACACTTTATTAGATTAGAATAGATAATTGCACAAAATATGAAGTTAACAAACAACACATCACAAGACTTTATAAATGTTGTGCTTACCAACAAATTCCAATTTCTTTAGAGGCGATTTTGCTACACGATCAAACTGTTAAATAAGACGTAATATTACTTTTCAAAATCAACATCGATTATGCTTGAAAATATTTCTCTTACCATACCTACCAGGAACGTTGTGCTAAGGGGATTCTGTAAGTTCTCTTTCTTCAGGTGAATCTGATCTTTCACGATGTTTAGGTTCGATTCTACAACCTGTATTGAAAAAGAAAAATCTGAAACCTCAGTGAGTTGAATATGACAATTCGTCATCATATTGCCTGATGTGAAGGTATGTATGTCGCTAAACAGGAACTTGGAAAATATGTTTCGAAGTAAATCAAAATGTTTCAGTACATACGGAAATATAAGCAGAAATACCTCATTGAGTTCGAAAAGGGAACAAGCAAACGATACACACACACACACACACACACACACACATATATATATATATATATATATATATATATATATATATATATATATATATATATATATATATATATATATATATATATGCTGAAATTATAAATGTATGGGTTGTATCAGATCAATTAATACGTGATCATTATTGATCATTCCACGGATATAAATGAGATTTAAATCATTTTCAGCTTTTGGTTTATGTTGCCTTACAGACGTCAATTAGCACAATGGTTCCAGTGAATAAGTTAGACAATGTACAGAATGATCTTCAAGATACCTTGAAGGCTACACGAGCTGAAATTAGATATTTTACCGTTTAGGCGTCACATATATTTGGATTTGCAAATACGCATAGATCGCAAATTTAATACCTTTAAGTTATGCCAGTTTCTCTCCGAACAAGCAAACATTACAAGGTCACAAACAATGTGGCTTACAAGATAACTGTAGTAAAGTTAAAGATAAAATAAAAAATATTTGTAAGACATGATAAGTAGTTAAGTAACAGGAGTCTTTGGAACATGTGTCTGTATCTGAGTGTGGATGTTAACGTAGTTTTAACACTTGTTCAGTCCTAATTCTACGATGTCTGCAGTGTGACCGTTTATATTGATGATGTTTAGCCTTAAGGAACATCGCATGATGTCCGAACCAGTCACACTATCCTGACAGACGTACGAGTGCAAAACCTAAGCTCTTACTGCTGAGATCCAAGCGAGGTAATTGTCAGTACCAGTTTTATAAGTCGTTTGTATGACTCGGTCTGGGCTCTAATCCACGACCTATCGCATCCAGCTGTATGCTCTAACCACTATGCTAGCAGCAGAGGGCGGGGTGGAGAACACACCAATATATAGAAGCGTCCATTTTTTAAACTTACATGAAGAAATGGCAAAAAACACAAACTAAAGCTTCTAACCAACAGATTGTTTCTCTTACGCTTTGTTTAATTATGTTATGACTTTTATGTCGTTTTTGTTTTCTAAAATATTGGCTGTTTTTATTTACCCACATGACGCCTCATTCGATGTCGCACACCCTCTGCTGCTAGTATCAGCAGCAAAGAGGGTGGACCGACCGAAACTATTTTAAGCAAACCGAAACTATTTCAAGCAAATCGAAACCAATTCAGGCAGACAAAAAAAATCATCCTTTAGGATTTTACGCTATAGACCCGGCGCTCATGTCGCTGCGGAGACGAATTGTTTGAACCGAATATTTGATCAAGTCCGATACGATATCTTGATCTCGGGTCGTGCAAATTTATCGTTACAAATCCATGTGGAATTGACTGAGCGTGACTCAAAAAATTTCTAAAGAGATTATAATCCATATCTCCACTGCACCAAGTCTGGTGAATATTTCGTAGCGTATGTGTGTATACTCCATTAAAAACAGAAAGAATATTGCAGTTATCTCTGATCACTTTTGGTATTTGAGTGTATCGTTGAGTGACATATATCACATCGGAATTTTTATGCCTACCTCTGAAAAATATCCTAGCGGGATTCTTTTGATTGTCTAGCATGACATCATCATATACAACTAAATTGCTAATATTTCCATCAATAACATCAATGCTCGGTGCTTCCTCGTTATCGGTTATACACTCAATAATATCCTCATCGATTTCCAATTTTGCTTTCTCGTTACAATTCTTTATAACCTCGTAACGTCGCTGATCGTCTACACTCGGAGCTACTAAATGCAACTTTTACCATTTCATCCATCTCGTTATCAAATTAAGTAGCAGTTGCGTCTTCCCACTTCCAGATGGTCCGATTATGATCATGCGAAGTGAATTTGGTAGCGCTGCATGATGCTTAACTGGTTCTCGTGTTTTTGTGGCCGAAAAGTCAATTACATTCATGTTATTATAAATAAATTATGGATCTATATTGTGTGAAATGTCAGAAGCGTACTAGCACAAACGACTTGACGACGATTACAACTAAAAATAACAGATCAGCACTTGCTTGAAAGTGTGTACAATGTGGTGCAAGAAAATTTATATTTCTTTCTATGAAATCTGGAGATGTTTTTAACAAGACGAGGAGGTGATATTGCAGCCAAGATAGTAAAACTCTCAGGAACACCACGGGCAAACTATCCAGGAGAAAAACAACTTCCAGGATAAAGTTATTGTGGACCCGGGACAAGACTCGATATGAGACTCGATGGAAAAAACCAACCCCAACTAGGTGAAAACCCAATAAACGCCATCGATAAGGCGTGTCATGCTCATGGTGGTGCTTATTAAAACAGTAATCTGCAACATACACATATCCCAGATGTGAAATTAATTCATGCGTTGAATTCTATCACTGGTAAATCCTTCAAAGAAAAATTGCCTTCATCGTTGATAAAATCGGCGATGAAAAGTAAATTGATGTTGGGTGTTGGTAATTAATAACATCATGGAATCTATGTATTATTCCCCAAGAGGATACTGGAGGGGTAAATCAGCAATCAGTAAACTCGCTAACGCCGCAAAGGTATCCAAACAGGCGATATGGCAAATTTATCTACCACCGCCTAAACAAATTAACTTCTCGCATTTTGATTTAAGCGCACCTAATGAGGTTCATAATACTGATATATTATTTCTGCCGCATGATAGTGTTTACCTGGATACGCTAACTGTAGTTGATATTGCGCGTCGATACAAACAAGCAGAACCTCTAAAGACAAAATCATCAACAGAAGTGGCTTCTGCGTTTGAAAGGATTTATCCGAGGGGTCCTTTGCATTGGCCAAATCTATTACAAGTTGATCCTGGTAAGGAATTTTAGGGTGCAGTGTTATCAACAAGGAAGCATCATAATGTCACCATCCGACGAGGACATACTGCACTACATCGATATCAGGCAATTGATGAACGATTTAATCGGACACTTGCTGAGCGGTTATTTGGATATCAATACGCGAAGGAGTTTATTCAGGATAAACGATCCCGTGAATGGGTCAAGTGATTACCAGGCGTAATTACCGCTCTGAATAATGATCAATATGAAACCTAACAACGCGATTAAAAAAAGTATATACCTGTAAAACCGCAAAATGATTTTTTAAAACAACCAATACTCGGTAATGTCACTGTTAGGTATTTATATGAACCAGGAGAGCTCGAAGGTCGTAAAAAAAGAGCTACTGATCCTATTTGGAGTGTCTTGACGCATAAAATATCTAGCATAACACGATCGCCGGGTAGACCGCCATCCTATAGGTTGGATTCAACTGCTCCTCAGCGATGATTTACTCGGGAACAATTTCAAGTGATATCCGAGGATACTCAATTACCGCCGCGTGGTCTTTATTAGCATCTCTGCGTTTGTTGCACTCAAGACAAGTCAGCATCACATTATCTCTGGTATGACCAACACTGCTATTTTTTCTCTCTACGGTAAATTGGCTGGGGTCTTTATCCAACCAACATCAACGCATTATACAATTACAACTCGCTGAATGATTATTCTGTTGCTGTTTCAGTGTGATTATGAATTCGGCATCAATATAAAATTTTACGGTTTTTTTGTCCTGTCGTTTAATATCAGAGAGTTTTCTGATTATGTCATCGCTGACAATATCACTTATTGTTGTGTCATTATGGTCTAAAACAACTCTTCGAAGTTGATTTATTCTTCGTACTCTGGACACTGCAAGATAAACTAAATTCGACCACTTGATGCGATTATCTATGATCCAAACAATTGTATCGGATATAGTCAACCCCTGCGAAGAATGTATCGTCGCTACGTATCCTATCTTCTATGGGGATTTATCAGCACGCAATCTATCTTCGACGACATTGATATCAACTAACACAATATCATTTAATACGAGAATCTGCTTCCTTGAGTCTGTCAGGTCTGGAATATCAACTTCGTTCTTTTGTCTTCGTGTATCCTTGGGTCTATAACACAATCGCACTGGAAGTGTTGCAAATTTTTCTTTGTGTGTGTTAAATAACTTCATCTAAAATGTATCTCTGACTATCTTTCTACTTGCCACTATCAAATCGTTTGGTCTCCATGCTTCACAGAAATCATTTAATGGGGTTTCTGAAATTATTTCACGCGCAATTTCACATTGGATTCTATCCGGTTGTAATCTGATTAGTTTCTTGAACTCGCGTAATTGTTTATCAAGTGATCTATGATCAGTACTAATTTCTTCATAATAGTCTACAAAATTCTTCAGCCAATTATGTCGGGATAAACAGACAAATGGTGGTGGTTGACCATGATTGACACAAATTATCACTTTTGTATTCGCTAGCAATAACCAATCGAGAAACCTTTGTAATAGATCTAACGACACTGTGCATATCTCATCCCAAATAATGATTTCCGGAATATATTTCCCACCCATTCGATCAGGAGTCTATTCGTTACCTTTCCATCGAAATAATTTGTGATATGTGCAAGCATTAATTCCTCGTTGTTTCATCTCTCTTGCAAGTCTGTGTGTTGGTGTTATCACAATCATGTTTGATTTCCCTCGAACTAATTCAATCGCACGAGTCGTCTACCCTGACCAACCACAGCCGTTTAAATAACTGGTTTTATATCTACATATTGGATTTGAACACGACGGTGCATTAGATAGTTCTGATATCTGATTATTTTTCAAGTAATTGTTTTCAATTGTAACATCTTCTGATTTGGAGTAAACACGCATTATTTCCTTTTTAATTCTCCATGATCCCCAACTCTCGTCTGAATTAGTGAATTGAGCCACTGCTTCTTTATGTTTTACGTCTATATAAAATGAATCAGTGGCGACTCTAACCGCGGATTCAGGAAACATATTTATCATCGAGAGTAAATATATGGAAGCATAAGCGAGCATAGACGACCTTAAGTACGTATATTGAGGATTTTCTCCATCTGTGCAAGTAACATATTATATAATCATGTCATATATAATCATATCATATATAATCATATCATAACTTGCATAATATCTTTTAGGCGCAATAGGATGTGAATAACACCTTAGAGCGAATGGAATTCATCATATCATACGAAAACGGGTCAAAAATGACCCCTAATTTTTTTATTAGATATATAAAATATATTAGATATATTATGTTTCATATATGAATTTTGAAAGTATGAATGTCATTATAATTGAGATTTCAAATTTGAAAAATCAAGGAATACAATTATCAGATAAATTAGATTGTAATCAGATTCTCTCTGAATTTCATGATATTGATGATAGCGCCCGGAATAATTGATATATCCTTGCCAACCAGTATGGGTTGATCAAACGAATTCAGCACGAGGTAAATGACTCACTTGTATTATGTAACGACATCAACAGATTTATCCCGCTGTTCATTGCTGTCGAAAATGTTAGAAGTGAATTGGGCAAACAATATGAAATCAAACGCACAATAAACTCGAAAATCAAAACAATAAGAGAAGAAATGATCAGACAAAATGAAAATCCACCTTTGGTTACCTCAACACAGTGAAAAATCTCTGACACTCTAAACAATGCCCAACCCGTTGCAGGTGAGTAATCCGCATACAATAAAGCCCCATTGACAAATAATTCTATAGACAGGTATGCGCTTACTCGCATAGAACGAATTTGTATAGACAGGTATGATAGTGTTCGTTGATTTATCACTGCGCGAAAGTAATGAACACACTGTAGCGAAATTCAAAAGAATTTTGGGTGGGTGAGTTTTCACTTACAATTTTGATCGTATATTATATTTATAATGGTAGGTGAAGCCATAACAACTAAATTAGCACTAGAACGATTAGCTGCGATTAATAAATTTATTCCGATTCGTGATTCCGTTTGAAAAAAGCTCTAAACGGGACAATAATTTCAAACCGATTTACAACGGGCACTGAACTGTTATTCAAACCCGTCACTACAACTACTGAGAGAGTTATATTGGGAGAGACTGTTGACAAAAAGGATATAAAAAAGGTATTTTCCCGTTGTTAAAACAGATAGCTGGAGATAAACAACAACCACATGATGAAGAACAACAACAGAGTGATATTGGTAAAACAAAGGGTTTTTCTTTAGTGGATAAAATTACAGATGAGGCTAAAACACTAATAAAACAAATTCAATTATTAAAACTCAGCGATTATAACTCTTCTGGAAATTTTGCTGTTAAAAGCTATTATTCAAATAATGATTTGTTAGAAGACGATTATAAAGGAAATATAATATCACACGATAACTGGGTTGATGTGTTGTATAAAATAAACAAGAGGATTGATCGTTTAAGTAGAAGAGAATTGGGGTATATAGAATTTATAAAAAGGAGTTGATAATTATGATATACAAGAACAACAAGAAATACGACAACAAGAGAGGAAAAGTCAAACACTAACACGGTGACAAAAAAACCAAGAAGAATTCAATGGGATATACCAATTAAGGATGATTTAGAGAGGAAACGTCAAACATCAACACGGAGACAAACACGGAGACAAAAAAAATCAAGAAAAAGAGTATAAATGGGATATACCACTTGAGGATGATTTAGAGAGGAAACGTTAAACACCAACAAGATACAAAAAAAACAAACAAGAAGAACCTCAATGGGATACACCACTTGAAGATGATGATGAAATATTTAGATCCTTACAAGAGCAGGAAAAGGACAAACAAGGTGCAACCAGTACAAATTAAAAAAATGGAAATGAATATCCAAGGTCGTTTTCAAGGTAGTGGTCTAGTTTGTTGTCCTAGTAGTATTCTCGTGGATATATCACGATTAGAAATTCTCGTAGGAGGGAGACGAGCTGGAAATAACTCATCGGAAATAATTAATGACGCAGCTGATATCTGTAGACGACTATTTGAGGGTGGTATCATGGATATTGGTGTATATTGAGAATTTATTGATGAGCTACTAGCGGACGGTTACAAAAAGTGATTGAATCACCGAAATTGCTAGCAATGAAAATCGTTTACGATGAAAATCCGTAGGATTGGAAATCGTTTACGATTTCGCGATTAGATAAATGTCATTTAAATAAGATGATCATACACTACAACTATAACAAACCAACCATGGTCTATGTTGTAAATTCACGATTGCCAGTTTATAGAGCGTACTATGGAGATGGTCTCGGCAATACCATTGCAGGGTTATTTGCAAGAATAGCTCCAAAAATAGCACCAATCGCAAAACAGTTATCAATGAAAGCTATTGATGTTATTCGTGATAAGGGTATTAGCGCTGTTGGTGATGTTGCCGGGAAAGCATTTTTCCGCGGCTAAGGCAACACTACTAGCGTTAGTCCGGCGACGAAAGAAACCAACATATTGCTATCGAATACAAGAGTGATAATGTGTAGAGATCACGGTCAATCACCACCATTTGTCGGTTTGTCTCCACATAATTGGCTAAAGAATTTTTTAGATTATTATGAAGTAATTAATACTGATCATAGAGCACTTGTTGAACAATTACGCGAGTTCAAGAAACTAATTAGATTACAACCGGATAGAATCCAATCTGAAATAGCGCGTGAAATAATTTCGTACACCTCATTAAATGATTTTTGGGAAGCGTGGAAACCAAACGATTTGATAGTGGCAAGTAGAAAGATAGAGACACACTTCAGACGAAGTTATTTGAATTACATAAAGAAAACTTTGCAACACTTCCAACACCGCTGTGCTATAGGCCTTCGAATACACGAAAACAGAATATCGAAGTTGATATTCCTGGACAAAGTGAGAACCAGATTCTCGTATTAAATGATATTGTGTTGGTTGATATCAATGTCGTCGAAGATGCTTTGCGCGCTGATAAATCCCCATGGAAGCTAGTATACGCAGCGACTATATATTCTTCGCAGGGGTTAACTATATCCGATACAATTGTTTGGATGGTAGATAATCACATCAAGTGGTCGAATTTAGTTTATCTTGCGGTGTCCAGAGTACAAAGAATAAATCAACTTCGAAGAGTTGTTTTAGATGATAATGACACAATAATCAATGATATTGTCAGCGATGATATAATCAGAAAAAAGACTATCTGGTTATAAATAACAAGGTAAAAAAATAATAGAGAATGTGATATTGCTGCTAAATTAATAGTTACACTGAAACAACAACAAAATAATCACTGCGCCAGTAGCAATTGTATAATGAGTTGGCGTTGGTCGGATAAAGACTCTCGACCATTTTCCGTAGACAGAAAATATAGCAGCGCAGGTCATACCAGAGATAATGTGATGCTCACTTGTCTTGAGTGCAACAGACGCAGAGGTACTAGTTAAGACCACGCGGTGGTAATTGAGTATCCTCGGGTATCACTTGTAGTTGTTCACGAGTAAACCCACGCTGAGGAGCAGTTGAATCCATTCTATAGATTGTTGGTCTACCCGTAGATTGTGTTATGCTAGATATTTTATGTGTAGTAACACTCCAAATAGGATCAGTAGCTCTTTTGTACCACCTTCGAGCTCTCCTGGTTCATATAAATACCTAACAGTGACATTACCGAGTATTGGTTGTTTTGAAAAATTCTTTTGTGGTTTTTCAGGTTTATACTTTTTTTTAATCGCGTTGTTAGGTTTCATATTAATCGTTCGAGTAATCTCTTTATTCAGCGCGGTAATTACATCTGGTAATCTCTTGACCCATTCACGAGATCGTTTATCCTGAATAAATTCCTTCGCGTATTGATATCCAAATAACCGCTAAGCAAGTGTCCGATTAAATCGTTCATCAATTGCGTGATCGCGATGTAGCGCAGTATGTCCTCGTCTGATAGTGACATTATGATGCTTCATTGTTGATAGTACCACACCCTGAAATTCCTTGCCAGGATCAACTTGTAACAGATTTGGCCAGCACAGAGGACCTCGTCGATAAATCCTTTCAAACCCAGAAGCAACTTCAGTTGATGATTTTGTTTTTAGCGGTTCTGCTTGTTTGTATCGACTCGCAACATCAACCACAGTTAGAGCGTACTTGTAAACACCATCATGAGGCAGAAATAATATATCAGCTTGGTGAACTTCATATGGGACCGTCACATCAAAATGCGAGTAGTTAATTTGTTTAGACGGTGGTTGGTAAATTTGCCATATCGCTTGTTTAGATAACCAATCCGATGCAGTGGTATTTTTCACCTTTGCGGCGCTAGCGAGTTTACCAAATGCTGCTTTACCCCTCCAGTATCCTCTTGGGGAATAATAAATAGATTCCATGTTGTTATTATTTACCAGCACCCATCATCAATTTACCTTTCATCGCTGATTTTACTAACCATGACGCTAATTTTTATTTGAAGGATTTATCAGTGACAGAATTTAACGCATGAATTAATTTCACATCTGCGATATGTCTGTGCTGCAGAATGCTGATTTTATAAGCAACATCATGAGCATGACAAGCCTTATTAATAGCGTTTATTGGATTTTCACCGGGTCGGGGTTGGTTTTGATCATCGAGTCTGATATCGAGTCTGGTCTAGGGTCCACAATAACTATACGCTGGAAGGTGTTTTTCTCCTGGATACTTCCCCCATGGAGTTCCTGGGAGTTTTACTAATATGGCTGCAATATCACCTCCTCCTTTTTTTTAAATTCTTGCAAACAAATTTAAATTTTTTTGTACTACCTTTTACACACTTACCAGAAAGAGCTGATCTGTTATTTTTTGTTGTAATCATCCTCAGGTCGTTTGTGCTAGAACGCTTCTTACATTTCACACAATATAGATCCATAATTTATTTATATTATATGAATATGAATGTAATTGATTATTCAGCTACCAGACGACGAGAAGCTATTAAGCACAATCCATTGTTGCCGAATTCAATTCGTATGATTATAATCGGACCATCTGGAAGTGGTAAAACACAACTGCTACTTAATTTAATAACGAGATGGATGAAATGGAAAAAAAGTTGTATTTAGTTCCTCCGAGTCTAGATGATCAGCGGTGTTACAATAAGGTAAAAGATCTAAATGATGCGGCGGTAGAAAAGCACGGCAAGGATATCGTTGAGTTTATAACCGATATCGAGGATGCACCGAGCATTGATGATATTGATGGAAGGATTAGCAATTTAGTCGTATATGATGATGTCATGTTAGATAATCAAAAGCAAAAGAATCCTGCTAGGATATTCTCCAGAGGTAGACACAATAACACTGACCTGATATATGTCACTCAACTATACACTCTAATACCAAAAGTGATCAGTGATAACTGCAATATTCTTGCTGTATTCAGCAGGGTCGACACACATACGCTACGAAATATTTGGCAAACTTGGTGCGGCGGTGATATGGATTATAGTCTCTTTAGAAATTTCTTTAGTCGCGCTCAGTCAATCCCACATGGATTTGCAACGATAAATTTGCATGACCCGAGATCAAGATATCGTGTCGGACTTGATAAAATATTCGGTTAAAAAAATATTAACCCCATAGCAGCAGAGGGAGGCGCGACAACGACTTGTCTTCTTTTTTTTACCAAATAGACACCTCTATAAAGCATTTACGAACAGGCCTTGGTTTTACCAAACTGACACCTCTATAAAGCATTTACGAGGAAGCCTTAGTTTGCCAAATAGACTCCTCTAAAAGTTGTCTGATTTGCCCCCTCTGCTGCTCGGGTTGCCCATAATTGTTTTAGTTTGTCTGAAATAGTTTCGGTTTGTCTCAAATAGTTTCGGTCTGTCCACACTTATTGCTGCTCTTGTGCAGTAAATACTTTAGATAAACAAAAATCTGAAAGCGTTTAAGCATCTTGCCTAAATATTAATTCCACTTATTTAATACGCGTGACAGATATTATTTAATGATTTGCAAGCTATATTGATGTTTATCGTATTATTTCGAAAACCCAAAACATGCTGTGGTTATAGGAAGACTAAATAAATTAGTCGTTGATAGTTATATTTTAAAAGCAACAATGTTCATTGAACCTTTTGTCAGTTTAAGTGATCAGATATATCATTCCAAAGAAAGACGTTTCTTTCCGGCATCTATTTTGTAAATTTTACCAGCTAAATTACATGACGTATTGCAGTATAGCTCAATATTGCATATCCGTTTGTTTTACACATGCAGTTAGATTGTATTTAAACTTGAATGTACTGCCACACATTTAACCTCATTCACCTACCAACTACCTAATAATGTACATAATTAAACACCTATATAAGTTAATTCCTACAAGCATCAACAACATCAACGAAGCCTGCATATAAATTGCTAACATCACACCGTCTACAAATGATAGCATAATTAGACAAATACCATATTTCATCTTTTCGGCTCCTACACCACAAGGATTGTATATTATTAATCGTCCACCTTATTAGATATGAGACATAATCAAAATCGTTATGCTATGTACGTGAAGAGGTATTCTACATTGTGCATTAATTACTTCTTTCAGTGGAGACTAAACTAAGATATGCAGATTTAAATACACTTCATCGCAAAATTAATTCACCTTAATTGGTATGCTAATGAAACTATTTTGGTGAATCGTTTCACGCATAGACTTGTAACAAACAATATAAGAAGTTTAATTAGTACAAATATTCACTTTGCAGGCAACATTTATACAATTGATATTAAGTAAAGGATATGAAACATAACTCACATTTCCACGTAATAATTGTAGCGGCGACCAGTGCTATTAGGACCACTGTTACTACAACAACAGTCGCAACGGTAGTTGGCATTAAGTACTGTATATCAGATGCCGTTATTGGAATGTTGTCTGCAAAAGACATGAATACAAATTGAAATAAAACATGTCAACATTGTTATAAATATTTATAATATAATCAATGTATTATTGTTACATGTATATTAAGGACACTAACTCTGCACCATTTACTTTTCTTTTCAGTTCCACTATAAAGATTATCTTTAAGTAGATTTGGCGCAAATAAAATCTTATTTTTGTTCGACAGATTACACCCTGACGGTACGCAAACTTGCAAATTGCCAAATTATTTAGTCATGTGAATACGAATTATTGTAACAAATATATTATTTTAATGGCTAGCATATATTTCCTTACACCCCAGTCTCATCAACTATAACTGGACTTACTGATATATTAGTTTTGTTGTAGATTTAAGAGGAGCAACATGCTGATATTTAAATAAATCTTTCATCATACACTAGCAATACGTAAAGGATATGCACTGGGACAATTGATGTACTTTAACACTCACGCTTCAATATTTTAAAATATTTACTTTATTATTTCTAAAATTGTATGTATCGTACCCTAAACACCGTTTTTATAATGCCATTTAAAGAAATACTACTTTCTGACACTTACTTATGTCGATGCATAAGTACTTTGGTTGGTGGAAGATTATTTTAAGCGCTTGGCTATGTGATCTGCTTTAAAAAATATTGTCGATAAAAACTTACTTTATTACACTATAAATGTGTATTATCCTCTTTGTTTTAAAATATATCTGAAAGTCCTTGCTCAAATAAATATATTCCTTTCGAATAATATTGAGTAAAAACACTAATCTATGTAGATCGACTGAAACCGCTCGTATACAGTGATTTATGGAAAACTATGAGCACATCTACCTCTGACTGTATGGGTTAATTTCCCAAACAAGGACACATAAGGAATGACGCTTTCTTATATTAATATAGAATAATGAGCATAATGCAAACTATCCAACCTATCCACTAAATGACCATTACATGGTGAACGTGCATTATAAAGTATTAATATGGTATAACATAATTGAATTCATCTCTTGATAATTTATAGTATCGGTCAAGTACTCATTATTCTTGATCTTTATTAACCTTGGATATTTCGTTTACATTTTGTCAGTAGATGCATATGATTAGACATCAATACACTTTCTGGTCTACTAAAGGAAATGGATATTTGCTTTCACTTATGTAATAAAGTGTACAACAGAACTGAACAATTCGCTTTAATTTATTGTAAACTGTATCAGCTTTAATAATAACGCGCAAGGAATATGCATTGGCCATTACAAATTTACTTTTATTTAGTTAGTTGCAACACTATTCTTACATTAGCACCTTACCTACGTCAAACGCTCCAATGTCTCAATAAATTGGTATTTATTTGTTGTTTTATGTTTATTCTAAATAACTAATTCTTATCTGCAGCTATTATGTGACAAACTTTTCTGGACGTATTAATTATATATATTCGTCTGTGCCTATATTCGTATTTGGTTTGCTTTTGTAACAGTTTCCATCTCTTTATCGAATACATAATTATGCTATTGCTTCAATTATGCATTTATTTAATGGATGCTATTAGAATAAAAGACGGATTAAGAACTGAGTATGGTTTAAACCAAGGTTCCTGAGCGAACGTTATCCCTCTACGCAATAATTGGATGTTGTGTTATTCTTATTCTAATGGTGATAAATCATTACGTAGATTTGTATTCATCTTCTGGAGCCTAATGATAATCCCTCAAACGAGTCTTAACAATTATCAACAGAATTCGCAATAAGGTACGCAATAAACCGGATATTGCTGTATTGTGATACTAGAGTTGATATACGGGTGTCGATGTGTGTGTACCTTTTGTTTATTGTATGTTACACATTGTAAAATCTTCAGATGATTGTAGCGACTAGCAGGATAAATAAATGATTTATTACTGGACATTCCGGCAGTGTTATCGCTATTTGTGTTATGCGGATTCAGTATTACAACTATTGAATGAAGATTTGTTTGTTGTGCTATTTTTAGGTGGATTTTGATTCTTTTTTTATTTATATAGGTTGACTCTTATCTTGATTGTTGCGTCAACACAAGGCACGCATCCTCTATATTGGTATAATTGAGTCGTTTTTGATGACATTTTATTTCATATTTAAACTATTTAATTTAACAGGGCTGCATTTTCTTTGCAATTCCTTATTAACACAATATTCTTATTTACACACAATGCTCCTTTATGAACAGTGTATTTATGAGTATGGCATCATTTTCAGCTACATGATTAGCTGAAAGTCATAGCGACTTCACTTGCCAAATTTTGTAACTTAAATGACTGAGTTTAATGATTGTATGTGACGTAGGTGAATAAAGACTGGGGTTAGGGAATCTTGCCTCCAATATGTCTTGTTATCTTCGTAGGTAGATGATGTATGCATTCGCCCGAGAGGTGATTTTAGTTGATATGATTGAGAGAGGATATAATGTGTATTGCATATTGGACGTTTTATAGCGTTTTTGTAAAGTGTATAAGGCTTTGTAAGGCATGTACTTTCTGCGTAGTGTATTATCTCACTGAATTAAAGCATTCGGCAAACCAAACAATATTGTGTCTATTTACAATTTAATGATTCAAGTTATCACTGGTGCTCACTTTACAGATAAATGTCACACAACACTAATTCAAACAAATTGAAATTTATATTCTGATGTAATTTAGTTCAAGGCCGTTATGTTACAAACGTTGATATAGATGTAATGCATGTCTCAAAAAGAAAATACTGCTCATCAAATAATACTTCTTTTGATGTATTTCGTAAACAATTTTTATGACCCTTATCCATGTTAATTTTCGTAAGATTTTAAATACCAATCCCGACATCACTTTATTGATATTTATGGAAGTTTGGATCAGAATGCATGTGCGTGCCTATTTATTTCCTTCTCCTTTTGCAATAAGGGCTTATGTAATGACTACTACCCGTACACTGTACGTGTTTGCGGCTTACTTGCACACTGACATTTTGCCATCGATCATTCCCAAAGAACATCAAAAATACAGTCTAGATTGTGATAACGTTTTAAAAAACAGTCCTTCTAGATGCACTATCTGTAAAATGTGCACATCATATAGACTTTGATTAGGAACTCTTTGGTCAATGAGATCGTCTTTTACGAAGACGCTGAAATATCAATCTCTGATTAGGTTCTGACAAAGGAAAGCCATGTATGAAAGTTGCATCAAATACTGATGATGCTAAGTCTCTAGGGCGATTGCAGAATAACTGCTGCGGAAATCGTATTTTTGCAATGCATGATATCTTAATGGAGGCATTAGCAATTTCCTACAGTTACATAATACACGAAAACAAATTATTCTTTACCTCTTCTTATAGATCCTATAGTAATGTGCTCGCAATATTTCCTTTCCGTAGAATTTCGTGTACACCTTAAAGCCTCGCCCTCCATACATGCATAATATGTACACGCATCCTTTCCAGGGGGAACCTCAATCACTGCTTTGTCCTGTAGAAAAATACATTCAAAATGTTTTCTGTTTGCGATCAAGATCTTCACGCAAATTTATTATTTAAATGTGTTGCTCTTCGCATTATATTGAAGGTGTAATCGCTTTAACGTTTTACATAACTTTGCTTTATTGATGATTAATTTTGTACAAAATACCTCTATGAATTTAAACGGTTATCATACGTCGTTCAGGTTTCAAGTCTCCGGCAATTTATACACTAATACAAAATATGAATGTGGTTGCTTCAAGCACAATGTATACATGAAAGGAGACGGTATGAGAATAATCTAGCAAATTTATATACAGCTTTGCATACGAATTACTTTCAAACTACGATGAAAGAAATATTTGTTAAAAGTTTGCTGTGAATAATATTTGTATCTAGAATAACTTATCTATATAAATAATATTCTTCCTCTGCTACGGTTATAGAAATGCTGACTTTGGTCATAATTTCATTACAATTTCCCTCATGATATGCCTAAAGAAACGTCACATATTTAATTAAAATTAGAAAAGTAGTAAAAATGTTTGAACTTTATCAAATTAGATTGTTAGCCCGACAGTTTGCTGCATTAGTCATGCGTTGCATGAATCCAAGTTTTTTTCCCACGTTACCAGAAACCACTAAAGTAGCAGAGAAACACTTGGTAGGTATACCAATTTATGTTAAACGTTCAATACAGCATACTCGCAAAGATGATGGTTCAAACTTGGCTCACATTTGCTCCGCAAAATAAATTGTTATATCATTTAAATGTTCGAAGTCGATGGTTGTGTAAGAAATGCAATGGAAATGCTACAGTTAATTTGTCGTTTGACCTATGTCAATTCCTAAGGGATTTAGTTACGATTATTTATATATTGTACAATAGGAGAAATCGATAGTCATGCAAAGCAGCAGAGAGGGCGAATCGGACAATTTTATAGAAGCGTCTATTTGGCAAATCAAGGCTTCCTCCAAATCGTAAAAAATCGTCTATTTGGCTAACCAAGGCTTCCTCCACAATCGTAAAAAAAAGTTTCTTTTGGAGACGCAAAGTCGTTGTCGCGTCCTCTGCTGCTATGGGGGTAAACATCGTTTTTACGATGAAAGTCTTAAGACTTTACAAGCAGACTAATTTGTAAAACCTCACCTCGTAAATCAATCAGATTAGTGGACTGGTCAGTGAGTTTAAAATTAATTTTCGTTAATGAATCATTATGACATCGCATATAGACTGGATTAGTTGGATCCTCAATGTTTAAAAATCCGGGTGGAGCTGTTGGTGCAAAAGAATATAAAATATATCCCTGCTGAGCTTGATTTGATCTTTCGAAATTTATTTGGTAACTTCTTTCGATAACATCACATACAAAATTAACTGCAATCACCGATGATATATTGACATTTTGAGGAGGGATATGTCGCCCACCACCATCTGGGTCATTATCATGTTTAAGTATAGTTGTTTGTGGTGGTGGTATTTTCTTCCATTCGTCGTGAATCCTTTAGAATCCATCATCGATGACATCAATGAGAGATTTTTCATCTCTGAGACATTATATCCTGGAAACTTAAAATCGGGGATATCTTCTAAGCGTATATTATATGTTGCCACAAACTCTGTTCTTGTTTTAGGATTATCATGACCTAATATTTCTTGAATAATTTTCAGATTATGTGTTTCCATGTCTGCGATAATTTTGCTACATCGTTCTACATTCTTGATAAATTGGTCTCGGGTGAGATCATATTTTACAAAATAATTCTTAAATGTTTCAAAATTATCGTTTATCTTTTTGAAATGTTTAGTAATATTTTTTGTAATGGTATAAGCCATCGATCGTTCTCACTTCCACCTAAAACAAAAAACAACTGAGTTCATATATACTCTAACATATTCTCTGAAAGCCATATGATAATCCTCCTTATCAGAAATATAATCAGATTATTTTGGTTCAGGTGGTATATTAACGGTTTCTTATCGAGGTGGATTTTCAGAACATCCAAACACGGTTCTTATAAAACTCTGATAGATATCTACGACATACCCAGGCGAGTTTATCTCAATCGCAAAAGGTAACGTCGGCTCGTGAACTGTTATAGCGATTTTCGATTCTTGTCCATTATTGAATTTTATTCTGCGTTGTAATTCGTTATTGATTTGTTTGATTCGGTAAGACCCAGATGGTAGCGAAACAACGTTCCGCTACGAATTCCACATACCATGTTACTGAAACACTAGCCAAATTATTATCAGTGAATACTATTATGAATTGTTTACTTGTTTCCTTGTCGATGATCGTTGATATCATATTGTTGACCCCAGATGAACTCGTTGATGAAATATTAAATTGAGTCGGCTACACTAGTATTAATCGATAAATACCTTCGACGGCCGGGGTGATATTTAATATGTTTCTATCATCCTCGGTAGATCATCGCTGATGACATCGTTGGTCGTTTTAATATCTTCGCGAAATATTTATATTCGACGATTAATCGCTGTTATTTCATAGAGTTTTGAGATAATAACAGCAAGATCTATTTTAACATCATCGGGTTTCGAATTTTTTTTACCAAAAAAATTACCAATGGAGTCAGCGGCCCTATTAAACTTTTTACGTTACGTAGTAAATAGAGATACATGAGCGTCATAATCGGATCGCACATTTGACAAATTATCCATGGAGGTTTTTATCTCATTGAGTTTCGGTGTAGTCACCGGTGGATTTTCAAATAAATCTAATAGAGGTTTTTCAATACTGTCAATTAGACTTCTTTATAATTCAGAAAACCGATCGAATTTAGTTGTATGGTCGTCGTATTCATCGCGTATTTGTTTAATGGTTCTAAAATGTTAATTCTATCCACAATAGTTAAAATGAGGACACCCGGTTTGAGTTTACCCTGATCCGAAAACAACGCAATATTATCTTCTACTGCGCTGCATTGTTTAACTAAAATATCATCAAGGGATACATTACTAGTTTTCAATTTAGCCTGACGATCTTGAAATACAACTATTTCATTGGGATCAACACTTGCGAGATTTAACATCTCAGCTATTTCATCTTCGATTATTTTTTTTTTACATCACCGGTTGCAGATATTTCCGCGCTGGGTTTTTCAGGCTTGATAAAGATCTCCCCCAAATATCAATCATTATACTCTAAGATCTCTCTAAAAAGCGATTACTCGTATATTCGTGTACTGTTTTATGGAGTGCTTTTCCTGATGATGAAATAGCGTTGAGTACATTTAATACTTCTATGCCGCATATTGGTGGGTCATTCATTTTCTGTGTTTGTAGCGTGGAATACCAGATAGGAGTTTTTAAGCGGTTTATGTAACTCATAAATTCTTTAGGCGGTGCTAATCCATATGAATCGAAATAAATGATCACACACGGATCAATCGCGTATGCATCCCTGTGAGTTCCAGGTCCGGTGCTGTTATCGAGATTAATGATACCAGTTTCAACGCTGTTTGGTTGTAGTGGTAATTGATCTTTCATTAAGACACTTCTAAAGTTTTTTATCGCTAGCTTTTTAGCAGCATCGATTAAATCAAAATTTTTCATTGCAACTATTGTTGCTAGTAAACTGTTCCTAGTCGCAGGCCTCTACCGCTGTACCATGAATACGGAGTTCCTGGTAATCATAGACCCTTTCCTGATCGTTTCTTTTTTTTTTTGTATCCCTGTCCGGTAGCTTTCTTTAGTGCCATACCTGCCGCTGTACCAACGGCTCCTAGAGCGGCGGCTTTTGCTACCGCTGGGGCCGCTGTTGCAATTAATGCGGGAATGTCGCTAATAACTGGAATATACCACCTGATTTTGTCATGTCTTTGATCGCGGCCGCAGAGAGAGAGAGTGTGATCTGAACACCCTTTTTTATCTTTGATGGCATCATTGAATTTTTTTATCTGAGAAGCTGTCAGTGACAATTTATTCTGACTGCCAGACATCTGATTGTGTTTCAGCGATATTGTGATTCCACATTTTTTAGCTGATTCCGATTGCAAATTTTTAATTTCACCAGGAGTTAACGTAACACTGACATGACTATATGACATTTTATTAATAACAGATTGATCTAATTGTTACATTACATGTTTTCCACTGGTGCATCAACTACGTTCATTTGTCCACCAACACCTTCGAGTAGCAATGATTTGTCGCTGAGAATTACAGCAACCGCTCTGTAACCACCAGCAAGAGGATCGGTTACACGAGCTCGAAAGTGTATATTAACGACGGATTGTTTGGTTAAGTCAACATGTTTCAGCGAGAAATATTAGATGGGATATAGTTTTCTAAAATCCAACTGTGATATTTGCTGACCGGTATCTACATTATTATCGCGTCCCATAAATGACAACAAACGATGATACACGCGTGCTATTTGGATGGTTTCATAATTAAGTAAAATATTCTCAGATGGTTCTTTTTGGCCGTTTATCTTTAACAAGACTTGATTAACGCCAAATCGATCAAATATCATATGGCTGTGTGTTTGTGAACCCAATCGCGCCTTATCCTGTAATGCAACAAATATATGCCGCGGTGCAGAAACACCTTGTTTTGATGCCAGTTGCCAAGTAAATATACCATCAACAGTACTATCCAAGGTATCCGTGGTAGTCGTTAGCCAATTTAGTAATGATTTGCCGCCTGTACTCATAAATGATAGTAATTTTTGCTCTGTGGTGATTGATGGAGTCATTACTGGCATCCACAGTGACAGTTTTGTTATATTCACCTTTCCACGGTCATTATCCGGTTTGCAGGATCTTCTGGAATCCTCCAGATTGCATCATTATCACTACCTTTTATCACGAGTGCTACTCTATGTTTCGCTCGATAGATTACTTTTCAAATATTTCTGCAGAATCCAAATATATGATGTAGTGGAAGCTCTTGCAGCATTGCTACACGTGTTGCAAACCCAAAGATGTAATCAGGATAAGTATTTATAATCATATTTTCGATAGTAGCAGGAGCAGGAGAAATAGCAGGATTAGCACCAACAGCAGAGGTACCACGATTCATTGGTTGTCTTATTTCATACTGAACGGGTTCAGCATGATCAGCAATATCCTTTGTAAACATCATAGATGAACCTGCCGATCTTGTATAATCATCAGAGTATCTTGCCAACCACACTATTGTTTTGGTAACATCAACATCATGTTCTATAGACTCGATTTCTCTTCCATCAATCATGTATCTAGCACTCTCAAATAGCGCCATGATACCATTATTGACTTTGGCACCACGTGCATATGGCGGATCATTAGCAATATGATTATCTGTTACAATTTCTCCTCCTATTTCGATAAACGCTTCTGAGGGTAGAAAATATTTGCTGGTATCCTGGACTTGAAGTTCGATTCTTGATCGACTATTTGGTTATACTGCATCATAAGAAAAATACTGATAATCTCGTACAGAATCATTCTTGGGTACTGGGGCGTCCATATCAAACTCTGGGTCAGGAGCCGATTTGAACATATTATTATATATTTATGGATCTAAATCGTGATCTCGCTCGCGATTTCAAACCACTTCCCGCTATCATATTTGCAGTAATATTATCCTGAGTGTCATACCGTGATGCTATATTCTGCTCCACCACGTTGTTTATTATTTTGCTAATACTCGCGGGCATTATTTCCGTAGATGGTAATTTCTCTAGTGACATTGTCATCGGTTTTCTTCGCCGCCGAACTAACGCTATTAGGTTTTCTTTAGCCGTGGAAAATGTTCTTCTGGCAATATCACCAAAAGCGCTAATACCCTTATCACGAATAACATGAACAGCTTTCATTGATAACTGATTTGCGATTGGTGCTATTTTTTGGCACCATTCTTGCAAATAACAATGCAATGGTATTGGCGAGACCATCTCCATAGTACGTTCTATAAACTGGCAATCGTGAGTTTACTACATAGACCATGGTTGGTTTGTTGTGGTTGTAGTGTATGATCATCTTTTTTAAATGCTATCTATCTAATCGCGAAATTGCTAGCAGTAATCACTATGGTAACCGTCTGTTAGCTCATCAATAAACTATTGGTATACATCAATATCCATGATACTTCCCTCAAATAGTCGTCTGCAGATATCAGCGGCCTCATTAATTACTTCCGGTGAGTTATTTCCTGCTCGTTTCCCTCCTACGAGAATATCTAATCGTGAAATATCCCCGAGAATATTGCTAGGACAATGAACTAGACCCCTACCTGATACCCCCATTGGAGTTCCACTCTGAGAAAATCCCTTTCCATTTGTTTTTTTTTAGTGATACCAGTTGCACCCTGCAAAGAGGATTGTGTTATATTAAAACGTTTTGATTGTTCTGGTAATTTAAGAAATCCAGGATCTGATTGCTTCTCTGTAAATGATTTAGCTTTTTCTATTTCTTCAATAAAATCTCTATATGTTTTATCATCAGATGATACCCTACCTATGTTTGTAAACACACGATATAAGCCATTATTCCATCATTTTTCATTAGGGTGTTTATAATCATCGTGGATACAATTTCTTCTCTGCTAAAAACTCCTAACGACAAATTCGGCTATTTCTTTCATAGAATTAAATTTTATATCTCTTATTTCATCTAATTTACCCGGAAGAAATTTATTATTGAATGCAACTCTTTTACTCCCCATTTTTATCCTTTTTCTTCTTATTCTTCTCCTTCTTCTTCTTCTTCTTCTTCTTCTTCTTCTTCTTCTTCTGCTTCAATAATATCACACTGTTGTTGTTCCATATCACCCTCATCTTCTTCAATAATATCACTTAGTCGTTCTAGTTGTTCTTGTTCTAGTCGGTGTTCACCTTGTTGTTCCTGAAGTCGTGCAGCGGTTATTATATCACCAGGAAGTGTTTTTAAAGATCCCTTTGTTTGCTTGGATTTCCTTGCTATTTTTTCAAGCATAGGAAGAAGAGCTGTGGCTTTTTTTCTCTCGTTATTCCTAAATAATATCTCCCCATATGGCTTTTTCAGTGGTTGATACGACTTTTCCCGTTGCAGTGGTTACTGGTTTGAATAACTGTTCAGTGTATGTGGCAAAATCACTTTGAAATTGCTGTCTCATTTGGAGCTTTTTTCGAACGGAATCACGAAATGGTATAAAACTTTAATCGAAGATAATCGTTCAACTGCTAATTTAGTTGTTAGTGCTTCATTTATCATTATAAATTAATGTACTATTTAAATTGTAAGTGGAAAAACTCACCCCCAAAATTCTTAAGTGTGTTATACTTCCGCTTAGTGATAAATCACCTGTCTATACAAATTTGTTCTAGGTGAGTAAGCGCATACCTGTCTATAAAATTTCCGTACCTGTATTACTCATGTATGGTGTGTTTACTGTGTTGAGGCAATCAAAGGCGATTTCTCATTTTGGCGGATAATCTCTTTTAGTGTTTTGTTTTTCGAGTTAATTGTGCATTTAATTTCATATTGTTTTCCCAATTCACTTCTGACCTTTTCGTCAGCAGTGAAAAACGGGACTAACTTATTGATGTCGTTACAAAATGCAAGAGAGTCATACATAGCGTGTTGAATTCTCTTTATAAAAGAATAGGATTTCGATAACACATACCTATTATTCCGAGCACTATCATCAATATCTTAAAATTCAGAAAGAATCTGATTACAATCTAATTTTTCTGACAATTGAATTACTTGATTTTTCAAATTTGATATCTCGCTAATAATGACCTTCATATTTTCGAAATTCAATATATTTAATATATTTTTCAAAAACAAAAGTAATAGATATTATCAAAAACAATAAAAATAATAAGAACAATAGCTATGATGAGCGGTTATCATTAACTGGGTCTCTTATTGGCCTTTGTGTCTTTCAGAGGATTCTTTTCTTAGAGATTTTTCTCTTTGAGATTTCTCTCTTTGAGATTTCTCTATCTCATTGACCCTACGATCGTTTCATTTAGATGATAGTTCATTCTGAACCATACTGTGGGGTTACCCTAGTGTGACATAGAGCTTTTTGCATCCATGCTATTGTTTATTTTGGGAGCGCCTATTGTTGTTGTACACCTCACCCCAAGAATTTAATTTCCCGGGGGTGTAAAATCACACCGTCACGTATTTGACGTGACGGGAGGAGTACACGAAGTACCCTTTTTGGGCTGGTGCCCAAATTATATAGAAAAACCTCCAAATCGGTACCGTCGACAATAATGCCTGCCACGAGATTCGAACGATGGGCCTCAGGACGAGATTCCATCTTTGTATGCAAGTCTATAAATTTGAATACGATATATGTGTATCATGTGAAAGGTTTAATGATGACAGCCAGATATTGCATTATGCGGAACTTCTACCTGGTGAAACATTAAACCACACAAGAAAAAGTCATTCAATCATCAAAAATCCCATTGAGATACGTGACTACAATAAAGGAGTTATCGTTGTTTCAAAAAGCCCACACACGTTAAGCTAATTGGTGTTATAACACATATTACAAAACAGAATTAAGACATATGTAAATTGAATTCTATGTCCGGTTTGCTTTGAAATCGCTGATCTGGTGTATTCTCTGTTACTCTTCGTACTGAGGACTCGAATATATCGGAATATTTTCCAGCTCCATGCATCTTCGTTATTTTCTGTATTAAATGAATTTATTGGTTTTGCAATTTTCGAGTGTTTTTCAGTCCCTCCTTGTTTGGAATTTTCACTTTGTGAGATAGCCTGCAGATTATCTAAATAATTATTAGTTTTTATACCATTTATGTGATCAATAACAAAAGCATCCTTGATCAATCACTAAACACCTCGTGGACGAATCTGTGATTAAGATATCTTTTCTCGCCAGCGCCAAACATAAGTTATCCTTGATTATTTACAACACCCACTGATTTCTTCAGTCTGCGGTGTCTGACAATACCGTCACGAGATGCTTCATAGTTGGTAATCACGGGATGTTGTTGAAATACTTGGTTCATTTATATACTATAATATTATTTGTCTAACTCATTATTTGGTTTAATTATTACTTGAGAATCCATCAATGTAGTCTTGAGGTGTTCTTATGATTTTATCCTTGATAAAGTCAAGGATACTGACAGTCAGGGTCACTGATGGAGTTTTTAACTCGTTTATCATAATAGCGCTTTAGCTCTCTGTATCGCTTACCACCGCAATTCAAACATAACTGTGACTTATAACGCACGCCTACCCCACATCGTATGAAAGGTTAGGGCCCAAAACTCCTACGACGTACGCTTTGTAAATGATATCCACAGAATTCATTTCTGCATGATTTGTTACGAGCGGTTACTGATCCTATCATAAGCCATTTGCAATGATTCATTATATAATACATTTTTTATTTAAATACTTGTTTAATTATAAAATTGAGAAGTTCGAGAGATTATCGAAAATTACACCTTGGAAAAATGTTGAATTCAATCTCGTTAGAGTCTCCACGGATGTACCAAAGAATCTAATTAGTGATAGAAGCTTGTTGGGTAAAATCCGTGATTGTTTTAATGAATTCAAGCGCGATGGAGCATCTCACTGTTGGTCAACATTTCGAATAGATGGCATTGTTGATGCTACCATGAACGACGTAAGAGCGGCAGTGATGATCTCACATCTTGACAAGAAAAGGTATTTTTTTAGAGTGAAATTCATAGTCCGCTCAGAAACGTGGAATTGGATTATACACGACAAATTTGAACCCATCCTGAAAAATAGGAGAACTGTCACTGTTAGTCCGGATTCCAGGAATTCTGACCGGGATTGACAAACCGTATTACGAGAGATCCTATCCTGTAACAGCAGTTGTTTATGGGATCCATCCGATAAAAGATAAACCGAGTATTGACAAAATAAACCCTGGAAATTGTTAGGGAGGATAAATTGTGTAGCAGAACGAATAATAGAACATTTTACAAATACGTTGCGTGGAAACAAATTGACGGATCTAAGACACAAAAAAAAAATTAATGGGGATTAACAGTGAAGGAGAACGGCGCAACAATTCACGATATAATCAAATTAGAAACATCTTTAAGATTCTCAATAACCGTAATGACGATAACAGGAAAGGTATTAAACAAATCGAAATATAAATCAAAATGAGCTCCAATCAAAATTATTGACCATAATGAACATGTATGGACACCTGCGGTAACAATAAAATATTACATGGGAAATTTATTTGATTTTATTTATGAGTTAAGTAAAAACGATCCTGTGTCAGTGTGTGAAATATCATGTGAAATAATTTCGGAAACCCCATTAAATGATTTTTGGTAAGCTTGGAGACTTGATAGTGGTAAGTGGAAAGATAGTAAGAGATACACTTCAGATGAAGTTATTTAACACGCATAAAGAAAAATTTGCAACCTTTCCAGTGCCGCTGTGTTATAGACCCAAGGATACACGAAGACAAAGTATCGAAGTTGATATTCCTGGACAAAGTGAAAAAAAAATTCTCGTGTTAAATGATATTGTGTTAGTTGATATCAATGTCGCCGAAGATGCATTGCGTGTTGATAAATCCCCATGGAAGCTAGGATACGCAACGAGGATACATTCTTCGCAGGGGTTGACTATATCCGATACAATTGTTTGGATCATAGATAATCGCATCGAGTGGTCGAATTTAGTTTATCTTGCAGTGTCCAGAATACGAAGAATAAATCAACTTTGAAGAGTTGTTTTAGACTATAATGACACTACAATAAGTGATATTGTCAGCGATGATATAATCAGAAAACTCTCTGGTTATAAACAACAGGAAAAAAAAAAACAGAAAATTTGACATTGATGCCGAATTTATAATCACACTGAAACAATAACAGAATAATCACTGCGCGAGTTGCAATTGTATAATGCGTTGGTGTTGGTCGGATAAACACCCCTGCCAATGTACCAAAGACAGAAAGAATAACAGCGTAGGTCATACCAGAGATAATCTTGAGTGCAACAGACGCAGAGGTGCTAGTTAAGACCACGCGGCGGTAAATGAGCATCCTCGGGTATCACTTGTAGTTGTTCCCAAGTAAATCCTCGCTGAGGAGCAGTTGCATCCAATCTATAGGCTGGCGGTCTACCCGTAGATCTCGTTATGCTAGATACTGTATGTGCAGTAACACTCCAAATAGGATCAGTAGCTTTTCTTTGCCGCCTTCGAGCTCTCCTGGTTCATATAAATATTTTACAGTGACATTACCGAGTTTTGGTTGTTTTGAAAAATCATTTTGTGGTTTTATAGATATATACTTTTTTAAATCGCGTTGTTAGATTTCATGTTGATTTTTCGAGTAATCTCGTTATTCAGCGCGTTAATTACGCCTGGTAATCTCTTGACCCATTCACGAGATCGTTTATCCTGAATAAATTCCTTCGCGTATTGATATCCAAAAAACCTCTCAGCATGTGTCCGAGTGTCCGATTAAATCGTTCAACAATTGCCTGATCGCGATGTAGTGCAGTATGTCCTCGTCGGATGGTGACATTATGATGCTTCATTGCTGATAACACTGCACCCCGAAATTCCCTGCCAGGATCAACTTGTAATAGATTTGGCCAATGCAGATGACCTCGTCGGTAAATTGTTTCAAACGCAGAAGCCACTTCAGTTAATGATTTTGCTTTTAGAGGTTCTGCTTGTTTGTATCGACTCGCAACATCAACTACGGTTAGCGCATATTTGTAACACCATAATATATCAACCTGATGAACTTCGTTAGGTGCGCTGACATCAAAATGCGAGAAGTTAATTTGTTTAGGCGTTGGTAGATAAATTTGCAATATCGCCTGTTTGGATAAGCAATCCGCTGCTGTAGTATTTTTCACCTTTGCGGCGCTAGCGAGTTTACTGATTGCTGATTTACCCCTCCAGTATTATCTTGGAGAATAATAGATATATTCCATGATGTTATTGACTACCAGCACCCAACATCAATTTACTTTTCATCGCCGATTTTATCAACCATGAAGCCAACTTTTCTTTGAAGGATTTATCAGTGATAGAATTCAACGCATGAATTAATTTCACATCTGCAATATATCTATGTTGCAGATTACTGCTTTATAAGCAACATCATGAGCATGACACGCCTTATCAATGGCGTTTATTGGGTATTCACCGGGTCCGGGTTGGTTTTGATCATCGAGTTTGATATCGAGTGTGGTCCCGGGTCCACAATAACTATACCCTGGAAGGTGGTTTTCTCCGGTATATTTTGCCCATGGTGTTCCTGGGAGTTTTTTTGGTTCCACATTGTACACATTTACCAGCAAGTGCTGATCTGTTATTTTTAGTTCTAAGCGTCGTCAAGTCGTTTGTGCAAGTACGCTTCTTACATTTCACACAATATAGATCCATAATTTATTTATACTACCATGAATGTAATTGATTTATCGGCGACAAAAACACGAGAACCAGTTAAGCATCATGCAGCGCTTCCAAATTCTATTCGCATGATTATAATCGGACCATCTGGAAGTGGCAAGACACAAATGCTACTTAATTTAATAACGAGATGAATGAAATGGGACAAATTGTATTAAATAGCCCCGAGTGTAGACTATCAGCGATGTTAGGAGGTGTTAAAGGATTTTAACGAGAAAGCAAAATCGGAAATCGATGAAGATATTATTGAGTTTGTAACCGATATCGAGGAAGCACCGAGCATTAATGATATTGATGGAAGTATTAACAATTTAGTCGTATATGATGATGTCATGTTAGACAATCAAAAGAATTCTGCTAGGATATTTTTCCAGAGGTAGGCATAAAAATACCGGTGTGATATATGTCACTCAACGATACACTAAAATACCAAAGATGATCAGAGATAACTGAAATATTCTTGCTGTATTAAACATAGTTGACACACATACGCTACGAAATATTTGGCAAACTTGGTGCGAAGATGATATGGTTTATAATCTCTTTAGAAATTTTTTTAGTCACGCTCAGTCAATCCCACATGGATTTGTAACGATAAATTTGCACGACCCGAGATCAAGATATCGTGTCGGACTTGATAAAATATTCGGTTGACATCGTAAAAAAGACTTTTACCCCCATAGCAGCAGAGGACGCGACAACGACTTTGCGTCTCCAAAAGAAACCTTTTTTTTACGATTTTGGAGGAAGCCTTGGTTAGCCAAATAGACGATTTTTTACGATTTGGAGGAAGCCTTGGTTTGCCAAAAAGACGCTTCTATATAGTTGTCCTATTCGCTCTTTCTGCTGCTTGCAATACACCATGCATGTAAATTGTACTTTCTTGCAGGAAGGCTTTACATCTCAGATATAATTTTCATATTTCTAATTTTAAGATCGCCTTTTGTTTGAAATGGAACGTATATTTGACTCGTATGACCTGTATCTCTTTATGACGCGAGCCATCATTATTAGTATCACACGTCAACCATCATAACAAGTGTACATATTTGATAATGAAACATATCGACAGCAGTAACAACGGTAGCGAAACCAAAGCCAATCTCAACATTTTCATTTTCCCGCAACCCTCTGAAAGTTTAGGAAAGTTTTGTTATTTTCCATCTTATGTGGCTTCGGAGACAGACACTTTAGAACTAATAATAACTAAAAAATTCGATGGCTATTAAGACTTTCAAACCTACCGACAGTTATATGCATGTGTTTGCCAAAAACACATGACGTTGCATTACGCCAATAGTATCTCAAACCATCCAAAACGAACGTCAAAGGTGTCTTTGGTAGAAACCACTCACCACTTTGGGGTCTTGACTTTTCTCTTCAAATATCATTATTGATCAAAACATTTGTATAGCATAGATGCTCGATAAATAAGTATATGAATACTTTGAGCAATTCTACTTATGATTATGATGAGCGAAAAAAAGGTAAAATCAATATTGTCCGTCAATCGCTGATTCAACGAACATAAACTAATCAATCATATAGGGAATTGGTGTAATGCTCGACATAAAGTGGGTATGAATTCTTTTACCGTATATGATCTGTTTTTGCAGTACACTAAGCAATGCTAGCTATTGCGTCCTGATTGACTTACATAAGCCTTTGTATTGTCTATAATAGATGTACTTACAACAAAATTGTGTTAATTACATTTTCTATATTTATAGGAAAACATGAACATAGCTCCAGCGATAAACAACATTGATATTATGGGGGTTTTTTTCTCTTCATTTTTAGCTCTTTCATAGATTTAAACGAAGGTCTCATTTTATTGTGTGTAATCTGAGGTAGAGTGAAACATAGTGAGACACTGTCCAATGTTAAGAATATATATATCCAATCGTTAACATCAGGCAGGCGGTTGTCGAAGGCATAAATAAAAATAGTCTTCAATAAATTAGTGCACGTGATTATAGATGATAATCTTGAAGATGAACTAGACCAGTTACGTATGCAACCTCAGTTACGGAAAGAAGAGAGAAATAGGGGAAGAAAAAAAAGGTAGTTTCTTTACTATGGTCAGAACAAAAGCAATACTAATTTCGGGTAAGTCAATCAAACTCATGACTGAGAACATTGTTATAGTTGTCAAACGAATCATACTCGCCAACAACCACTCATCCAGTTTTTCATTATATATCAAACCGAATGTTGAAATGTTATATGGAACAAGCGTAAACTATCATTCAAAATGTGTGGCATAATACTAGATAGACAATTTAAAGCCTTCACTTGAGTTAGAGACAAAACACGGTGAGTTCCTAAACTTAATTGGCACATTACCTGTGAGGAAATTAGAGATTACTGTCGTAGCAAACGCATGACATCTTACCTTCTTGACACAGTCTACGGAATACAATGTGCCAAAAGTAAGCTACATCATACGCGACGCGACTACTTGCTGAGAGTGTTACAGTTGACGATCAAATGCTAAGACCGTATTCTGTAGCATTGAAAGATAAAACTTCATGTCGAAAATTCAGAGCAACTAAGATGACAACAAACCTACATGATAAAACGTTCTATGAAATCGTCTGTAAATATCTAACAGGGTGCCTTATGTTAGATATGAGGCATATCAAATTCACCGCGTAGTTACAATCAAGGCAGGAAGCTTGGCTAACGGTTTATAATGATATCAACACAACTAAGCTAGCAGCTGCGGCAAAAATATATAAATATATATAAATAGACAGCATGTTATAAAAACTCTCATTATCTCATTGCATGTCCTGTCTTCTTCTTCGTAAATTTTGTAATGATTGTTTGGATGCAAAATGAATGGAGGAACTCTTTTGCTTTGGCAAGACTTTATACAAAACCACACAAACTGATTAACTGAATGTTTATATTGCTACATAGACATATTAGCATAGACCAGTGTTTTCAAAAGTTTAATTTAGCTGATATGATAATTGCCGCCGCTGTAAAGAGGGAATGCAACTAATTTAGCATTTATTTTATGACTGTTTAGTTACGGAACACTTTTAGAAACTATTTGTGGAAGGAATCCAAACATACGATCCAATATTTAAGATGACGCGAAATAATGTCTTGATAGGAAGTAATAATCGACTTAGATGATCATATTAACGTTTTAATTTTCCTTGCGATCTAAGTTAATGACATACTACAGTACGCATCAACCATCCCAAATCTCACCTGTTATACCAATGTGCGTTTTATCATACAAAAAGCTGGAAAGGTTCCCTTTCTAACATATTTGCGAGACCATGTGTATGTGTATGTATGCATGTTTGTTTCTTGTGAAAGGAAACATCAATATCAGGATAGAAAATATAATTATGTTGGTGATGTACGAGACCATGTCAGATCCCAAAAGAATATGTTGAGAACAAAATTGGTCGAAATTCTTAGGGAAAAAAGTTAAAGGTGTTATAGCATTCATAGCACTTGATATTTGATTTTCATTACAATAAGATCAAAGCTAACTATGGAGACAATGGTAAGCTGGTCTTTTAAATGACTCGATGTGTTATGAAGTCAAGACGGACAAACTTTGTGATGATAGATATGTGTGCATGAACATTTGTATTGTTTTCTGTTTGTCTTCACGACGAAAACAATCCACTCAGTAAAATTAATTCAGCAAGCCACATAAGACTTGTTAGCAAGTTCATAATATCATATTGTAGCTATTAAAGAAGTCGCATTGTGATCAAACATGCATTTGCTGAATCTAGATGATGAATCAGGAAAATGCCGCAATAGAAGCAAGGAAAGGGTTTCAAAAATGTTATCGAATACACACACTAATGTCGGGTGAAAAATAATACCGTACATTACTACGTTTCGAGCAGAACACATGCTATATAATTTCGGTCTGCCTGGCTAAGACGACATAAGATTCACGGTCGCAGATGGAATCCACGCATTTGTTCACGGTCATTACATAAACAAATCAGATATAGTGCAGACATTTTGTTGATTTGTGTATGATGTGATCAATAACTAACCCTAATTAATATAAACAATAGTTAAAAATACTGTATGTGTAATTAAAGTATTGCGCGCACTGTTAAAGGTCGTGTACAATTATTTGTCTGGCGGTACAACAATAGCATTTCAACAATATGTGTACCTATAATAATTCCTGTTTTTATTTATTTAAGAAGAGCTCTCTTGATTACCAGCTTCTAAGCATCGCGGAGACCGCTTCGGATGCCTAATGTTAAAGCGTCCACCGCGGAAGCGAGCGGACGTGGGTTCGATTCCTAGCCGAGTCATACCAAAGATTTACAAAAATGGGACTAACAGCTGCCTCGCTCGGCGTTCAGCATTAAAGGGTTAGTGTTAGTACTGGTCGGCCTGGTGTCAGGATAATGTGACTGGGTGGGACATCATGCGACATGTCTGCGGCATGATGCCCTAGTGATAGATATCACTATTAACTGTTCACAGCAGACATCGTAGCGATATAACTGAAAAACTGTTAAAGCTACGTTAAAAATCCTAATCACACACACACACACACACACACACACACACACACTCTCTCTCTCTAAGCATCGCTGATTTTCAAATTCGCTGACATTCCCCGTTTCCCCGTCTAAGATCTGCTATTTTCACGCAATGTATCCGCCTCAAGATTTTGTTTACAATTTTCTGCTTTGCTCCCATTCAATATGATATATTAAAAGCTTATTTGTTACACCACCATAATTACGATTGGATACTAATATATACTAAAGTATGCGCAATTATAGGATATTTGATTGGAGTATTGAATTAACTGTCCTCTTGTGCTTTCCGACTTCAACAGGCACCTTATTCGTTTACCTCGATACGGTCTCTTAAGATTTCGATGGGATTATACAACCTGTTGCCATTCGATAGATGAATAATTACGTCACTTGATATGATACCATGCCTGATTTCAGAACTAAATATATGCGGGTTCAATTCCTTTGGTATCTTCGTATGATATTGTCTGCTATTGGAATGCAACCTTTATTATTTGCAGTTTATATCAGATTTGTAGGACGCAAGATGTGCCTGACAACGCTGTTCTCATTTGCGTCATATAGGTCGAAGACCGGATACTCTTTCCTTGCATTGACAAATATGTATATCTCGTTGTCTAATAACAAAATCACTAGCGTATTTTTTAAAATCATTAAAGATGATATAATAATATGCCATCTTCGGCTTTCGTTTTTATGTAGAATAATTCTGAAATCAAACGCGGGATCTCCTCATTGTAATATCAAAACAATTGTGCGATCTAATTAGTAGTAGAAATAAGGAATGCTTCTTAAAAACACATGTGCACTTTCCCAGGACTCCACCGAACATTTTCCAATAAAACAGTTTTAAAGACCAAATGTATTTCCATGATGTGGTCATGGAGATGAATGGATCTTAATATGAAAATGATCAAGATATGTTCGCTGTTGCGCTACGTGTAAAAATAATGACATCCTTAGGTACTATGTACATGTGTTTTCATAGCTCATTTATCTATACTGCTTCTCTTATCTTCGACCAAATATTTAAAAGTATGCTCTCTTTAAATGTAAGTTAGCACATTATTTCACTGGGAGGTGTTGGTCGACATATATATATATATATATATATATATATATATATATATATATATATATATATATATATATATATATATATATATATAGTAAATGTGTACATTATGCAATACATTATCATCCATAAAGATTTAGTCTTGTAGAAACATAAAGGTACATACAAATGTTTTCTTTGAAGAGATTACCAATAGACATGTAGTCAGATTACGTTACTTACTTTGTAGGAAATATCAGGGTACTCCATCCATTGGACAGACACTGTAGGGTGTCCACAGTATTCTTCATTGTCCAGAACAGCAATCAAATGGTTCTTTTCTTGTCTTATTTTTGGTTTGCAGGGACTGGTTGGTGCAACTGACATATTAAATATAAGATTTTATAGTTGCTAAACGTCAATATTCATATGTGCAAAATGTTTAATATTTGGATATATTCTAGGTTTAAATGTTGGATATTACGTTTCACTGCTAGTGGGTAGTTTTTTTTTCCAATATTGAAAACGCAGTATAACATCAGCACTGTAGTTAAAACTTTATACTGTATTATGTTATAGAAAGTATTTTGCGCTCATTTATAACTTGATAAGGCTACACTGTATTCATATACTGATGTGCATTAGTCCATTACATTACAACAAAATAGAACACTGATCAATTATAACTGCACCTTTCCCTAGTCTCAACTACTCTATCACTTCTGTTAAACAAAAAATATTTTGAAGTTTAAAAGAGTACGATCCTCAACTATTCTTAATATGTTGTCACAGTTAAAACTTTCTAACTCTGTCCATGTCTATATTTATCTTCTGGAGGAACGTTGTTGATCACTGTGAGCATAGGTACGAAGAACAAAGAGGTTGATGTGTACCATATCATGAATAATGGCACAAAGCTAAATATTAATAGATGAAACGTTCTTAGGAAGTGACAGATATTTGAGGTGGGTAACATACACGCATGTTTGTCGAGAGATGTTGGAAATTTGTTTCCCTGTATTGAATGTGATCAAAGTTGTGTTAGAAAATGTAATAAAATAAAAAAAAATATTGGAATGTAAATTTCGAACATTTAAATATATTTTGCAATTGCCAAGAAAAGATTCAGATCTATATTTCAGGCATCAATTGTAATATAGATATGAAATGTCGCAGCTTTGCTATTAAAATGAATATAATAGTGCACTGAAAGAAGATGTAAATCATGCATTAGATATACAAATCTACATAGTTATTTTCAAATTAGTTTTGAAATCAGTTTAAATGACGAACATGTCGACACGTCATTACAATATACATCAATGTACCTAATGTAACAATAAAAGTTACAAATACGTAAATTTATAAATTCGGTTTAAACTTATTCAATGTACATAATATAGTAAAATAAATTACTCAAATGTTGCAGATTCTTGAGAATAAAGGTACCAGTTGGAGAAAAGCGACCCTATAAATTCTTGAAAATGCCATAAGGTAACTTTGTACAACATCTAGTATTAACTATGTACATAAATTAATACTATCTTAAGTCGAAAACAAAGGTCAATGCTTAAGTCATCAATGCCACAGCTCTGAACGTTGAGCTAGTTACACATACATTACTGCAGCGAGCGAATAAATTTAAAGAAACAAAGCGATATCTACTTAACTGACAAATAATGTAATGGAACTAATTTTAAGTGCGCACTGCATAAGCAAGAACGCAATTTATGTGTGGGTATGTCCCCATCGTTAACTTGTATGGCCAGGAGACGGAAGACAATGCTAACATCCATGTATATGCATAATTCAACGATAGATGCATTTACATTTTGCCAGTAAGAATTGCCTTCTCTAGAGCTTTTGTGATGAGGTGTAGAATAAATTGATGGTGACCCACAACACACTTTGAAAACATAAACAATGAATACCATTCACGTAATTAAGCTAACGTTCGTCGGTAGAGGAAAACATCAGTGACAAAGACGATTATAATGTTGATCAATGTCACTCAAAATTGACTCAAAAATTAAAATATAATCACGTGTGTGTTTGCGACAACGTTAATTGATAACTACCATACCACTAATCACAGATCAGTAAACACGACTTCAACTTTTTTAACCAAGGGAGAGAGCAAATGAAACCTTTAATCATCCAATTTAGCTCCATGATTACTAAAACAGTATTTACGCATACATTTGTATCGCGTTATCCGTAGCAGTTGTTGGCAAAACATTTCTTTAAATACTTCCGTCAGTTGTTCAGCCAATGGCAAGAGTTTCGGAATGTTGGAGTTGATTTCTTCTAAATCATAAACGGTTATCCGGGTTTTATTACTTGCGCTTTTGTGCTTTCAAATGTATACTGCAACAGATACCTTTTATTTGTGGTTAGGTCTGTTTCATCGCTGGTGCCTTATGTTAGCATTTCAAGCTATTCATAATGTTTTGTGATTAGACAAAAAATTAAACCGACAATAGAGCTTCCTCATGTTCTTGATATTTGCTAACTTATAAATATTTTCCTTCTTCAATTAAACGGCTAGTTAAATAACTGTTAATTCTATATTAGTTTACTCGTGTCTTTGTAAGTGATGTCTTTGCAAAAACTTAGCTTGTCCTTTTCTACTGAATATAATCACACGCAGATTTCTTAGTTTTATGTGTTGTCTTACCAAATCCGAGACAACTAGGAAATGAATCCCTGGATTATCCTATATAGTTAGAGGCGTTTGAATTTTTAACCATGTTTTGTTTCCAAGATAGTGCAACACCAATATACGTTGGAGTATTTTGCTAAAGTGTGCTCGAGATTTAAATCATTATATACCAGATTATATTGTGCTTGATTATATGACATTCCTGTTTTTGGCAGTTTATCGATGTACAATAACAGTGAAACCGGTTACAACTTAGAGATCTATGATCAATCTCTCTCTCTCTCTCTCTCTCTCTCTCTCTCTCTCTCTCTCTCTCTATATATATATATATATATATATATATATATATATATATATATATATATATATATATATATATATATATATATTGACACTACTAAATACTAAACCAAAAGGTTTTGTAAACCCGACAAAATAATTTAATTACTAAAGTTATAGATGAAAATGTGAAAATTTATTTTAGTGAATCCAAGCTAATTCTGATAGAGTCATGTGAAAGTCCAAATGAATGAAACGTTCCACGTTCCACATCCATTTAACGACCGGTAATTAACTGGCCAAACAGCCAGTGAGATCCTTGCCAAACATCGACGACCAAAGAAACCTTGGGTTACAACTGACATACTTGATCTGTGTGACAAGCGTCGAGAGCTAAAGAAGAAGAAGTCAGAAGTAGAAGGAGCAAAACAATACAGGGAAATCAACCAGGTTATCAAGAAAATCATGCGAAAGGCAAGGGATACATGGATTGGAGGCTCGTGTAAAGATATAGAAAACAATCTAAAGAAAAATAATAGCGAAAAAGCATACCAACTGGTGGAAGACCTGACTAGTATAAAACAAGGACGCTCCTCCATCATTTCAAGATTAGGGTGGGAAATGTCTTACATAAGCACAAGACATTCTTAAGAGGTGGACAGAATACTGATCAGACCTGTACAACCACAGACCTACAGGGGGCCCAGACATACTCAACACCCCATCAGTGACCATTACTGACAACTACCCCATCCTCCGAGAAGAAGCAGAGGCTGCAGTGAAAGCATTGAAAAAAGGGAAGGCAAAAAACAAAATAAATAAGGATGACTACAAAATAGGAAGGTATATGATTGCTCAGTTCCCTCCTTATATATAATGACTATTACAACTAAATTTCACAATAACAGACTCGAGTTGCGTAGGTAAAACTTAACTAAATATATTCTGTACAACTTACAGACATGAACAAAAGTTAACAAAGGTTTTACAAATCATATACCAGGAGTTATCAGAAATATAGATAACCAAAACAGCATCATGTGACTCATCAAAGAAATACATTTTTCCTGGTTAACAAACTATATTTCTTTTTTTCTGAAGTTCGTGTTGCATAAACATAATGATCACATATTTAATGTATGTTCGAGAAATATTAAAAATAACATGAACAATTTTAAATTGTGTCTATGGAGGAGTTAAAACGTTTTCGGCTGTGAAATGCACATCTGTAGATGCATTGAGGTTTCGGGCACTATTTCTATCTTGATATTAGAAGATGTTAGTAGAAAGTTGTAGGTAGTGCTGCAATATCTATTACGAAATATCTATGTTAATAAGCATAAGTATGAAAATGGATACATTAACAAATTATATACAGGAAGTAGAAACAGGGCAACCACATTTCAAAGGGGTCATACCAAAACCGAAATCGTAATAAAAATATTTCAATATATCGTCAAGAATCGTACAGAAAAATAAGTATTTACATGTTTAATACTGAGATTCAGTCTTACTAATTATTTTGCAGACGAAATAGCAGTGAAACGTTATCAATATAAAGAAAACAATATACTAATATACATAATAATAATTGTGATTGACTTATATCATATACGAATGACGACCCTTTCAAACTAGGTAAATATAAGATCAGCGTGATATACATTTCACGATTCCTGTAAAACATGGATGAATTAAATGTAATTTTATTCGAATATTACCGCATTATGTGAATTTGTTGAGGGGTTGGAGACCATGTTATTGTATATTATATCTGTAACATTGTATAATGTACATCAGTTTGATTGTATTCATTTTCACATAAACTCACTATTAGTTTCGGTGTTAGTGCATTACGTTGAGTGTTAATTTATATTTCGGCGATGATCGTACTAATTTAGATCCACAAGTATGTCATTATATATAGATATATGTGCATACAGGATCAAGTCCACGGATGATCTCGTTCATCATTTGTAAATCTTATATTATTCACTCTTAGTCCTGACGTGAGAAATTACCATTGAGATCATGTACGCATTATTACATCATGAGTTAGTCTATATTTGTTTCTAAGAGGTCAGAAACAAGAAACAGCAATGCTTACATAATACAAAGTCACATAAACGCGATTTAGTGATGGTGTAATGAAAGAAGTCTGAACCATAATAATATAATTTACTACTCACCAAGTGTCGAGATGTGCGTTTCTATCGTCTCAGACGAGTTATCTTTGTCATATAAAAGGGAATACGTAGCTTCGTCTGTTGATTCAATGTTTTGTAACGTTATAATTCCATTTATAAATAACACCTTTGATTTGTATATATCATGAATAACATTATCCGTATTAGAATGATTCACGAACCAAACTGCAATCGGATCTCTCTTCCCATTACCACTTTTGTAAAGGCTAATCTTCATCTTGAATCTGGCCAATGGAATATTTTCAAAAATAGGAACGGAATCCCCTTCGCACACGAATTTGGTAATAATTTCGGCAACTGAAATTTAAAAAAATGGATAATAAATTCGATATAAAAAGTTAACTTAAAATACACCATCGCCAGGAGAACTATATAAACAACAACAACAACAACAACAACTACTACTACTATTACTACTATCACAATTGCTACTACTTCTACTCTACTAATACGATTACTGCTACTACTAGTATTACAATTAATAATAATAATAATACAATAATAATAATAATAATAATAATAATAATAATAATAATAATTAGAGCAAACATCACATAATATCATCATCAACAACAACATCAACTCTTTTATAAATATGCATATGACCAATACCTTTGGTGTCATTAATGAGTAAAAGGGTGGTATCGTAAACAAAAGGACAACCATTAACCAGGCAGCGGCTATACAGAGAAGGTACCACTCGATCGGCATTCCTCTTCTGTTAAAAGGTAGAAAAAGAGGATAACAGTGAATAACGACTTGACTGTGGGGATAGTTGATGTTATTGTTGTTATTGTAGGGTTTAACGCCATTTTTCCAGCACACAATCGGCTAAACATGGCAGTCAGTATTATTGGTGGAGGAAGAACCCTTGAAAACCCACAGAAAGAACCACCGACCCATGTGAAGCTACTGGCAAGGTTTCTCACATACAATCATTGGCCGTATCTTAGACTCGAACCCACGCAGACAGAGATGAGATGGAAGTGATCCGTAACGGAAAGTGCATTTTACGACACAGCCACTCGGGGCCCCTCACTTTGGAGATAGAGTGGGGCTTTAATTAGAGTCCGAAGAAAGGTGGGCGGATAAGACATACTGTATATCTATGCATTTTGTCAGAATGAAAAACAATAGCACACGGAAGACTGAAACTCGCCTGAAACAACAAACTCGAACTTGAAATATATTAAATACAAAAATGTGACAAAAACTTGGTTTCGTCACATTCCTAAATAAGGTTGTTGAACCTAAAAGTAAATTGTTGTAATAACCGGACGATATTTACCATTTTCATTTACAACTCCATTTACGACAGTGTTATATTTAATATGATATTAGTTTCATTATGCGGAGTCGGTCCTGTAAATATATTGTTAAAACCGAACGAATAATAGGTCATTTGTAAGGAGAAAACTTCATAATATAATGTATTAACAAGCCTTTAAGACAGTATAAACTACTTCCGTAAAACCGACAGTCAATATTTCTTAACTGAAAGAATTCTCTGGATATTTTAGATAAAAATGTTTAATAATTTCGTATAGAAATAATTATTTATAGTGGCTGTTAGAGTCGTTTCTTGTATTGCATAGCATGAAGTATTGGTATTAAGCTTGGAAAAGCGTACTAATAGCTAATACAAATGTGAGACAAGTAACACCATGCACATATGAAAGAAAATTGGTGATGTGTGGTCAGTATGTGATTAGAGACAAATTATGTCTAATATTTTGGGATTTCCGAACCCTTTAGATAGCATATGATGTTGTCTTGCGGTCTTTTGAAAGAGGGAAAAGCAGTGAACCTCAATAAACACCATCAATGGTTGGTTTCCTCCGTAGAAAGACCCTTAAATGTAACCAAACATAATAACAGGTAGTAGCGGTGGAAAAAACACAAGTGATCTAGACCAAATACTTGCTGGTACAACGAGAGCTCTGTGGCGGAGATAACTATATCAGTACCGTACTGGTCAACAATAAAGATCAATAATTATGAAGCAAGCTCATAGAATGTCCAAGATAACTCAAGGCAATCCAGATCAAAGACAGGGAAGAACTAAAGGCTATTGCTCAGCAAGGATACAGGGTAACAACAGGATACTTGCGGGAAAAGTAATTATGACACAAATCGCTACGGCCACGAAGAGGTTCATTGGTATTGACTGTAGACAAGCACTAGTATCTATACTTTAGCAGATACGTATATGGTCTACGCCGAGATTTCATGATTAAAGTAAAGTCTGCAATATTATGATGTAAAAGAACAAAACAAGTTTCAACTGTAATGAACTTCACGTTGCATAGATAAATATGTTCTCTTCAGAAAATTTTAAGTAAGAAAGATAAATCTGCCAATCGATAATAGGGTCGTACGAAACAAAACGATCTGCATTGGTAACTACAAAATATTCCACTACTGGATCATTATTCGTCCGCACCTGTAAAGCTTCAAACACACAGGTATTCGTAATTTTTTTTATCTTTGTATGCTATCCTGAAAGCAACATTTTCAAGACACTATCTTAGGGATTTTCATGATCAAAAGAGTTATTCTCACTATAGATTGCATACCAATAGTTTGTGCTGATTTTATTCCTGAGACAATTATGACAGCACAAGAACCAAATACAAAAGATCAATTATTTTTGCAGATGGAACACATTTTACTATAATAGTAATGAGAAAATAAAATAAATTATCTGATCCAGACAATACAATTTCTTACCAAAACAATATTCAGATATTTTTGGAATTGTACGACTACATGTATTAAAGCGGGCCAAATGGCTTATACATTTTAAAATAAAAAACAACATTATATGTAAAGGGAAGGGTCAGTGCTAACGTTAAAATCAAGCAAATGTACAAGAAGTCATAACACAAACATACGATAGTCACAACGCTATACAGCCGGCATATAGTACATATAAAGATCTTTCAAACACAATTGTAGCAAACTGAATGCCAACACACACAGGTGATTCTAAGAGAAAACATCGAGGTGATGACAAAATCAAAGCGTAGGTATTTTCTGGGTATCCTAGCGCTCGATGCCAATGTGTTTTCATTTAGAAAAGACTTAACTCGGGAAATGTAATCATAAAATAGTGATCTGCTGATAGTATCTCAAATGCCGATAATCATGGTCAACAAGGTAAATCCGATGTAATAAAGTGTTTCAGTTCTTGCGGAAGAAAAAAGACATTGGTGAATCTCCGAATCACTGAGTGTACAAGCAAGTACTATGTGAATAAACATACATGTATGTTATACTTTACATTGTTGAGCAATGGTAGCGGTTTTAGAAGTATTAGCAGAATAGAACGCACTAATGGTATGAACATTAAGCAAACATGGTGGCTGGAAACTGAGTAAAGGAAGCGACACATAACGTGTATGGTTTACTTTGTTGAAGCAAGGAACACGATAACTTAAGTACAATGAATATGGCAAATAACTTTCAAATGTAATGAAAATCAAACGCACCCAGGGTCGCAGTCTTGAAGGAAGTACACGGAATATTATTACTTATAAAGTTGGAAAAAATATAAGCTCAAACACAGGCTGTAACACTATTCAACATGTAAATAAATAGTACCCAAGTTCTTCTATATATATATATATATATATATATATATATATATATATATATATATATATATATATCTTATAATCTAAGCGTAAGAAAAGTATTTTTGCATACCGAACGACATATTATGTGGTCCAGCATATATGAGATTTGTCAAATCAAGTATATTGTCAAATCAAGTAAAATCATATTAGTGTTTGTGTGTCTATCTCTATCAGATCAGAAAGATTTGAAACATTTTATCTGTGTGTGTCTGTAATTGAAACGACAAAAAGCATGTTTATATGAAGGCTCGTGTTGTTTTGTCTTAAGAAGTAACATCACTGTTAGTCATCAAAATTAGTACACCCACTCGTTCGTTTACGAAGTAAGTTAACTAAGATCTACTTAATCTGAAAATACTGATCCTTTCGTTTTGCAACTGCTTTTGCAAAACCATCGTTCATGTTTTCGTTGCGCCGTCGGTGCCCTGGAGATTTTGTCTCAAATATGAGGGTGTGTGGGGAATCGGTCAATCTTCTCCTGCTAACATAAAAGTATAAATGAACTTTCATGAACTCTTATATCTCTTGAAAACTATATATATACACGGATTTAAAACTATAAATGTAATCACATCACCAACCTGTACACGTTGCAGCCAATACATTTAGCATTAAGAACACACAGGAATGCAAGGATTTGTCCATCTTGTTTATCTAAAAGTAAGAAAAGTAATATTGTATACCGACAGACATATTATGTGGTCCAGCAATTATGAGATTTGTCAAATCAAGTATATTATTGTAATAAAGTAACTAATGATATGCAAAATCTGAATTAGCTTTCTCTATTGTTGTTATGCATGTAGCCCATCTGTATTATGAATTTTATAACCTTTCTTAGAATCAATTTCAACGTTCTGACAAACTCTTACTTTGTAATCATAAACAATCACATACAATCAAATTTAACATAAAAGGTCCTACTGGATATTTAACCTAAAGAGTTTCTCCAGTTACAGATGTATAGTATAATCGGCATGTGCTACAAAAACTGAATAATATGTTGCTATGTATTATGTAAATGTTGTAATAAATATAAATAGCATAGGTACACAAAAACACGCGCAATCACGTCTCAAGAAAATAATTGTACAGAAAAAACAAATATTGAGAGACGAATTTGTACAATCTTAATATAATTATGCAGTAAAATAAATTCGCACTTCTGCGATGCCAATATCGAAATGAAGACATCCAGCAAATAATATTACAAGCGGGTAACCACGAATAATTGTATTTCCATGATCCTCTCAGGTTTGTGTTTAATTAAAATATTGCCTTTTTATTTCTTATATACTATGCTTGTACGCATGTGTGCACTGTTGTGCCCCTATGCTAGAAGCTAAAAACGCCGCATGATATTTGCTTTAGTTATTGCTTCTTAAGCTTGTGTGTAAGCAGACTTAAGTAAATATATATGTATATATATATATTATGCTGCAACTACTGAACTGGTTATTTATACAACCAAGATATTTTAAAGATAGTCAACTGTTTATTTATCAATAGGGCAATATGTTTATCTGTTAAATGCAACATATATAATACAAATACGAATTACTCAACAATACTATAAATATTTTACTCAGGACCCATGATAATTATTCATCATCTCTTCTTGACCGTGTAACGACTTTCTGGGACGAGAACACATTGTACTGCGTACTCATCACATGACCTAATAAATGCATATTCGCACCTTGAAAATAAATTGGGATGCATTTTTACATTTAGCAAACTCCATAGTTCAACATTGTTCAAAGTGTGACACGCGTCATTTACAGCTAGTCTATGCCAACGTTGCCTGCGTGATGTCAGAGTTGAACATGTTGCAATGGAAAGAACTTTGTATTGAATACAGGCCTCTGAAGAAGGTTTGATCCAATACTAAGAAAATATTATAAATGTATCTTGCAGTTTCACACTTTTTCCTCTGTTTGTTAATAACATTTGCATTTCGAGTTTCCTTTTACCGCGATGTATGCGTCATTATAATGTGGAGAAAGACTTCCAATCTTTATGTGTGAGACCCAAGAGAAATAGAGGGCAAAAAAATGTCAAAATGTGGGTGATGTTCCATCTGGTAAAGAAACGTTACAGTTGTCACAGGTCAAATATATTTTTAAAAAGCTTTATTGATATATTTTAATGACAATGGGATAAATTCGCATAAGCATGTAATTTCTGTTAACAACAAAAAGCTAGGCAAATTAAAAAAAAAAATATTTTAATAGCCTCAGCTGACTCCAACCAACGTTCACACTATGCATGCTCTTGCTGTCTATTGATAAGATTATATTTTTGAGAGAGCTCCCAATTGATCAAAGTCTAGATGGGTCTATGACTTATGCGTCTTCCAGTTCGTTTGGACAATTAGCAATCTGTATGCATACTTTGGCAGAAAAGGAGGAAAAGTGACCAGTCATAAAAAGAGATTAATGATGAGGCGAAGTAGGTAAAAGCAAAACAGAAATAAAAATCATTGATCAATCTAGACCAAATCATAGATTCAAATCTAAATATAAATCCGCTTCTACATTCAGGATATGCAACGACATATAAAATTAATGTGACCAATCTGAGTCTCTCCGTGTTATCACTTGAGTGTAGAAAGGTTGGGACTCGTCGAGGAGAGCTATGTACCAGTGTTTGAATTAAGCGTGGAGGAGCCTCATGAATGGTTGAATGGTGAGAAGGAGTTTATAGCATACGCGAATAAGGATATGGGTTATGTACCTGCGATGATTTATTGTGAGGAGAGTGAAGAAGAGGAGAACGAGACATGGGTGAATACTACATCAAGAATAAGTTGAAGCGTTTTCATCTGTCAGAGTCTCATCGAAATGAATAGCATTATTGACTGAATAAGGGGACCCGAGTGCAGCTGGTAGGTCATGAGAAATTCATGCCATTTAAGTATGTGTTTTTAACCGCATCTTTGTGATGGGTCTTCACCAGCATACAGCAAATGTACGTCTGTCTCTTGACAAAACCTAGGCGAGTCGTATGATAAGATTATTTCACAGGCGTTATCTGATGCAAAGTAGTCAACAAAGCTGTAGGAATCATCTTGTCCATCGATGTATTTCCTTTGTTACAGATGACTTTTTCGACAATAGTTACGTCCTGGTTTATATTCTGTAAATCCTGCTTGTAAAGGGAACTTGTAATTGGTTCTTCTGAGCGTGTAGGTGACTTGAATGGTGTTTTGAATGGTATCGACGACAAAAACTTCAGTTAGGGGTGTATCCCTTCTCGAAAGTGATTTCTTGTCAGTTGATTCTGACGTTGGTACCTTGTTTACATTTGATTCTAAATAATAAGGATTGTGACCTGTTGTTCTTTTTTTGTTTCATTCACAGAGGTTTATGTGGATGTCATAGTCATTCAGCGGTGCCAGGTGTGATTATATTGGACAAAGAATTCTGATAAGAAACCTAAGTATCGGTTGGTGTTATCGCTGATAAATCACTTCCTCATGCGATATTTGAGAGTTCTTTCAAACCGCTCAACGACGGTCACTTTGGTTTGATTGTGTGTCCATTGCATGATGAGATTAATGTTTAAAACAAATCTAAGACAATTTTGTAATAAAACCATTATCATGATCTGCCTAAAATGTAATGAGATTTGCTGCATCTACAGTGCTATCAAACGTTCTAACAATAGCATTTCCGTTTTGTTTTTCAGAGGAATTACCCATGCATTGTCGCTGCAAACATCGCTTACAATCATGAGATAATTAAACTGATCGCTGTACGCTCTGTAATCTCTTCTGTCAACGAGATCTGCGGCCCACGGATCGTCTGCGACGACCGAGATGACCCTGCGTGGAGGCAGTTGTTTGTGTACAGGGTTACGTAGTTCTACTGCGGACAACTTTCAGTTTCAAAAATCTTCTGTTTACATTTTCATTTTACCTTGCACGCCTATGCCTAACGTAGGTTGGTGCCAATGATACCACGCACGAGAGCTCGATATACACGTTCACTGAAATGTTTAGACTTGAGGTATTTTGAGTCCCTCAGCATGACTCCATTGTTTCCCGCTTTATCATCGGGATGATCTTGGTATCATATATCGAGGTGCATAGCGATTGCAACGCCACCTTTGTAGGACTCGTCGCCGGGCAGTGGCATATCGTTTCATCCAGTTGATCTTCTAGGGGATGACATGGCCCTGGAAACATACATTCAATATTAAGATTGAGAAGTTTACCGATGAGAACATTAAGAATTCGTCGATATTTACACCCATGAAGTCTTCAATGCACCAATTGTGTTCTACGCGAAGGTCCTGGCAGATCGCAATGAGATCACAATGTCTGCAATGATGGATTATGAATAAAAAGTCATGATACTAAGATTCATTGGTGACGACGTGTATTTGTGCAGACCCATACGCAACACACTTTGATCTGATCATGTGTCGGTGATTTTTGGTAACTATCTAGACGTGATCGACACTCACGGATCAAAATATTCTACATCGTCTGGAATGAATATTGTTGATGATGCTGACCCCGTGATTGACATTTCCATCGCAATAAATTTACAGGGTAATGGCGCAGATCTCATCGGAGGTGGTATGTGCAAGAAGTTGATCTTTTAGAATCGACACCTCTGAAATGAATAACGCTGGATCCTAAGAAGACATTTAGGTCGAAGTTGCTTAATATGTTTGTTTTTTTTCATGACATTTCCACATGTGGATCCCGGTGGCGGAAGTCTTTTTCAGAGTCTAACCAATATATGCAGTAACGGTACAGTGCATCTGCTAAAAGATATTCGATAAATCCTCCTTGTTTGTAGAGTTGATATTCGGATAAGTTCAGGATGAGACCCTTTCTCGCAGCATTATCTTAATCGACAGACGTCGCTTTACTATGCACAAGCTTGAGTATAACGGGTCCTGAGAGTTCTGAGGCCTTCATCCTCATCAATGAAGGTCTTTTGTTTGTGGTTGCCACCGCGATGCTTATTCTCTGATGTGGTGACAGCGAGAGATGATGATATATAAAAAATACTATTATTGATTTGGTTTTCTATATCTTTTTTCAATTGGTGAGGAGGTTACAAGGGCTGTGTTTTGCCGAGCTCCTCTGCCCATTCCCGCTTTTTCATCCAGTCCTAAAGGTACAGTGAAGGAAGCAAGTAACTTGGTAGCCATGGTCTTGGCAACAATAATAATGGCGTGGTCAATACAGCCTCTTTAACATCGTCTTTTAAATGTCTTTTTTTGGGTACGGTTGTTTCTTTACAATTATATTTTTATTTCCTTTGAATACGTCCAGCTCAAATGATCGGTCTGACGTAACCAGAGCATAACATACGTAATCAGAAACTTGAGCGACATTCTGCGGAATTTCTATGTCGGCAGGAGAGTATTTGAGACTCTCGTAATGTTTGGAAACATCAATGCGGAAAATGAAATGTACATTAGCTTAAATGTCAAGTGACATCTGTGTAGATCTATCCACGTCGTCATACGTATGCATATCTTCCATCACCATGGAAAAATGTAGAGTAGGGACAGCTCCTTCCCGCTCTGAATATTATCTGAAGTTTATGCTGACATGAATGGGAGCCAGATTGGCGGTGGTAAAGATGCGCTTTTCTTTTCTTGATTTTAGCGCTACCTTGCAACCTAAACGCAAGGATGACATGTCTCGGATGTTCACTGACTGGATGGGTAGCGACTCTCGACGACGTGGTGATTTGAATTGCGATAAACGTCTGCATGTAAATGCGCTGTTGTTCGACGTACAACAATTTCTTGAATCTGGCCAACGTGGATTCCAGTTTGATCATGTACGTTGTGGAAAGTGTGATTGTATGTGTCCACATAAATAACCAGGTAAGGTGAATTGAATTGATTATTATAAGTTGCTGACTCATTGTAGACGTATTATTCCGGTGAGACTCTTTCCAGCACAAGCCTGTGCTTGACACATCTTTGTATGGTACGGATTTCTCGACATACACAAAAAGTGCTGCTCAGAGGAAGCAGCATGCATATCGCGTGGCTAGTGTCGGTAAGATATGTCGTCGTGCAGAGAATCTCACATTGCAGTTGTTATTACGCACGAAAGCAAATTTGGCTCCGCAAATGGCTCCAGTCATATTATCAGCATCATCCAGTCGTGTCACAGGTAAAAGTTCCTTGTTCGTATGAAATTCATTGCTTTCCGCCGAACCTGTGATGGTATCTCTGAACCACCATGTGTTAGTAGCCATCGTTATTAATGATTAAGGTAAAAGTTAGTACTGGCTTGGTGTAGATAGCCGTTGATTGTGTATACGGTCCGATTCGGAATGTTCAGGCGATACCGCGTTGACTTAGAAAATGCAACCCGTTTTTTGGAGCATTATTTGTGCATTGACTGCAGAGTTACCACCTGTTTTAGTCTGTAATTTTCGCGGACTTATAAAAACAACTTATTGGGAAACAAGTACATATCTTCGTCACGCATCTTTATTTTGGTATGTGTGATCGCGTTGAGATTGGTGATGTTGGTGGTATTGTACTCCATGTAATCGTGTTTGGTCGTCGAGTCATCAACAGGAGTATCATATTTACGGCGAACATTACTGCGAGTAAATCTCGAATACATGATGCTATGCTGGAATAATGTGATTACAAATTAACATAATCTTTTTAACCCATACTTGGACCTGATGGCCCCACGGAGGAACTTTCATTCATTCTAACGAGGTACTGTACATTTCTTTCAAATCCCTTGCAGTTTTCTGAAGAGATTGTTTGGCTCCCTAGACAGGTCTGCAGTCCTGAAAGTGGGTTCAGCCACGGGCATGATTGTGTCTATTACATTTTCCCTACAGACGTTCTCGTTGCAAAGGCTGCTTTCCCAGCTCCCACGTTAGCTGACTTGAGAGAGATCGGAGCGGCTATGGAGGCAATGATCGGAAGGAATGATCGCACAGAATAAAGCATCGTGTGTAATAATCTACCTTAGATTTTACATTTTTTATTCTTCTTTACGTCTCTTAGTGGTTTTCTTCCCCACTTGCAGAGAATAAAGGATTTTTTCGTAAGTTGTTATCAACGGCATTTCCGGACTGATTGATCAGCTACATGGTGATTTTCGAGATCGCGTACATGTCCAGGATGGGATAGTAAATGGGCGACATTTCATGAGTGAGCCTAGGGTTACGTTAATGAGATGCAATAAATCACGTTGAAAGTTGAGTCCACCGAAGACAACTATCCTTGGGCGATTTCTGAGGAGGTTATTAACGTCGGTGATATTGACGGGCAGATCTTTTTTGTACACTCCATTTTGAAGAAGAGAAGTACCGGTTCTGAACTTCAGAAGCGATCCGATCGAGTTAGAGATGTTAAATCGTACGATGTAATTTCCCGAGATGGTATTTCTAGTACGAAGCGTGGAATAGTTAGGAACGATTTTAATGTTGGCAGAGACATCTCCATTAGCAATGATCACTCGGGGTTGTTTTGTAACTATATTGGTAAAGTTGTGTCCGTCTGGAAAAATCGTGATTGCTGTGTTTGTTGAAGTGCGACTACCTAAGAAATCCGAGTATTGTTTGTGGTGACGTTAAAGAGGAGGAGATCAAGGTAATTTTGTACAACGACTGCTGATCGAGTTCCGATAGAGGATTATAACTCATTGTTGATGTGCTCGATCGTTAAAAAAACGGTAGTATAGTATCGACCGTGTCGGAAAACGCTGTTTTCTGTATCAAGTCCTCGTACAAAATGCAATGCTGATCTGACGTGACCAGCTTTATATCTAGAAGATGATTGAAGATTTCTACCAATTTGTTACCAATTTCCGCCCATACATTTTTCGCATGTTTAGAAGCGATCCGTTCAGTAACGTCAGAAGCGAGACGGTCGTGGCGCTAGTAGGAAAGTTGCAGATGCCTTTTCCAGTCGTCCTTTTTTCGTTTTCCTGTTCACACTTTAATTTTAACTTCTTTCGCTAGCTTTGCCATTTTAGTTGCGATGTCGATACCTTCACAATTAGTATTTACTGGTATGGACGACTCCATCAACGAATCCATCATGTTTCTATCTTCAATAAGTGACATCCTGGACCTCAGTTGTTTCTTTCAATCTAATACGTTAAACATATTACTCGGTATCGCTGACAAATACTCTTCCGACGCTTGTTCTTTCGGTCGGACAGAATCTAATGCCACTATTTGACGTACGAGATAGGGGTGATTTGTCATGGGAAACATAGGTCTTGCTTCATGGAGTTAACATTTGTTCTCTGGTCTTGATTTGCTGTGCCAGATGATTGTTAAATCCTTTGAACTTATCCATCTCACGTCCTAATCCAAAAATTCCTTCTGAAACTTTTTCTCCTTTTTGCTTAATTATATCTTACTCTGCTTTGAGTGTGTCGAGAACAACGTCGGTTTGTTGAGTGACGCCTTAGTCTCTTTTTTTATCAACTTACTTTTAGAAAATCAACCTTCCTAGCTTCTCCTTTTTGTCCAATTTCCTCTCGTATCCTAATCTCAGAGATGTCGACATACGGAGCCGGCGATGTGAGCTCCTTTCACAATCGTTGCTATTGTTGTTGAATTGATTTGCGTGTGTCGAATAACTGATAGTTTTAACCTCGATGAGTTTGCTCAGAATGAATTTGAAACAGCCACACTGCGTTGAAAAATCTGCTGACCTAGTTTATCTTAGAGAAATCGCTATCGTAAAGCCTGTCATTCGTCGATATTCTTTTTGGTAACGTTCTCGCGTTGACGACATGTGCTGTGGTTTTCGAAAGACATGATAACAACGATGTTGTTTATAAAGTAGTCAGGTAAAATTCGTCAAAACATTTCAATAGCATTCAGGAATCTTTATCGCATCAGAATGGAAGGTCATGAAATCATGTTTAGAACCCGACATTGCTGCAACTTAACAGTCTCTAAATTAACTGACATTGATGCCACGGCAGTGTCCTTTTGCGATCGCGTAGATGTATCGGTTATTGGGCACTGATAATAGCACAACGCATCTATTATTTCGTCGGACCTATTTAGGCATATCGTATTACAACTGAGTAGAATAGAGTCTGATGTAGCCTTTGTGTTGCCTTTGTGTCGCGATAACAAAACATACTCGCAAATATTATTCATGTTCTCTCCGTCGATTTTAAAATCGTCAACCACGATGATCTGATGTAGGTCTAAATCCAGTTCTTCCACAGGCTGAATTTCTTCTGTATCAACTATTGCGAAGACGTCTCTGGAAAAATAGTTTTCTACAACGGTAGTTCCGAACTCGTTCAACGGGTGATATTTGTCCTGATCGGGATTGACCACCCGATTTCAGCATGTTATTCAGGAGCATGTTTGTGAGTGTGGAAATCGCGATAAGGCAATGACAATGCAGAATCAAAAAATGATGCGGATACACTTTCCTTTTGTTCGTCAAATTAATGCTGTTCATATTCTATGGAATTCACTACGTCACAGACGACGTTTGGCACTCTGATCTGAAGTAGTTCTGCGGGGGAAGACTTTGACAGTAAAGGCCACCGTTCTTTAGATTTTGTACACGGTCATCTCAATATGAGCGGTAACAATCTCAATAATCTCAAAAAATATGGGTTATTCACATCCGGATGTCAATGACGCAAGCTGGTCTCACGTGAACCTACTCGTCCAGACCACGTTATCGTTGGCAGGTGAAACGATGACGGACAATCTCAACATGGGTGGAATTATCTTGTACGGAATACCTTCGGCGGCTTGCTTCGTCTTTCCAACCCACGAGAGCTGCCAAACTCGCGATAACCTAGGCTAAAAAATAGAATACAATGGGTGGATAAGGGCATGATCTTAGGCGCAGTACTTTCTCATCCATGACTTGATGCACTTTCTGGCGCTGACATGAGGTAAACCACGCACACTGGTGCATCCCACATACACAGCCGACAAACTAGGAGTAGCTCTCAATGTTCATCTGGTGAATTATTACATGATCATCGACGTTTGAATCATGGCTAAATGTTCAACATGTATCGCAGTTACGATTTAAGGCACATAGTCAATGTCACCAGGTCGTTTAACCAGCGTCATATTAAAGATTATAATAAGTCAGGACTGGCTATGATTTCTGCCGGAGTCAATTATATCTCAATGTAAAATATCCCATGTCACACCGCTTCGTGGTGGTAATTACTTGCCCTGCCCAGGGAGGCACTCGCAACCCACGAGGCGATCTTCTCCGTATTATATCCCGACGAAGATCATCGGCGAAAGAAGTTCCTTAGCTAGAAGTGCTCAACAAGGAGAAAAGGTGATAAACAGTTCTTGGACTATCCATAGCTGATCTCCAAGACAGTCTCACAATGCAGCCTCAGTTTACTTTGTTACCAAAACCATTTTGTGTACATAAAATAATTCAACCGATTATGCCGACTCGGCACACACAACATAAAAATTACGGCTATTTCTAATATCGCTACTTACAACGATTTCATACGTCGCATCAAGATAATGTTGCAAATTACAAACCCTATGGATGCCACGCGAGAGGACACGTAAGTTAGAATACCACTACAGAATCCTCTCATAACACTTTCGCATTGACTTCGACTCGGAAAACATCTTGGAAAAGTTACAAGGACTGTCCCTTGTCGATTATTTTACTCACGTGGAAGACAAATACATACCTTGCACGATTGACTATAAAACCTGCGTCGTGGCGAGGATTTAGTTCTATGGTTATATGAACATGTCGTCGATGAATAGCAACGCATCCCAGCCATAGAAAAAAATCCAGCTACGTTGATCCAACGCAAACCACCACAACTATTACAGCGTAATGCAACACGTCGATGCCACATATGCGAAGACTTCTTACAACTTCATGATAAAATAATCAGACATATTTGCCATGTCCCTGGAAGCTATTGAGTGACCGCTCATGGTCACTTTCATCTAGGTTTCAAATATCTAAAAATCTTTCCATTTATCGCGCATAAAGTACGAGGATACGAGTGACATTTTATCGTGGCAGCACTCAGTAGTCTACGTGTCAAGCCACTTCTTACCGAAGTGTGAACGCAAATCAAATATGCACTCATGAAAAGTACATGTCGTTTACGATTTGCCCTTTCCGATTCATTGACTCGTTTCAGTTCATGTCGACATCGCCTAGACAAACTCGTAAAACCAGTCCTCAAATTATACACCTGGATAAAACGTTTGCTAAGAAAGCTCAAGTAAAAACGTGTATATTCCTTCGAATACATCGATGCGTTGTCGAGATTCAATGAAACGTCGTTGCCCCCTCAAGACGCCTTTATTCCAGTCAATATCATTCAGGCATCGTTGAAGATGAATACCAGTACGCGCGAATATATCAAACGCTCTGAAATGATCGTGATATGCACATAAAAATTATTTACTCCCGCTCACAAATGTTTTCGACAATGTCAGATCCACTTGCTTAGACCATTGCCAATTCAAACGCCTCTGGTATTTATATTCACCGGGACACTCATGTGACACTCTCCTCAAACAATCTGGTGTGAAATAGTCTTCACGGATCAAGACATGTTTATAATCACACATCAGCTGGTGGGATGAGGCATCTCTGTCATCAGCAAGAAACTCACTGTCGCCAACCACATATAGATTTACAACAACGATCCAACTCTATCTACATATTCTACCGGTAACTAACAATATGTATCGCTACGCCATATCACAACTACTTTGCATAGGAGATTTTTACTTGATAACCTGGTACGTTTCTTGAGGAAAGACAAACATGATACCACGTTGACAGGGGTTATTTGTTAAAAATTATTTTTAAGTATATACAACCTGTATACGACGCTGATAACGATTAACCATTTTGAGCTAAATAGATTGATGTCATTACATCGTTGCACTTTCCACCACAACTCAACAATAATATTAATACAAATGAGGACTCGCCGATGTCAAGTAAAAAAGGAGGTAATACCTAATCTCAACCACAAAAAACACGAAAAATGCATCATCAACTGCTCGAACAAGCTCTCCAACAACACGGACTCGATATTGGCCACGTCTAGCGTGCACTTAGGCCTAAACATTCACAATGAATATAATCCTATATCAACTTCAACAAGACACAACGTCTCAGAGCCACCACCACCTTCGACAAGGACTTCTTCAAACTCATAAACAATAACACCTTCGGAAACACCTTGGATAACACTAGACATAGCAAGAAAATCGAAATCGTCACTGACATTCGACGATAAGATAACTTAAGAACAGATCGCCATCGAATCGAGAAATATAACCATAAAGTATACAAACCCATTTACGCCGGAACATCTGTTCTGGACCGCTCCAAAATGCTCATGCTCGACTTACGACTCCATTAAATACCTTTGAAAACAAAACCGTGCTACTCATGACTGAAAAAGACTCACTCGTCAATGCAATTCACAACGCGGACGTATAAGCGGTTATGTATCTGTACCGAGACCATTTCGATCATGGTGATTATCCACAACGCAGTCCCATTTACTGCGACGACAAATAATAAGTACTAGGAAAATTAAAAGATGCAACTCGGGGCTAACCCATCAAGAAATTCATAGGACTTCGAGCAAAACATCTACTGCATCGCTCTTGACGATGGCATTGTAATGAAACACGTTAATGGAGTAAAACAAACACGTCACTGCTAAAACAGCCACACACAAACATTACAGACATGCACTACACGGACATATCTAATACTATTTCACTAATGGCCATAGGTTTAAAGAAGATTAGATGTATTGCCTCTCTTACTCTACATTGTATCTCCAAATTTGTAACAGGACGACTAAAATATAATCCATACATCGATTTTACAGCTATATAAAGTAATGCAGTCGTAAAACTCATCTAAGCGAACGCTCTTTAACAGACTGCAATGTCAAGTGCCAAGCTCGTATATAGTGGGTTAGTAACATTCCTGCGTTGGCAATATTAATTGTAAGTGTGTGTTGGTTTGAGACTTTCGTAGGTAGTTTCGAAAACTATATTATGCAAAGTGAAACATGTAATAATAATTTTCAAAAATAAACAAGGACTTTATGCATTCATATATAGGTTGGGATAGAATTCAGGTAATAATTCCAAACAACAAAATAAAGACAGAAGTCACAGACACACACACATATAAGTTCATAAAAGAACCCAGCGAACTACATACCCATGAAGACAAAGAAAAATATTCGGAATCATGGGTGATATATAGGCTACAGTATGCGCATAAGCAGCAGAGAGGGCGAATCCGACAACTTTTAGAGGCGTTCATTTGGCAAACCATGGATTCCTCCAAAATCGCAAAAAAACGTCCATTCAGCAAACCAAGGCTTCCTCAAAAATCATTAAAAAAAAGTTTTCTTTGGGGACGCAAAGTCGTTGGCGCACCCCCTCTGCTGCTATGGGGGTAAAAATATTTGATCAATTCCGATACGATATCGTGTTTTCGGATCTGGTAAATTTATAGTTATAAATCCGTGGGGGATAGCCTCAGCGCCACTGAAGAAATTTCGAAATTGATTAAAGCCCATGTCACCGTCACACCAATATTGATAAATATTTTGTAATGTGTATTTTCCAGTTCCGTTAAATACACATACTAAATTGCAATTTTCTCTGATTACACTTGGAATCTGTGCGTATTTTTGAGTGACATATACCACATCTGTGTTTTTATGTCGTCCTCGAGAAAATATTTTGGCAGGATTTTCTTGTTGTTCCAACATTACATCATCGTATACAACAAGATTATTAATACTTTCATCAATATCATCAATGCTCGGTGCCTCCTCGATATCCGCGATAAACTCAATTATATCCTTATCGATTTCCGATTTTGCTTTCTCGTTAAAATCCTTTAACACTTCGTAACAAAGCTGATTGTCTGCGTTAGAAGCAATCAAATATAGTTTATCCCATTTCATCCATCTCATTATCAAATTAAGTAGCAGTTGTGTCTTGCCACTTCCAGATGGTCCGAATATAATCATACGGGGCCCCGAGTGGCCGAGTGGTCTAAAGCGCTGTCCGTTACGGACCACTGCCATCTCACCTCTGTCTGCATGTGTTCGAGTCTAAGATTCGGCGAATGTAGTTATGTGAGAAAGCTTGCCAGTAGCTTTTCGTGGGTCGGTGGTTCTTTCCGGGGGTTGACCGGGTTCTTCCTCCACCATTAATACTGGCCGCCATGTATAGCATATATTGTGCTGGAAAAAATGGCGTTAAACCATCAAAAAACAAAAACAAAAATAATCATGCGAATAGAATTCGGTAGCGCTGCATGATGCTTAACTGGTTCTCGTGTCATTATAAATAAATTATGGATCTATATTGTGTGAAATGTAAGAAGCGTACTAGGACAAACGACTTGACGACGATTACAACTAAAAATAACAGATCAGCACTTGCTCGTAAGTGTGTACAATGTGGTACCAAAAACTTTCGATTTGTTCCTATGAAATCTGCAGATGATGTTTTTATAAACAAACGAGGAGGTGATATTGCAGCCAAGTTAGTAAAACTCCCAGGAACACCATGGGCGAAGTATCCAGGAGAAAAGCACCTTCAAGGATATTGTTATTATGGACCCGGAACCAGACTCGATATCAGACTCGATGATCAAAAGCAACACCGACCCGGTGAGTATCCAATAAACGCCATTGATAAAGCGTGTCATGCTCATGATGTTGCTTATAAAAGCAGTAATCTGCAAGAGAGACATATCGCATATGTAAAATTAATTTATGCGTTTAATTCTTTCCCTGGTAAATCCTTTTAAAACAAATTGGCTTCATGGTTTATAAAATCGGCGATGAAAAGTAAATTGATGTTGGGTGCTGGTAAGTAATAACAACATGGAATCTATTTATTATTCTCCTAGAGGATATTGGAGGGGTAAAGCAGCAATCGGTATACTCGCTAGCGCCGCAAAGGTGAAAAATACTACTGCAGCGGATTGGTTATCCAAACAGGCGATATGGCAAATTTATCTACCATCGCCTAAACAAATTAACTACTCGCATTTTGATGTCAGCGCACCTAATGCAGTTCATCAGATTGATATATTATTTCTTCCACATGATGGTGTTTACAAGTACGCGTTAACTGTACTTGATATTGCGAGTCGATACAAACAAGCAGAACCGCTAAAGACAAAATCATCAACTGAAGTGGCTTCTGCGTTTGAAAGGCTTTATCGACGAGGCCAAATTGGCCAAATCTATTACAAGTTGATCATGGCAAGAAATTTCAGGGTGAAGTGTTATCAACAATGAAGCATCATAATGTCACCATCCGACGAGGATACTGCACTACATCGCGATCAGGCAATTGTTGAACGGTTTAATCGGACACTTGCTGAGCGGTTATTTGGATATCAATACGCGAAGGAATTTATTCAGGATAAAAGATCTCGTGAATGGGTCAAAAGATTACCAGGCGTAATTACCGCGCTGAAAAATGAGATTACTCAAACAATCAACATGAAACCTAACAACGCGATTAAAAAGAAGTATATGCCCGAAAAACCACAAATGATTTTTCAAAACAACCAATACTCGGCAATGTCACTGTATGATATTTATATGAACCAGGAGAGCTCGAAGTTTGCAAAAAAGAACTACTGATCCTATTTGGAGTGTTATTGCACATAAAATATCTAGCAGAACACGATCTATGGGTAGACCGCCAGTCTATAGGCTGGATTCAACTGCTCGTCAGCGAGGATTTACTCGTGATCAACTACAAGTGATACCCGAGGTTACTGAATTACCGCCGCGTAGTCTTAACTAGCACCTCTGCGTCTGTTGCACTCAAGACAAGTCAGCATCACATTATCTCTGCTATGACCAATACTGCTATTTTTTCTGTCTACGGTAAATTGGCGAGGATCTTTATCCGACCAACACCAACGCATTATACAATTGCAACTCGCGCAGTGATAATTCTGTTGTTGTTTCAGAGTGATTATACATTCAGCATCAATATCAAATTTTCTGTTATTTTTTTTTTGTCCTGTTGTTTATAATCAGATAGTTTTTTCTGATAATATCATCGCTGACAATATCACTTGTTGTAGTGTCATTATAATCTAAAACAACTCTTCGAAGTTGATTTATTCTTCGTACTCTGGACACCGCAAGATAAACTAAATTTGACCACTCGATGTGATTATCTATGATCCAAAAAATTGTATCGGATATAGTCAACCCCTGCAAAGAATGTATCGTCGCTGCGTATCCTAACTTCCATGGGGATTTATCGGCGCGTAATTCATCTTCGACGACATTGATATTAACCAACACAATATCATTTAATACGAGAATCTGCTGTTCACTTTGTCCAGGAATATCGACTTCGATATTTTGTCTTCGTGTATCCTTGGGTCTATAGCACAATGGCACTGGAAGTGTTGCTAATTTTTCTTTATACGTGTTAAATAATTTCATCTGATGTGTGTCTCTGACTATTTTTCTACTTGCCACTATTAAATCGTTTGGTTTACACGCTTCCCAGAAATCATTTAATGGAGTTTCCGAAATTATTTCACGCGCTATTTCACTTTGGATTCTATCATGTTGTAATCTGATTAGTTTCTTGAACTCGCGTAATTCATTATCAAGTGCTCTATGATCAGTACTAATTTCTTCATAATAGTCTACAAACTTCTTTAGCCAACCATGTGGAGACAAACCGACAAATGGTGGTGGTTGACCATGATTGACACAAATTATCACTTTTGTATTCGCTAGCAATATCCAGTCAAGAAACCTTTGTAATAAATCTAACGACACCGTGCATATCTCATCCCAAATAATGATTTCAGGAATATATTTTTTGCCCATTCGATCAGGAGTCCATTCGTCACCTTTCCATCGATAAAAACTGTAATAAGTGCAAGCATTAAATTTTCGTTGTTTCATCTCTCTTGCAAGTCTGTGCACAATCATGTTTGATTTCCCTCGAAATAATTCAATCGCTCGAGTCGTCTTTCCTGATCCACCACAGCCGTTTAAATAACTGGTTTTATATCTACATATTGGATCGGAACACGATGGTGGATTAGATAGTTCTGATATCTGATTATTTTTCAAATAATTGTTTTCAATTGTAACAGCTGCTGATTAGGAGTAATCACACGGTATTTCTTTTTTAATTATCCATGACCCCCATCTCTCGTCGGAATTTGTGAATTCGGACACTGCTTCTTTATGTTTCACATCTATATAAAATGAATCAGTGGCGACTCTAATCACTATGTCAGGAAATCTATTTATCATCGAAAGTAAATTGATAGAAGCATAAGCCAGTATAGACGACGCCCTTAAGTGCGTATACTGAAGATTATACCCATCGTTGTAAGAAACAATTGTACCGAATTTTGTTCCATCGGACAAGAAAGCGTCTTTACGATTTATGTATATATATGATACATCTGCAATTATAAAATCGTATTCAACTTTATCTATAATCAACCGCTAAGAGTATCGTTTATTTATTTTTTCCACCTTGGGTGAATTTACCAATTATTCTTCTACCGAAATCTTTTGCTTGTTTATTTCTAACTTCAAAGATTTCTTTGGACCATTTCACGATATATTCTTCGTCTAGATCAGGAAATTGTTTTCTATTTTTTCTGATTATACTATCTAGACTATCATGTTGTGGTAAGCAGACTTCGGTTTGTTTCCGATATGATAAGATTGCTTCACTGACCATCAGCGATATCAGCATTTTAGAATCAATCATATACCGTAATAACACTATTGGCATCCAGTGTTTTTTTAGAGAGGTGTCTACCAAATCAAACATAACAACACGGATGAAGTCCTTTAGCCAAATCAAATGATAGAACACGAGCGAATCCGGTTAAATCAAAATCGGGCAGTGGGCCATTAATCGCAACACGGGTCATTTCATGTGTGGAATGTCCAAATCTTTTGAAGTGCTCAGCACACTCTGTACCCAAGAAAATTCCTGAATAACACGCAATCATATCAACCGAAATAATACCTTTAGGGTCGTATTTTGTATTCCATAATCCACTATGGTTTTACTCGATGCAGGTTGATTTGATATCTGATAGAAATTCAGCTCGTGTTGGTTTCCACATGATTCTCTTTCTCGCAAAATGAGGTGCAACTGAGAAATTGTAAAACAATTTGTTAGTAATTGTTTGTCATTGTCCGTTGAAAAACCACTAGCTAGATTTTTCATCTAGTTGTGGAGGGCATGAGTACGGTATAATTCGCCGTTCGATCTTACGAAATGATCGAATTTACCCTCTTCGTCTTCAAAACTGTGAAGTAACCACACGGACACGGGATCGTTTTTACTTAACTCGTAAATCAAATAAAATGATTTCTCCTCAGTAAATTCTTCTCACCAGAGAACTCTGGGGAGAATTCCACGGGTAGATATTTTATTGTTCTATCCCGCGGAAATATTGTTACCGCAGTTGTCCACGCGTGTTCATTATGGTCAATAATTTGAATTGGAGCTCCATTTGATTTATGTCTAGATTCGTGTAATATCCCGCATGTTATCGTCATTATGGTAATCTTAATGATGTTTCTAATTTGGCTATATCTTGAAACGTTGCTCCGTTCTTCCTAACTGTTAATTCCCATTCATTTATTTTTGTACGTCTTAAATCCGTCAATTTTTTCCACGCAACGCATTTGTAAAATACTCTATTATTCGTTCTGCTACACAATTTATTCTCCCTAACAATTTCATTGGTTTAAATTTTTCAATACTCGGTTTATCATTTATCGGATAGATCCCATATACAACTGCTGTTGCAGGATAGGATCTCTCGTAGTATGGCTTGTCAATTCCAGTCAGCAATCCTGGTTTCGAATCCTGACTCACAGTGATAGTTCTTTTATCTTTCAAGATTGGTTCAAATTTGTCGCGTATAATCGAATTTCCCGTTTCTGAACATATAATGAATTTCACTCTTAAAAAATACTTTTTCTTGTCAAGATGTGAGATTATCACTGCTACTATTTCGTCGTTCATGGTATCATTAACACTAACTACCATCAATTCGAAATGTCAACCAACAGTGAGATGCTCCATCACGCTGGAGTTCATTAAAGCCATCACGGATTTGACCCAACATGTTTCTATCACTTATTAGACTCTTTGGTACATCAGTGGAGACTCTAGCGAAATTGAATTCAACATTTTTCCAAAGCGTTATTTTCGATTATCTCTCAAACTCCTCCATGCTATAATTAAAACAAGTATTTCAATAAAGAATGTATTTTATAATGAATCATTGCAAATGGCTTATGACAGGATCAGTAACCGCTTGTAACAAATCATGCATAAATGAATTCTGTGGATATCATTTACAAAGTGTACTCCGTGGAAGCTTAGGTCCGCTACCTTGTATCCGATGTGGAGTAGGTGTGCATGGTAAATTGCAGTTGTGTCTCAGTTGTGGTGGTAAACGATACAGAGAGCTAAAACGCTATTATGATAAGAGAATCAAAGATTAAGTTAAAATCTCCATCAAAGATTCCGACTCTGACTCTGTCCCTGACAAAATCATCAGAACACTTCAAGACTATATTTATAGATTCAAAGTAATAATTAAACCAAATAATTAATTAGACAAATAATATTATAGTATATAAATGAACCAAGAATTTCAACCACATCCCGTGATTACCAATTATGAAGCATCTTTTGACGGTATTGTCAGACACCGCAGACTGAAGAACCCAGTTGGTGTTGTGAATAATCATGGATTATTGAAGTTTGGCGCTGTAGGGAAAACTTATTATTGTCATCGATTCGTCCACGAGGTGTTTAATGGATTGATCAAGGATGGTTTTGGTATTGATCACATAAATGTTATAAAATCTGATAATTCTTTATCGAATCTACAAGCTATTTCACAAAGTGAAAACACTAAACGAGGTGGGACTGGGAAACACTCGAAACATTCGAAACCCATACAATCATTTAATACAGAAAATAACGATCAAACAGTATTTCAATCAATAAATGAAGCCGGAAAATATTTCGATATTTGTTTACCCTCAGTACGAAAAGTTACAGAGAATATAAATCGGTCAGCGATTTCCAGAAGAACTGGACAAAGAATTCAATTTACTTACGTCTGAATTCTGTTTTGTAACACCAAGGGGAATGACTCGTGTATGCTTGTGTGTGTGGTTTTGAAACAACGATAACTCTTTCGTTGTAGTCACGTGTATCTCAATGGGATAATGGGTTTTTTATGTGTGGTTTAATGTTTCATCGGGTAGAAATGTTCCGCATAAGGCAATCTCTTGTTGTCATCATTATATCAATTTGACCCAAACTGATAAGATGTAACACACTTTAACATAAAATTATCCCTGAAATATTAGGTACAGTATAATTATTCACGACCGTAATGAGTATTACCGATATACACATCGACAATTTCATACAATTCCCCATACACTACGGGAGTAGAAACAACACAACATTGATTGCCTACATGTACCCAAATTCATTCCTAACACAGAAAGAAAAACCACAACAATACCAATAACTGATTTGTGAAAAATAACAAAGTGGATTCAAAAATTGGAAAATGTATCACAGCATACAGACTAATTGTGATTTATACACATATATCGTATTCAAAAGCATATGCCTGTAGATACGGACACTAGTGTATTGTATACACAGATGGAATCTCGTCCTGGGGCCCATCGTTCGAATCTCGTGACAGGCAATTTTGTCGACGGTACCAATTTCGAGGTTTTTCTATATAATTGAGGGGCGCCAGCCTAAAGGTACTTCGTGTACACCTCCCGTCACGTCAAATACAAGACGGTGTGATTTTGCACCCTTCGGGAAATTAATTCCTGGAGGGAGGTGTACAACAACAATGGTGACCCCAAAATAAACAATAGCATGGATGCAAAAGCTCTATGTCACACACTAGGGTAACCCCACAGGATAGTTCAGAATGAGAAACGGTCATAGGGTCAGAAAGAAAAAGAAGAGAGAAATCTCAAAGAGAAAAAATCTCAAAGGAAAAAAAAAGAAAAAATAATCTCAAAGAGAAAGAAAAATCTCAAAGAAAAAGAACCTTATGAAAGACACAAAGGGCATATAAGGAACCCAGTGACTGATAATCGCTCATCATAGCCTATTGTTTAATCTTGTTTCTGAAAATAAAATATGTTAGAAATATAATATATTATTAAATATATATATGAATTATGAAAATATAAACGATATCATATCCGAAATTTTTAATTTGAAAAATCAAGGAATTCAATTGTCAGATAAATTAAATTGTGATCAGATTCTTTCTGATTTTCAAGATATTGAAGATAACGCTAGAAATAACAGATATGTGTTACCAAAATCGTACTTTTTTATTAAGCGAATTCAACAAGCGATTTATCACTCTTTCGCATATGAAAATGACATCAATAAGTTCGTCCCGTTATTCACTGTTGTCGAAAAAATCAAACGCACAATTAATTCGAAGATCAAAACAATAAAAACGATCATCCGAAAAACTGAGAATCCATCCTTGTTTACCTCAACACAGTAAACACACACCATACATTCATGAATAATACAAGGTTGATACAGACAGGTTTGTTGTACTTACTCACCTAAAACAGAATTATATACGCTTACTCACCTAAAACAATTCTATAGACGGTTTTTTGCACGGTAATTAATCAATGGTGACTTTGTCAATGGTTTGTCACTATTGGCAGTATAGCACACAAAAGAATTTCGGTTGAGTTTTTTTCATTGGTGACAAAGTCACTACATTTAGAGCGTACATTAATTGATAATGGTGGGTGAAGCATTGACAACTAAATTATCACAACAATGTTTAGATGCGATTAAGAAATTTATTCCAGTTCGTGATTCCGTTCGATATATGCTCCAAACGAAACAGAGTCTTCAAAAGTAATTTTGCTGCGGATACGGAACAGCTATTCAAACCAGTAACCACTGCTACTAAAGATACTGTACCAATACTTGAAAAAATAGCAAAGGAAACTGAAAAAACATCAGCGTTGTTAACAAAACCCCCTTCTGATAAAAAAAACCAATGAAAATATTGTAGAGGACTTACGTGCGAGATTTAATGAGGAGGGGTTAGCAGCGATTGATAAGACTGATAAAGCGGAAATTCCTGCGCTTCTTGTTGCGACATATGAAAACAGGTCAAAATGTTGAAAACATGACAACACATGTATATTAAAAATATGAAACATTGGGCTGATGTGTTTTACAAAATCAAAACTAACATAAGTCGAATTGATCAAGGCAATACATCATACACTGGATATCTAGAAACGGTGAGTACAGTGTATAATCAATATGAAGAACTAAAAACAAAAATAAAAAAATCACAAAGATTGCAAAGGAAAAGATAACAGCCTTCAAAGAAAATATCTTTCTCACCTCAACGACAACTACCACCTGACGATGATGATAAGCAATCATTGTATATATCATCTGATCAAGATGAATCTAATGATGAACTTTTTAGTTATTTACAAAATCAGGAAAGGGATACAAAGGGTGCAACTGTTTATACTAGTAGTAGGGAGGGTTTTTCTCAGAGTGTAACCCAAAACAAAGATTCAGGTAGTGGTCTAGTTAGTTGTCCTAGTAATATTCTCGGGGATATATCACGATTAGAAATTCTCGTAGGATGGAAACAAGCCGGAAATAACTCACCGGAAGTAATTAATGAGGCCGCTGATATCTGCAGACGACTATTTGAGGGTGGTAACATGGATATTGATCTATATCGAGAGTTTATTGATGAGCTAGCCGAAATTCCTATGGAGTTGTACGGTTACCATAGTGATTAATTTGATGACTTCGTTGAAAATCCGTAGGATTTTACGATTAGATAAATAGCATTTAAGTAAGATGATCATACACTACAACCACAGAAAACCAACTATGGTATATGTAGTAAACTCACGATTGCCTGTTTATAGAGCGTACTATGGAGATGGTCTCGGTAATACCATTGCAGGGTTATTTGCAAGAATGGCTCCAAAAATAGCACCAATCGCAAAACAATTATCAGTGAAAGCTATGTTATTCGTGATAAGGCTATTAGCGCTGTTGGTGATGTTGACGGGAAAAAAATTTCCGCGGATAAAGAAAAACTTGTAGCGTTAGTTCGGCGGCGAAGGAAACCGATGCAAAGTCATTGGGGCCACTACCATCTACAGAAATTATGCCTGCAAGTATTAGTAAAATAATAAACAATGCAGTGGAGCTGAATATAGCATCACGGATAAATGATGGATATGACACTCAGAGAAATATTACTGCAAATATGATAGCGGGAAGTGACTTGAAATCGCGAGCGAGATCACGATTTAGATCAAGAAATATATAATAATATGTTCAAATCGGATCATGACACAGCGTTTGATTTAAATGTCCCATTGCTCAAGAATGATTCTCTACTTAATTATCAGTATTATGCCTATAATGCAGCACAACCAAATAGTCGATCAAGAATCGAACTTCAAGTCCAGAATACCAGCAAATTCTGTCTACACTCTGAAGCGTTTATCGAAGTAGATATAATAAATTGTAGCAGCCGCTGATGCTTTTGATGTACCAGAACCATATCCACGTGGTGCCAAAGTCGGTTTTGTCAATAATGGTATGATGGCGCTATTTAACAGCGCTAGATACATTACTGATAACAGAGAAATCGAGTCTATAGAACACGATGTTGATGTTGCCACAACAATAGTGGGCTTGGCAAGATACTCTGACAAGATCGGCGGGTCCAACTATGATGTTTGCTAAAGATATTAATGATCACGCTGGACCAAATCCATATATTATAAGACAACCAAAGAATCGTGCTGTTTATCCTGTTGATGTTGCTAATATCGAAGATATGATTATAACTAATGATCCTGATTACAATCTAGGAGCTGCAACATGTATATCAATGTTGGAAGGAGATCGTAGATTATTCTCATGCGCGATTTCACTACATCATAATATTTGGATTCTGCAGAAATGTTAGAAACGTTATCTATGTAGCGAAGCATACAGTAGCACTCGTGCGAAAGGGTGATGATAATGATGCAATCTGGAGGATTTCAGCAGATCCTGCACAACCAAATGATGACCGTGGTAAGGTGACAATAACAAAATTAACACTGTGGATGCCAGTAATGACTCCATCAATCACCGTAGGGCAAGAATTACTATCATTTATGAGTACAGGTGGCAAATCATTACTAAGTTGGTTAACAGTGACCACAGATACCATGGATTCTACTATTGATGATACGCTTACATGCCACCTGGCAGCAAAACAAGGTGTTTCTGCACCGCGGCATATATTTGTTGCGTTACAGGATAAGGCGCGATTGGATTCACAAACACGCAGCCATATGATAATTATTCCAATTGAGTGTAATGAAGTGTCGTTGAAGATACACGGTCAACAAGAACCAACCGAGGATATACAACTTGATTACGGAACCAACCAAATGGCACGCGTGTATTATCGTTTGTTGTCATATATGGGACGCGATAATAATGCGGATACTGGTCTGCAAATATCACAGTTGGATTTTAGAAAACTATATGCCATCTATTACTTCTCGCTGGAACATCTTGACTTAACCAGACAATCCGTAGTTGACATATACTTAAGAGCTCGTGTAACCCGTCCGACTAATGCAGCAGGTGATGTTATCACTATCCCCCAATATAGAGCAGTTGCTGTAATTCTCAGCGACAAATCAATGCTACTCGAAGGTGTTGGTTGACGAATGAAGGTAGTTGATGCACCAGTGGAAAATATGTAGCAATTAGATCAATATGTTGTTAAATAAAATGTCATAGAGTGTTGTTAGTGTTACGTTGACTTCTAGTCAAATTAACAAATTGCAATCGGAATCAGCTAAAAAATGTGAAACCACAATATCGCTGAAGCACAATCAGATGTCTGGCGGTCAGAATAAACTGTCATTGACAACTCGTCAGATAAAACACTTCAATGATGCCATCAAAGATAAAAAAGGTGTTCAGATCACTCTCTCTGCGGCCGCGATTAAGAACATGATAAAATCAGGTGGTGTAATCCCACTTCTCGCTGCGATTCCAGCATGTCAAATTTTGATTTACTCGATGCTGCTAAAAAACTAGCGATAAAAAACTTTAGAGGTGTCTTTATGAAAGATCAATTACCACAACAACCAAACAGCACCGGACCTGGAACTCACTGGGTTGCATACGCAATTGATCCGCATGCAATTGCTTATTTCGATTCATATGGATTAGCGCCGCCTAAAAAATTTACGCCTTATATAAACCACTTAAAAACTCCTATATGATATTCTACGCTACCAACACATAAAATGAATGACCCACCAATATGCGGCACAGAAGTATTGAATGTCCTCAACACTATTTCATCATTGGGAAAACCACCCCATAAAACCTTACACGAATATACGAGTAATCGCTTTTTAGAGAGATCTTAGAGTATAATGATTGATATTTGGGGGAGATCTTTATCAAGCCTGAAAAAATCCATCGCGGAAATATCTGCAACCGGTGACTTAAAAAAGTAATCGAAGATGAAATATTTGAGATGTTGAACTTAGCGAGTGTTGATCCCAATGAAAAAGTTGTATTTCAAGATCGTCAGGGTAAATTGAAAACGAGTAATGTTTCCTTTGATGATATTTTAGTTAAACGATGCGACGCAGTAGAAGATACTATCGCGTTGTTTTCCGATCAGGATAAACTCAAACCGGGTGTACTTGTTTCAACTATTGTGGATGCCCAACAAAAACTGCAATCAAAATATTATATAACGATTATATAATTAATTTGGTCGATTACAACAGAGCGTAATTGATAACATCGAAGCCCCGATAAATAATTTCTTCGGTATTCCACGTTCGCAACCAGAGATGCATATCATACACGTAAAAACCGCTATCAATAATTTGGCAAAATTGCGATCCGATTATGACGCTCATGTATCTCAATTTACTACGTTACGTAAAAACTTTAACAGGACCGATGACTCCATTGATACATTTTTTGGTAAAAAAAATTCGAAACCCGATGATGTTAAAATAGATCTCACTGGTATTATCACGAAACTCGATGAAATAACCGCGATTTATCAGCGATTAGGGGTTATTCACGAAGAGAGATCATTTTCAGATGCAATCGTGGAAATAAGGAGGACAATCACAGGTATTGAAACGATCACCGATGAGAATGATAGAAACACTTGAAAACATAAAAATCCCTCACGAACAAAAAATATAAATAACGTGTACGCGATTCAACACGGATCATTTGCGTGGACACCTACAAACAACATATTAAATATCACTGCGACCGTCAAAGGTATTTATCGATTAACACTAGTGACACCAACTCAATTTGATATTTCATCAATGAGTTCATCTGGGGTCAACAATATGATATCAACGATCATCGACAAGGGAACAATTGAACAATTCACGATAGTATCCACTGATAATAATTTGGCTCGGGTTTCAGTAATATGGTATGTGGAATTCGTAGTGGATTTAAGCAAACAACTAAATTGAAGTCTATTACAATAAATTAAATGTCATCATTGGCAACGTCACAGCAATATCGCTATGATCAGGTCAGAGAATTTTAAACTAAACTCAAAACACTCACTGAGGAGTACCAAACAAAAATAAAATAATACCGAAGAAGAATCACCGCACTTGATGTTACTGTGTACTCAGTATCAGGTGTAATCACCGTAGCTGGTATTATACTCTCCTCGGTGACAATGGTTGCTCCGATAGCTGTTTCAATTTGTATATCCGCGGCGACAACAATCGCGGGAATTATTTTGATTATACCAAAAAAAATATCATGCAGCCAGCGTAAACTGCAAGATTACGTAGTTACATTTCATGTTGTGTCAACCGCATACTCCCAATTATCCTCGATGATATCGATGATGGTTTCAAAAGGATTCACGACGCATGGAAAAGAACAACAACAATCTTCAAGCATTATAATGACACAGATGGCGGTGGGCGGCATATCGCTCCTCAAAACGTCAATATATCCTCGGTGATTGCATTGAATTTAGTATGTGATGTTATCGAAGGAAGTTATCAAATAAATCTCGAAAGATCAAATCAAGCCCAGCAGGGTTATATTTTATATTCATTTGCACCACCAGCTCCTCCAGGGTTTCTAATAATTGGGGATCCAACTAATCCAGTCTATATGCGATGTCATAATGATTCGTTAACGAGAATTAATTTCAAACTCACTGACTAGTCAAATAATCTGATTGATTTACGAGGTGAGGTTTTACAAATTAGTCTGTTTGTGAAATCCTAAAAGGATTTTCATCGTAAAAAGGATTTTTGACCCCATAGCAGCAGGGAGGGTGCGACGACGACTTTGGCGTCTCCAAAGGAAACTTTTTTTACGATGTTGGAAGAAGCCATGGTTTGCCAAATGGACGCCTCTAAAAGTTGTCGGATTCGCCCTCTCTGCTGCTGCATACGATCTACAAATTTAAAATCCAAACATAATTATATCATTCTTCGTATCGCTTACTAGGTAGATGTATTCCCTACCAATGCCGACTTTAGTTAGATTGATTTTTATACCAAGGAATTCGTAATAACCAAACATAATACTATCAATGCCATTGTTTAGAACAAAGTGACAATAACGGAATCAAATCTTCATGATTGATGTCATTACAAAATTAGTTGAGAAATTATTGTTTTCTATAAGTTATCATATCTTATACTTAGCCTTTCAAATAGATCTGGTTTAAACGTTTGTTTATTTGTTAATATATTTATTATTAAATTTGGAGTTATTCGTTTCGAGGCAAATTGATCGGATCAATTATAGGGTGGTTTAGGAGACGTTTAAAAAATGTCAAGAGCGACTGTATTATCAAGCAGACAACTGAGCACACATGACTAATTTAGTTTAAACGCTTAACAAATATTTAACTTTATTATTTTTCGGTACGGCATAAACTAGCTATGAAGAAAATAAGATCAACATATTCCCATATAGATTTGCTATCTTTAGAAGACAAATACCTATACCTTGTGAAATATCATACAAGGTAACCGGTAACTATCCAAGCATAAATCTGATTACATTGTCAAAGACCAGTCATAAGAAAACCAATATATAAAGATCACTATATACGTACATGGCGGAGTGTTATTTGCATTAAGTTGTTGTAATGATAGTGATTGTCATTGATGTAGTACTAATATTTAATTTGCTAACTGTATCTGACGTGGTCGTACATATTCCAGTTGTAGTTGTAGCTGTTTTTCTTTGGTAACATAAAGGTAGTTTCAAGTGTATATAGATACGCTACACATTAATATTACTTGTTATATCATTTTCTGTACTACGTTGAGCCCTGGGTCTGTGTACACTTCATCAAGGTCACTTTACAATCAAACTATTTTGGATATCACTTAATCTGGGAACAATATAATGTATGTATAACAAAAGAATATAAGATATGTACACACGCGCATACATGCATATAACACGTAATTTCGTTAGACACACAGCTTAGATGATAGACTGACACAATTATAAAGCGTGTAAGTGGCATAGATCGTGATATTACAGCATTAACTTAGCAGTATATTTTCAAAGTACTAGAAATGGAAGGACATTTTGAATTGAATTAGTGAACTTAAGAGACAATAATGCTGTTTTGATCAGAGACAGTGAACAAATGCCAAAATTCGCTCGACAGAAATTAGACTGACAAGAGAGTTTAATACGTAATATCTTTTATATGTATATGGTCTAGTCGTTTAGGTCTCTGTGTCTAAGTGTGCCAGTGTAACTTTGCCTTTGTTATGTCTCCAAAATGTTACAAAATGATATGGAACAATACCAAGCCAGTGAACAAAGTATCCAACTACTCAATGGCAATGAACTGTCGGATAAATTCTCTACATCCGCCGTTTTGTCAGCTGTCTGAAGGAGCACAGCATTCAGTCTTTGCCGTATTCTCCATATCACCCTGATTGAGTTCTTAGCGGTTTGACAAACATTACGTGGACATTGTTGTTATTGCTGTTTGTCAGTACAGCGTGATGCACATTTCCAGTGATAAAACTAAATAGTCATTGGCACATCCCATATAGTTTTTTTTTTCTATTGAAATATAGAAAGATTATGCAAATAACATTTATATCTATTTATTTTTCGAGGGTATTAATTGGGTGAAGGTATTTTCAACATGTTTGAACTAAAAATTCATCTTAATCTCGAAGACAAATATTTCGAGTATAATAAAATAAAAACTTTCAAGATAACTCTATATTACGACTCGATATATGTTCTGCCGTGTATCGTCTTATTTTCCGTCTGTATTGCCTAAGAACCCGAATCATCATGTCTTCATATCCGTACAAGTATAGACTGAACATGATATTTCGGCACGGAAGTAAATTTCACATCTGGAGAAAAATGTTACATAATGGATTACGATATCAACTGTCAGCTGAAAACAAATACTTATTTTAGTTTATTTAAGGAGTTTGTTTAAAGTTTGAAATGTGGTTTTCTCTTAGCCAAACAATTGTCATACTAATGTAATATGAAGCACATTCATTCATCTTTTACGCTTATATAAAGCAAATTTCTCTTCTTTTGTTAGTGCATCAAGACGGTAAACACATGTTATGATGCATTACGTTTTCTAATTTTTTGCGGGATCACACACACACACACACACACACACACACACACACATACATACATATATATATATATATATATATATATATATATATATATATATATATATATATATATATATATATAATAAAAACCACGACACTCTCATATTCGAAGAATTAATTATGAATACAATATTTTAATTTACAGGAATTATATCATGTCAGACTTGAAACGAATCAGAACTCTGTAGTTACCGTCGGAAAGAAATGTACCAAAGTCCCCGAATAATCATTTTCGGAATTTATTGATTATTCATTTCTCAAAAAGACTTAAATTTATTGACAAAATAGCTGTATTTGTACAGCTTAATTTAGAATTCTACAAATGTACCTACATTTATGAATCTACAAGCTTTCCTGACTCTTATATAAATAGTTAAGCTACAAGATTAAGCGCTTCAGAGTCAACACCTAATTTTAGCAAACCGCTCTCTGATGTCAGCACAATGAACAACACTTATTTTAATAAACAATCTCTGATGTAAGTACAACGTTTTCTAACATGTTGTCAACTTTAGTGTCAGCTTTATGGCCCCACATTAGTTTGTGTTCAGCACATACAATAATTAACATACACATAGCAAATACATGTACTAAAAGGTACTGCCCATTGCACTTCTGGTCCGGGGTGGGGGTCTGCGATGTTCATTATAGTATAGATATTTTTAAAGTAATCCTAGATCCCTGCTTTTCAAAATTGATGGTCCCTAATAAATCGGCATTTCCAACGTATGTATGTATGTATGTATGTATGTATGTATGTATGTATGTATGTATGTATGTATGTATGTATGTATGTATGTATGTATGTATGTATGTATGTATGTATGTATGTATGTGTGTGTGTGTGTATATATATATATATATATATATATATATATATATATATATATATATATATATATATATATATATATATATATATATACACACGCAGTTTTACAAGAAGAAAAGCACTGCACTACTTGTACATGTATACTACAGATAATGTCATAACATACTTACCTTGTTACGCTTCTAACAGTTAACTCTGCAGGTATGGTACAACTGCTATAAAGACACTTCTGTCTGACATAGGTAAATATAGACCTATACACAATGCGTGTATATTATTGAAACAAAAATACATGTACTAATGTCTCTTGAAATGTTACTGGTTATAACCGAACATGAACTGAATAACATTGAAAAGACATGTCTTCACAGGCAATATATTGACATAAGATATAACCATATGCATCTAGATGTTAGCGCCATTGAAGCAGTTTGGCTAGATACATACGGACAGACGAACGGACAGGCAGACATATATATATATAAATTTATGGATAGATTGATATATAGATATATATATAGATGGGCATATATATATATATATATATATATATATATATATATATATATATATATATATATATATATATATATATATATATATATAGATGGATAGATGGATGGATGGATGGATGGATGGATGGATGGATGGATAGATAGATAGATAGATAGATAGATAGATAGATAGATAGATAGATAGATAGATAGATAGATAGATAGATAGATAGATAGATAGATAGATAGGTATATAAATAGAGATTTATATATGTAAGTAGTAATATGGGGCACTATAGCAACAATATAAAATCCCAGTCGAAGAGGTTGTGGGGCACTATAGCGACAATGTTTTAGCGACAACGGAAATCCCAGTCGAAAAGGTCGTGGGGCACTATAGGGACAAGGGGAAATTTAACATGGTAGGTCTGTGTAGCGACAAGGGTAATTTATGATGGTGGGCCTATCTATCGACAAGGGAAATTTAACACGGTGGGCCTATCTAGCGACAAGGGGAATTCAACATGGTGGGTCTGTATAGCGACAATGGGAATTTACCATGGGGAATATTATTTGGACCTGTTTAGCGACAAGGGAAATTTAGGCAAAGAAAGCAAGTATCTTTTCGAGGCATATGAGTGGCTCTGGAAAGGGCCTTTGGGTACTTCTTCTTATATTTTCTGCCGTTGTTCCAGCACCTTTTGATTTTTCCAATGATTCCTTTCTTCTTCGTTTTGTTCTTGGGAATCCAGTCAGGATGTCCCATAGCTCTAAACCTTTCATGAACTATAATCCATCTCTGATTTAGTTGATCAAAGTCCTCTTTCTTCCTTTTTATTGTCTTGTTCCTTTTTCTCCTTTGTCCAATTATCTTTTATCTTTGTCACTTCTTCTGTTAGCTCATTTCTCATTAGTTCGTCAGCTTTCATGAGCTGGTCAAAACACTTTTGGAGATGTGACCACTCTGTCAAATGAAATATATTATACAAAAACGCATAACGTTTCGGACAATATCTATGACTTCCTCTAATGTCCCCACTCTGACATTGGGAGGGTTAATGCAGCCTCGTAACGTTTCGGTTTCTTCTTCTAGCATTCCTTCTAAGAGCTCCCTGGCTATTTTCAGTCCGTTTGAAACGTCCAGGCTGTTATGTAGTCTTCCTACTACATATTCACCATCTAATATCCAGACATAGCTGTGTCTTAAATTGTTGAACAATGTTGACGCTGCCACCATCTTATATGGTTATTCCGTAAAATGGTGGTAATGGGGGGGGGGGGGGGTTGACTAATTTAAGTGCTTCGGCCACCAAGGGTCTTTTAGCACTATTTTATCCAGCAAAGGCTGGTTATTTGATTTATCCCGAGGGTGGGAATAGTGCCGCCTCCCTCAGGCGTTTATGTGTTAAGAGAACACTATTTGATTAGGCCGTCATATGGTAGTCGCTATTTAGCAACTATCGATGTGAATGGTAGGCCGAGGTTAGTGGGAATGGACCCAGCACACACTCACTCTAGTTCATTCGATACCGCTGTGTTAGATATTGGACGTGCCCTGCACGTGAGATTGTTGGTGGTGTCCGGTTGTGGGAAAGGTGGAAAGGTAGCTCGACAGGGCTGGAGCTTAGGTCGGTCAGTGCTGCGTTCGTTTCCATGGTATCTTGATCTAAATTTTCCCTAATAAGTTTGATAGACCCTGTGCTGTTATGAATCTAAAGTGTATACAGCCTCGTATGACAGCCTATTTTGCGGTTTTGATCTCTCCGCTGCCCTGATGCATCGAGGTTCGATACCACCTTATATTACTTAAACATAGTGGTTAATTATGGTATAATTGTATTTGTTTTGGTGCAGCATTGTGCTGCTGTGTCTGATGACCTTGGTTTTTTTTTTTGGTTACCTTATATTCATTATTTGGGGCCCTTAGGTCCTTTATCTTAGTTTTAGTTGCAGCCTTGTGCTGCTGGGCCTGATAGTCTTAGAGTTTGGACTACCTTATATTTGTCTAGTTGGGATATTACGAACCGATTTATCTATGGTTAGAGTTGCGACCTTGTGTCGAGGGGCCTGATAGTCTTTGGTCTTGGAGACTACCTAATATTTTCTACGTTGGGGCCCTATTACGGGTGTTTGAGAAATTTGTAATGTGTACTGGTCTCAGTGCACTTTTTATACTTTATTTGGGGGTACTTATCTCAATCTATATCCTATATAGTGACTTTTGTTGCTGTCAACGAGGTTGTATATACAGAAAAGTTTAGAGATAGCGGTGGAGGTGGGTGTTAGCCCTATGAAACTCATTTATCCTGATGTTTATTCTTAATGCTCCTGTATTGCTCTTATTTGGTGTTATTTTAATTATTCAATATTTATGAATTGGTGTTTCTAATGGTGAGTATTTGCCTCTGTTAAGGTTAAGGCTGTTGGGTTTCTGGCCCCTTACTGTTTGGTTTGGTCGCTTAGGTCGCGGTCATGTGGCTGATAGACCCAGCGTAGTGGGCTGGATAAACCTCACCAGTCCCACTGACCGTTGCTAGTGCTTCCATCCCGTAAGGTGACTTTTTTCCCCAATTGCCCTTAATTTCCCTTATTTTTAACTTATTTGCCCTGATATTGTTCCTGGTGTGGTTTGCTACTCATAGAGTTAACCGCTTTATGTTTGGGTTTGGTCGCTTAGGTCGCGGTCATGTGGCTGATAGACCCAGCTTAGTGGGCTGGATAAACCTCACTCAGTCTCACTGACCGTTGCTAGTGCTTCCATCCCGTAAGGTGACTTTTTTTACCAATTGCCCTTAATTTCCCTTATTTTTAACTTATTTGCCCTGATATTGTTCCTGGTGTGGTTTGCTACTCATAGAGTTAACCGCTTTATGTTTGGGTTTGGTCGCTTAGGTCGCGGTCATGTGGCTGATAGACCCAGCGTAGTGTAGGTGGGTTGGAGACATCACCAGTCCCACTGACCGTTGCTAGTTGCTCCCATTCCCTAAAGGGTTTTCTATTTTGGCTTGCACACCTCGGGAGGTGGGGGAAATATTTTATATTTTTCCTATTATCCCTGTTATTTTAAGATAGTCTATGATGTTTCTGTAGGTGCCTAGTATGTTAGTGTTGTTATTTTGTATCATTTCTGGATATGTGTGCGGGGCTGCTATATGTTGTTGTTTTGATCTTAATTGACCCCTTTCCTGCTTTGTTTTTCTACAATTGTTGAAGATATGATGTAGATCTTCTGGGTGTGTTACAATTGTGGAAATTTATGTTATGCGGGGAGGGTCCTAAGTATTTTCCAAAACTGTTTGCCAGTTTAGTTTTTCCTAAGGTTATTCTATTTATTATAGCTTGTTCGTAACTTGAGCCCTCGGGCGGTTTTCTTTTTCTATTTACTTCCTTAGCGGTGTTGTATAACATTCTCCCTTTTTATTTAGATCCCAATCAGTTTGCAACTTTTGATCGATTAATGTATTGATTCAACTATATAGCTCAATTTGACTATATTTGAGTGGCGTGTAATTAGGTTGGTCGATCTTGATTTTGGCGAATTAATCTGCCATTTTATTTCCTTTGATATTGATATGGGAGGGGATCCACATGAATTATACTGTTAATTTGTTTGAATTTAAGGTTTTTAATTTTATATTAATTTGGTTTAGAAAATTTTCTCTGGACTTCGTAGTATTGTTTTGGATTGAGGTTAGGACGCAAAGCAAGTCGCTGATAATCACTGTCTTATTGGGTTTGTTAACTTCAATCCATTTTAATGATTCCAGGATGGCCCAAAAATTCAGCTGTGCAAATGGAGCAGAAGTCTAGTAGCCGTCTGCCTTTTTGTACATTTAGCTCTGGGATAACCAGTGCTGCAGCTGTCTTGTAAGGATTTGTTACTTTTGAGCCATCCGTGTAAATTGTGGTGTAATTTTGATATTTAGAGTTAATTATTTCTAAAGCTACTGTTTTTAGATAGGTTTCTTGGGGATTTTCTTGTTTCCTTTACTTGAGAGGGAGATGTTAACTTTTGCTTGTACGATACTCCAAGGTTCATGGTCGTACACTATATATATCTGCAGGAAGTTGAGTTTTAAGTTGATGAACTAGTTTTCCCATGGGTGCACTTTTTCTAAGCTTTTTCCTAAATGGGATGTTACATTTATTAATGGCCAGGTAGGTGGGGTGCGTTTTTGCTAGAGTCGAGAGCCGTGCTGCATATTTTAGTATGAGTTCCTTCCTTCTGAGTCTCAGGGGCGGTTCGCCTGTTAAAATTTGCAGCTCGGCTGTCGAGGTTGATGGCAATGCGCCAGTGCCAATTAATAGGGCCTTTCTCTGGATTTTGTCTAATTTATTTAGATGTTGTATGGGTGCCGTGGAGTAAATTTGGCACCCATAGTCTATTTTAGACCGTATTAAGGCCATATAGAGGGTTATTGTTGTTTCCTGGTTCGCACCCCACTGAGAGCCTTTGAGGCTTCTTAAGAGGTTTAGGTCATGGTTGTATCTTTTAACTAGGTCATCTATGTGGTATGCCCATGTTATGTGTTGGTCAAAATACATACCCAGAAATTTGGCTACTTTTACAAATTGTATTTCTTTATCTTGAATTGTTAATTTTGGATAATTATTGAATTTAGTGTATGGGGTGAACAGTACAGCTACCGTTTTTTGGTGCGATAGTTTGAAACCCCATTTATCTGCCCATTTTCCTATTTTAGTAAGGCTGGTTTGGATTTCAGCCATAGGTGTGTGGTTGGAGGGGTTGCCTGCTCTCCATAGTCCACTATCATCAGCAAACTGTGATAATCCAAGTTTGGGTGTTGCCAGATTTCGGTCAAGGTCATTTATCATTAGATTAAAGAGGGTGGGGCTGAGTACGCTTCCTTGTGGAGTTCCATTTTCAAGGGTGTGTTCCTCAGAGTAAGTTGCCCCTACCCTAGTTATGATTTTGCGGTCAGCTAGAAAATGTTCTATAAAGTTGAACATTCATCACATCGCTCCAGTCCTGACTATTGCGTAGAACAGACGTATTGGACCAGTCTGGACCAAAGCCACTTGTTTCCTGATTGCCGCATTGCAGTATCCAGCCACCACCACTACTACCAAATTTATATGCAACTCGATCAATTTATTAACGAAAGCACTGTCGTTAATAAGGGGATTTTTTCTTGATTCTTAAAGCACTGTTAGGGATCAAGGTTTTTGCCCCACAGCGGGTATATTTGAAGTTTGGGATTCTTTTTGTCCTAGGCCTTCTGTACTCAAGCATTTAACCGCCACCACTACGCCAGAGGGCCCAGCCTACCAGCAGTCATCCATCCATCCATCCACCACCACCAGTCAACTCTACCGATTCGCAGCCCGCCCATCAGTAAGGACTTCACACCACCTATAAATTTAGCAAGGTACCATTTTTAAACCTACGGGTATTCATACTCTGTGCTGTTTTTTAACATTGTAATACTTCAACCTATTTCTATAATCACTACCGCTCCATACTAATAATACTTAATTTGCCAATTATTGTTCTTCACAAGCCTAGGCCTCATGGTGATAATGACCGACACTTGAGTATATATATATATCTTAAGCACGGATCTGAAGGAAAACATCCGTTACAGTCACGTATCAGATAATATACTATTCATAAAACACAAATATAATATCCATACAGAAGTGAGCGAAAACAAACCATATAATATACTGTCTACACACGTGGAAGCAGACAAAACAAAGACAATCTACCATCCACACAGACGGGAGCAAACACAAAGCATACAAGGTACTATCCACACACGGGGAAGCAGCCAAAACAAACCATATGATATACCACCCCCATCCCCCCCCACACACACACACACGGGAAATAAGCCAAAACAAACCATACAATTTACTATCCACACACTGAGAAGCAGCAAAAATAAACCAAATAATTACTATCAAAAATAACATAATATACTATCCACACACACGGGAAAGACCAAAAACCAGAACAAACGATAAAATGTACTTTCCACACGCGGAGAAGCACCCAAAACAAACCACACAATCTGCTATACAAAATCACACAATCTACTATATACACAAACGCATGCGAGCACACACACACACACAGATACACATACACACAGATACACACACTATCCTATCTGAAAAAGAGTCAGTGTTTATAATCACACTACTCCTTTCTCATACCAATTGGCAATTTGAGCAGTCTCTTTTCTCGACATTTGGTTAGCCCTGACAATGACTTTAAAACTCCAAAATGCACCTGGCTAATGCTGACATCTCCCTGGTCTAGTCCCGCACACACACCGTCGGGTCCATTCGTTCTCCCAAAATATTTGTGTGATTGGGAGTGCAGTGGAAGCTTGAGTGACTTCACTATCCCAATCTTCCGTTTGAAGGATAGTGAAAGCCTGTTCATGTCTTCCTCTATACCGCAACTGTGGTGATGTGGTTGTTGCGGCTGTGGCTGTGGCTGTGTCTGTGGCTCTGACTGTGACTGTGACTGTGGTTCTGGTTGTGTGCTCACCCTAGTTTTCACCTGACAGACTTCAAGCATCATGAGGTGAGATCGGATTGGACTTTCATGTCTTCCTCCTCCTTCTCTACGTTAATCCTGGTATGTTCTTTTATGGGCTCAATAGCCAGGAGACGGCTAGCATGCTCCAGGTGCATCTGAAGTTCTATCAATTTTTGCAGACTGCTCATCTTCGTTGAGTTGATACGCCAGTTCAGTTCAGTTTGATTAAAGTCGCATTCGCCCGTTTGGGCATGGACGACTGGTTAATGCCCCTTTTGGGGCTAATCAATTTTTTCGAGGGAGATGGAAAGAAGCCACACCTCCCTACGCATTAATGCACTCATTTGGTGCTAATTAATTTATCCGGTTTCGAGACATTTATGTCTCACGGGATATAATTTCAGTCTTATCAATCGAATGGGAATAGACACACTCATTCGTTGGCAGCAGTGTTATAAGTCAGGAGGAGGGAAGGTCGGTCGGACTATCTGGAAAGAGAGTGCATGCATCCAGTGTATTGTTTTTGATTCCCATTTCCGAAAATTAATAGTGTCGTCTGACGTATTTGAATTTGGAATTTAATAATTTGTGCTGTTTATAGAGCAGTAGTCGTAGATGGCATAGTTGGCATAGTTTTTAATCCTAAAAAAAACACACAAAAAAACAAATACAAGTCTTATATGAGGGCCATGATGGCTGGGTTTAAGCAATCTTATATATTTAATATTTTATTTTCCTATTTTATCTTATCTATTTAGTTACCGCTTTGTGCAGTTGGCCCTGATAGCTCGGGTAGTTAAGCCACCTTATAGATCTAATTTTGGGGTTCTATTTAAGCCTATTATTCTAAATGAAATTAATGTCGCTTTCATGCTGCTGGCCCTGGTGGCTTGGTAATTTAGCCACCTTATAATCTTAAGTTTTAAGGGTTTTAACTAATTATATTAATATATCATATTTAATAATGGAATGAAATGAGATTATAGATGGTTAATCAGCATTTGTATTTCTTTTAATTGGGAGACACATAGACATAAACCGGGCTGTTTACTTGTGTGGACTCAATCCAGGTACCTCTAGTATGATTCCTAAAACCTGTTTGCAGAAATAGGTGCTGATTGAACCATTACAAAAAGCCCGTAGGCTTAATATAGATTATAATTATTTGTATTTTATACTATGCCAGAAAAGTGAAGAGAAGAAAGTATATTAGTTAGGTATGTTAGATTGTTTTGTTATGTTAAATATTAAATTTTCCCTATTTTATCAATTTCTTTAATAAATTTTATATTATTTCATTGGTCAGGTTTGGATTGTGGTTGGCTTCCAATAGAAATTGTGGGTATGAAGTTGGTGAGCCAATTTTCTTGAGAGAACATCTTAGTTTGTTCCTTTGTTCTTTATATGTATGGCAGATGTTGAATACATGGTGTAGATTCTCATCTAATGTGCAATGTGGGCATTTCGAGCCGTTGTTTTTCAGGGCTGATATGTATTTTCCCATACTGCCCGCCAGCAAGGTTTTCCAGTTCGAATCCGTTTAATAATCCTTTGATGGTGTATGTTGGTTTTATGAATCACAGTTTTTTGGATTGCGTACAGCGTGCGACCCCTAAGGCATATATCCCATTTTTTATTTGCCACTTGTTGGTTATCTGCTTGGATATAATGCTGTAAAGTTCAGGGACACTGTATTCAATGTTTATTGGTTCCTGCTCTGTGAATTTATTTTTGGCTGCTAGGTCTGCTTGTTCGTTTCCAGGAATGTTGATATGTGACGGAATCCACAAAAAATCAATGCGTTGATTTTGGTTATTCATATTGGTTAGTAATAAAAGCACATCTTTAAGGAGATTTTCACGTCCATTTGAGTGTTGTGATTCCAATGTCCTTAATACACTGAGAGAGTCGCTTATTATCAGTGTTTTTTTGGTGTTTTTGTTCCTGTATAATTTTTAGTGCTTCAGAAATTGCCCATAATTCTGCTGTATAGATTGAACAGTTATTGGGTAATCTATTTCCTAGTTCCAGTTGGAATTCAGGGCTGATTAGAGCTGAGGCTGTTCTATCTGGGTTTTGAGTTTTTGATCCGTCTGCGTATATTTTGACGTAATCCTTATATGTGCTGTCTAACAACGTCAATATCCGGGATCTAGTTTCCAGAGGATTAACTTCTTTTGATCCAAATGATGTTGCAATTGTGTTGACGTTGGGTTGTTTAATCATCCATGGGGTGGGGTTAGGATATCGGGTTTGTTCTGCTTGTAGTTTATCTATTTGTAGATCTTTACATAGTGTATGGATCAATTTTCCGGATGGTGGATTTGGTACTAATTTCCTGCTAAATGCGATATCGCACTTATCGATAATTTCTCGTGTTGGATGTCCTGTAATGTGAATGGAGATTCTGGCAGCATATCTGAGTAGGAGTTCTTCCCTTCTTATTGATAGCGGCATTTCTCCAGTGAGTATTAGTAATTCTTCCTTAGATGTTTTTTAAGTGTGCCTGTGCAATTGCGAAGCGCTTTAGTCTGTATGTTGTCCAAGCGCTTAAGCAAAGTGGTTTTAGCGGAGGCATACACTTGACACCCATAGTCTATTTTAGATCTAATTAGGGATCTATAGAGTGTTACTAGGGTATTTTTGATCTGCTCCCCATTCAAAACCTTTGAGGTTTCTCAACAGGTTCAGATCTCTGTTGCACCTTTGTATCAATTCAGTGATGTGATATTGCCATGTGAGATGTTGATCATAATACATACCAAGGAATTTTGCCGTCTTTTCGAATTTGATTAATTCTCCTTGTATGTATAGTGATGGTGGTTCGATCGGGGTTTTTTTGTGGTGTAAATATAATTCCTGTTGTTTTACCTTTTGATAGTTTGAATCCCCATTTGTCCGCCCATTTACCGATGTTATTTAAGGCTGATTGGAGTTCTGATATCACTATTTGACTTCTTGGGTTTCCTGCCTTCCATAAACCACTGTCGTCTGCAAATTGGGATAGGTCTACTGTTGTTTTAGTGGTTGCTTTTCCAAGGTCATTTATCATGATGTTAAAAAGTGTAGGACTCAAAAGACTTCCTTGTGGTGTTCCATTTTCCAGGGGATATTCTTCGGGATATTGGTCTCCTATCCTGGTTCTGATGTGTCTATTGGTTAGGAAGCTTTTGATCCAGTTGAACATTTTTCCATTGATTCCATAATGGTTCAGTTTTGCAATTAGTCCATTAGTCCAGACTAAATCAAAGGCTTTTTCGAGATCTAAAAAGATTGCTACGAGGTGTCGATCGCATTTTCGTTTGGCATTAAATGCTAATTTTATGCGCGATTCTAGCCTGATTAGTTGGTCTATGGTGGAACTTTTGTTTCTGAATCCACTTTGATTTTTGGATATGAGATTGTTACTTTCCAAATGGTGTTTAAGTCTGTTGTTAATCATCGTTTCAATCACCTAGCAAATTTTGTCGGTGAGTGAAATTGGGCGATATGATGTTAATTCTGCAGGTATATTCCCAGTTTTCCAGGACTGATTGATCATATCCAATAAAATTGTTTCCATGTTAGGTGGGATATTTTTGTATATTTCATAACCTAGGTTGTCTTCTCCTGGTGATGTAGACTTTTTGTTTCTGATAGCAGCTTTCCATTCTGTTAGGGAGAAAGCTTCATTCAATGGTGATGTTCTTGTGTTATGATCTTTGAAATATTCCGGGTGTTTGCTTTCAACCATTTCTCTATGTTTTTGAAATTGTGTAGAGTGGTTACTATTCGCACTTATCCCGGCGAAGTATTTGGCAATAGCTTCTGCTTTCTCTTTGTTTGTTGCTGTATCTTTGATATTAGGTGTGCTGGATTTTCTGTTGCCCTGCGTGGCTTTTGTTCCAATCCAGACCTGTTTGGCATTTCATTGTTTGATTTCAATGGTGAAGCAGTAATTTCTCCAGGATGTTTCCTTAGCCTTTTTGATAGTAGTTTTTGCTAGCTTTTATTGTGCTTTGTAATGTTTGTAGTCTGTTGCAAGTCCTGTATGGTTAAATGTATTGAGTGTCTTTTTCTCCCTAATCCTGGCTGTACAGTCATCATTCCACCATGGGTTTGGATTTTTTATGGTAGACTTGATCCCTGTTCCTGTTTTGGAGATGCAGGTTGATGCAGCTGCATTTATTGCTTCGAGGATATTATTATTGTAAATATCTATGTTGTCATCTTGTATGTCTGTAATTGTAAAATTGGTAAGTGATTTCTGGAATAAATTCTCCATTTTTGTATTTTTGCTGGAAGGATGGTTGGGACAGTGAGATTTATAGTTATAATGATGGGAAAGTGATCACTGCCTAATGTGGAGTCTCTGTCAGCTTCCCAATTTGATAATGCTGCTAATTTTGGTGTGCATATTGTCGAGTGCTGATAATGTTCCATCAACTGGGAAAGTCTAGTTTTGCTTCCGTCATTCAATAGCACAAGATTGTTGCTGAAAATCCATTTTTCCAGAAGGTCTCCTCTTGCATCTAAGTGGTTTCCACCTCATGTTTTGTTATGTGCGTTAAAATCGCCACATATTATGTATTCATTTGCTATAGTCACTAGTTGGTTATAATTTCCAGATATAGCTGGGTTGGGTTTTCCGGGATCATATATATTAAAGAGTTCAGACGAAAAATTTCCAAATTTGATGAGTATCGTTTGATACTCTAAGCAATTATTATTGGTAGGGTCTGTTAAAGTTTGGGATTGTTGTTCAAACGATGTATTGGGAAGGTTATCGATGACAAAGATAGCCAATCCTCCCCCTTTTTCCCTTCTTTTCGTGTAGTGTATTTTGAGTTGGCGTATCCGGGGATTTTTGGTAGTTGTTTTTAATTTAGATGGATTAATGTTTCTTGTATACATTATATATCAGGTTTAGTTTTAGAATTATGTATTTTATTTAATAATTCAGATTTATTTGTCATTAATCCCCGGCAGTTCCATTGACATATAGTCAGTTTCGATTTGGTTTTTTGGTCCATTTTTGTAGTAAGTTTAGTTATAAGTATATGTATTTAGTGATAATTATTCCATAACCACTAGGTGTTTCTCTAATAAAAACAAAAGTATACGTATTAATGGTATACATTGTATCAAATTGTTTTTAGTTAATTATGTGATACCATCTTGTAGATCTTTTAAGTAATTTGATATAGTGATTTGGGTGAAATATTCTAAATTATGTCCGCCTGTACCATTAGCATTGCTATTCGACCCGACTATTGCATTGTTCTGTTTAGGGTTTGTTTTTCATCCGTGACAGAATTTGTTTGAGTACGGATTTCCTTAATAAGGGTTTCTATTTTCGATTGGTTAGGATTGGATTTATTGTTTGCAGCTGGTATAGATTGTTGTTTTGTTATTTGGATATTCTTTGCTAATGTTGGTTGAGGATTGTTCTCAGTCAGCTTTTGGACTGATTGTTCAGAAATTGTGATAGTGTCTTCGGTTGGTGTTGGGTAAATGATTGAAGTCTTCTGTTTATTTCTTTGGATGTTTGCCTTTGTCTTGGCTATGTTATAGGGCAATTTTTCTGCATTCATTATTGCAACAATTTCGATTTCATTTTTCGAATAAATGTAATTTTTAAAATGGGGCTCTGTGTTCCATTACAGTTCGCACACTTAGGTTCTTTTCTGGTGCAAATGTTCTTATGGTTTCCACCACAGTTGTTGCATCTGGTTCTGTTTTTGCAGTTACTGGAATAGTGCCCCCATATCTTGCAATTGCTGCAAAAGCGTGGCTTATTTATGTAATCCAGAGTGGGATATGAGTGTCCATCAAAGTAGACCAACAGTGGGGGAGTAGAGTTGAAGTTAACGTTTATTACATTTGATATGTATCCACTGTTGGTTTTTAATCTGGTTGCATTGTTGATGTCTGCCCCTTGTTTGTACAGTTCATATGCTATTTCCTCGTTGTATAGATGATTGTTTATTGCATGCAGCTTAATGATCTTTTTGTAGACTATGTTGGTATTCCTTTCAACTCTGATATTTTCAACTTTGATATTTTGTTTTGTTCTTTCTATGTTGTCCTCTTTCCGTGTGTTATACGGTTTAATGGGATTGTTTGTCTTCGTTACGTTGTTGGTAGTTGTGTTGGTGTTGAGTGCTTTATGTCTTGTGATCTTGATATTAATCGGTCCTATTTTCTACAACTCCATGTATTTGGCAACCTGTCTCAGTGTACTGCACTGAACAATTACATAGTTTGTTTTCGGTCTTATGATCTTGTATTCGCCTTGGTGTGCTTTCGTTAGTGCCGCCGCTATGGTTTTGGTGTTCAAGTTGAATAATTTAGTGTTTCTTCTACTAATGTATATTGTGTGTTCCTTGTTGTGATAATGTGGTCTGCTGTCTCTATTTCGATCCATGCTCCCTGGTTTATTGTTTTTGTTCGGTTGTTGTTGATGTCGATCCTTCTTTATTGTTATTGTTATTTTGCTTTTGTTATTCTCTGTAGTGTTATGCTTGATTGATTCCAATTGTCTTTGTTTAGATTTAGGTTTTCCATTCATGGGCTGTTTTCCCTTGCCTCGTGATGTTGCTTGTCTTTTGGATTGGAAGGTTTGCAATTTACCAGGTGATAACAAATGGATGATTGTTGATTGGTCCAGGTTGCTAAGGTTTATTGGCTCTTCTAGATCAGTTGTGTTGTAATCTTGTGGTTGGGTATCATGGAGTATATCTTCAAGTTTTGTTTCTTTGGAGGGTCCAGGTGTTTGGCTCATATGATATTTGTGTTTGTTTCTCTTCAATGATTGGTCCAAATCCTTATTAATTTGTTGTTTTGGAACTATTTTACTTTCTTTTCCTTTTGGAATTTGCGTCTGTGGTGGAGATGGTGGTAGTGGTGACAAACATGGAGGTGGGCTTTTTGAAAGGTGATGTAGGTGGTGTACTTCTTTCTAGGTGAGGTGTAGGGACAGGTGTTCTAAGCATTTCTATTGTTTGGGTATGCTGTGTTGATGATGGTGATATTGAGGTTGGTTCTCATAAAGTTGTGTCCTTCTCCAATTCTATGTTCTTCTCTATGTGAGAAGGTGTTAAGGGATTTGCTTGATTTACCCCCTCCTTCACAATAGCCTTGCTTACACATGTAATAGATAGTGGTAGTTTGGTTTTGGGTGAGGTGTTCATCTTTTCCATAACATTCATAGTTGTTGTGTCGATGGGTGAGCATACTTGGGTTCCAAAGGGTTGAGATATTATTTTCTCCATCTCCCCATTCTCCATTGAATAGTTGGTGTTGTTGTCAGGAATGTGAGATAACACAATCAAAGGCCGCTCAACAACTTGGTTTGATGTGGGGCTAGAGGAAAATGTGCCAAACACTTTTTAAAGGAATATGGGCTATCCACAGTGGGAAGGGTAGCCGATCTGTTACTCAAAGCATTGCTTTGACTGTTAATGTTGGTGGTATTTGTCTCCCCGCTACAACATGTACTCATTGTATAGTTGCCAATGGGGCACATTGTTGTGTTGCCAATGGGGCTCAATTTTGAGTTGCCAATGGGGCTCATTTTTTCTACCAGTTTGAGGATGTTGTTTGTTTTCCTCATTGCGTACCGATTGGTATTCATTCTGATCTGTGTTCTAGTGACACGTGACATATCTATGCTATAAATAGGATGTCATTAATTTCAGTATGCACACTACTTGTTGTGTGTATAGTAATAGTATGAAATGAAGTAATAACGAAGTAATAATGAAAATTTAGTATGTGAGTATTGGAGAATAGATGATATATAATTTAAACAGCACAAGTGAATGATTTACCCGTAGGTTTAGCCAAAATAATTTGTAATTACCTTTTTAAAAAAATAATGAATTGAGTGGTGTAAAACGTTATTGATGCTGCTGGGCGGGTTGCCGGGCCACTTCTGTAGAAGAGACTGCTGGGCAGGCTGCTCCGCGGGCTGCTAGGCCACTTCTGCAGGTCTGGACTCTGCTTGGCGGGCTGCTCATGAAGAACGTTTCTTGAATTCACGATGAAGACTTGAGTTGTGAATGGCGTATGTTGATTATCTAGCGCAGATCACTATTTTAGTATCCGGGCCCCCACTTCTTTCGAGTGAGGTCAACCCAGTTGACGATAGTTTTCCGCTCTTTGTAAACACGTCTGTCTGACACGTTCACCACCTTACGAATGTGTGGGTGATAGCGGGACTGAATGAATGAATGAATTATGGTTTTAAGTGACACCGGCCACGAAGGGTCATTTGTTCACTATTTTACACTACCAATTAATATGGTAGTGATTTAGATTTTCCCGTGAGGAAGGAACGGTGCCACATCCCCACGGGCGTTTATGCATACATAGTATGCAATTTAATTTGGTCGTCATGCCGCACCTCTATAAGGGGCTATCGACATGAATGAAAGACCTAGGTGAGTGGGAATAGAACAGCCACGCACTCAACCCTATCAACCAATCGGAGGATGCAGAGCTAGAGGTGCAATGGCACCAAATGATGACTAGTGAAAAATAGTTTCCACTTCTAGTCATTTGCTGGTGTTGGAGTCAGGCAGCGGAGGAGGAGGAAAATGATCTGTGAACTGACACTTTGATATCGTTCGTCTTGCACGCCCTAGCCTTATCAAATCGAGTCCAGTTGTGGCTAGTGGACACCCTATACCGATATTGTGTAAGCCTCCTGTGCAATTGAGTCAATCTTTCGAGTTATATTTTTTCCTAACATCCTAACATTCCAATTTTTGTCTAGTACAGAGTGTACATTTGGTGTTTTCCCTATCAATTTTGTAAACTAGGTATGTCAAGTGCCATGTGGAGGTTAGTCAATGTCAGGTTAAGTGGGTTGTTAATTTTGATGGTGGAGAGCCAAAATTGATCAAGTTTGATTTTTGAAGAACGATATTGTCGAATAGAGTTTCTGAGCCGAAAGGAAACTCTGTAAGTATAAATAGCCCTTAAAAGGGCTTTTTGATGGAGTGTTACAGGGTGTAACCGATGTTCCCTTATTCCGTCCAGTGAGTCCCTGTGGCCTTCTTGTGTGTCTTGCTTTTGTTGTTCCTCCATCTTGATGTTGCCTCCTCCCGTCGTATAAATTCCGTGTTTTCCCTTAACAATTTGGAATACTTTGTGCTGTTATTAAAGTAGAGTATACAACCTCATATGACAGCCTATTCTCTCGTTGGTAGTTATTCAACGTAAAAAGTTAAAGTAATTAAGGTTATTGTGTAAAAATTTATTACAGCGTGTGCTGTCTTGCTAGATGGTCAGGTATTGACCATCTAAATCATGTTATAGGCCTTAGTTCTTATAGCTTAGATTATAATGCAGCCTTGTGCTGCGGGGCCTGATAGTCTGGTCTTTGACTACCTTATAGTAATATTAATTTGGGGATCTGACTTAGAGTAAATAACTTTATATTGCAACATTGTGTCGCTGGGCCTGATAGTCTTTGGACTTTGAGACTACCTCATAATATCTATTTGAGGCCATAAAACGGGAGACTATTTTAATGGTCACTTTTAGACCATGACGATATCCCGGGATTGTTGGGGTTCTAATCTGAACATGTAATCATAGTTTAGTTGTATACTAATGCTGTCAATGAGGCTGTATATAGGGAGAGTTGTAGGAGCAGACAGAAGAGAGGTGGTTTCCAAGACACTTGTTTGTTAATTTTATGTTGTTCTATATGTTGTTATTTTTAGCATATTTCAATGTTTATTTTGTTTTTTTTTCCTGGTGATTTCAATAATGTTACAGCATCCTGTTAGGTTTGGTTGCACAGGTATCATCCGTGATACGTTATACCCAGTGTAGTGTAGGTGGGCTCCTTTGAGGGGTAACGGAGTCCCTTCTGATCCTGTACATTCCCATTCCGTGAGGATGTGATTATTTTAAAATATAAGGTTAAAATCCAGGATTAGTGAGTTATTTGGTCTTGATGTAATTATTTTAATCTTATATATAATTAATGAGCCCTGTTGTTCTGAGTAATTATATTATATTTTGAATTTTTTTTTGAGGGTTACTGTTGGTTAATTGAATTACTTCCGGATATGTACTTGGTGCAGAGATGTTTAGTTTTTTAGATCTAAATATGTTCCTTTCCTTTAGTTTTTTTTTACAGTTATTAAATATGTGATGTAAGTCTTCAGGTAAGTTACAACTGAAGCAATTAATGTGTGTGGAAAAGGTCCTATATATTTACCAAAGCTGTTAGCCAGTTTTGTTTTTCACATGATTATTCTATTAATTTTAGACTGTTCATAACTATTGCACATAGGTGGTATGATTTTTCTATTGACTTCCTTAATGATGTTATGTAAAATTCTCACTTGTTTGCTTTTGTCCCAATCAGACTGCCACTTTTGATTAATCATTGAGCAGATTAACTGATATATTTCAGTTTGACTATACTTGAGTGGCATATAGTTTGGTTCGGTGAGTTTGTTTTAAGCCATTTGATCTGCTAAGTCATTTCCTTTTATGTCTATGTGGGATGGAATCCAGATAAACTCAACTACTAGATTTTAAGAATTTAGTATTTTTAATATCTGATTAATTTGTTTTAGGAAATTTTCTCTAGACTTCGTGTTGTTGTTTTGGATAGAAGTAAGGACACTGAGCGAGTCACTAATAATCAGTGTCTTATTTGGTTTGTTTTCTTCTATCCATTTTAATGATTCAAGGATGGCCCAAAATTCTGCTGTATAAATGGAACAGTGGTCAGGAAGACGCCTACCCATTTGTATGTTATGTTCTGGAATGACCCAGGCTGCAGCTGTTTTAAAAAGATTTGTAATTTTTGAGCCATCCGTGTAAATTTTTGTGTAGTTTTGATATTGACTATTTATGATTTCCAATGCCAATATTTTTAAATGTTGTTTTTGATTTTCTTTGTTTCCGTTATCTTTAAGGGAGATATTTACTTTTGTTGGTACATTACTCCAAGGTTCTTTATCATATATTATGTTAGCTTCTACTTGGAATATATGTACTGGAAGTTTGTTTTGTAACTCATGTACTATTTTCCCCATTGATGTATTATATTTCAAGGTTTTCCTAAAGGAAATGTTACATTTATTGATGGCCAATAGAGTGGAAGCATTTTGTCATGGGTCGACAGTCGGGTTGTATATCTTAAAATGAGTTCCTGCTTTTTGAGATGTAATGGCGGTTCCCCAGTTGTTTAAATGACGTGTGGATGCCGTGGTATATACTTGGCAGCCATAGTCTAGTTTGGATCTTATTAGTGCCCTATATAATATTAGAATAGTATAACAGGACTTTTTTTAATATGAATTAAGGTCGCATGCGCAACTATGTGCTTTCGCGACCAGTTAATGCCCGAGGGTCGGGTTATTTGAATGGTTAGGACCAAAGGTAGCTTTGACTACACTAGGCTGTGTTGTCGCAGTCTCCCCGGCACCCGCGTTAAATGGCAGTCTCTCCTTAGAGTAACATGTCGGGTCACGGCAGAGCAGGAAGGCACCCGGTTTAGGAAAGCTAGTTTATCAAATTGTTTCACTCTAGTTAAAGACATAATCCAATCGGTTTGATATCTTATTACTTCTAAAATGAAGTATTAAGTATCTGTGTAATTGGTGAATTGCCAAATAGTTTAGTTGTACTTTACATCAGTGTGAGAATAGGCCGAGCATGAAATCAAGATTTTCAACATCTAATCAGAACCCGTGTTACGTAAAAGTAGATAAAGTCGAATGGATCAGCCATGTTTTCGTCGACAATCAGGTTAGCCTACTTCTGTTTCTCAACACTCCTGGATGTTGCCATTGTTTACGCTTGAAACGCCCTTATTTCTAATCTAGTCCAGTTTTACTATGGACAGAAAAAATACCAATAATGTGTAAGCCACCTGTGCAATTATATCAAATTCATATAGTATAGAATTTTTCATCTTTCCTATCAATAAATATTTCTAGTGCATAGTGTACATGTTGTAGGTCATTAACAAATTTAATTGCTAAAATGTCTTAGCGACATAAATGAATGTAGTCACTGTTAGGTATTTTAGCTTGTTAATTTTGAGCGGTGGTCAAAATTAATCAAGTTAGATTTCGAGAAAGAGATTTTTTGAAAAGGGTTCTCGTACCAAATGAGAACCCTGGAGAAAAAAAAATAAATTAAAAAAATATTTTTTTTTTGTGTGTTGGAGTGGGGTGTGTTTGGTGTTATTTAATTTCTTCCTTCTTCTTTTTCTCTTCTTTACCCTTTTCTCTTTGCCACTTTCTTCCTACTACCTTCTTCCCTCTTTCTTTCTTTTTCCTTCTTCTCTCCTTCTTTTCCCTTTCTTTTTACTTTATCTTGTCGGTTGGTTGGTGTTATGTTTCCTTGAGCTATCACTATTTGATCCCGGTGTTCTCATCACACTTGTATTTATCTTGCCACTTGTCGGTTGACTGGTTTTACTGTACCTACATTGTGCCACTACTTAGTGTAATGCTCTCTTTTCCCCCTTTCTCCTTCTTCCCTTTCTCCCTTTTCTTCCTTTCTTCCTTTTCTCCTCGCATTACAATGTTTATATTATCCCCCCCCCCTTTTTCTTCCTTTCCCCTTTTCTCTTTTATTTTATATATTTATTTTAGGGTTTTGTTAAGTGGTTCTGCTTTTTTAAGCTAGCAGTATTACTATCCGCTCTGACCCCTTTAACCGATATGGCCCTGTTAATCATTCATCCATCCGGTAGTTATAATATTTATTTTTTATCTGTTTAGTTAAGGCATTGTTACGTGGGTCTGCTTTTGAGCTATCGGTGTTATTATCTTCTCTGGCCCCTTGATTGATAAATATTAACTCTATGGCTATGTTTATGTTTATTTATTTATTTGATGGTTTTGATATTTATATTTTGTGTTTTATGTCTATTGATTTTAGGTAATTAAGTATATTTATATAGGTAGTATTTACGTTTTTGTTATACCTTTTATCTAGAATTTGGGAGAATGATGTAACTGAGTCAAGTTTTCTTTGTTGTAGTTGGAGGACGGTACGTTGTTGATGGTATTTGTGACATATGTTGAATACATGTTCCAATGTTTCAGTTTCTGGACAGTGTGGACATTTATCAGGCGTGGGTCCTGTACTTATACGTTTCATAAGGCTGCCATTTAGTAATGTTTTACCTGTTCTGATTCTGTTGATGATTTTAATATCAATGGCTGCCAGGCTTTTTGGTAAACGTTGGGTTCTAGTGACCTCATTTTGTAGTTGGTATAGATGTCTACCCTTTGTGGAGTTTTCCCATTGTTGTTGCCATTTATTATTAATTCTGTCCCTGACTTGACTATATAGTTCCTGAGTGTTGTACTGTACGGGTTCAATTTGGTCTTTCATCAGACTGCTTTTTGCTGCTTGGTCTGCTTTTTCATTTCCAGGCAAATTGATGTGAGATGGCACCCACAAGAAGTGTATGGTTTGGTGTGATTTATCTGCTTCCCTGATGGTCAGCATAGTGTCCTCTAGCAGGGTTTGTCTACTTTTGGAATTACCTGTCTCAATACTTTCAAGTACACTAAGTGAGTCTGTTATGATTACGTACTGTTTTTGATTTTGTGTTACTATCCATTTTATGGCTCGGTTGATGGCCCACAATTCCGCGGTATTTATGGAACAGTCATCCGGTAGTCTTGTCGTAAATGTGATCTGATGTTCTGGGATCACTACCGCTGCAGCCGTTCTATGTAGTTCTTTAGATTTTGAGCCGTCAGTATAGATTTTTACATATCCATCATAGTTGTTGTTGACGAGGCTTTGTACTTGTGTTAATGTGATATTGGGGTTGTCACGCTTATGTACCAGTTGGAGTGCTGTTAGGTTGATGTTAGGTTGGTTATTTCTCCATGTTGTTCTGCTTGGAGTTCTATTTGATTGAGTTCTTTGCAGAGTGTGTGTATTTTGTTAGCTGCTGGAGGATGTGGTACCAGTCTTGAGCTAAAGGTAGTTTGACATTTACTTATTATGTTTCTGGTGGGATTGATCTCCTTATGTATTGAAATTCTACAGGCGTATCTAAGTATGTGTTCTTCTCTTCTCAGTTGTAATGGTGGTTCACATGCGAGGATTTGTAGTTCTTCCAGGGAGGTGTTCGGTAATGCACCGGTGCAGAGTCTAAGTGCTCTATATTGGATGCTATCTAGTTGTCTAAGTGTTTCCTTGTTGGCTGAGGAATAGATCTGGCAGCCATAGTCTATCTTAGCTCGAATTAAAGATTTGTAGATCGTTAGCATATTTTGCTGATCAGCTCCCCATGTAGTACCTTTGATGTTTTTAAGTATGTTTAGATCTTTTTGACATTTTTGAATAGTTTGTTGTATGTGTGGTTTCCAAATGATTGTTTCATTTAGTAGCATTCCCAGGAAGTGGGTCTCTTTTTGGAATTGGATGGGCTGATTCTGCATATATAGTTTAGGTTATTTAGGTTGTTTATTAGTTGGGGAGAAGAGCATGGCAACTGTTTTTATTTGGGATATTTTGAAACCCCAGTTGTTGGCCCATGTGCCGATGATGTCTAGTCCTTTCTGAATTTGAGTGATGTTCTTTTGACTATTGGGGTTTCCTGCTTTCCAGATACTACTGTCATCGGCAAATTGTGACAGATCAACTGGGCAATTTTTGAGATAGTTGGTTAGATTGTTGACCATTAGATTGAATAGGGTTGGGCTAATCACACTGCCTTGGGGGGTTCCATTATCCAGTGTATATGTTTGGGACAAGGCCTCTCTTACTCTAGTTTTAAAAGTTCTTCCCGTAAGGAAGTTTGCTATCCAGCGGTGCATTCTTCCTGTTATGCCAAATTGGTTGAGTTGAGAGATGAGGCCATTGGTCCAGACTAGGTCGAAGGCTTTCTCTAGGTCTAGAAATATTGCTATTAGGTGTCTATCTCTTTTCCTTTTGGCATTAAATGCTAATTTGATATTGGCTTCCAGACGGATTAATTGATCAAGTGTAGATCGTTTATTCCTAAATCCACTTTGGGTTTCAGCCAGTAGTTGATTTTGTTCTAGGTGGTGTTTTAATCTATTGTTGACCATTGTTTCCATTACCTTACAGATTGTATTTGTTAGTGAAATAGGTCTGTAGGAGGTTACATTAGTAGGGTCTTTGCCTGGTTTTGGGATGGCTATGATTATGGCTCGCTTCCATAGTGTGGGGATGCGACCTGTTCTCCATATCAGATTTATTAAGTCTAAGGTAATGCTCTGCATATTCGGTGGTAATTGTTTGTATATTTCATAGCCTAGGTTATCCTCTCCTGGTGATGTACTTTTTTTGCTGAGGGCTTGTCTCCATTCTTTCAGATTAAAAGGGTCATTCAGTGGCGAATCTCTGTTGTCTCGATCTTTGAAAATGTCGGGAAATTCTTTTTCTAATGTTGATTTTTGATGTAAGAACTCGTGTTTATGATTGTTATCGCTGCTGGAGTTAGCGAAGTGTTGGGCTAACTTCTCTGCTACTTCCATGTTGTTTTTTGTTCCCTGGATTTTCGGCGCTGTTGTGGGTGTTTTGCCTTTCATGGCTTTTATTTTATTCCAGATTTCTTTAGTATTTGTTTTATGATTGAGCTTTGTGCAGTATCTTCTCCATGAGTCCTTTTTTGCCTCATTTATTACCGTCCTAGTGTTGATTTCTGTTTGTTTGTATATAAGAAAGTCTGAGGCGGTTTTTGTGTGTTTAAAGCCATTTAAGACTGTTATTTTCTTATGAATGGCAATTCTGCAATTTTCTGTCCACCAGGGGATTGCAGTCTGTTTATAATGGAAACCTGTTGTTTTGGGTATACTCTTATTTGCCGCTTCGTTTATAATTTGTAGGAGATTGTCATAATATTTATTTGTATCCTCATCTTGGATTTCCGCAAGGTTTACTAATTTAAGTTGGTCTTTAAAGCTGTTCCAGTTTGCATTTTTGAGTTTCCATCTTTGTTGTGTTTTTTGTTGCTCCGTTGGACACGAGTCGTATATGGTGGTACATAGGGGGAAGTGGTCGCTGCCTAATTTAGAATGTTGTATCACTTCCCATTGGGTAATTACAGCCAGGCTAGGCGTCGCAATGATGAGGTAAATGGTAGAGAGTTTGCCTTGGCTGGGGTCTATACGTGTGGGGGTTCCGTTGTTCAAAAGTTCTAGTTGTTCTGCTGTTATGTATTTTAAGATGTTTTTCCCTCTCGTATCTGTGCGGTCACTACCCCATTCTGTGTGATGTGCATTGAAGTCGCCGCAGATAATAGTGTTTGTGCCCCTTTTCTTGAATATTTGTTGAAAAAGTCGGTTGGTGTTTTGGCTATATTGTCCTGGATCATATATGTTGTACAGATGTATTGTTTTGGTTGCTACTGTGAAGACAAGTTTTTGAAATTCAACTGGTGTTTCTGTTGAGTTCACATTAATAACTTCCTCTACTGCGTCTGTGATGGTGTCATGTACATATATGGCTAGGCCTCCTCCTTTTTTGCCGGTACTTCTGTGTTTTAAGAGTGTAGTTTGATAGCCTGTTATTTTAGGAATGTTTGTACTAGTTTTCTTAAGTAGAGTTTCTTGAAGACAGATGATCTTGGGCTTGATGATTGCTCCGTGGATTGCTGCGATTAGTTCTCCGTGGTTTTTATTTATCCCTCTGCAATTCCATTGCCATATAAATAACTTGTCTGGGGTCTTGTTTTTTGTTTTGTTAGCCGAAGCATTATTTTTATTTTTATTTTTATTTTTATTACTATTTCCAGTGTCCATTGTTTATGCTGTTGTTAATATTTTTTGTTTGTTGTTGATTTATTCGTGATGGGTTGATGCTAGGTAGTCCTGTATTTGCTGCATATATATGCTAATAAATTCATCTTTAGTAATTCGGTCGTTCCTCATTTGGTTGCTGATTGATTTTTGTAGTTTGTTTAAATAGGTGTCAATGGTTGTTCTATTGAAAAATATCCCGGTGTTTGCGGTTGTATCTAGGTTTCTCGTTCTCGCAGGTGTTAATGTTTGTTCCTGATTTGAAGCTTGCCTTGTTGTATCTTTGTCATTATTTTGTTTAGTTGTTTTTGGTTTGGGTTGTACTTCTGCCTTTTTTGCTTTAGGTATGATTTCCTTTTGCATAATGTTGTTTCTTGGGTTGATTATAGGAGATGTTTTGTTGATCCATTAGTCGAATAATAACTTTTTCTTGTACTGCTATGGGGCATTGGGTATCATATGATTTGTGTTCAGCCCTACAGTTAGCACACTTTGGTATTTTGATAAAGCATGTCCCTGTGTGTTTGCCGCCACATTTTCCACATCTTGGGTGTGAACGGCAGCGGGAAGAAAAGTGACCCCATTTACAGCAGTTATTGCAGTATCGGGGTTTGTTGATGTACTGCTGTAGTTTTATTTTAGTTCCATGTGGTCCAATTCTGACGTGTGCTGGTGGGAGTTGTTGGAATTCTAGTAGGATTGTTGACGTTTCCATTCCTAGATGATTTCGTAATTTGACAACCCTTTTGCAAGTTATTTTGTGAAATCTGAGGTCATATTCAATATTTTCTTGCGTTTTCCACACCATTGTTCGAGGTAGTTTAAGGATTGCTTTGTAGTTAGCTTGGTTTGCTAAATATGGTCTTTGGGTGTATTTATCCTTATCTTGAGTTGTGCTTGTTTTGTTATTGTTGCCCAGATTTTAGAGGGTGGAAATGTCCCTTGCTGCTGCCTTGGTCTGGAGTGAAATCAAAAGCCCACAAAGTGTAACCTCGTGCAAAATCGTGGTAGGAAATACCGTGATCGGTGTTGGTTCCTAACTGTCATGTGGCTTCGTACAGCGACAAGTACGACCTCAAGTAATTATTCTGGGTAACGTTGGGTTCGAAGGGTCGGGTATACAACGTTTTGCTATCGCGATTGAATTCAATTTTGGATACATTGCAGTGCTTAAACTAGAAAGGATTTTCATTGTGGGCTCCGTTGAGGGCTGCATTGCTAACGATACCAACGAATAAACGTTTGTCCAGCGGCAATGGTAAAAGATTTTACTTCCACACATCGTATCGGATACTTGGCTGTCGTTCTGCTCAAAGTGTGACTAATATCATTTCTCACTTATGTAACACTTCCACCCGACGTACTATAACCCGGCGTCTTGGATAATGGTTTTGTATTCATTGGCATGAGCCATCAAATGGAAAGCAGGACTGCTACGATTCAGTCTCAAGCGAATATCCACATCGTTCAGCAAATAAATCTCTTGAAACCATATGTCCAAAATGCAAACGATCGAACAGTTCTAAACTACGTCCTTGCAGAATTTTCTTTCGACGTTCGTTAAAACCCACATTGTGAGTATCGTCATCTGCTGTCAAGTCTGTATCGTTAAACTTATCAAAGCATGCTGTATCAGGTTTCCATACCACGCAAGCATCTAGATGAGTGTTCTTGGCTTCGTTTCCGTACGTGAAGAGATTTTCGAGGTACGCTTGGTAAGGGTAAGTATCCATGATACTGCTAACCAGTTTGTTATTCATGTACAAATCCAAATTGCTGAACAAGGAATGCATGAAATTGTTCAAGGGAGCTACTCGAGCATCGGCTCCCGGAACGGTGTTGTCTGTTTTGATCACTTTCACGTTCAAATACAAGTAACTACTGTTCAGATCGATGTAATCTGCAGATAGCCCTTTGATTTCAAACTCGATGGGAGCTGAATCCGCCAAGGAGGAGACGGGAAAAAATTCGACCCATTGGGCTTCTTGCATGGTCATCATAGTGGGTGGCATGGCAAATATATCAATTTCAGACTTGGAACAGGCACAAGACTCTTCGTACATCATTGTTTTGCAGTCTATATGATTTGTTTTAATAATAAAAAACGTCTAAGTCTCGAAAGGTTCTTTTTTTCTTAGTCCTTCTAGCTTTAGGGTTATGAAGACCTTTGAAAGGGTGTCTTCTTCGTCGCTTTCTACCTTGTCCTTGCTGTGTCATCAGGGAAGCAGGAATTCCAGACTCGGTTCCGTTCAGGGCATTCATAGGACTTTCTCGTCGGCCCAAAATCTCTTTTACTGTTTGAAGCAAAACATTTCTGCCTACTCTTAAGAAAGATTCTTTGGGGGTTTGTTTGTCAAGGAGGACATTTTGAAGAAATTCTTTGCCGTGAGTCAATGCGGCATCTTTTAAGGTGTGCAGTCCTCGTGTCACCATTGGTTTCAAAACGGGGACCACTGGACGAAATACCGATTTAAACATCGCTTTTAAACCATGTCCTCGTTCTCAAGCGACTCCTCGGTACACAGGGTACATAACGTTTCAGTTGTTAGGGAATCGTTTTTGAAAATGGATTTTCTCTGTGACTTTCTCTTTGGTAAATGGAATATTTTGTCCCAGATCTCATTTTATAGTAATGTTGACATTCAAAATACGACTTAATGACGGGCATATAATGAGTATGCACAAATTCGCAGTCAACGTGATAGGTATTTCCACCTTCCTCGTGAGTGATCATGGTAGAATCCACTTTGAAATGAATGGTACGCAGTAGCGGCACCGAAGTGTGTCACACTACGTTGTACTCTACTACATCGGAGTACACACAAATCAAGTTGAGTCCTTGGTTCATTGCTACAGGGAATCGAAAATATTTCGCAATATCCAAGTTACTGGTCATAGCTGGTATTGCTTTGTTCTTGACCAAACTGAAGTCTCCACCCAAAATATCATACAACTCAGGACAAAATGTAATGGCCATAATTGTATCCTCAGAAAATTTGATCATAGGCGACAAACCACTTTATGGTACTCAAAGGTAACACTTTTTCTGACTTTGTCCATGGCTTTACCAAACACAGTATTGCACCTGGTAGCAAGTGTAGTCACTAACGTTTGACCACTAAATTAATAATCTGCAGGAATGGTTAACAGATATGTGGACCGTTTAGTTTTAGGGTCCTGTGTTTTCATAGGGTCACTGACAGTGGTGCGTTCGTCTATGTTTTGTTGCAATTGGTTGTCATAAACTTCTACTTTAAAACTGTTTGTTTATTTGTGTAGGGTGTATCATTTCCACTAAAGCCACTTCCCAATAGACATCTCGATCCAAATGAATGGCTTGAGGTAATTTAGCCGTGTAACAGCACAAAGTGTTGTTAGGAAACACCTCCATGGAACTGTCACTGGGTAACATTAAGCAAAATTGGTTAATGTTGCTGTTCAAAATTCCAAAGTTCTTCTGTAAAATGAGTCACTCAGGGTTAAAGGAGTGTCTGATTGGAGAGATGGTTGTTAGGAGAATGTCTGACGTTTTACTCAAGGCTCCCGTTATTGCTGGTGTTCCCGTTGTAAGAGTATTTCATGGAAGGATTGGGAAGAAGATAATCGATGCACCTTCTGAGTAAAATGATCCACAATTGTATGTCTCCTTGTTGCAAACTCAAATAAGCAATGGCGGCACTGATGACACAATACACTACAAAGATTTGACAGAAAAAGACGATTTGAGTTTTAGGTACGCGTTCACCACACCACATTTACAAAGGTTGTTTTTGTAAATCTTGTAGAGAAGAAATGGGTGATGGAGTAGTCACTATAGTAGCTTAGGCTGTGTGGAAGGGCATGATGACGACTTCATTTTTGTGGATGGCCTGCGAAACGTCAATTCAAGAATCAAAACTTGGAGGATATCTTTTCCAACGTACTTTGACTTCTTTCACACGACGGGTTTTTACGTTCTGGGTTATTTGTTCGAAAATGCTTTTAATGTCGTACACTTTGTTTTATTTTTTGTGGCACGTTGTAACCCAGGCAAGTAAAACGTTCCTTTTGATGCTTCACCGTTCATGTCGTCCAATTTATAGACATCAGGATGTCGATCACGCACTCGTCCAGTAACACGAAACAATTCGGTGGTCCAGTTGGGTAACTAACCTTTGTCGGAAGTGCGTTTGGTTTTGCCCATGCGAACCCGATTTCCAGTTGTTAATACGCCACCTTTCATGGGGACAGCCATTGTCCGGGACGTACCAAAAAGACGCTCAAAAACAATCACTTCGTTGTCGGGTGTCACATCTTGTGGGGCACGTCCAATGCTTATATGGTAAGATTGATTGTATGCTTGGACTAATTGCGGTAAGACGTCGATGTACTTGAGAGTGTGTTGATGTGTAACCTATTTCCACATGCGTTCTTTCAAGGTGCGTTGGAAACGTTCCACGATGCTGGCTTTGGTTTCAGGATTTTAGGTGGTAAAAAAATGAATGTCACGTTTCGTTGATTCTCGTTGGAAACTTGGTTCAAACATTCGGCGCCTTTGTTGCTTTGCCATCGAAGAGGGTGACGACCACTTTGTTTCAACACTAGTTGGAGGGCTCGTGCTAACTCTCTGCTCGATTTGGAAGGCAATGGTACGACCCAGGGAAATTTAGAAAAGACGTCGACGACAAAAAATAAATATTTGTAGCCACGATTGTAGGTGGCTATATGAGAGACATCGGCTAAATTGACTTTCCATTGATGATCGATGCCTTGCACTTGAGTGCGACTTCTGTGAAATTTTCGTCGAATGGGTTTGTGTAAAGTGTACGTGTGTTGTTCTTGTAACCATCGTTGTACTTCAGGTAAATGGAGCTTTTTCAGGCAAGTTTTAGCAGCACGATACAATTTCTGAACTCCTCCGTAACCATCAGGGTGAGCTGGATCGTAGTAAATCCTGGTTAACACCGTCTCCATTGGTTTGTTAATAAAGCTCCCACTATGCGATGATACTATTTTGGGTGGGGCGAATTGATAGTTGTTTGGAAACGGTGTTACGTGTTCTATGTGCCTCGGTGTCAAATTGGATTTGGCTGGTATCACCAGTAAGGGAGAAACGGAAGAACACGAGGCCACTGGAAACGTGGTCACTGGTCCTGCAGATCCTGGTTTACGAAGGTAAGGTTGTGTCCTGGCTTAAGTGCCTCTTTTGCGGCTGACAGCTCGTTTATGTGGACTTTTCGTTTTCTGTGTTTTGGTCTTGTCACTATTGTTCTTTTTCTTTGGGGTTCGTTTGGCCTTTTTCTTGGGGTGATCTTTGGGAGCATTGAGATCTAATTTTGAGAAGGAACGAATGATGTTTGCTAGTTTGAGTATCAATGCAAGGATCGGCCAGGTGCGACAAGGCTACTTTGTTTCTGTCATGAAAGCGTTTGGTTTGATGTGGAATGTGAATGATGCCTTGCAGTAATTGACGTACTGTCAGGGTAAACCATCGTAAGACTTCTTTGAGACTGGCTTCTTAGACGCGACTGATACCGTACAAGGTACGATACAATTTGGTGGGAAGATGAGACTGAAGGGACGTCATGTTGACGATGTATGAGACAAGGTCAAAGTGAGCTAGTTTTGTTAAATAGATTTTATAGTTGTATCGACGACAAGGACGTATACACGACAAGTTCTCCCTGTTGGCACCAGTCATGAAACCAATGGGTACAAAATCGCAAATAATCGAGGTGAAGATGGGGTTTAAATCCACGAGTAAAGAGGCGTGTGGGTTTTGAGTGGCATCATCGTACGCATGAGTCAGCCAAGGTGTTCCTAACTGTTTGGCTAAGACTTGCGATGTATGGACTTTTAAACAAGAAAACGGAATGAGTATTAAGACTAATGGTACGATGGGCTTTACTTTGTTGAAACAAAGTTTGTGTAATGTAAATGGCACTGGCGTTAAGACGATGCCCTTTGCACCTAAACCACAGTTTAATTTCTTCGACTTCTCCTATCATGACGTCGAAAATGACGAAATGAGTTTGACTGGGGCCAGACACGATCCCATCGTCTTCGCTAAGAATGCCTTCCACAAACACAATGGAATCATCTTGACGTTCTTGCAAGAGGCTCCATGTCGATTGCCGCTCTTTGCAACACCACACGATGCGTTGAGGTGAACGGTCGATCAAATGATGTTTATGTGCGATCAATCGTTTGACAAATTCGGTTTAGCCTAAACCGCTCGGGCCAGCAATTAAAATGTTAAAAGGATGACGAAGATACAAGGCCTCCCAACTAGCATGATCTAAGTGTTTGTCAATGACCTTGAATGTCGAGGAGGAAGGAGTAGAAATAGCACAGGTAGCCATAGTAGTGTAGGGTATGACACTTTTGACACAAAAACAGACACGATAAGAGGTTTTGATACTTTTTTCAGAACATGTTTATTTCAATTCATGTTTAAACTTGAACAACACGAAATATAAAAAACATAAAGGCCAAATGGATAAGTACAGGAATTAAATACACATTGTAACGATCAAAGTGACATATAAACAAGTCTCTGTACAACATCTTTTTGGTAATCAGCGTGTCCTAGAGGTAGTGTGTAATGTTTTTACAATCTCTACATTGGGTACAGTCACATAGGTGTCCTTTCGGAATGGTCTTATGGGAATGTCCATGACAGTCTTGTCTTGAAAAGAGTGGTTGTTCTCGGTGACTGATCCTTCTTCTTCTGGCACTGTCTCTAATACGGGTTTAAAAGTAACTTTTTTGACTCGACGATGGATTTTACGATCACAACGCTTAAGCATAATGGGATACTTCTTTTGTCCAAGCCTCAAAACCGCAACATTTCCTGTCACGTACATCTGTCCAATGAGGGTGTAAATTACAAGCTACACACACATCGTCGTACACCTCTTCCGTACCTAAAAGTTGACGATTTTGTTTTCCTGTAGCGGTCAAGATGTATCCAAAGGAAAGCGTAAGGTTTTTAACAGAATGAGTCTCGTGGACATTAAAAGGAGTCACCATTCTGTCTTTGTAGGTATTGGTCGTAAAGTGACCACGCACAAGGAATCTACGGGTAAACGAAATCCCAGAAAGCAAGTCACTGAAACACACACTACACGTCGACCCCAATTTATGGGACACAGTTTTCGTACCACCTTCAATAAATAGGTGGTAATTTAATTTTTGTAGTTTTTTAACCACCTAAATCATTATTTGCTGTGATAAATTTGTTATAGCGGTAGGTTAATAATTTATCATGGGTAAAAAAAAAACAATCAAATAATTATTCATCGTAAAGAAATGATACCCATGTTTTATATTTTGTTTGAAAACGCGGCTAGTTGTATATCATCAGCGACATATTGTATAGATTGGTTATGAATAACATAGTATTTACCAGTGGGGCGTGTTGATGGAAATATCTTATATCACGATCCATGAAAGATATAACCGGTCACCGGTATTGGGGTCTGATTTTTGGAGCTGAATTTAAACAAGTCTCTCTTGGGGGGACGGAACTCAAATTTTCAATACGATTATCTAAACTATCTCTATTGATGTGATCAACAACGAATCCTTTACTAATTACTAGAGCATAACCGATTAGCATTTTTCTACCGATTTCCGATTCCGGATTTTGGGCATGAAATTTTTCCGATTCCGGATACGATTCGATTAATCGGAAATGCTAAATCCGTATTTTTTTTCTAAAAAATTTCATCTTCCGTTTCCGGGTTTCTGGTATCTGGTTTTGCCGTGTCTAGCATGTTACTTAGTACTTTACCATATCCGGCTTCATTTCCTGATTTCACCCACCAGTTCAAATAGATTGTCTCACAGCGTGGTTGTGTTGACCATATTGGACTTTTCTGACTTCTTATTTAACTTTATTAACGCACTATCGAATGACACACAGTGTTAGACACGGTGCTATAGAAATTCAACTTTATTATTTTTATTATCCGAATCGGTCGTTCCTGCCTTGTCCGACTCCGATTAATCGGAAGTTCATACTATCCGGTGGAATCCGATTTCCGGATCAAAAGTCGGTTATGCCCTACTAATTACCCCATTGTAGCACTCGTAAATCAATCGATGTGCGAAATATATTTTTATCAACATTTTTTCCACTAACATCAACCACCATATAACCTCTATTATTAATCGAACCAATTTTTGTCTTTATCGGCGGTGTCTGAAAATCCCACGTCGTGATGTTTCGTAATCGCTGTAAGCAGGATGAGCAATGAATTCAATCTGATCCATATATTTACTAAGTAAATTAACTATTTAATTGTTTATCGCGATGATTCCCTGTAAGGTACCCCATGTCATCAATTACATTATATTTCTTTAAATAATATCTAGCTAGTTCGCAGAATCTCTTTCTGCCACAATTGATACATAATTGAGTTTTATCATGTAATCCAAACCCGCAATTGATGCATTTAACGAGTCCATGAGAACAGTTCTTGATTTGTTGATTATGAAATGCATAATACTCTCCGACACATCATCGTCGGCATAAACCATTATTTGCTTTCTATATCCGTCTACAATTATTTTGTACCATTGTTATATATATATATGTATATATATATATATATATATATATATATATATATATATATATATATATATATATATATATATATATATATATATACGAATGCTGCTATCAGGGGACATACTTGCATAAAACCAATCATTCGGGGACATTTGCTTTTCAGATGGTTTAAACATAATTATTTAATATTTATTTGGTGGCTGCCTTTTTAGTAATTAAGCTGAAGAACAAAATTAAACCTCACTGATAATTCACTTCATAATATATCATATATATATATATATATATATATATATATATATATATATATATATATATATATATAAATGTCCCCTGATAGTTGTCCCCCGATAGTCAAGTTTTTTTTGTCCATGCTCATTGCCAAACTTTAGGGTACAATGTATATATTATACATACATGTACTAACAATGTCATTGTGGGCCTTACTATATACATATCCACCTATTCGGGTACATTCACAAATATATAGAGGGTATTTGCTTGAAACAAGTGAATACTGGATATATTTCATAGAGTGGGTTAAAAACTCAGTCTTTTCATGAGCAACTATTATAGTTTTGTTATGATCAAGCATATTGTCTAACAACTTTTATAATACACTGAAGAAGCATAAAAGTTAATGCATCCCCTCAATGTCAGCAGTTTAAAATGCTCCTTCCCCATGCAAGGTAAATAAGCTGATAAAAACAAAAACAAAGAAAAAAGAAACATGTTTATCATTGGTAGGATTTTAACCGCAGTCATTAAGTTTTCCAGAAAGCCATCTTTACCTTTACATTATGCAAACATCATGAAACATTGAAATTTCTTATATATAATATCTAATGATGGCTGGTGAATAGTTTTTTTTCTCACTCTATCACAAATAATTCACTTGTAAAATTCAGTAATTCACTGCCTAGCATACAATAAATATATACATTAATTAATTATGTATATTTACTGACAAATATCTTACTCCTCTTTACAAAGTTCCTTATTCATTTGTGGTAACCAAATATGCTATGTTTTCTAAAGACTCTATAAAGTGTTATAAACCTGTAGATTATCCTTCATGTTACTTTAAAAGTTTTCTGTCTCAACAAAAATCCACAATGAATCAGTATATTTATTTTTTCAAACCTGATTTATTGAAATTGTTACATTAACCATTTAGATACAATTATACTTTAAATGCATCGTAAAATGGTTTGGATAATTTGATTTTCATGTTCTGCATTAAAAATTATATTTTAACCTTTATATATTTTAAATGTTTTTTTTTCTGAGATTTTCCATCGGTTGACTAAATACAATGTTATTTCTCATTTATAAAATCTTTCTCAAAACCATTTGTTTCCTTATGTCTCAAATTTGTATTCAGTTCAATGTTGGGTTTATATCATGGTTGTTATTCAAACAAGACAACGCTGTGTATCTTTTCCCTTTTTGTTTACATAACGATATGTAAAGCTTTCTATCATCAATAACAAATATCTTCTTGTTTTTCAATGCATATAACATAACAGTTTTGGTACAGTTCAGTTGGTACCTTTGAAATAATTTATCAACTTCTTTTTCATGGGAGATATATCATTTTCATTGGAAATCATTTTCTCCTGGTGCTAATGGGTAACCCATGAAATAGTCATAAAAATGTAATTTAATCACCAAAAACACTTAAAAATATCATAGTTATCTTATGTTTTAAATTTATTTTTTCCCATCATGCCATGCAACTACTCCATGTTTGTATATAATTTGATTGCTAATTACACATCTTACTCCAGTCACAATCATCAGGAACAGGCCATAATCTGGTACAAATTCAAGTTTTACACCTAATATATCTTTAACCTTATATCTTGTGATAGTCATGAAAAACTTTGAATAACCTAACTTAATGAACTCATTGCATATTAATATATAGATTGTATGTACCCATATGCTATCAACCTCAATATGAAAATGTTATGTCTAATTATTATTAAAAGATTTACTTGTCTAATGAATTTCCAGATAAACCGAAGAATTAAAATGAAATTAAAAAACATGGCATATGATGGTATAAGGATACGCTGCTTAATTGGGATAACTTATTATTTTGAGCTAATATTTACATTCCATTAGGTGTCATTTTCCTCCAGTCAAAGTACATAAGTGGGTCCTGATCTTAGAGTAAAGGCTTGTAAATGGTTATCTTGGATTCATCACCTCTAATTTGTGATCTAATTAAATTAAATCAAACAATTTTGATAATAAGTAGATCATCAGACCTGGATCCAATTGTTTACCCAATACTATTAATAATTCTTTATAATCATCAGACCTAGATCCAATTGTCTACCCAATAATACTATTACCAATTCTTTATAATCATCAGACCTGGATCAAATTGTTTACACAATACTATTAATAATTCGTTATTTACCGAGGGAACTCATTTAGACGAAAATAATTTTACCTTGAGGTCCTCTAAAAATGAGAAACAATATACATCATGCAAATAGTTAATAGAAATTACTATTTAGTTCAACATGTCTTGAGTAAAATTAATTTGACTTAAATATCATCTCCTTTAAATACTAATATTTTTGGCAGCTTTTACAGCCTATGAAATCTTTTTCCACAGAAATATACCCTGTTACATGCTTAGGCTCGAATAAGCAGCAACACAGAAAGAGTGAAAACTAACAAGCTTGTATAACTTGAACAATGAATTTATTAAGTACAATTATTTTCATAAAATAAATTAACTTATTGTTTTAGAGAATCAAATCCAACATTAATCCAATATAGAATTCACAAAAATAATCCACTAATGGAATTTGCAAGAGTCCTGATAAATAAATGTTCTAATAGTTCCAAGTTCGAATCTTGACGATGTAATCCAAAATGGCTGACAATGTCACGTGATGCACTTCTCGTTTAATTATCATCCAAATGAATTATGAGCACATGTTTTCTCCTCCAAATAGATAAATAAATTTTCTTTCTTCAATGAATTGACACAATGTCCAGAATAATTATAACTCAAATAAATATACACAACTAATATCTTAAAGCCCAGAGATTCTACTGAATTGTTCTATCCCAAACAACAGTCTATATAACTGTTTTTCTTAAGTAAACAAGTGATCACGTGATTTTCTAGAAATTGATAGAAGGTCAGAGGTAGAGTCTACCTTCAGCAAGTCACGTACTAAAAGAATGATCTAGAAGAAAAACCATCCCCAATAACTAAAAATATAAAGATGTCCTTGAAATTAACCAATAGTTTTAAAGAACTGTTTATCAATCTGAAGCAAGGTCAGATATTGAGGTAAACAAGCCAAGGTCAGCCTGTTTACAACTAGAATCTAAGTCAGCCTGAACTTTCTAGAAAAAATCTCCCAATTAATGAATATTAAACCCTAAATGACAAATTTGGATTTAACAATTAAAAAATAAATAATTTAAATCCAAAAGCCGTAACACCTTCCCCCATAAAATAAAAAGAAAGGTTTATATGATAAAACTTTCTTTTTATCACAAAACAATTTACATCTAAGTTTAAAAGAACTAATATAAATTACACAATATAATGAATTATACACGGGAAAGAGCGCCTGCAAATTATATTATCTAGAAATAACCTCAACCTTTAAACTTGCCCATGTCCCACAAAATGTCCTAAGAAAGCCACTCTAGCAGGGCAGAACTCACTTTTAAATAAATTAACAGTCAGACACGCATTAGTGAGTCTGTCAAAGAATTTTCTAACTGTTGCTATATGTTCTCTCCAGGTGTCGTTGTAAATGATGACGTCACAATTTTTCTAGACCAGTGATGCTCATTTTTATGAGACGTTGAAATGGACTTTCTTTATATTGGTAGAGTCCTTCTGGAGTCACAATGTTGAGTTTTCCTTTGCTCTTTCCGTAGTGGAATCTGCCAAAATCCTTTCAGAAGGTCAAAATTTGGTGACATACCTGGCATTCCCAATTTATCAATAGAATAGTCAATTCTTGGTAATGGGAATGAATCTGTTTTTGTCACTCTGTTCACCTTCCTTTAATCAGTGCACATACGGAAAATTTTATCTGGTTTTGAAACAAGTATGCATGGTGAACTCCAATCACTTTTACTGGGCTTGATAAAATCATTCTCCAGCAAATATTGAATTTCCTTTTTCAAGAATTCCTGTTTGAGTGGACTCGTCCAGCATAGATGCTGTTTGGAATTTTCAATTTCAACGTCATGATAATTGTGTTTGTCCTTGTAAGAATATCTGAACATAAGTGCTCATATAATAATAATAACTTTCAGTTCATTTCTTTCTTGCACTTGCAAATGAGAAAGTTTCTGGTCTAGATTTTTCATAATTTCTGAATTCCAACAATTCGTCGCTCCAATGTCAGTAAAATCCGATGATATTCCTTCAGTGTGTGGGACAGGTACCACTAAATTAATTATATATTTAACATGGCTATCTCTTTCAATATACTGGTACTCCTATAATTAATTTAGATCCCAGGAGCACTAATACTATAATTTAACTAATTCATTTTCTTCTCAACTTTGTACGGGCCATAATATCTAATCTGAAGAAAAGTAAGAAGAATGAACAAGAGTAACACAACTCCAATATCAGACTCAAAAGTTCTCTCCCTTGTAGTTCTTTCAAACCATAGTTTCACTTTTAACTAGAATTGCTGAATTGGGCATTCATTCATAACTTGCCGGAAAATTCCAGACATGAAGTTTGAACCTTAATCAAGCTGAATAGATTTGGGAAGGCCATACTGAGTAAAAAACTTTATCAAAGCTTTTACTGTAGTTTTAAATTTTATATTCCTCAACGGAATAACCTCTGGAAACCTTGCTGACGCACACATAATGGTCAACAAGTATTGGTTACTTGACTTGGTCTTAGGTAAGAGATCTACACAATCTGCCATAATTCTACCAAATGATTTATCAAAGGCAGGAATAGGTTGCAGATGAGCCTTAGGTATCTCTGATTGTTTTTTCCTACCATTTGACAAGTATGACAAGATCTACAGTATTTGGCAACATCACTTTTGATTTTTGGCCAATAGAATTGAGTCAAGATCTTGTGATACATTTTATTAATCCCTAAATGACCAGCCAAAAGAGTTTCATGGGCCAAATTAAGTATTTCCTGTCTGTAAGGTTTTGGAACTACTATCTGATAGTTCACTGACCACTCATCACCAACAGGTACCTCGGAAGGTCTCCATTTTCTCATAAGAATTCCATTTTTAATGAAATAACAGACAGGAACTACAGTGACTTCAGTCTCATTTATGACCCTTTGAAACAAACAGGAGATCTCAGGATCTTTTTCCTGTTCAACGACAAGTGACTGTCGTTTATCACCCTGATTAAGAGAATGAGTTGTTAAAAGAGAATCACTATGATCAATACCTTCTGATTGATCTAAACCAAAAATAAAAGTGACCTCATCAAAAACCTGACCTATACAAGGGTCAGTTGAAGGAATGCTGCCTTCTGTAACATCATTCTCAAAATCATCACCCTGATTAGAATAAAGAGAATGAGTTGTTAAAAGAGTATCACTATGATCAATACTTTCTGATTGATCCAAACAAGACGTAAATGTGACCTCATCAAAAGCCTGACCTATACATATGTCAGCCAAGGGAATACTGCCCGTTTCAACTTCATTCTCAAGAGCTTTTTTTGCCATAGCTCTGGTAACTGTACAAGCTTGACATATATCAGGGATTTCTTTTTCAATTGGATCAGCTTTCTGATCCAAATTAGGCTTGTCAGTTACAAGTCGATTAACCACAACCTTGTCTCCAGCTAAGTCGTTGCCTAGCAATAAAATCAATGCCCTCTACGGGTAAAACCGAGACTGTTCCGATTGTCACAGGTCCTGACACTAAGTCTGATGACAAATTTACACAATGGAGAGGAACATTAACAACGCCGCACTCTACTCCCTGAATAAGAGCACTTTCATTATAAAAAGACTTCTCAGGAAAAGGCAAAGTACCTGACAATAAAAGAAACTCCTGTGTCCCTTAAAAATTTAATAGGGGTGGGATTGGCCAAATCACCCAAGAGTGATATAGAACCCTTTGATATGAATGGTTCATAATTCTCCATATCAAAATCAGACTGGGATTTATGAGACCCAACAAATGTATTGCTTTCAATACATGACTGTGACCTTGACCTCTTGTAAATAAGAGCATTTGGAACAGGTCTGTCTTAATTCTGTTTCCTATGTTTTAATTTGTAGCAATCAGAAATAACGTGTCCTTTTTTCTTGCAAAAGTTACACATCGGAAGAGACAAGGATCTAGAATCAAACTTCTCTGAAGTCTGATTTTTGAAAGTTGTGTTAGTTTGAGTTTTAGAAGGGCTTGAATTAGGCGGAAATACTTTTCTGCCATTAAATTGTTGAGTAGAAGTCTTATTAACAAAAGGAACTTTATGTGTCAAAGAATATTCGTCAGCAGCTCGAGCAGCATTTTCCAAGGTTTCAATCTGATGCTCATCAAGATAAGTTTTAACATCATTATGGACAGTTTTTGAACTCTTCAATTAATATAATTTGCTTGAGATTTTGATAATCTTGCTCGACTTTTTTGGCTAAACACCATCTATCAAACAACTGCTCTTTTTGTCTAGCAAATTCGACATGAGTTTGTCCAGCTTCTTTTCTATAATTTCTGAATTTTTGCCTATAAGCTTCAGGGACTAACTCATAACCTCTTAAAATGCATTCTTTAACTACGTCATAATCACTGCTTTGCTGAACAGACAGTGAAGTGTAAATCTCACTAGCCTTACCAGTAATTAAACATTGTAGTAACCGAGTCCAATTCTCTCTTGGCCACTTTAAATTTTCTGCAACTTTTTCAAAATGAATAAAATATTTGTCTACTTCTTTTTCTTTGAAAGGGGGCACTAATCTAATATTCCTTGCTAAATCAAAATTTTGATTTGAAGTATGATGGTGATTCTCACTTGCCAGCTCTAATTCTTTCATTTTACACTGATATTCCCTTTCTTCCTTCTCTCTCTCTCGTTCAATTTGTTTTTCTTGTAACCTTTCCTGTCTCTCTCTCCTCTTTTTCAAATTGTAATTGTTTTTCCTTATCCCTTTCCTGAAATTCCAGCTTCTTCAACTCTAATTCTCTCTCTCTCTCCTCTCTCTCTCTATCAATCTGCATCTGCTCTTTTTGTAATTCAATTTGTTTCTCTTTCTCCTCTCTTTCAATTCGCATCTGCTCTTTTTGTAATTCAATTTGCCTTTCTTTCTCCTCTTTCTTTCTGTCATATTGTAATTGCTTTTCTTTCTCTCTTTCCTGTCTCTCATTCTCCTTTTCCTGAAATTCCAGTTTTTTTTAACTCTAATTCACTCTCTCTCTGAAATTCCAGCTTCTTCAACTCTAATTCCATCTTAAATTTTAATTCTAATTCCTTCAGTTTAATGTCAGAGTCTGATGCAGACTTACTGACTGGAATCAAAGCACTTTGTTCCAAAAGATCCTGTTCTACCAAATACTGGACCAAAATCTTTTTGATATCTTGTTTCGTTAAAGAAGCCTTCACTTCAATAAGATCGTATTTTTTGGCAAATTGAACCAACTCATCTTTTTTGAAAAGATCTAATTGCTCCTGGGTAGGATTAGAAAGAAATATTTCTACCTTAGATGTCATTTTAATACAAGCGTGTCAGTCTCACTAAAGATTTAAAATTTTCCAAAACTAGGGGAAATTCAAATTTAAATTCAAATTTATTTCAATCCCGGACGAGCCCCCAATTTCTATGTTATGTGCTTAGGCTCGAATAAGCAGCAACACAGAAAGAGTGAAAACTAACAAGCTTGTATAACTTGAACAATGAATTTATTAAGTACAATTATTTTCATAAAATAAATTAACTTATTGTTTTAGAGAATCAAATCCAACATTAATCCAATATAGAATTCACAAAAATAATCCACTAATGGAATTTGCAAGAGTCCTGATAAATAAATGTTCTAATAGTTCCAAGTTCGAATCTTGACGATGTAATCCAAAATGGCTGACAATGTCACGTGATGCACTTCTCGTTTAATTATCATCCAAATGAATTATGAGCACATGTTTTCTCCTCCAAATAGATAAATAAATCTTCTTTCTTCAATGAATTGACACAATGTCCAGAATAATTATAACTCAAATAAATATACACAACTAATATCTTAAAGCCCAGAGATTCTACTGAATTGTTCTATCCCAAACAACAGTCTATATAACTGTTTTCCTTAAGTAAACAAGTGATCACGTGATTTTCTAGAAATTGATTGAAGGTCAGAGGTAGAGTCTACCTTCAGCAAGTCACGTACTAAAAGAATGATCTAGAAGAAAAACCATCCCCAATAACTAAAAATATAAAGATGTCCTTGAAATTAACCAATAGTTTTAAAGAACTGTTTATCAATCTGAAGCAAGGTCAGATATTGAGGTAACCAAGCCAATGCCAGCCTGTTTACAACTAGAATCTAAGTCAGCCTGAACTTTCTAGAAAAAATCTCGCAATTAATGAATATTAAACCTTAAATGACAAATTTGGATTTAACAATTAAACAATAAATAATTTAAATCCAATAGCCGTAACAACCTGAGTATTGGAAACATTTTAAAATTGTTAAATTCTTGACTTTGATGGAAGAAGTTTTCATATGTGATGTTGATCTTAAATGGTATTAAGTGCAGAGTAACAGTTTAATAACACCTGTAGGTACTCTGGAGCAGCTCCATGTAGACATTATGCACAAGGTATGTTTAGTGAAAATCAATCTTTTCATATGTTTTAAGCCATTTCAGTAATGTAAAAAAGGCTTTTAGTTTAAACATTTAATTTTATAACTGTGTAGTTCAAGATTATAAGTTCTTTAATACAGACAGTAAAGGATTAGAATGAAAACCAATGGTTTTTCTCCTTTTGACGATACAAACATTGTAAATATATGTGAATATATAGCAGATGAAATTGAGTTATGACAATAATTTTAAATTGTTTAAGTCATAGTGAAAATTCTCTTAACTAAAATATCAGCATTTCGGCATGGTATATAGAGCACAAAGATGAACAATGAGAAAGTTGATAAAAGAGGAGAAGAAATAAAAAAGAAGTTACAAGCAGAAACTTAATTAAAATGTGTATGGCATTGTGTATGAAATTGCAAAAATAAGGAGGAAAGAAAGGGGAAGAAATTGAGAAAGTTACAAAAGAGGCAGATATAAAGTGAACTGTACTGCTTAATAGAGTGACTTACATAATTGACATTGTATGTAGATGTTCAGAATGAAAGGTAGATACACAAAAACACTTTATTTTGCATAAAGTTTTCCTGGATTAAAGAAAAAATAATACACACTCTATAATCATAAGATTTTTATGTAAATGTTATTACATACTATGTTTCAACAATGCAATAAAAAAAGAACACACATTAAAAGTAAGATTTGTTTATTCAGCATATTTCATCCACAACCAAACGTGAACTTTATTGCCAGATGAGCTAAACATGTAAAAGGTGAGGATGTACTATATAAATATCTGTTCAAGGTACACAATAGACAACTGATGACTGACAATGCATAACCACACCAAAAGCTCACTCTTAAGGAATCAATCAGATACTGTGAATTCATTTAACTTTGTGGCTTAAGTGAAAGATTTAATTTGAGTACTGTGTAAAGTCATGGATACTGAATTTTGTGTACTGAGTAAATTCACAGACATAATTTTGTGTACTGGGTAAGGGATCCCATAGTTTTTGCAAAATAAATAGCCATAAGCTGCACACAGGGTTAAAAGACGCAAATTAAAACAAAATGGTGTGTCTGAGAATGCAAATGTGTATTTGTCATTAGTGAATAGGACTTATTTTATATAGGAAAATACAGTATATAAGCCACAAAACATTTACCAAATTTGGTGATCCTAGCATAAACCATGCTAGAGGTAAGAGGCTCATGTAGGTCTGAGATCACTCACATGACTAACAAAATAATTAGGGTACAAAGTTAATGTACGAGAACTTTTGATTCACATTTTGTAACTCGAGGAAGGAGTGATACAATTAAAAAACAAGGTTTCAGTAGTTTTTTGTGAGGTATACAAGGGTTTAAATGATATAGTGAATCTCATAGCTCAATGTATATAGGTGTGCACTTTTGTCAAGGTTAATATTAAGCATAAGAGGGTCACTACCACTGAAACACACCTCAAAATTGTTGATTCTACAAATAAATGACAATTCAAAATGTAAACAAGAGCCTATTGGATGAACTGATGCTATACTGGCCGAAAATAATTTTCAGGACATCAATATAAGAGTATTTTTTTCTTTTTAACCAATAAGTGTTGAAACCATTGCTGATATTCTTGAGCAATAACAAGATTTTCAAAGTAGTTACTGTGACAGCCATACTGGGCTTAAAATTATTACCATTTTCATTTTGGACCAACTAGACATCATCTGAAGTCTTTTGGTGAAAACCCCATGTCAACAAGACCATCCTATCAGTAGGAGTACCAAGATGGATGTCATATCAGCCATATTGGATATAAGATTGGCACCATTTTCATTTAGAACCAGCAAGATATTGTAAGAAGTCTTTTAGTAAAAACCACATGTTGATATGGCTATCCATTTAAGAGAAGCAGCAATAAAAAGATTTTCAAGATGGTCTCTGTGTCAAGTTTTATGTAAATCATCCAAGTAGTTTAGAACGAGTAACAAAAATAAATTTGTGCTCATAGACAGATGATGGACAACTAGCCATCCCACAAGATCATGTTTTATGACCAGTGGGGCTAAAAATCAAGATGGTAACTGAAGCAGCCATATAAGATATCTCAGCAGCATTTTCGTTCAGGCCCAACTAGATATTACAAGAAGTCATTTAGTATAAAAAACAAACATGCCAAGATGACCATCCGTTCAGGAAGATCAGTGACAAGATTCAAGACAGCCACTACAGTGGCCTTATTGGATGTGCAAGTGACACCATTTTAATTTAGGACCAACTTGAATGTGGGATGAAGGTGTATAGGATAGTTTCATGGCAATCCTGAAGTAGTTTAGGAGGCAGAGCGATAACAAGATTGTGCCAATGAATGGACTGATGACATACCATCCCATAAGTATATGGAGAAACAGTGGAGATCCATATTTTATATAGCGATCTGTGATAAGGGCAAGTACAAGGTACACTGGAACCCAAGGTCAATTATGTCTGGTTTTCAAAGTCATTTAAAAAAGTATAGACATAAAAGTTTTCATATCTGCACCATAACTGGATTTATATGTACCCAAAATTAACAGAAATGTATCAAAAACTGCAGGACAAGTAACATGCACAAAAATCGGTCATTGTAAGAAGAAAAAGTGCAATAATTTAAAAACAAATATTGCAGGAGAGTAGTAATTTGGTGAAATGTGCATCTTCAAATTATCATTCATGGAAATGAACTGAAAACTTTGACAGTAGTTGTATTCACAAGATTTAATCATGCAATACATCAAGCTGCAAGAAAAGACAGTAATTCAAGCAACTATTGCTGGAATAAAGTAATTTGTTGACATGTGCATCTTCAGATGATGACAATAATATGTATCAAGTTTCACAGTGATCCTTCAGAAACTAGACTATTTGTATTTATAAGATTAAGACATACACTGTATTGAGATAAAGTAATAAAAATGGCACAAACTGAAGAGCCAAGTTTTTTGTTTATGTGCAAATGTTGAGTTGATGACTACAACATTTACCAAGTTTCATAGCAATCAACTGAAAAATGTAAGATAATTGTGATTATAAGACTCTGTCATACATGGAAATCAGTTGAAAGTAAGAATGAGAACTCTTATAAAAATTGCATCACAAAATAATTTATCTATATGATCATCATTAAGTGATGCCAATAATATTTACCAAATTTCATGGCAATTCATTCAAAACCAACTAGCTGAATTAATATGTGTGTGCCAGATGGATGGATGGAAGCTTGGATGGACTAACATGAGTGTTTCAAGAAGGGGTACTTAAAGTACACCAATTTTCTGTAGTTGTTGCTTGGTTTTTTCTTGTTGAAGCCTCTTCATGTTCATTAGTTTTATTCGGACTTTGTTGTAAGGTGCTTTGATTTTGCTTTCAAGTATCCATTGTTCCACTGCTGTTTTACCTGAAAGAGAGACCAGAGACTAATAGTGCATCCCAATGCAATGAACTAGACAACAGTCTTGCAGGTGTTGGGCCTGTTTTGCAGTGCTTTTACTGAGCTTGTACTACAAACAGCGTATATATCTTGACATTTCTCTATCTCTCTGATTCATTTGTATTCATATTTAATCAGTTTTCTTTGCAGTCTGCATGCATGAATACTAAATTCTAAATGTTGTGTTAATAAATTACATAGGAAGAAGAATATTATTTATATTCCATTATCATTTACGAACAACTTTATTTTAAACCTGTGAAGACCAGTCGATTAGCAACAAAACTCTTCATACCAATATTCTTTAATTAAATAATTCTGATAAAATCTTTGAAACAACTTTATGAAAAAGCATGTTTCTGTTCAGTGTTAGCAAATATATGGATACTCCATTGCTCATTCACAAAACATGTAGATGTCACACAATCAAATTTGCCTTATTACCAATAAATGCAAGGATGAGAAAAGAAACTACATAGTATCATTATAAAACAGTTGTATAAGCAGATATTATGTACATGAACATGTAGATTCACAGCACAGCATTTTATATTCAGGCATTAGCAATTTTTCAAAATTGCATTGATCAATGCATCCTTTGAAAATGAAACAAATGATACAATCCACAAAGTTAGTAACTTTAGCTGTGAGTTATTGTGCAGAAACAGTTTTCCTTCTTTCACCTTGGCCTTTGCACATTTCAACAACTATTAAAGTTATTGTGCAAAAGCCAAACAGCCTTGTGGCAGCAGTATACAAATTGCTTAAAAAAATTAAAATCTAAAATACCCCTATCTGTATAAAAACATGAGATAATAACAGACCATGTCCATGGTAGATACCTTTGTGTTGATTTCATCCCACAAAGCCACATTTTACCCTAGTTTGCATTACTGGGAGAAGGGCAAACAAGGAGCTTCAATAACTATGCCTCAACACTTTAAACATCAAATCAGCATAATTGAAAAAAAGAGTTAAATTGGTCCAAATGATCTAATCCAGCAAATACAAGATCCTTCTTACATCATTTGCATCTCTTTTTCCTGAACAAAACTGAAGTAGAAAAAAAAACAAGGTCCAGATGACTGTACCTAGACAACTATACACCTCAATACATGACTATTTCTGAATTTGCACTAAAAGCAACCTGTTCACAGACATAGCTGTTGGGGGCACTGCTGTAATTCTGCATTAAGGAGTATTCAATACCAAGAGGGAAAAAAAAGTACAAAAAATGTATGCAAGGTTGTACTGTACAAAATGTATACTATGTAAGAGCAGTACCTGCCATAAGGCATATTAATCCAGTCAATGAATGAATCTTTTAAAACTTTCGTCAGTTGGGCATCCCAGTGAAACCTTTGATCTGTAATAACAATTGAATATTTAAATATATTTCTTGCCTGCATACATGTAGCTGGTAAAGTTGTTACACAATGGTAGAGGATAAATCTTCATGAAACAAAATTAATTGCTACCCTTCTTCATCATTTGTTAGTCTTTTAATGCAGGTTCACTAGAAGCATAAAAACCAAGACAATTGTGAATCCCTATGCTTTTTATAGCATATGGATTCACAATTTCCTTGGTTGTTTTTTTTTTTTTATAGCATATTCCATTACCCACCCCATACTCACCCTCACCAGCAGTGACCGAGACATTAAAATGCAGTATCTGTCACATACACGACATGTCTTTTCCTATGATCAGATATATTCACTTTGGTCAAATGTCATTAAAAAATGTCACTATATGCAATTGCTGTATTTTTACCTGTCTCCCTCCCTTAGAGGGAGGTAGGAATGATACCCCTCTTGCTCAAAGTCATCCACACATGGGCAAGATAATTAATAAGTTGTGTGGATTTCCAAACAGCCATTAGGACGAAGGTGCAGTAACAGATGGATTGACAGACAGACAGACAGGAAGGATAATAATATGTCTATATTTTTTAATATATAAAAAGCATGGGAATAATAATTGGTATTTCCCTTAATGGGAAATGAGGATACTGAGCTTAAGTTGTTGGGAGACCCCTGAGATTTTAAGATCTATCATTAAAATCAATATAGCCATATCCTCTTTAAGTTGAAAATAGCTTTAAGAAACCACGATGATCTACATACAACCAGCAATATCCCACATTATTTGGCAGGTGAAGTCTGGAGGAATGTTGACAAAATATCCAAAGAGTGTTAAAATAATTTGCTCCCAAGTCATGAAAATATTCACATTATCTAGCAAATTACAGTTGCCATAGTCATATTCTGGGGAAGCTTATCAGTCAAAGCTGATGGCATATTTTTTCATTTTAGCAGAAATGTAAACAAATGATAATACACTAATGATTTGAAAATGTATGGCTTGTTAACAATGCACTGTATTTTTCTTATATTTCTTGCTGAAGTTCACACAGTCTCCTTGAATTCCATAAACTGAGCTTTTTACATATTTTCTGTGGTTACCATGCACTCTGTAGCGATATTGTAGCAGACTGGTGATACTGAGACAGGGACTGATTATTTAATATTTAAAGTGGATGGCCTGGAAATGTTTTGAAAAAAATATTTCTGGGCCCCAAGTAGCTTGAAAGAAATATTCTTGCTCTGCTCTGATTTCATGAAAAAAAGAGCTGATTATATCCATTATATTAATGGGAACAAATCTTGAGGTAAAATACAAAAATAGTATGACTAAAAAAAACATTAGCACCCTCCCTCGAAAACTAAATGGTTGGTCTCTTATGAAACCTGTTTTCTTTTAACTATTTTTTTAAAATGTGCATCACTACTAAATCTATTTTAAAAGCATATCATACCTCAAAACAGTAATTTTCAACACTTTTGCGCAAACCTAAATTGGTCACAAACTGGACCTCCCAATCCTCAAACCTGACACTTTGCAACCATACTGAGGACACTTCATGACAATGATTTGGGTCATGAACTGAGGTTGGGAACTGCTGCCTTTAAACAACTATCCTATAATGAAAAATCATGTCTCTATTGATCCATCTTAATTCAAATTATTAGCCCATTGTTACTGCTAATGTATTTATGTTGTTTTCTACAATTCTGTTCAACTATATGCATATTAAAAAATCTCTGAAGAGACTTAATTGAGAAATCCTAAAATTCCATGAAAATAAATTCGCTCAAGCTCATTTAATTGTAAATCAATATTACTGTAAATATTACTGTAAATGTCTGACAAAATTCATTTATGCAATTCAAATAGAGTAAACCTTCATTTTTAGACAAAAACATGACTTTCAAGTATTATCATTTGATCACTTTCAAGTGTATACCATTACACTCATACATATAAACCAGTCATGGATATTTATCATGTATTGCAAGATATCATTATATTTTCGATAGCTGTCTGTATCATTTTAATCTTTTTTCATATTGAACTTAATATCAAGAAAAACCAGATTAGGTTTAATGTTCATCTTTCTTGTCAATATTTCACTATATCATTTGGGACTTGTCTTCTTGGTGTGCAAGATATAGACAGCTCATTTTTCTAGTTGTTTTGGTTTCGTAATATTTAATATTGCCTAAAAACAGCAATTAGCCTATCGTACTGACCCAGTTATCTGAAAATCATAGCAACAAACATCTCTGGAAGTGTGACAAATGTCTACCTCAAGATTAACCCACACTTAAACTTAAGTAGCAAACAGGTTTAAAAGTGAAAATATAGTCAAAACAATTTATTTAATCTTAAAACAAATATCTGCTTGATAGGTCATATTAGATATGTCACTGAGAGTGGCACTAGCAGTGTCTGCTGAAGCAACCTGGTTTGCAATCCCTGTGGGAATGGTGGCCTCTTAACATGGGAGGGCACTGGTAGTAATATTTGTTGAACTGCTGTAACAGTTGTTATCACTTGGAAGGGTGGTCGAAGTGTCACTTAAGGGGTACATTTCATTTGTAGGGGTATCAGATGCAGCAGAGTTGGTGACTCTTTCAGACATACCTGTAAAATAAAACCATAACGAAATTCTCAAACTCCACTATTCATGTATGCTTTTACAGGCAAAACACAATACAAAGATGCCCTCCACTAACTTTGCTTGACAAAGTCTCTTGACAGGTCATTTTAAAGTAACTGGTACAAACAGTACTATCACTGATAAATGAACCGGTCTTTAACATAATACTACCAAAAAGCCAATATTATAACAAGAGCATGTGACTAGTTATTAGTGGTGTTTGAATTTATTCCAGATTACTACTTTTAAAACACCAATGTACTTACCATTGTCAAAACTCTGCAAATGCAATCCCACTTTGGCGATAGTCATAACTGGCAATGGTCTTTGGAAGACATTTTCATTCACTTCCTTTGTATGCCCCATGTGCTGGTAAAAAAAGGTTCTATCCTCTGGTTGAACTTCAAGTGCTGCATACATAGTACTTAACCTAGCTCTGTTGTTCGTGGCATAAATGTTTGAATTTTCAATTCCAGCCTTTTTACACATGTAATCTATGCAGTCCCATCCAATGACATGGTTTGGTGAAGATTCCGTATTTGGGAAGATGAATTCGTTTGTTGATAAAATACCTGCATCCATACGAATATTTCTGTCACAAAGGATGTCCATTGCCTTCTTGCAATCACCAGGTATCAAACATGATACAAGTCTTGTCCCTTTTCCCTGCTGGAAAGTGACCTCAATGTCACAAAACACTTTCCTCTCAACTGGTGAAAGAAAATCCAAATTCTTCATCTGGGACTCTGTAATCCACTGATTTCTCTTGCACCAGTGATCAATCTTCAATCTACTTGGTTCTCCACCTCAGCGAGCATTGAAAAGAGTTAGTCTGGAACTAACTGCATTGCGCAGTTCTACAAAGTCATGTTTTCCAATGAAATCAAATTTGCCTTTAGTGTGTTTTTATATCACTTCCAGTGGGTATTTTCGAAGCTTTTCAACTGGTTCATCCTCTGGTAGTCTATTTGGCAATCTAAGCCTTTCTTGCCTACTTTGGGTAATCATGTATCTTGCATCACCAAACACTGTTCGTCTGTTCAACTTTAAAACTGAGACAAAGTAGTCAAACTCCATTGCTTTTACTTCACCCTGTTTACCTTGTAATGCTTCTCCTTTCAAGATTTCTGCACTTATCATCAGTGAGTAGTAGATATTCTCTTTAAAGCCATACTTGATGCTGGAATCTTTTTTGTCTGTTATTTTGTAGATAGCTCTTTTGAGGGAACTAAATTTTTCACAGTTGAACATTTGCACTGATTCTATACATTCATTTTTCTCAAAAGATTTGAATTCTAATTAAAGTCTTCCCAATGTTCTGATGTCTGAGTGAAAATTTTTTCTCACTTCCATTGTTTTCTTCAGTTTTTGTTTTGTTTTTTTCCCACAAACGTGCTCCTATTAGCTTTATAGTACAATCTCTTTGACATACAGAACCTACTTCATCCGTCCTCAAAGAGTTCAACAGGTCTTGAAAGCTGACATCCACTGTATCACCTTCAGTAGCTAGCATTGCCAATGGAATGGGTTTTGAAAATGCACATTTGTCCAAGTGACATTTATCTCTATGCCTGAAGAAGAATTTCTTTGCATAAAATCCCTTACAATTTGGGCAACAAACTATATTCCCCTCACAATATTTCTGAGACTAAAATAATGGGTTTTCTTTTGTGCACTGCAGCTTGTTCTGTTTAAGATGCCATCTTTTCTAATTGTGTTCACTGCAGCTCTTTGCTGACCAGGATTTTCAATTATAGGTTTCACTTCCTTACAATCTTTATGAACCTGGATTATATGTCTCTTTAGTTTTGAATAGACCTGTCCACAGAATTTGCATGGCCTCTTTGGTTTGCAGTAAACAGTGGAAACTAAAAATGAACATGTGATCCCATTAATATAATGCAAGTCCAAAAACAAAGTAAAAATTCTTCACATAACCTCTAGAAATGTAACAATCTCAGCTAACAGAAACTAAAAATGATGAAAACTACAACAAATTGTCGAGTATCAGTCAAAGTCGTGATGACAGTAGCTTACGTGTAAAGTCTGATCAAAATTCATTCATATATTTGACAACAATTGTGCTAAGAAGCTGAAGCAGCCCAAGCTTTGACGCCTTCTTTTTTGTATTATAAAGTTTCTACTGAACAATAGCATTTTGGGGTAGTTCAGTAAATTATAACATCAAAATATATGGAACTGTATAACCTAATTTGTTGTCTATAAATCAAGATGTATGTAATTATCTGTCTGTTAGTATATATATCATAAATTACATATATTACTGTAATGACAGTATGTCTTGGGATACCCTTAATTATTTTTAAAAGTAATATTTATGATCTATAAAAGTTAAAGCAATTTTTTCATGTACTAAGTTCTGGTACATCTAGAACTTTGTTTATTGTCTACTGATTGATTGGCACATTTTATCTATAATAACTTCATGTAACATAAGCATGAGTTTGTAGTGTATGGTGATCTTCACAATTATGTCTTTACATTTTTTTTTTGTCTACAAGTTTTGGGACACCAAATATTGTATAGTTTACCTGCATAGAAGTCTTAGGATGCAAATTTTGTTGTTGTTTGGGGGCAACTTTATCATTCAAAAATTCATTTATTTCAAGTTCTCCAGAGTAACAAAAAGTCATTGAGATATACCAGGACCAAAGCATTTGAGTGGTTTATATTACAGTTATCAAAATTTACAATGTACAACATACAAATAAAATTAAACAAGAATACCAAATTGACACATGGCATGCACACCATGTGAGGTTTTTTTCCCCCAACTTTGAACTTTGAGCTAGGGATTTGACTGGTATGAGAGGGTGTGAACCTGTGTAAAGTTCACCAGAATATATGTAGGGGTTAAAATAGACAGCCTGGAAACTAGCAACTGGCTTAAATTATTCTTTGTGACCTTAACCTTGAAGGAAGAGTTGTATGACTGAACACACAAGACAATGTTAAGACAATTTTTATACAACAGGCTAGAATTTCATTCAAATATCTTCAATGGTTTCAAAGTTTTTAGATATACATCAATACATGAAGACAGGTCATTGGTTTATATTCTCCCTTGATGTAACCTTGATCTTGAGGCAGGGGTAAAAGCAATGGTCTGTCTGTATATGTGTGCATGTGATTAGGATTTTTAACGTAGCTTTAAAAAAAAATCAGTCATATTGCTATGATGTCTACAGTGTGGCAGTTTATAGTGATGTCTAGCACTGAGGCATCATGCCGCAGACATGTAGCATGATGTTCCACCCAGTCACATTATCCTAACACCAGGCTGACAAGTCCTAACCTTAACCTCTTAATACTGAGCGCCAAGCAAGGAAGCTGTTAGTACCATTTTTGTAAGTCTTTGGTAATAGCAATGGTATGTAACACACAGTCGTCATAATATATAACACGTTAAAGGTATTATTACAATATCTGAAGTAGTTCAAAGTTATAGTGTGGACAAGGATACATACAAGTAAGAGCTGCACTTGATCTTTACCTTGAGACAGAGGTCATGGCTAAGGTATGTGACATACCATCTATACATGATACATAACTGGCAAATGCTTCATTAAAATATCTTCAGTGGCTACAAAGTTATGTTCCAGACACATGTTATCAGCCACAATGAGGTGAACTTGCCCTTGGGGCATGGCTATGGTACATGACACACCATCCAGTTATATATGATACATAATTGACTAGTTTCATTAAAATATCTTCAGTGGCAGAAAAGCAGACCTGCCAATACAAATTTTTTTAAATTTTCTTCCTCTTGCTGTTTTTATACATCTTACCAAGCAATCATTTCACAAAGAAGAGTTACCTTGCTGGAATGCCATTTAAAAAGACATTGGTCCCCTGGAAATATACCATGGAAAAAGTCTGCTTCTTAATTTCTTGAAATTTTCATGAGAGCAAGCATGAAACTTTAACTGTGTGAAAGCCCAAACATTTATTAATTCTATACATGTTCATAAATGAGATATCTATGGTCGTAACAATTTGTGCCCTTATCAGTGTTTGTGTCAATTTGTCTGTCTGTGTATAAAACCACTAAAAATGCATTAGATTAAGTTATTTGGCATACCTCGAGATCAGTCTCGAAGTTTCGAAATATCTGTATATAAAGTACAAATACAGTAATTTACTGGATTGTTGGTGGACTTGGCAATTCAGCATATATACTGGATGGTTGGGAGACATAGCTATTCAGTATATATAATAGATGGTTGGGGGACCTGACAATTCAGTTAATGCACTAGATGATTGGAATTGATGGTGATTCAATATATAATATAGAAATATACACTGGCTGGTTGGGGGACATAGCAATTTAGTGTATATACTGGATGTTTCTGGGTCATGAAATCTGTGTGTGTGTGTGTGTGTGTGTGCATGTGTGTCAAGTGCATGCATCTTTCTGTATCTGTATGCTTATCTGCTATGGTTTACATGGCCCAGGTGAGCTTTTTTCTATGGACTTTGCAGTCTTTAAAAAATGTCAGGACTGCTAACAATTTTCATAGAGTACTTTCTCTTACAAAAATGGGTCATGCACTCATTTTGAACTGCATACAGCTCATGTGTAGTTGGGCCACATTCTTAATAAATTAGTTATCTTTAATAAATGTAATTAGCAAGGCACTACTGCAAAGTGACTTTACATCATCTTGCAATTGTTGTTTCATTTGATCCTCACAATTTTATCTCATTTCATTACTTTAAGAATATGATGTAAACAAACGTCTTGCATTTAGAAACATATATTTTATATAATATTAACATTTTGTATTCCCTCACATAAATTCATGGAGCTAAATAATTCAAGGAATTTATCAAGTAACTTCTCAGATTCAAGGATTTTTCAAGGTTGTGTGAACCACATTGGTGTTAAGACACTAACTAGACTGGGGACATATGACAACTTAACAATTTACAGTCTATACTGAATGATTTGGCGACACAGTAATTCAGTAAGTACAGCACCACTCACTACTGGGCCATTCATTATTACACATCTACTGCTTTACTGTAAGCATAGTCATAGATCTCAATTTTATATGCAGAATGTATTTTATTTAAGGTTGTTTAACTATAAGGTGGTACTCCATGGCTCCCATCAATAGCTTTAGAGGGAAGACTATATACTGGATAATTGGGGATCACAAAAATGATGTTTTTCATAAATTAATGTACCGTATTTTCCGGCCGACAAGTTGATTCGGAAGTCAAATTCACCAATTTTGTAAATTTTCCATCCTTTGTCCATAAATCGATTCGGAGTATAAGACGAGGCCAGGTCAATATCTTCATATTTTACACTGGTAATGGTATGGTTGTATGATATTCCATATTACCGGCAATTGTGAACTTGCATTACCGATGCTAACTTGCTTGTGATTTAACTTCTGAACAAATCACTGCTATATTCTGTTATCAACTGACACAGCTGAATAAACAGTACATGCTTGCTTTATAATAATTGAAAGCATGTCCATGTTGTAGTTCATTTTATTACCTGTAATTACGAATGTAACTTATATGTTTCAATGACACAATCCATATATAAGTTGATTCGGAGTATAAGAGGATGACCTGACTTCAAGTAAAAAAGTATAAACTTATAGGCCGGAAAATACGGTAGGCATGCATGTGTGTAAGGATGTATGTATATGGTTTAGGGCCTGTTAGCACAATACTGGATACATGGTGTCAATTTAAAAGTAAGTTCTAAAAAAAGAACAAAGAATTGCAAAACCAGTTAAAAAATAAAATGACTGACAAACCTGTCCGAAAACATGTAAACAAGATAAAAAGTAGTGTTATAACCATGTGTGTGTGTGATTTGGATTTTTAACGAAACTTTTACATTTTTTCAGTCATATTGTTACTATGTCTGAAGTGTTGGTTTATAGTGATGTCTAGCACTGGGGCATCATGCTGTAGACATGTAGCATGATGTCCCACCCAGTCATTATTCTGACACCAGAAAAACCAGTTCTAACACTAACCTCTTAATGCTGAGTGCCAAGTAAGGCAGCTCTTAGTACCATTTTTGTAAGCTTTAATATGACTTAGATGGGGATTGAACCCAGAACCTCCTGCATCCAAGGAGGACACTCCAACTACAAAGCCACTAGAGCAGTGTTAGAACTTTGTAAAAGGTATATAATATAAAAGATAAAGGAAGAAAGAAAAAAAAATCCTTACATTATAGAATCAAAATTTGTTATATAAACCATATCTCCCCGAATCTCTGATGTTCTCTGGCGGTACTTCATAAAGTTTCTTCACCTTAGTTCACGTAAAAATTTCTGCCTTGCAGTTTGGAAGTTGATACACTTGACAAAAATGTATTCCAATGCCAGTTGACAGGATTCTGCCATTTGATCACATTCCTTCATGAAAATTTAGCACATACAGCAAGCAAAGTTCTTATGTGGTGTGCACTTTATATGATAGGGTGTACATACACCTATACAAGGCATTCCATAAAACTATAAGTAGCAGATCAAGATTTTTAAGTGACATTAGGGGTTTGGTCATCCACCAACAAGGGTACAGGGTAACTGGTTGCTCTGATAGAATTAGGTGGGTACATTACTCGGCTAATGGTGCATATGGAATGTCCTACACTAACACAGGGCAACATTGAATAGGTACTTATCCACTTATCCAACTGTGGGAACAACCGAATTCAAGTAACTGAATCCCCCCCATTCACCACACATAAATTTGGTTGTGTAACCAGAAAATCTAACCTGGCCATTAATTTCAAGCTACCTATTAGTTAAAGATCCAGAATAATTAAGGAAATTATTGCACAGAAATGAAACTGGGACAGATGGTCAAAAGAATGACTAAAGGAAAGCACCATTAAATATTACCAAACGTCTACAAAAAACAATGACCACTGATAAACAAAGTTAAAAATTATAAAAGAATTCAACTTCATCTAGTTTTTTTTAATAAAAAATTACCTTTATTGTGAGACTTTACATGATTGGAGAAACCCCCTTTCGTTTTGAATCTGCATTCACACTGGACAATGAAAATCTGAAAAGAAAATGAAAAAAAAAACCCAATGCCATGAGATATATATATGTGGGTATTACATGACAGTTTTTTCCAAATGCAGTCATAAAATGGATTTTTATTGTAATGATGACAACCAAAAAAAAATTGCAATATGGCCAAAATGAAATTGACACCAATCAGGGCTACTGAGCTGCAATTTTTTTTCTAACCCCGCAGACCTGTGAACTGAAACAGAGCCATTTCAGTAGGTAGTCAATATTTCTCAGTTATACCTGACCAATTTTTTATAAGGTGTAACAAAACATTATGTACTGTTATAGTCAATTGGAAAATATGCATTTGAGAAGTTAACAATATTTTACTATGTAGGACTTAATCTTCTCAGTGTGCATGATATAGTCCTGTTTTCTAGTTATTTAATTTTCAAAATTGTAGCCAGTTGTCTGTTTTTCATCATTCTGACACTGACAGCTGGAATAACATACAGTTTTTAGAATTTTGCAAAGTATGTATTTCATTGTGTTTAGCATAGATGATCCTCTAATCAGCTGACCCATCCCCACCCAAACCATGTTTCACAAACTGGCATATTTTCTATTCTATTAAGACACCCTCCCCCTTTGTGTGCTCCTAGATGTAGAATATACATAATGCATCCTCCTGTATACATACATACCAATCCCTGACGAGGAAATGGCGTAAACCAAGTGGTCAAAAAGTGGAAATCTAGGCAGAAAAAGCGTAATCCATATATAACATGCTAAAATTTAAATAAACAATGATTATTTGCCCTTCTCGTCTTTTAACATCCTTTACTGTTTCAAGTTTTCATATGTAGCACTTTTAGCTTTACACACATCGACTAGAAATCATCTTAAGACGTTTAGCGCTAAATTTTAAAATTCTTTTGACACGGCCGGAAATAGATATCATGTACTCATTTCTTAATATTTAGAAGATTCTGTTATATTTTGTTTCGGGGTTTTCGGTTGCCTTTTTCTAATTTATCTGGGAAATTTTTGAAAGGGGATATTTTTGCTCACATAAATGCATAAAGTAAAATAAAATATACTTTTTAAGCGCTAAAATATCTTTAGACTGGTTCTGCAAGAAAGCAAATTTTTTAGTAAATTATGTTTCTCCGAGAATACTTACCTGATCACAGTACTTTAGGGATATAAGCCTGCTACCTCACGAATCCAGCCCTACCAAAAGACGAAAATTCGTCTTTTCTGTCTATGTCATATAGACAAAGGGCAATAACTCTTGCCCATTACCTCCCCTTGCCACCCACTAGGTGTCGCCAGTTTTTAAGCTGAGCGGTATATAATATACGAGGATGCTCACATGGCGGGGTGGTTGGGAGGGTTTCTTAGTAATGTGATCAGGTAAGTATTCTCGGAGAAACACAATTTACTAAAAAATTTGCTTTCTCCTTTGAATACATTCCCTGATCACATTACTTTAGGAGAATAGGTAATAGGAGGGAATGCGGAGCATCCGACCTCCACCCCGGGTATCCTCTAGGGAATGATGGCTGGATTCCCTATTTGAACGATAACCCGTTCTCCTAATTTTAATCAGCAACACAGCCCAGGGTCACGTGATATGTGACCCTTTTATACGGTTAAGAAGATAGTTATTGAAATCTTCTTACCTACAAAAATTTTCTGGCGAATCCAGCGAAGATAATAGGCTGTGTTGATTGTTGTAAATGGGTCTGGTGGGCATCTGGGCTGCCAACACTGGACCTACTAGATTCAAGGTTTGCCTCTGCGAGGACAAATCTTAGATAAAACTGGAGAAGGTTGAGTCTGCATGCCAGCCAACAGCTTCTATTATATCTCTGATAGAATCAATGCGTTTGAATGCAAGGCACACTGAGATGGCTCTAATCTCATGAGCAGTAATCTGCATGAGGTGACTCTGATCGTGTGAATCCTCAGAGTACTCAGAGCGTATAATCCACTTCAGCCATGAAGCAAGGGCTTGAATAGTGATATCTCATTTCCCAGCTATCACCAGAAGAAAAAGGTGATTGTATGTGACCTGACTCACCTCTATGCATTTAAATGGTGCTAGAGTGCACAAACAGGATCTTGCATGGCTGCTGCTCCTGACTTATCTATAAAAGAAAGCGAGCTAATGATGACTCTTTGATTGCCAATGGATGGTAACCTATTTTCTTTTTCTTTTTTTTCTACGAAGCCTGGCTGCATCAAGAGGACCACCGAACCATCTGATCTGAACTGAAGATAGTTCGGGTCACTGGAAAGAACCTGTAACTCACTCACCCTGCATGCTGAAGCTAAGATTATCAAGAAACCCAGTTTGTATGATAGTAGCTTTAAAAAATTGTGGGCTAAAGACTCAATACTATCTGAATTGAGCCATGTTAAAACCCAGGACAGATTCCATTTGGAAACAGGGTGAGGGAGATTAGTCGATTGAACTCGAAAGTGGCTAAAAGATCTGACAGATCTTTGTCATGGCTGATATCACATTTACCATAATGGCAGAATGTGTCTGATGGCATGGAGTGATAGCATTTGATAATTATGGGCCAACTGTTTCTCCTCGAATAGCCAGAGAAAAAAGTCAGCCAGTTGAGGGATTGTGACACTCAAAGGAACGATGTTAATGATGTGGTACCAGTCCCTGAAAACATGCCACTTTCCCTCGTAAGCCTTCAGAGTAGAGGGCATTCTTGCTCTCGAGATTCTCTCCACAATCGAAGATTTAAATTGTTTGTCTTGCAAGCCTGTCTGGACAAGAGCCAAGCTTGAAGATAAAGACGGTCCGGACAGGGGTGGAACACCTGTGGCCGCGGTTGCTTGAGAAGATTTGGGCTGACTAATCTTCCTGGGTAGGTCTATCACCAGATCAAGTAGATCGGAGACCCATGAGTTGTTCCATCTGAGAGGGGTAATTAGAATCATCGGACAGTTATGACCCCTTAACCTCTGGATTATTTTCAGTACCAAGAATGTGGGAGGGTAGGAGAATGCCCACACCCCTTCCCAGCTGATTGACCGAGCATCCACGGCCCAAGCTTCTGGGCCTGGAACCCATGAGACGAAGGTGGACAACTTGCGATTCCATCTTGCTGCAAAAGATCGAGCATGGGACATCCCCCAAGTGTGCCGATTGGAAGAAAACTCGATTGATGGAGTGACCATTCCGTGGAATGACTGGATAGAGTGTCAGCCAAGACATTGAGTCTGCCAGGAATGTGTCTGATTTATACATTGAGGTGGAGATTGTTGCACCAATGTAGAAACTACCAGATCAGATTGCGCAGGTCTGGTGATTGGTGCCCCCTTGTTTGGAGGAGGCAAGTCACCACCACTTAGTTGTCTGACACAAGTATTACAGTTTTCAATAAGACTTGATCCTGCCAGAAATGAAAGGCATTGATGACAGCCTTTATTTCTGAAAGGTTGATGTGGAGAGGGCTCGCCCCTGGCACCCATGTGCCGCTAACGGTATCGAAGTCCAGCAACAGGTGGGCACCCCAACCGTAGGTACTAGTGGTGGAACATACCGTTATCTCTGCCTGGGGTATCTCCAGAGTAATCCCTGTGGACAGCAAACATGGGGTTGTGCCACTGACTCAAGAATGATCTTATCTCTGGCATGATCATTATTGTGTGATCAAGGGGACTTAAAAAGGGCGCCATTATGCTCTTAACGTCCTTTGTAAAGAACGCATAAAAAGACGGCCAAGCGGAATCAAGTCCACTGCTGCACTGAAGAATCCGAGGAGTTGCAAGAACTCTCTCGCTGAAATGAGCATCCTGTTGGAAACGGACTCTACGAGTTCGATTATCCGGATGATCGCAAACTCGAGGAAGCCTTACCAGATTCAGATCGGTGAGAAACTCCACACCCAGATGGACCAAAACTCTGGGCTGGACAGAGATCGGACTTTATCCAGTGCACGAGAAAGCCTATATGATGTAAAAGTGATATAAGATCATTTCTGCCTTTGAGCAGAGTAGAACTTAACACGTTTCTGGAGAATGTCATCCAAGTATACTGCCATCACTATAGATGAAGTCGAGCGGAACAAGGTGATGACGCAATCCATAACCTTGGTACAAGCCCAAGGGCTGATGATGAGGCCAAAAGGTATGACCCGGAACTGATAAACCAAGTCCCGACAAGCACAACGGAGAAATGTCCGTGACTCCGTTGGATAGGGACGTGAAAATATGTGTCGGTCATATCTAGACTGACAGCATACCCGTCTGATGGATTGATCAAGTCATCGCCACATTGAATTTCAGGGATGAAATGTATTGGTTGAGCCGGCTCAGGTCGATGAACGGCCTCTGGATAAGAAACAACCATGAATAAAACCCCAGCTCTTGCAGGTTGTTTGTTCTGAGGTAATAAAGTGGTCCAGTGGTCTTGAAATTGCAGGAGGTGGCTGCCCACAGGTAGGCAGTCTGCTGGTGGTGGGCAGGGTATGTCAACGTCTAGAGTTAGGAGGCTTGAAGGCGGAGTAACTTGGGCTCTTGCCGCCTCTGTATGGTTGCCTCCTAGCTGGATTAGACAGTTGGCTCCCAGCATTGGGTTGGCATCTAAACTACACATTTGAATGTAAGGATCCCTTTTTCCCTGGTCCGCCCATCATCCCTCTGCTGAGTCATTGGATGATGGTTTCGAAACCATTGGCCATGGAATGGTGAGCTGCCCTGTTAATAACTCTAGCAATTCAGGCCGTCACTTCACAAGCATGGTCATTGCCGGATTATCCTAGGGAGTCGGAAAAATGGCTAGTGAAGCCAAGTCAAACATTGAAGACGTAGCGACTACGTTTCGAACTAGCTTTGACGTGGCATTGGAGATCAGTACTGAAGCAGTCTGATTGAGTTTCTTACCAGCTACACTAGAACGTCGCTGGAAGTTAGCTTTCTGAAATTTTACCGACTAGGAAGAAGCAGGAAGGAGATAGTCTCTTCCTCCCATTCAAGATCTACAGATGCCTTAACTTTGTAGTCTTGAACGGCAGTAGGAGGTGGTGGGCATTCTGAAGTTCCCAACAACCTATACATTTTTTCAGTCCGTTCCATGACCAGATATGTGTACGGCTGAAAGTGTTTCGTCACACTCACTGTGTGCTGAGTCGTGTTCTGGTCAACTCAGGCATCCACTCGCAGCTGAATTGTCAATTTTTTAATATTTTTTTTATTTTTTTTTTTAAAATTAAATCTTCTCCGTAATGCTTGTGTAGTGCAGCGAGCACTGCGCGCACATCTACCATTCGCTCAGAGGCAACGTTGGTTCTGGTACAGCTTGCATTTATGTGTATAGCATACCAGGTGACATAGATGACGTAATTCCGTCATAATTGACACTTTCATTAATTCTCCCTTGTGGAGAAGCCGTGAACATATGGACGGCCGGCATTGCCGGCTGGTTTGTCTGGCGAATGGTCGGCCTGAATATCGGCGACGGTCCGGCTATCACTGGTACCGGCCGCTCCAAAGGCCTGGCTGGACGGACAGATTTCTCACTAAAATCTCCATATATTGGTATTGGTATGTTGCCGGTGGTATGGCTTGATGGACGGATTTGTCACTAAAATTCCCATAAATCATAGTTGTTCGGCCCGTTTGAGCAATAAGGTCCCCATACTGGGACGGCACTGCCGGCTGGTTTGCCTGGCGTGTGGTCCGCTGGAATGTCGGTGACGGTCCGGCTATCACCGGTACCAGCCGCTGCCATGGCTTGGCTGGACGGATATATTTCTCATTAAAATCTCCGTCATATTATTGGCATGTTGCCGGCGGTACAGCTTGATGGGCAGATTTGTCACTAAAATCCCCGTAAATCATAGTTAGCAATATGATGGGACAGCTGGCTGGACGGTCGGTAATGGCTGGACGGCCGGTGCGGTGACGGCGAGATTGCAAAATGAAATGGATTCGATGGAACCGGTAAAATCCCATGCGTCCTGACTTACAGGCCCGAAAGCCATGCGGGGAGACTTACGCCCACTGGGCAGCCTAAAATTGGGGATACACTCCCCAAATGTTCAAAGGCGGACTGTTGTACCATGTCAACATCATTTTTCCTCCATTGCCACATTGCCAACACCCTTTTTGCCGTTCATGCATTTGTTGTCGACATTTTCTTCTGAAACGACAAAAGAAGAGAAACAAAGCACATATTAACAATTCAGCATGTTATTAAATCGATAATACCATAACCGTTACTAACGGAGTAAGCAAAATTATTCAGTGCCGTGTTAACTCATAATGACAACACCAGTACCGCCATTAGCGTGTTGCAACGGGTCGTTAAAAGACGAAGTCTATTGAAATGACAAAAGAAGATAAACAACGCACAAATTAGCAATTCAGCAAGTTATTAATTCGCTAATACCATAACCGTTACAAACGGAGTAAGCAAAATTATTCAGTGCCACGTGAACTAGTAATGTCAACACGAGTACCGCCATTAGCGTGCTCTGTCCACGTTGCAACCTGGTAAAAAGTCCATAAAGGTGACAAAGTCACTCAAAATTTGAAAATATTGTAAAATAATGTATACAACCTGTAGAGGAATGATTATCCAACACAATAATTCCAAATTTAACTTTGGATGGTCCGAATTTACACTAAGATGGCTTGGATTCATTGGAGGTCGAATTGTACGTGTACCTCGAAGCTTAAAAACTGGCGACACCTAGTGGGTGACAAGGGGAGGTAAGGGGCAAGAGTTATTGCCCTTTGTCTATATGACATAGAAAAGACGAATTTTCGTCTTTTGGTAGGGCTGCTTATATCCCTAAAGTAATGTGATCAGGGAATGTATTCAAAGGAGAAATATGAATTAGAACATGGAATCTGCGAGTAAAGATTAAGTTTGGAAAACCAGTCTGCTCTCTCCTTACTAAGCATGCAGATTCTATAAATATAATTCGAGGTCAACAGTAGAACCAGGTTAGCTATAAATAGAACATGATACTGTTACGAAAGTCCACGGTCAAGCGTACTCTTATATTGTAGTTATGTAAAAGCCGTTTTTTCTAAAATACGGTCTGTGGGATTAATGGAATTTTAATAATAACAAGAAAACAAATAATTGATTTTTTGGGGGGGAGGTGGATATACCGAAAAAGTGTAATCCATATACATTTAAGCATTAACGCTTAATTAAGTGACAAAAAGCGTAATGATTACGCCAAAAAACGTAATGGTTGGCATGTATGTGTATATCATGAGAGGTGACTGACTGAGGCAGGAGGTGCAGTGTTTAGTAAAAGGTTAATATGCCAGATTGGCAACCAAACAGGTTCAGGTTCAACTACTATGGTGTCCTTTGCTTAGGCACTTTGTTCCAATTGCCTTGGCAATAAATATACTGTTTCTGTGCTGTAAAGTACCAAAGTCAACCAAATCATTTCTATTAGCACCATTTCATCTGTTATTCAGAGTGATCATATATTACAGATGCATTATTTTATTTGTCAACAGCTCATCATAGCATCACTCACAAGCTTGAACTTGCCCACCATATAGATGCTTAAATTTAGTGCCATACAGATTTCCCAAGCACTTCAGTGAAATAGCTAAAAAGTCTAATAATTGAATAGATCTAGGGTATAACTTGACTGCACTCATCCATCAGATGCTGAATTTTATGTCAAAGAGTGTTCTCAAGCACTTCAGTGATAGAACTGTGGAGCTTAAAATCTGAATGTTATGCAGGTTAAACTACATTTCATGGAAACTGACAACCCATAAAATAGATACGCTGAACTGAAGCTCACATGTTTATGAAATATTTCCATGCAACTACAGCAAAATTATAGCAGTAAATAGCTCTGGAGATGTGACAAATGTTTACCTCAAGATTCACTTACACTTAAACTTTAGTAGCAACAGGTTTAAAAGTGAAAATACAGGTTAATTAATCTTAAAACTTATACCTGCTTTATTGGTCATATTAGCTATGTCGCTGAGTGGGGCACTAGCAGTGTCAGCTGAAGCAGCTTGGTTTGTTATCACTGTGGGAATGGTGGCCTCTTCACATGGGAGGGCACTGGTAGTGATATTTGTTGGACTGCTTGGACGGGTGTCCGAAGTGTCACTTCATTTGTAGGTGTATATGAAACAACAGAGATGGTGACTGTATCAGACATACCTGTAAAACAAACCATTGTAAATTTCTCAAGGTACACAATAATAATAATAATAATAATAATAATAATAATAATAATAATAATAATAATATTAATGAGGACTTTCTATAGCGCTTAATTTTTAGAAGCTTTAAGCACTTTACAACATCTATAATAATATGATTACAACACAAAAAAGCCCCTAAAAACACAAGATTAGAAAACATAAAAAATGCTGAAAAATATTTAAGGTAGGAAACATTAAGTCTTTAAATTTGTTCTTGCAGTTGAAAAGGTGAGTTTTAAGAGCACTCTTGAATGGAATAACTGTCTTTGTGTCTAATTTTAATGGGCAATTCATTCCATGTTGCTGAGCCCTGGTATGCAAAAGAACGCTGTCCATAGTGGGAATAATGAGTATACGATACAAATCATATATGTTTTCACAAGTGAAACAAAAATTGCCCTGCATTAAATTTGACAAGTAATTTTAATGTAACTGGCAAAGACAAAAGTACCACTGATAAATAAGTTATCTTTTATCATCCAAGGAAACAGGATTACAAAAACATGAGACTACTCGCTTAGTGGCCTTGAACTTATTCAAGATTTTCAGCATATCCCAGGTTCACTGAGGGTATGTTAGAAATGGTCCCTATGGAAAGCTGGAAAAACTGAAAATTGTCTTATCAACTCCAATACCAAAAAAGTGCATAAAGTCCAGGATGTTACAATGTTATTTAAAGCTAAAACATACCAGCTTGTCTGGTGTCAAGTGAAGCAGCTATGTCCATGTTCTCTGGGGGAGTGCTGGTAAAGTCACATGGGGGAGCAATGGCAACTGGTGTATTCCTTGTATGTATGTTGGCTATATCACTGATTATTTCGCTTTTGGGGATCCAATGAGAGGAAATGCTGATTTCATCATACATATCTAGACAGTCAGCTGTAAATAAATGTTAAAGATCCACTATTTATTCAGCTTTGCTCATTTGGCTTATGAAAGGCCAAAAGCCAGCTGTTTATTCTTTAATACATTTCTGGTTCAGCAAATTATCTCAAACTGCTACGCCATGTAATGAATGTTTTGTGTTTTAATAATGGATACTTATACATACCTAAATTCAATCTGCATGATATAAGGTCATTTCTGTATGATTTACACACTCATTCTGACTGAAGGCATCACTACAACGTCTTATTCAGATAAATACAAAGATATGCCTAGATACATTTTGTAATCCTATATATTTTATATATGAAACAAGTGTTTTGAGAAATTGGGAAACTGAAAAGTAAAATACAGTCGTCCCTCGCCACTTCGCGCTTCGACTTTCGCAGCTTCAATCTATCGCGTTTTTTTAAAGGGGTGTTATTTTAACCCTTTCATCACTACAGACCGGTTTTTGGTCATGGGAAGTAAGTCTATAACCCTGCAGACCGCTTTACCTGTCTGGGGCAGTGTGCTTTTTTAACGTCATAGTACCAGACTACATACGTTTTGGGACATCTCTAAGAAGTTCCTTATTTTAATGTAGATATTATACTTGGATTATCTCACGAGTTAAGCTTGAATTCAACTAGAAATCTTGAGGCAAGCAGGCACATTCTAAGCGTGTTTTCCGAATGGCGAATTTCTTTTCAAAATGGCAGACTTTGACGCAAGATGAGAATGAAGTGTCAGATTATGAATTATCAAAATATTTAGATGTTGTGACCTAACACAGTTAATTAAAAATGAGAGAAAACATCTGGAGATGCATTTGAATGTGCTTTTGGGACACAGTGATTACGATAAAGAGAACTTTAAAGGTTTTGAACCAGACGAAGTGTGAACTCCACGTGTGTTTGTTCTCGATGAACCAAAGTGATTTATTTCAGTTTTCTGAGAGAGTTGGACCCACCGAAGTGTTAGATGGCTCCAGAAAAGCGTTGGAATACTTTGAAACCTTTGATTTAGAAGAAATGTTTGAAATTATCATTCACGTAATGTGTTAAATAATTGCTTGTGCATTTTACCTGTTGTGTTACCTGTTTGCACCTGTATATTAAAAGTTTTAATAAATATGCACATTTTGTTGAATTATTCATACAAGTTGACTTCTAACCTTTATTTTGATACCAAATCCAGAAAGATATCTGTAAAATCGGCAAAGTTATGTTCTTTCAAAGTCCACAGGTCATTCTGCTTTACATGTCCAAAGTTATTTAGAGGGTCGTGAACAGGTTTTCTATGCTCTAAATATGAAATCCTACTTCGCGGAAATTCGCTTATCGCAGTCGAGTCTGGAACTGATTAACCGCGATAAACGAGGGATGACTGTAGTTTCTAAATATTCTATAACTGAAAAGTTTGGTTTGAACAATCCCACCCATCCTGATTTACATGGAGGAATTTTCTTAATATTAAAGATATTTAGTGAAGCAAACAAGGTATGCCTTGCAAAACAAAATGAAAATTTTTGTGTATTCATTTTTTTGGCATGATGCATTGTAATTTGTATGAATCTTACAAATGTACATCCTAGAACAGACCCTGTGGTATGCCATATTATTTAAAAGATGTGTACCAGCATATAGTGTTTTGAGTTTGAGATAATAAAATTGTATGTCCTGAAATAAAGTGTACATTCTGTATAGATCTTGAAGTGGAGAAAAAAACTTTTAAAAATGTTTTCAAATGTTAATCAATTATGCAATATTTCTATACTTACTATTTTTAGTATGTTGATACATGTTGATTGGTTGCTTGCTATAATTCTGTCAGAAACATAATATGAAATGTACAAGAAATCATTTATTAAACAAAACCTATATAAAAAAAACTTTACACCATATATTATCACAAACTGAGTGTATTTCAACCCTAATTATTGAAATTAAATTTGGGACATACATACTTTGGGATGAAAAGGAATAACATTATATGCTCATTGACAGTATTTAAAAAGAGCACTTTGAACAACACATTATGTACCCACCCCATGTTTAATAGACTATATCGATAACTTAAATATTTGTGCAGAAACCACTTTTCTATTTGAGTGACTTTAACCTTTGAATTTCTGACCCCAAAATCAATAACCTTCTTCCTTACCCCATTCTGTTGAGGTATGTCATGTAGAACTAATATTACTATGAAGAAACTAATTTTCTTCTTATTGTCACTGTGACATTGATTTTGTTCTTTTGATTTGAAAATGAATAAGTGGAAGCTATACACAATGTTTGGTAAACATAGATGATGGAGATCTAAGTTACTGTTCAGAAACCATTTTTCTTGCGCTAGTCAAAATGACCATGACTTTTGGACCCTGAAACCGATACAGTTAGTTCTTCCTTATCCCAAACACAAGCTATCTACTGAGTCTGGTAACTGCAGAACTTGGTTAATTGTTCAGAACCATTTTCCTTCTTTCTGTCAGTAATCTTGGCATTTAAGTTTTTGAACCTGAAATCAATAGGGTTTCCTCCTACAAGCTATCCACAAAATTTGGCAACTCTTGATGATGGACAAGAAAACTTATTGTACAGAAACAAAAATTTTAACAGGTGAATAACATCATAACATTATACATTCTGCCTTATGGCAAATGTATGCAATAACTTGAACCAAATCAGCTAGGTGTGTCTTGAATCTAGAATAGTTCAAACTCTTCTGTGAGTGTAATACCTTGTGAAGTACAGTGTAGCGGGCATGTGTTTATGTACATTAAAATGGCTGACATATTCAGTCTTGTAGTATAAAAAAGCCGTGACAATGACGATATGATTACAAGTTTCAAGATGAAAGGTTGTGACTTAAGCTCTGTAAAGCTGTTCCTACACTGAAACTGGTTGTACTGCAGTATAAATAGTTTCAACACCAGCTGATAATAACTTTTATTAGTTATTTATATTGAAATGATATAGAAACTAGAAGACCGAACATATCTATCTTGTCTCTGAAGAATCAACTTACCACTACTTGCATCAGGAATATACGTTCTGTCTAGATCAAATGGATCATCAAATGGATCATCATCAGAGACTGAAATTCCCAAGAGTAATCAGCCAATTACAAGTGATCAAAATGTTTATAACAAACACTATCTGTTTAAGCAGTTAAAGGAAATTTATAAAATATTCACTTGCGTGCAATATCAAATCTCATTACCAATCTAACCATTTTATCTGAACTTTAAAGGTCTCCAATGGATAACTTTAAAAAATATTCTCACTTTTTTGGTCATCAAGCTCAGCACGCAAACTATCTGAAGAACCTATTTTTATAAAACAAATGACTTTCAAAAGAGGTATCCATCTCACTAGATAAATATCTTTTAAATTCTAAATTAGGGATATAATATACTGATTAGCTCATGCAAAACCCACTTAAGATATACAAATAAAATTTGGTAGGCATGTATGTATGTTTTGAGATGACCATAATAAATTTTGATGCAATGGACATGTTGGCTGTGAGATTTGGGTAGTCATGTGCCTAGTAATTCAAAGGTCAAATTTCATTAATGGTGTAGATTAATCTCATTGGTCAGGTATTATGTATGCATTGTTTATGGTTTAGGGCATGTAAGCACAATATTGATCACTTGGTGCCCATTTAAAAATTATATAACAATAATAAAGAAGTGCAAATAAAAAATTAAGTTAGACCAGCTTGTCCAAAAACATGTCAACAATATAAACAATAAAAAGGTAATGTTAAAACTTTGTAAAACATATACATACAATAACAGATTAGGGTAAAATGTATCAAATGTTTTCAATATAGAATCAAACTGTGTTATAAAAACTGCTTTCTCCCTTAAGACCATGATTTTCTCTGGTGGAACATACATTTTACACTAATATGACCATGTTGCACATTACTATATAAAGTGACTGCCTAACTACCTAAATCCACCTAGAATGACCACTGTAGCCTAAAATAGTGTTGATTATACTCAGTTACAAGTAGATTTAAAAAAAAGGAAGACTCCCTTTTCTCTGATTGCAAACATGCACTGTACTCTCACTTTGGAATAGGACTATTACATTTTTCAAGGCAGAACTGGTTTTAGCTTGGACAGATTACCGTATTTTCTGCCCTATAAGTCGCTCCTGGGTATAAGTCGCGGGAGGGGGAAATCCAGATAATTTTGGAAAATTCAACAGATAAGTCGCTCCTGCGTATAAGTCGCTCCTGCGCACTAACCGTAATCACGTTTTTGATACCGCCAGCCATTGCATACGACTTGGTAATTTTTCCAACAACGTGTAAGTATATTCTTGTTTGAAATTTTAAAAATAGAAATATAAGCAAATAAGATTTATAAATAATGTTTATTAAGTAAATATTAGCGCCACTCGTCTTCTTTTTTACGCCAGTCATGCACAATCTTCTCGCTTACTTTGAATTTTCTTTCTGCTGCACGATTTCCGTTTTCTTTCGCAGATGCTACGACGTTTAACTTAAATTCTGCATCATAACTTTTTCGCGTGGTAGTTGTTGGTGACATGATTAAACTGTATTGACTTACGCTAATATAACAATTTTAAATCATACAACGTTATTGTGAAACTATCTTTTTTTAATCCTCCATGGTATGAACGGTCCGTATTTATATACCGGTCAATTCCACAACCCGAGCGAACTTCAAAGGCACTTTATAAAACAATTGAAGTTGTCCGCCAGCCTTCCAGTTTTTTTTTATTAATTACTTTGAAGTTCTCTCAATGAAGCCAGTCTCGGTATTCCGGTCAATTTCTACAACCCAAGCGAACTTCAAAGGCACTTTATAAAACAATTGAAGTTGTTCGCCAGCCTTCCAGTTTTTTTTATTAATTACTTTGAAGTTCTCTCAATGAAGCCAGTCTCGGTATTCCGGTCAATTTCTACAACCCGAGCGAACTTCAAAGGCACTTTATAAAACAATTGAAGTTGTTCGCCAGCCTTCCAGTTTTTTTTATTAATTACTTTGAAGTTCTCTCAATGAAGCCAGTCTTGGTATTCCGGTCAATTCCACACCCAGAGCGAACTTCAAAGGCATTTTATACGACAACTGAAATTGTTCGCCAGCCTTCCAGTTTTTTTTATTATTTACTTTGAAGTTCTCTCCATGAAGCCAGTCTCGGGTTAATCCAGAGTTTTTATAAACTATTGAAGTAAATTATGAAGCGCTACCGGTACATTTAAATACATATATTGTAGCGACATCTGACCAACACTTTGCTTGAAGCACGTGGTGAATAATAAAAGAAAAACAATGGCAATCGTAATTTCAATATTTTTTTTTATTAATAACAACAAATTTTAACACATATTTATTATAACTAAATATTATTTGATCATTTAATTTGATATTCTTGTAGTCTAATACTTATGTGTATGTAAGTTTCAAGCAATTGGCTTGCCAGTATACCGTAGATGCATTTCGCTATAACACAGCATCACTGCGCATCAGTCGTTAAAAAAATTTATTTATCGTATAAGTCGCTCCTGCGTATAAGTCGCACACGTCATTTGAAAGAAAAAAAACGAAAAAAAGTAGCGACTTATACCCCGGAAAATACGGTACATGAAATTGATACTTAGGGGTCAAATCATAGCATACACTTGATGCCTTGTTTTCCGATTCTGCAGTGCCTCATTTTAGCCAGTGTGATTTTATGTGTGTATGATAGCATATGCTGGAAATCACCAATTTGTCTGCCTCACAATAAAGGCCACTTTGAGAAATTTCTCTTTTCTTCTTGAATATATATGACATTTTGGCAAGAATATTTTCCATTATTCTTGATGGGGAGCACGATTATAATCCTGTCATATCATTATTTTAATTTTAGAGTTTTTGCAAGAAAAGGCTGCATTAAAGGCGGTTGCTTAATATAAAAAAAGCAAATTGTTTACCATCAAATGCAAGAAATACAATAGAATGATACCTGCATATCATGATCTACCTTTCTGTGACATTTGCCTTGGAAGAAAATTAACTGCATAAACAAAAAACAACAACCACTGATTGCTGTTTGGCCAGACTGCAAAGTGTGTTTCATTATCATAAAATGTTCTAAAATAATTGAAATGACTTTACCATGAGAGTTGAAAGAAAAATTGAAAATGCAACAAGAAACTAGGGCACAAAAAGTCTATATATAGGTTACAGAGTATCCAATTCTGTTATAAAAATACATCTATTTTAATGCCATTGGTTATTATGAAATATAATCAAGAAAATTTATGACAAATGTTAAAGCATGATCAGTGTAGCATGAAAAGTCAGTATGACTTACTTTTATGTTGCATTACTAACATATATTTTAGCAGCAAAATAGAACTTGAACTTTAAGTGCAAAATGTTTCCAGTAGTTGGACTAACAGATACCATCAATCTATAGGTTGGAACCTGCTTTGCGATCCGGCCAAGAACAAAAAAGTGAAGAAACTGCTGTATGGTAAATCAACTAGCTATCGCTGATCAAGTTTTGTATTTACCAGTGCAGCTGCAAATATTTTTAAAATAAATATTAAAGAGAAAACAACAAAACAAAACCAAGAGATTCTTTTTTTGTAGAGTTCACCTTTTATTTAACAAAGTAAAAACATTAACAGTGAAGTTAATCTTTACTTTAATATTGAGGTTAGTCTAGGTTGTGGACAGATGAATGGCCACCAAAGTAAAGTGAATGCTTATTAAAGCTTCAGCCAAGGTGACTCGACAAAAGAAACAACCCTGCAGTTACCAATAAATGTGAGCATCTCATTATTCTTTCCTCGGTTTTTCTACACAAAAAAAAGACAACAAAAAACTACAAATATGTTCAATGAACATGAATGCAAAACAAAACCACTTCTTTGTTGGACCTTAATACTTGAGAAAATGACAGGTGCAAGACTTTGTTTGACAGATGGATAGATGGGTGAACAAACCATGTGCTTTTTCTGCATTAATGGTGGTGCATACAAAAATGGAATTACATGAAACTGGCCAATAAAAAACAAGATAAAATATTTATGTGGCTTTGATTTAAGACATGTACTTAATATTGGGCTTCCATTCAGCAACTATAACTATTCTCAGAAATTTCTTAAAAACATTAGAAAATGAACGAGAAATTTTCATGTGGCATGTAAGAGGTTATGTTGGCAAAACATGTATTGTAATTTATACTAATGCATGTGAACAAACAATTACTTTAAAATGCTGATGAAATGGTGATGCCATCATCATCACTGCGGCTGTAGAAGCCATACCTTATGGGTCAAAAGCTTTTACAAACTCTTTGGCTTCTAGCAAGTACATCAACATGTGGCTCAAAGTGAAGCCCTGACAAAACAGCTTTCACAAATTAAGAATTTATATGATGAATACATTCACTGTCTAAAACACAACCAGAAGGGTACTGATGTCAATATACAGAAACTGTTGTCCAGTATATCAAATATCCATGATAATCTCAAAACATACCTTCTTTCTCCACCACAGATTTCTTGTTTCATCCCCATAGTCATAAACCAATTCTTCCCCTTTCTTTATATCCCTTAGAGCAAAAAGACATAATCGTGGTTTCTTCTGATTCTGAAACATTTTCAACTTCATGACACAGTTTGGTGGCTTCGGATAAGCGTCATTTACATCCTAACAGAGTCTGCCCTGTGTGCATGTAGCATCTATGCTATAATATAAAAAGCAGAGACTAAGTTCACAAAATACCACTTTATTTCATCAAATAATAAATCCATTCAAGATCCTATCTTTCCAATGTTTTTAGAGTATATCAGTAATAAACAAGGATTCTGTTTGCAATTTTTCTCAAAGGGTCAAACATTTAATGTGGATTCAATTTCAAGATCAAGTTAAAAAGTTTATCACCATATGAAAGGTGAAATGTAAATGATGCATGTTGAATTAATTTGCAAGAGATTAACTTCAAACCTTCCAAATCACCACAAATTCAAACTTGCAAAATAATCATGTCAAAATTCTGAACAGTCATATTACTCACAACATCACCATGTATATTCATTATACTTTTAAAACAAATCATATAATAATGCAAGTTGGTGAAGAACATGGTAAAGAATAGAGTTTACAAAGCTTTTATGCATCAATCAAACCACCCCTCCCCCAATATTTGTTTCTTCTTCGGCCATTCATTCTGTCAGACAAGTTGTAGTCCATCCCACAAACCATCAGCACCACTACCTGATCATATTGCCTTGGAAAGTTAACTCCAATATAATTTTACATTTGTTTTCTCTTCATTACATGGCTATGGAATTAATATGCTTTAAATCTGACACCATTATTTTAATTATTTACTTAAAAGTCAGTAATGCATATCAGCTTTGTATCTTTAAAACGTACATAGGTCAAGTGATATGACTTTGAAACAGAACCACTTATGCAAGGTTGCTATTATAATTAAAGAATGTAACTCTGTTCTGATGTGCATTAGTACAAATCATGTCATTAAGAATTTTTGTTAGATAGTTACAGCATTTAACATAACATGTAATCAAGTTTCATCCCTTTACCTTCTGTCTTCAGCACAAAAGGAACATTCATGGTTGCAATGAGTTTGAAGATAAACTGGAAAAATAACACAGATTTGACTTTTACATTGAATTCTCCAAAATGTCCACGATGTCTACAGTGTCATTTACAGTGGAACCTCGGGTCACGAACTTAATTCTTTCCAGAACTCGGTTTGTGAACCGAAACATTGAAATCAATGTAAATGTAAACAATCCGTTCCAGGACCCCAAGAACAGTACTGCTGTACTCATTAGCCTTGTCGGACACACAAACGCCATTCTCATGTTTCGCAATTATTTCTTTCTTCACGTCCACTGTGATACGTTTCGGCTTCCTACCAGCACTTTTTGCTTTCTTGGAACTTGTAATGGAGGGGGTACACACCTAAAAACAGTGAAACACCTTGAAAATTGTACCACTGCTAAGGAATGTTAACCGGTAACTGCATATCAATGACAAAGCAAGGTTGTGCGCACGTGCAAGACTAGAGTACTGCGTGGCTTTGGTTCGTGACTCGAGGCACTGTTCGTGAACCGAGACAAAAATTATTCAAAATCGTTCGTGACCTGAATTGTTCATACTCCAAGGCGTTCATAACCTGAGGTTCCATTGTAATTAGATTTAGATGGCATAGTTCATTGTTTTCAATGCAGCTTAATGGGGAATTGAGTTTGTCAGGGTATCTATAAATACCAGCATATTTTCAAATCATATTCAAACACTTCAATGAATATTCAAATAGGAAAATGTTGTTATTTGTTTCAACTCTACATGTTACCATTGTTGAACAATTTTGATTGTGGTTTTAAATATAGTATGCAAGTACAAATATTAAAAAAACCTAATTTGCGCATATACTCTTCAAAATTTGGTTTGGGGTGTTTAATTTGTAATGTTTGTACACAGAAGATTTGAAAGCATGTTAAAAAAGTGTGCCCAAGGAGAAAGATGAAGTTCAAACATTGCACAATGTGGTTAAATCTCAAAGACTTAGGCTACTGAATTTTATTTATAAAAATACAAACAATATATTAATAAACATATATATTAATAAACATACCTCTCTTGTTTTCTTATTAAATCGGTATAAAAAGATATAGAACATTTTCATCCCATCTTTAACACATTTCCTCTCACGTTCTTCTGCCTCTTGGATATTTATGCGCTCTCCAAAATCCCCCCTTTTCCATTTCTCATCAGTAAAAACAGCATAACCTGAAAAATACCATATATGGATCTAGATTGCTTCCTGTTTTCTCTACAAAAGGCTTATAGACTGCTATAATTAATAGGTAATTTGTATATCTAATACAATTTTATTTTCATTTCCAGAATTCAGTAAAACAATACCAGTGCATTGTCAGCAATAGGAATGCAATAAAAAGCAAGTAGCAAAAAGACTCAAATTTCAAAAAAACTCAAATTTCAAACATACTGTGGGACCTTCAAGAATCCGAAGTTTCCTTCATCTACAGTAGTGCAAATATAATATACCTAGCAGGAGTTCCATAGATGGCATTCTTTGTATCCCAGCGACTTTCTCTTCTGACTGTTTGGCCACCAACATTTCACTCAAATTTATACCCAATCCATGGTTTGCCTACCCTCCTTCATATTACTTACATTTTTTCCACCTGTTTAACTCTATTCAAAATTGTCATATTGTATTTTTAAAAGACATATTTGCAAATCTTTCAGTGTGATGTGATGCGATTTAGAATTTTAACATAGCTTTAACACTTTTCCGTCATATTGGAACAATGTCTGCAATGTTGCAGTTTATAGTGATGTCTAGCACTGGGGCACATTTTAGTGATTTGTGAAGTGAATTGGATTTTTAACGAAGCTTTAAAACAATTTCTGTCATATAGCTAAGATGTCTGCAATGTGGCAGTTTTATAGTGATGTCTAGAATTGGGGCATCATGCCGCATGATGTCCCACCCAGACATATTATCTATGTCAACTCGAAAGATTCCCCAACAAAGAAAGCAAATTTTGTAGTAAATTATGTTTCTCCGAGAATACTTACCCGATCACATTACTTTAGGGATATTAGCCTGCTACCTCGCGAATCCAGCCCTACCAAAAGACGAAAATTCGTCTTTCCTATGTCATATAGACAAAGGGCAATAACTCTTGCCCCTTACCTCCCCTTGCAGCCCGCTAGGTGTCGCTTCTTTAGTTTTTAAGCTGAGCGGTATATAAAACACGAGGATGCTCGCATGGCGGGGTGGTTGGGAGGGTTTCTTAGTAATGTGATCGGGTAAGTATTCTCGGAGAAACATAATTTACTACAAAATTTGCTTTCTCCTTTGAATACGTTCCCCGATCACATTACTTTAGGAGAATATGTAATAGGAGGAGGGAATGCGGAGCATCCGACCTCCACCCCGGGTATCCTCTAGGGAATGATGGTTGGATTCCCCATGTTAATGATAACCCGGTCTCCTAATTTTCAATCAGCAACACAGCCCAGGGTCACGTGATATGTGACCCCTTTATACGGTTAAGAAGATAGTTATTGAAATCTTCTTACCTACGAAAATTTATCTGGCGAATCCAGCGAAGCTAATAGGCTGTGCTGATTGTTGCACATGGGTCTGATGGGCGTCTGGGCTGCCCAACACCGGACCTACTAGAATCAATGTTTGCCTCTGCGAGTACAAACTTGAAGATAAAACTGTAGAAGGTTGACTCTGCATGTCAGCCAACAGCTTCTATAAGGTGACTGATTTGCGAATTCTCAGAGTAGCGTATAACCCACTACAGCCATGAAGCAAGGGCTTGAATGGTGATATCTCATATCCCAGCTATCACCAGAAGAAAGAGGTGCTTGTATGTGACCTGACTCACCTCTATGCATTGAAATGGTGCTAGAGTGCACAAACAGGATCTTACATGGCTGTTGATCCTGACTTATCTATAAAGAAAGCGAGCTAATGACGACTCGTTGATCGCAAATGTATGGTAATCTATTTTGGACTACGAAGCCTGGCTGCGTCAAGAGGACCATCAAACCCTCTGATTGGAATGGAAGAGAGTTCGGGTCACTAGAAAGGACATGTAACTCGCTCACCCTGCATGCTGAAGCTAAGACTATCAAGAAACCCAATTTGTATGATAGTAGCTTTAACTAATCGTGGGTTAAAGACTCAATACTGTCTGAATTGAGTCATGTTAAAACCAAGGACAGATTCCATTTGGAAACAGGGTGAGGGATATAAGTCGATTGAATTTTTAAAATGTCTAAAAGATCTGACAAATCTTTGTCATGGCTGATAGCACATGTACCAGAATGGCGGAATGTGTCTGATATCATGGAGCGGTAGCATTTGAGAATAACTGGAGCCAGCTGTTTCTCCTCGAAAAGCCAGAGAAAAGTTGGCCAGTTGAGGGATTGTGACACTCAGAGGAACAATGTGAATGATATGGTACCAGTCTCTGAAAACATGCCACTTGCCCTCGTAAACCTTCAGAGTAGAGGGCCTTCTTGCTCTCGAGATTCTCTCCGCAATCAAAGAATTAAATTGTTTGTCTTGCAAGGCTGTCTGGACAAGAGCCAAGCTTGAACATAAAGACGGTCCGGACAGGGGTGGAACACCCCTGGCCGCGGTTGCTTGTGAATACTTGTGCTGACTGTAATCTTCCTGGGTAGATCTATCGCCTAGATTGAGTAGATCGGAGACCCAGGAGTTGTTCCATCTGAGAGGGGCAATCAGAACCATCTGACAGTTCTGACCCCTTAACTTCTGGATTAATTTCAGTACCAAGACCGTGGGAGGGTAGGAGAATGACCACAACCCTTCCCAGGTGATTGATCGAGCATCCACGACCCAAGCTTCTGGGTCTGGAACCTGTGAGATGAAAGGTGGAGAACTTGCGATTCCACCTTGTTGCAAAAGATCAATCATCGGACGTCCCCAAAGTGTGTCAATTGGAAGAAAGTCCGATTGATGGAGTGACCATTCTGTGTGAATGACTAGATAGAGTGTCAGCCAAGACATTGAGTCTGCCAAGAATGTGTCTGAATTGTACATTGAGGTGGAGATCGTCGAACCAATGTAGAAACTGCCAGTTCAGATTGCACAGGTCTGGTGATTGGTGTCCCCTTGTTTTGAGGCAAGGCACCACCACAATGTTGTCTGATATAATGAGGGCAGTTTGTAATAAGAGTTGATCCTGCCCGAAATGAAAGGCATTGATGACAGCCGTTATTTCTGAAAGGTTGATGTGGAAAGGGGCTCGCCCCTGGCACCCACGTGCCGCTGACAGTATCGAAGTCCAGCAACAGGTGGGCACTCCAACCGTAGGTATTAGTGGCGGAACATACCGTTATCCCCGCTTGGGGTATCTCCAGAGTAATCCCTGTGGACAGCCTACAGGGGTTGTGCCATTGACTCAAGAATGATCGTATCTCTGGCGTGAGCATGACTGTTTTCTGGGATCGAAGGGACTTGAAAAGGGCGCAATTACGCCAGCAACGTCCTTTGTAAAGGGCGCATAAAAGGACGGCTGAGCGGGATCAAGTCTGTTGCCGCATTGAATAATCCGAGGATATGCAACTCTCTCGCTAAAATGCGCATCCTGTCGGAAACGGACTCTACGAGTGCAATTATCTGGATGATCGCAAACTCGAGGAAGCCTTACCAGATTCAGATCGGGAGAAACTCCACACCCAGATGGACCAAAATCCGGATTGGACAGAGATCAGACTTTATCCAGTTCACGAGAAAGCCTATATGATGTAAAGTTATATAAGATCGTTTCTGCCTTTGAGCAGAGTAGAACTTGACAGATGTTTCTGGAGGATGTCGTCCAAATATACTGCCGACGCAATAGATGAAGTCGAGCGGAACAGGGTGACGACGTAATCCATAACCTTGGTACTAGCCCAAGGGCTTAAATTTAGGCCAAAAGGTATGACATGGAACTGATAAACCAAGTCCCGACAAGCACAACGGAGAAATGTCCGCTACTCGTAGGATAGGGACGTGAAATGTGCGTCGGTCATATCTAGCCAGCTTATGATGGGGTTTAAGCGACGTGCCCTTCAGACATGTGTCACGACGTATCAGGTCTAGGTTGGCAGAAGCAGTCAGCGCATTGGCCATGGAATGGTGAGCTGCCCTGTTAAGAACCCTAGCTAACCGGGCCGTCGATTCCCAAGCATGTTCATTGCCAGATTTTTCAGCGATCCTGAAAATGGCTAGGGAGGCTAGGTCTAACAGTGAAGACGTAGCGACTACATTTCGAACCAGCTTGGACGTGGCATTGAACACAGTTTTTGTCCACTTTATAAGACAATGCCGCAGACATATGGACTGCTGCCATATTTTATCCCGAGCCAGGACCTCAGTACTGAACGCATCGGAGTGCGTTTTGTACCATCGACCTGAAAACGACGCTGGTACTTGGCTTTCAGAAAAGAACGCCTTAGCATTTCCTGGAACCCCTATACGTGTCGACAGACGGTCATTAATTTCCTTAATTTTTTGTCGACTGGGGAAGGAGGCTGAAGGATAGAGTCTCTTCCCCCTCATCCAGATCGACCGACGCTCTAACCTTATAGTCGGTAATGGCAGCAGGAGGTGGAGGGCATTCTGAAGGGGCCAATACCCTATAAATTTCCTCCACTGCGGCTTTGAAGCTGAACTCAGTCCGTTCCATAGTTGGATCTGCATACAGCTGATTTGCCTGCGATTCATCGCACTCACTATGTGCATAATCTTGCTCTGGTAAAGCATCCATATCGGGGTAATGCATACCAGGTGGCATAGATGACTCGATTCCGTCATCTCTGATAACGGCATTCACTCTCCCTTGTGGATGAGCTGTTAGCCTATGGACGGCCGGCAATGCCGAATGAATTGATTGGCATATGTTTGGCCTGAATGTCTGCGACGGGCCGGCTATGACCGGCACCGACCGCTCGAATGTTCGGGTTGGATCGAGAGATTCATCACCAACATCTGTGTCATGGTAGTGATATGTAACCGGTAGTACGGATTGACAGACGAAAACATCACTAGAATCATCGTCAATCCGATTTGTGCGGATTGCGGTATCATAAAAGTCCAAGTGCTGGTACAGTGGTACAGTCGGACGGACTGGTATATGACTAAAATCTCCATACGGTTGGACGACCGGTGCCTGTTGGGCTGGACGGCCGGAGCCGGATGGACTGTCAGTGCCGGCAAGTGTCGGCTGGAAGCTTGGCTGGACGACCGGTGCCATTTGGGTTGAACGGTCATTGCCGGATCGACACCCGGTGCCGGTTAGTGCCGGCTGGAAGGTCGGCTGGATGACCGGTGCCATATGGGCTGAACGGTCATTGCCGGATGGACGCCCGGTGCCGGTTGGTGCCGGCTGGAAGGTAATAATAATTACATAATGCTTATGTAGTGCGGCCAGCACTGTGCGCCCATCTACCATTCGCTCAGAGGGAATGTTGGTTCTGGTACAGCTTGCATATCTGTACAGCATACCAGGTGACCTAGATGACGCAATTCTGTCATAATTGACACTTTCACTAAATCTCCCTTGTGGAGAAGCCGTGAACATATGGACGGCCGGCACTAACGGCTGATTGAACTGGCGAATGGTCAGCCTGAAAGTCCTGTTCTGGTAAAGCTACCATATCTGGGTAGCGCATACCAAGTGGCATAGATAACTCAATTCCGTCATCTCTGATAATGTCACTAATTCTCCCTTGTTTTAAAATCACACCGTCACGTATTTGACGTGACGGGAGGTGTACACCGGCAATACCGACTGATTTGTCTAGTATATGGTCGGCCGGAATGTCGGCGAAGGTCCGGCTATGACCGGCACCTGCCTCTCGAATGGTCTGATTGGATGGAGATACATTTATAACATCTCTCTCATGGTAGTGATATGTAACCAGTAGTACAGATTGACTGACGGGTACATCACTATAATCTCCGTAAATCCGATGTATAGCCGGTGCAGGTTGATGCCGGCTGGAAGACCGGTGCCATTTGGGCTGAATGATCATTGCCGGATGGACGGCCGGTGCAGGTTGATGCCGGCTGGAAGGTCGGCTGCACGACCGGTGCCATTTGGGCTGAACGGTCGTTGCCGGATGGACGGCCGGTGCAGGTTGATGCCGGCTGGAAGGTCGGCTGGACGACCGGTGCCATTTGGGCTGAACGGTCGTTGCCGGATGGACGGCCGGTGTAGGTTGATGCCGGCTGGAAGGTCGGCTGGACGACCTGTGCCATTTGGGCTGAACGGTCGTTGCCGGATGGACGGCCGGTGCCGGTTGATGCCGGCTGGAAGGTCGGCTGGACGACCGATGCCATTTGGGCTGAACGGTCGTTGCCGGGTGGATGGCCGGTGCCTGTTGATGCAGGCTGGAAGGTCGGCTGGCCGGCCGGTGCCATTTGGGCTGAACGGCCGGTGCCTGTTGATGCAAGCTGGAAGGTCGGCTGGCCGTCCGGTGCCATTTGGGCTGAACGGACGGTGCCGGATGGACGGCTAGTGCCGGTTGTTGCCTGCTGAAGTGCCGGCTGAACTGACGGTGTCGGCTGGACGGACGGCTGGACGGCCGGCGAAAGTGCATAATAAAATGGATCCAATTGATCCAGCCTAGACTCCATGCGTCCGTACTTACAGGCCCGAAAGCCATGCACGGACCTGCAGTGAAATTTACATCCACTGGGCAGCCTAAACCATGTCAACATAATTCCTCCATTTCCACATTGCCAACACCCATTTTGCCATTCATGCCTTCGTTGTCGACTTTGCTACTGAAACGACAAAAGAAGAGAACAAAGCACAAATTAAAAAATTCAGCATATTATTAATTCGATAATACTATAACCGTTATTAACGGAGTAGTCAAATTATTCCGTGCCATGTTAACTCTTAATGACCACACTAGTTATCGCCGTGAGCGTGTTGCAATAGGTCGTTCAAGACGAAGTCTACTGAAACGAAAAAGATGATAAACAAAGCACATTTAGCAATTCATCACGCTATTAAGTCGCTATTACCATAACCGTAACTAACGGAGGAAGCGAAATGATTTAGTGTCGCGTGAACTCGTGACTACAACACGAAATTCCGCCATTAATAGTCGCAACTGGTCGTTCAGAGACGAAGTCTACTGAAACGGAAAAGAAGATAAACAAAGCACAAATTAACAATTCAGTACGCTATTATGTCGCTATTTCATAACCGTAACTAACGGAGGAAGCGAAATGATTAAGTGTTGCGTGAACTCGTGACTACAACACGAAGACCGCCATTAAAGTCGCAAATTGGTCGTTCAAAGACTTTTTTGAAGTCTACTGAAACGTCAAAGAAGATAAATAAAGCACACATTATCAATGCAGCACGTTATTAGTCGCTAATATCGTAAACGTTACATACGGAATAAGCGAAATTATTGAGTGCTACATGTATTACATGCTAGTACCGCCATAAGCGTGCTTTGACCACGTTGCAACCTGGTCCGAAGTCTAGAAAAGGTGACAAAGTCACTCAAATTGGAAAATATTGTAAAATAATGTATACAACCTGTAGAGGAATGATTATCCAACACAGTAATTCCAAATTTAACTTCGGATGGTCAGAATTTACACTAAGATGGCTTGGATTCATTGGAGGTCTAATTGTATGTGTTTTCGCGTACAGCGAAGCTAAAAAACTAAAGAAGCGACATCTAGCGGGCGGCAAGGGGAGGTAAGGGGCAAGAGTTATTGCCCTTTGTCTATATGACATAGACAGGAAAGACGAATTTTCGTCTTTTGGTAGGGCTGGATTCGCGAGGTAGCAGGCTAATATCCCTAAAGTAATGTGATCGGGGAACGTATTCAAAGGAGAAACAATGTGTCAACCTATTCACCTCTAAATTAATTTTTTTTGGCAACACCTTTCATGTTTGTATGACAAAGAAACAATCTGTAAACTAGACATAATGACATTCAAATTTATTTTGTTATGGTATTTTTTTAAGTTTCATAGGCAAACAAATTAAAGACAGTTTGATATGATTTTTGGGAATATCCTGCAACCAATGCATGGTTGCTCAGAGAATATGCCAATCAAAACCTTTGAACTACCTGACACCACTGACAAATACTGGGATTTAAGAGAGCCTGGTCTTCTTGAGCAAAACAAATAACAAAAAAATATACATAAATCTTAATTATGCACAATTACCTTTGTAGTCAGATATATATTTGAGACTAAAGCCATCTTTGTCCAATCCCACATGGCACCACCATTCTGCATCTTTTCCTAGGTCCACACGTTTGATTCTTTTCTACAATCAAAACTTTATTATTATAGATCATAAAAACAAACTATATCAAATGTTAAATATACACTGTTTTTCATTACTCTATCAATGTCTGCTGCGTGCAGTCTCAATGCAAAGACTCGCATACTTATTTATCATTGGCATACTAACAATGCTTGCACTGAAATCCTTATGTTAATATAACAATCCACAGTCCAATGAGTAATCAAGATGTTCAAGATGGCTTCCTAGGTGCCATATTGAACAGTTTACACTAAGCATTGCAACTGCGCTATGAATACTAGGCATTTGCATTGTGCATGTTATACTCAATGTTGATATTTCCATGTGGTTGCATGCTTCAGTCTGCAGACTATGGGCTTTCTGAACCCTTCATATGTAGGTTTCAAAATGAGTTAAGGGCGCATCCAAAGTAAGCAAGAGTTCTCAAAGAAACTGACACTCTACTGACCAAAAGGAATTTCCAGGAATCCAGGACAAGTGCATTTTTCCCATTTAAGTGTCATGAAACCATCTCTGCTACTCTTGAGTAATAACAAGTGTTTCAAATTTTCAGCCACAGTGGCCATATTGGAAATAATATCATAACCATTTTCATTTAGGACCAGCTAGATATCATAAGAAGTATATTAATGAAAACCCCATGTTGATATAGTAATCCATTCAAGATTAGTGATACATGTAATTAGATTTCAAGATTGCTACCTTGGAAGCAATATTTGAGGTCAAATCTGTACCATTTTCATTTTGGACCAACTAGACATCATATGTCTTCTGATGAAAACCCCTTGTCAATATGACTTTCCGTTCAGGTGAAGCAGCAATAACAAGATTCTGAAAATCGGTGATGTGATGGTCATAGTAGTAGTCAGATTTGCACCATTTTTGGTTAAGACCAACTAGGCATTAGACAAAGCCTTTTAATGAAATCCCATGCTGATTATGACATTTCATCATGAGGTAACATTAATAATATTTTTAAGATAGCTGCTGCTGTGGTTGCCTTATGAGACATCCCAGCATTTCATTTTGGGACCAACTAGACCTTGGGGTGAATGTGTGTGAAACATTTCATGGTAATCTTCCAAGTAGTTAAGGAAAAGTAGTAATAATTTGTGCAAACAGACAGATAGATGATGAACAACAGGACATCCCATATAATCTACTCTATGAACAGTACCGCTAAAAACAAGTATACCTATAGGCACTGAAATAGCAGCGGCTTTCAACGAAAAATGTGTCAGGGACTAAAAATGTATACATCAGGGAAAACCCTGGGGTCATGGTTTTGCATCTCTTGTCAGAAACCATAAAGTTATTACAGTAAAACCTGTTAGGAGACTAACCCTTCTGTCAACAAAAAGTGGTCTAACAGCAGGTTTGCACAAAAATACGAGTTTCCAAGGTCTAGTTTAAAACAATTTCAAGAAAAATAACCACAATCACTATACATATATTCTATTCTTTATTGATAGTTCTTGCAGAAATATTGTATGCATTCATCTAAAAACGAAATTATATACAATAAAAATATACTTCTCTCACTAAACTTGAAATCACATTTAATTTTGAAGACCACATATTTTAACATATGATTATCATTTGTGCATTAAACCTTTTCCTTTATAACCACCTCAATTTGTTCTACCGATGTTTAAACCACTTTTTTATGAGTAGTATGCTCTTTTTCACTTCAATAAGTTACAATAAATATTTTCTCCAGCCTTTAAATGTGTCTCTTTTTATTTGGAGGTTCATCCATTGTTATTAAGGTTCTATGTATTAAAAGTATTAGTGCTCAGTTGTAATAGCGAACATAAAGACAACTTTAACTGAACTGTGGAAAAACATGAAAAATCTATACGTGCATTGCATATCTAACAATAGTCCGAGTTTCCTCTGACCCTTGCCACCCCATTTTTTATATTTGGTTTTTTATGTTGGGGTGTAGGAGCATAAAAAACCAAATATAAAAAATGGGGTGGCAAGGGTCAGAGGAAACTCGGACTAATCTAACAATTAATGAAATAAAAATAAATCATTAACCCATCCTGAAATAGAACCATCTACTCAGAGATGATAGTCAACGGCTTCATTCAAAGATGACATACAGAGATTAACTCTATAGGCAAACAGTGTATCCCAGTTGTACAAACTTTAATAAACGACAGCTTTGCGATTGGGATGTATATCCTTATATCAGAGAGGAAAACAACAAACATCACAAGTCTTGAATGATATTATTAGAATCCCGCAAATGATTCTCTCTTGCTGGTTTAAGAGACCACCCTGGCAAAATATGGATTAACTCTAAAGACAAACAATATATGCAACCAATACGTCAACTTTGGCAGTACAATGGCAATATGTGAGATGTACCGTACATTTACATGGTTTATGGACTGAAGCATCTATCTTCGGTGACTACAATACTTTCTTTTTTTTAACGATTCCTCTTTTGTTTGTTTTTATCAGAACAATAGTTGCTAATCAAGTTGTCATTGTAACAATTGTATACAAATAGGTCAGTGGTGTCTGTTCTCATGTTAGTCGTTGATAGGGATGCTCAGTTCTACGATAAGGCAGGAAAGCAGGTTAAGTGAGGGAATAATTAGCCTGGTCTCCTGCTATTTATGCTTTCTGCGTTGTTCACCCTTATAAAATTAGCAGAGAACAACGCAGGGAGCATACGAAGCAGCGAACCAGACTAGGAAATAACCTACATATACTTTAGTCTAGTTTACGACGAAAACTATAAAACACTATAAGCATAGCAAACCAAAAAGTCAGACATCGGTAGCCAGCCTATTTGTTTCATTTGTTTGAAATGATTTTGAATGGTATTAGTGATTTTTTTTTTTTTTTACAGGGATTAAATAAAGATTGTGGAGTTTGTCCGTATTTTTTGCGATGCATTCATTCATAGCAGTGTCAAAATGCATATTTAGCCAAGATTCTGCAGTCGTTGGTCGCGTTCAGCAGGTGGTTGCTCATGGTGGTCGCTCATAGCAACTTTTACTGTACTACATTACTTGTAATTGAGACATGGAACTGTTGTTTGCATCATAGTTAAAAAAACGAAAATCATTAATATTTTTCCTTTGATTTGTCCTCAATATTTGCTAACTAGTCAAAAATATTACTTGTATACAGCAGAAAGCAGCATTAAAGCCTAAACAGAAAACAAAATGTTTTTTTAAATTCAGATTGTTGGCCTTTGCATAGGATGTCAATGAAAACAGTTATGATTTGGGCCATTCTAGAAATATCACTTGCACTAAAATTTCTAGTCATTTAATTAAAATCCAACTGCTTCCAAAATATACATGCAGGATCCGAGTTAGTGCCCAACATAAGCAAGATAGTCTTGGTGCATTCAAAGTTAGAATTAATGTACTGGATGTCGACAAAATTGAAGAAAAATTAAGCAAATATATATTACCTAAAATGGCTTGAACGTATTTACGAAATACCTGGCATGATCCTTTTCAGCTGCAAATAAGCTTTCACATCAAAATAATTTAAACATGTGACAAAGCCTTCACAATGGATTGTTGCAGGTGCTGTCCATTCTGTTAAACTCAGCCAAAATGCACTGCTTAGAACATAAACTCTCTTATCACTCATTCACATGTACATATATTTCTCATAAAATCGTATGTATACATTTTTGTAATCATCTAGGTTCTATTATGGATGCAAAACGCAAAACCTAACTGACAGAAAAAAGCAAATTTTAAATGCTTGACAGCCAACTAGATAACTGGGAAATACCAGCTTTACTCTGTAGAAGATGATGCTTACTTGAACTTAAACTCTGAAACTGAAGAGTTGTAAAATAGATTCCCAATTGTATGATATACCAGTCTTCTCTATTTGATCATGACTTTTTACTTCATCATGTCTTGCCATAATAACAATACAAACTATATTAAAAGAAAAATCCTGTGCTTTCATTAAGTGGTCATTTCCTTGGATCCCAAACTGCAAACATTGCACCTTTATATTTGAAGAGCACCATACAACAGGACTTAATGACAGAAAGAAAAATTATGTACCTGTGGTGAACAAGCATTATTTTCCTCTTGTTTCTTGAGGCTGGCTCTAAGCTGAAGAAATAGAAGGGGAAAAGGTCATGGCCACAAAAATAAAAAGTTAAAAATAACTAGATATAATTAGTTATTACTTTTATAAAGAAAACAAAATTATAACAAGAGCTGAGTGTTCTTTAGATAACTATTTTGTATGCTGCTATTATCTGTAACTGATAATGATATATTCAATTGAAAGGAACCTATCAGTTCCCCAATCCCAGACTACCGGTATTGTTTGCCCCTCCCCCACCAACATAAAACGTTTGTTTACCTTTTGTCTTTGCTTGCACCTTAAAACCATATGTCAATAATTAGAGTTATCCAGAAAAATAGAACATGTAGATAGACATGTAAATGAGGAAAGAAGGAAGAGAATCCAGATATAGTTAGAAGAGCAAAGACAAACATACACATGTATTATAAAAATAGACAGATAAATGGATGGGTAGAGAACGGTTTTGGAAATAGTGACAGGCATCAAAACAATCTTTGACAACCTGACTGTTGAGAGCCAGTAATCTCGGCACTTAGAACTCACAAACTGCCCATGGTTAGGTTAGAACTTAAAAGTCAGGAAATATGTATACTAACAAATATAAAAACTGGAATATATAACTGACAAGTTAAATATCAATGTTTATTTCCTATTGTCAAAACTTGCCTTAAATAGTAAATATTCACATCATGTCTGCATCTAGTCCTACCCGTAAGACGTATCACATGTTGATCTTGATTTTAGTGCTACGTGAGCAAACATAAATATCAGCGTCGGGGCTTACATTGTAGGACTAGCACTCCTTGTGTTTATATATATATTATTGTTAAGGGTATTTCATTTTGTCAGACATTTCGCCGTACTTTATTGATAAAACGTCAGACTCCTGTGTAACAGCTGCCTCTCTTGGCACTCGGCATTACGAGGTTACTGGTCAGCCTGGTGTCAGGATAAAGTGACTGAGTGGATCATCATGCTACATGTCTGTGGCATGATGCCCCAGTGCTAGACATCATTATAAACTGCCTCACTGCAGACATCGTAACAGTATGACTGAATTTTTTTTAAAGCTACATAAAAAATCCTAATGAAACAAGCAAACAAAAGTTGTGATGCTATATTGTTGGAGTTTGTGCTTGGCATGAAGAAAATTAGACCAGACACTACAAATCTTGAGCAGTTATGGAAGGCAGTCAGCTGTTTGAATCCACAAAATGGCAGGAACAATTTAAACTTTTGTATTGCACTCAGCATAGCTGTCAAACATGGTCCATTCCAGTGCCCTTGCTGCAATTGACATTTTCCATTTTGAAGAAAATTCAAAATGGCTCAATAGGAAACATGGTTCCAATAAACAGTACATAATCTCCAAAATTTGACAAAGAGTTATTGTCTCTTTTTTAATACAATTTACTTCTGAAGTTCAGGACGTGAAAAATACCAAGTGGAGCTGGCAAAGGTGCACATCTGGAGTAAGGTCAAGCTGTATACCCTATAACACATATTACGCACATCAATCATAGACCAAAAAAAAGGGAATTAGAGGTTCTTCGAACTGTACCTAAGATATACAAGGTCTTTTATTAAATAGCCAGTATAACCAGTGAGGAAATTATTATTTCTTTAAAATTTCTAACCCTACCAGTATGTAAATTACAAAACTGTAGAGTGATACCTCAGAATCTGCAATCTGACAATCTGTCCAGTCAGATGCTAAAAATGTGGTCCCAGAAAGTAAGTGAATTCCTCATACATACTATTTTGAGTACAATGGGACAAATCAATTAAAATATTCCATATTTGTCAAAACATGCTTTTATTAGTAAATATATTATCACATCACAGTCTGTGGCGATAAAATGTGACACAAATTTTGACATCCACTACAAGATGGAAATGCAGTAGATGAAAATGTAGCCTGTATGAAGACAAAGAAGGCACTGTATATACATATTATATAAAGGTGCTGATACGTGTGTTGTGGTATAAAACTTAAAGAACATATATCATTTGGAACTCCTTATCGATAAATGAGCTTGCTAAATGTTATTGTTTTTTACTCATACCGTAAATAAATTAGAATGTCTTTCTATATTCCTCTCTGATTTTTAACTTGCCCATGAGCTTATATAATAAAAACTGCATAAAGTGAATTTAATCTTGCCCAGCAGGTTGGGCACATGGAATTGTAAATCCCTGAATATAAAGGAGAGTACACATGGAAACATGTTACTATGAAAGGACTGATTTGGTAAGATGATGTGCATATTTTAATATAAGTAAATGTAAATTTTTGTTAAGTATTTGAAATTTCTGTCCATTTGCATGAATTGGGAAAGTGAAAATCCTCCATCTTTGGAGACTAAAAAATACCGGATTATTGAAATCTCCTGATCTGTTCAGACCAAACATGTCTTTCCTGTTTAGAATCAAAACCATTGTATATTATTGATTATATCAGTTTTTGATTTTTAAATTAATAAATTACATATAAATACAATGAGTTACAGAAACATGTTGACTTATTTATCAGGGAAGCGTGAGACTGACTTAGACAGTACTGTGAAAATAAATATTGGAGCAATTAAGAAACAAAGATAGCACACTATCAAATTCTGTGTGAAAACCAAAAACTAAATCTAGATCATGAACAGATCATGCCAGTTTAATCAGATTAATTTGAATAATGGAGTTGGGCCTGAACACAAGTCATTTAAATATGATAAAAGTTTTGAAACACTTTGCATTACCAAATCAGTAAAAGAACTGATTCATTTCATAAAGTAACTATTTTTTTTCTATATTTAATTGGCTTATGTACAAGGGTATTTCATTAATTTTGTGCTGATTAAATTTTCTTTTTTGTCTTGGTATATTTGAAGCTATAACTAACAGCTTCCGATTGCACTTGAGCTTTTCCATTTACTCAAATCAGGCCTCTGCTGTGGGCTAAAATCTCTTAACCCAAAGTAGAAAAGGCATATAATAATATTCTTGGAAGTGCTTTTGATCAATATATGGTCTATCACTATTCAATAGCTTGACTATATTGGAGGGGCTAGACAGGTTTTAAATTAGCCAAAATTTGGCTAATTCATACAAAGTTGTTTTTCACACCCTTAGGTAGGAACCAAATTTTGGAAAAATTAGCCAAAATTTGGCTAGTGTCTTTTAGTATAACCCCTATGTATGGCTGCAAAAGATCAAACTCTAGGTAACTATGATTAGCCAAAATTTGGCTAACTGCAATATTGTCCCTTTACATAATGTATTGTATGACCTTTAGGCAGAAACCAAATTTTGGATAAATGTATCCTTAGACAAAATTTGGCTAAGGATTCCTTTTGCCAGGCTCAGTGAGGCTGGTGCACAACTAATGACCTTTTAGCAAAATTTGGCTAGTGTCAGCAACAGCTTTTCAAAACAGCTGCATGTATGGCTGTTATAATTTAAAAGCTCTATAATTAGCCATATTTGGCCATCCTCCTCAGTGTTTCATTCCCTACTGTTGTGTAAATGTAAGCTTATAACATTGTTGGTCATTGCCTGAAATGTTTTCTTTTGTATAACCTACAGTAATAACTATTAGATATCCAAATTTGGCTACATGCATGGCTAAATTACTCATAAGGAGTACATGCAGTATTGGCTAAATATGTGCTTGAACAAAGTGCTTGACTCCTAATGTTGTATTTAATTTTAATATGTATATACTTTAGCATAGAACTTACTATGTAACATTCAAATTTAATGAATGGGAGAATACCAAACCATCCCAGTGATTCATATATTGTTAGTATTTTTATATAAATTCATTAGGTTGATTATCTATTTTACCTCTATCCACCAACATTCCATTCTAATGTGTGCCAACCCTACTGTTAATAAATGTGTAATCAGAATACTCTAGTGAATAGACATTTTCTGAGTTATAATCCAGATGAAATGAATAGAGAATCAAAATGATAATACAACTTTGCTATTAAATATCCATATTTTGAATGATAATACCTAGAGCATGTTTATGTAATGTAAATACCTTGTTTTCAACATCTTCTCATCTATCTTCATTAACATACACCATTTACATACCCCATTGATCAGGAAGCACTATACATGTATTTTACTGTTACCATCTTACTGTTTTACGTTCAACTATTTGGTTTTTTATATCACTGGTTGATATTAAAACTTTTACTCTTTTTAACGTTTATTCATATAACAAATTGTATAGCGCTAAATAGTCTAAACGTTCTTGTGCACCATTAAAATTCAATCCATTTATCAACCACATGGCCTTTAGACATCCTTATTATCAATGTAACTTTAGAACTTTCTGAAATTGTGTTATTTCAGGTAGTGCTTTGTCAAGTTTTGCCAAAAAATGATGTCATGACATAACTTCTGCAACTTTAAAATTCAATACACTTTACCAGTGTGTTTTCTGTATATATAAATCTTTGTAAGAAACAAGTTAACACATTATTCCCTAGCGATGAGGTTACATGTCATGAGGTAGTAACCTTCTTCCAAGGTCTGTAGCATCAAGGTCATGCATGATACGCTAAAGTGGGTGGTATCATAGAAAGGTAGACAGATTGCGCTCTACAATTATACCAAATAATCTGAATACTTTAGTTGCACTACAAAAAAACAGAGGGAAAAACATAAGTTTTTTTCTTTTTTTTTTCCACCTAAACTTCTCCCATGGTCGGAATCCGAATTTGTGTCCAGATTTAGACTATGGCCGCAGATCTACGGCAGACCAGTCTGAAGCGCACACAGACAGGTGGACCTTTGCAAAAAGTAGGATAAGGTGGATATTTTGAAGTCTTCTCCATATGAAAATTATGGGTGTTAAGCACCAAAAAAGAAGTCCAACTTTTCACGTTCTGCTCATGCACCAGCAAACTAACCAATGAAAAACATTTTCTTTAGAACAACTAGCCATTTGTCTAATGGAATATTGCTTGCAAGTCGATGTATTAGAATGTATTCAGAAATAGTCCCCAAAATTTGTTAATACAATTACAATTTTTTTAAATACAAAATCAATAATAAAATATCAAAAATTACAATTCATTCAATCTATAGCAAACACAAATATAATAGGGCAGGAGGTCCTCCCTAAGAATGGTCTGTGAAAATCAGCGGGGAGAGCAACCTCTAAAAAAAAAACACATTTATTGCAAAAACAGCAAAAATTCTCCGGGGTTAATGTGATAATAGGCTTTGACCTTCAGAAAACCATAAACCTTTGCAGCATATAAATAAAGTACAGCTAAAATGTATAACCCTGTTCAACCAACAAATCTATGTAAAAGAAAATGTAAATGAATAAAGGAAAAGCTTGCAATTGATATTATGTCTTTATTTGAATATTTCATTAAAGGGATAGGAGGCATATGTTGGATGGTACTTAGGTCTGATAGAGTAATAAAAAGCATATTATCAAGTATGTACCCTGGTAATCCATTTTATTTTTAATTCTGTTTTGACATCTCATAAGAGAAGTGACTAAAGCTTTAAATATAACAGTAAACACAAACATAATGGGTTTTTTGTTTCAAGTTCAAATGTACATGTTAATAATTATGTAAAACTTTACTTCTATATGATGATATTTTGTAACATATTTAAATCTTAACATAGTTTTAACAAGATAAATTTAAGATATTAACAGCATAAAAAATTCCACTTCAAAGACTGCCTGAGGTTCATCTTTAGTGATTTAATGGCAAGTGGTTAAATGTATAAATTTCTACTTAATCTAAAAGACATGTCTTATATTATAATTAAAAAATAATTGATGAGATCTAGTGGCTACGGAGATGCTGTTTTGCCCATTAAAAACCAGTACGTTGTAGTATACCATAATGTTTCTTTGATAATAATCACCCAATCATAATACTTCAGGAGAACTATTACTACCAGTCAAATCTAGTGCTCCCAGAGTAAAATTCATTAGCTATAAGGAGGTAGCATGCAGTAAGTAGGCAGGTTTTACTGAAGAGATCAACCAATGAATCTTTTGAGAGTGGTTCAGTAATTCATACCTGTGCTTAACTTTGAATGTATATTGCAATTGCTTCCTTTATTTGTTCATGGTCTTCTTCCATATAATATATTTAGTTGTTCACTATCTCTAGTTCAAACTTGGTGATCTAATAAATTTTATACATTTTCTGGATATATTTCATATTTAATGTTGTTTCTAAAAAATCAGCAAACTTAAATTTCAAATTTCCAGTCTCAAGTTTCCCTAATGGCATTTTGCAGGAAATCTTATTGTGACCCTCCAGTAGTCCCATGTATACTGCACCAGCATTGTACTCCACCAGCCCAATAATTGTTGGAGAGATTACCTACAAAGAAAATCATAAATGACAAAACATTTTCTTCTTTCCCACTGGGACTGAAAAAAATGAATTTCCTAAAAAATTAACCTTTAGTACATTATTATGCCTTGTGGAGTAATGTCACTTTAAAGACACAACTATTTTCATAAAAAAAGTCTACTGACTTGTATGTCCACATTTCTTTAATATGTTGTTGGTACCTGAAATGAAAAGTCTTGTCCTGATGACAGTGAAGGAGTCGATAAAGAGTATATGATCAGTATTATTCAAGTTTTGTATTCCTTAGCACTAAATAATCTTAAAAGAAAAAAACAAGCTCATGAAAACAATGGTGTTACAGAAAGACATTACAATTTGGAATTGAAGTCAGTCACTTCCCAATCATATTGGTAGCTACAATTGAAAATTCAAAGCAACCAGATCTCCTATCTTGAATTTTAGAAAGTATCTGTCTTAATTTGCAGGTCACTAACTCGGTTTGTCTAATCAACAACTGAATAGAGTATTTCTTGATGAAACTCTAATATGTGAACTAAGTATGTACAATAAACATAACAGTACTTAATCAGAAATGTTTTCATTTTGTAATACAATTATACACTGCATAATTATGAACTTTGTAACATTGATTATTTTATAAGACTTCAAATAACCATTTGAAATTTAGTGTCATTGATATAAAATAATGGTGATCATGGTAACTGTTTTTGATGTTGTTTCTAAGGAATGATGTTAATAAACTTGAAAAATCTATTGATTCATATTATTGTGAAAAAGATGTATATACATATGCTGCTATTTATATTTGAACTATTGACTATCTAAATTACTCATGTGATGTTTTGGTTCCGTTTCTAAACTTTCGTTTTTTGGCTTGTATTTTGCTCTGCCTCAGTTATTCTTTTCACTTTAGTTTTCTATACAATAATTTATACATTTATGGAAATAAGAATAAAGTATATAAATTAAAAATAGTGAATTACATTCTTTAGCATATCAGATATTACTCTCATATTTTAACTACTCTTACATAAAAGAAAACCTTCAACTCATCATAAAAGCACTACAAGATAATGAATTTTCATTTCTTATATTTACATTAATCAATCATTTGCTTACATAAATCAAGTTTAATACATAACAATAACATAAGAGGTCAATGAAATTTATTGATTCCTTTTGAATATATTTTGGTGTCATGCTCCTTTATCTTGGCTTACCCTTACTATCATGTCCACCAATAGTAGATGTATACTGCCCATATAATGTTGACTATTTCAAGCAAAAAGTTATTTACTGAATCAAGTGATCAATATTATTATGTAGAATATCAGGAAATGATAATTACTAAAATCGTAACATTAAGTTTCAAGAAATACAAAATCAAGTATGTCATTCAATTTATCTATACATAACAAATGTATTTTAAAACACAAAAAATAAAATCTTACCTCCTTCCACTGTCATACCCTCCACAGAAAAAGGCAAAGTTTTAATCTCCTCCACTGACAAATACATGTACTCATGAATTCTTGAAATCTGAAGTGAAAACCAAATCAAATTAACTATGTTTTCATATATGCCCACCTATACAATTTTAATCAAGTGTTTTCCTAATTTGCTTGCAATAATGACTTTATTACAGAATGACATGTACACCTATGTGTCAACACTGGTTGAAAGTTAGTGTTGTGCTAATTTCATTTTCATATTGTGTATGTTTCATATATTGCATCTCAATTTGGAATAGTTCATTTGCATAGGGCTATAAATGCTCATCCAGCAGTTATCGTTATTACATTATGGTTTGAAAATGTTTTCAGCAGAGATTACAACTGATTCATATGTAACTAGTCAATAAATCACAATATAATTCTCTCTCTGCATGTAAGGATACATATTGTCATTTTGAATATTTTCTGCCATGGAAAAATTCAATCCCTGTTCCAGTTAAACTACATTCTTAATGGCAATACATATCCATAAAAAAAACTATTTTGTTCCACAACATTCATTAACTTTACACAAAATTTTGCCATCTTCATAACTAGAATCTGGAAAAAACACATGTTGTTAAGATTGTCTGGTAAAATATACTAATATAAGAAATATACTTACTTTTCACTTTACATAGGTATCAGTATCTATGTCATCATGATTTATGCAAATCTTTCCTTTTCCACTGAGTCAAAGACCATGTGCTGCAGAAGAGCATAGTTAAAACAGCTATCAGACCCTACAAAATGAGATTTTTTTGTCTTTTCATAAAGCATTTTCTCTTTACAGCACAATTATTATTATTATTATTATTATTAATATTATTATTATTATTATTGAAAATAAATAACATGAAGAAAAAGCATACTTAATACATTATCTTGGCAGTTCTATGGGAAAAAACCTGTAAATTTTACTAACATATTGTGTATCTTGCCTCAATCTAAAATGTATTTATGGAGCTAAAATGGCCCACTACAGTGTCAAAACATATCACGTTTTGTTTTGATTATTGCTTTGTTTCATTGTGTATCTATCATGAATAATAATTCTCATTTACAGAATATTAAACTTGAAATTGAAATTTCAAAATGAAAGAGGTATGCATTCTTTAGTTTGCTGGTTTATGACATACATGCAAAAAAGGCCTTATTTCAAAATTGTTTCAGGTAGAGATATAGAAGTTAGTTTAGTAATTTCCATTTTCTATGTAAAGAATTCTAATCATGAAGTGTTTCAATTAAGAAATTTTGCTCTATTTATCATTCATTTAAAAGCATTAAATGTACTTACTCTCTCCTGACACACCAGCCTCTATTGTCTCATCTTCATTCTCTGTTTCATCTTCTTCATGCAAATCACAAACTGATTACATTCTTAAACTGTATTTCTTCCTTTCTCAAGTGTGAGCTACTAAGCTGGCATTTTCTAGGTGGGCATACAAATTTAACCTCTCAAAGCCATGCCTTAGTCCAATGAAATTCTGTACAGGACTACATAGAAGTTCTGACTTTTGATCTTGGAGTTGTATCACATGGCCTATTACTCTGGCCTTTGAAACTAATTGTGATGAACTGGAGCTGTTGAAACCATGCTGATTGGATTATCAGTGATGATTTGTTGGATGATGTCTTGATACAAGATATTGAGTATTGTAAAACAAATTATATAATACTGAAGTGAACTAAGTCAAAGTGCTGATCTGGCAATGTGCAGGAATTATAACTATGTACAAATCATTTCTCAAACTCTTTACCCTTATTATAATACAACATCAATCTATAAAACTTGTTAGCTTATTCCACTTTCCTTTTCTTAACTGGCAGCTTTCATAGATGGTGTAACATCCAGTTCTTCCATCCCAACCCCCTAATTATTTCTTGCCCCTCCCTTGCAACACATTAGGTTCCCCCTCTATTTATTCGCCCCCTCCCCTCAAATAATTAGTTTCTTTTCAATAATGGACTCTTTGGAAATAAACTGACTGTCACATGTATATATGTAATGAGTCTGCTAACAATTGGAAAAGGGATGGAGTCAGCCATCTCATTCTTTTCCCCATTCAACCAGTTTATTTATTTTCATTAATGCACCCTTTGGTAATACACTTAAGACATACAAGTGAAATACCAAAACATAATGGATCCCTTAACAATTGGGGGGGGGACAGAATCAGTTAACTGATTCTTTCACCACACTGTACTAGCAATTAGTTCCTTACTATGAATCGTCTCTTTGGTATTAAACTTAAGGAAATACCACACATGTAACAGGTCATAAAATAAATTGGGGTTGGGGTGGGGTGACATGATCAACTAGCAGATTATTTCTCCCAACAGCAATTTGTTTCTTTACCTTAATGGACTCTTTTCTAATCTGCTTAAGGCCCACATTTGAAATATAATGCAGGTTATGGTTCACTTTACAAAATCACACAAGTGTTTTTTTTTTTAAAAAAAAGAAGAACTTTTACATTAATAGAGGATACAATCTTAGACTAATATCATTTCAAGTCACTTGAATGGTATAAGACACAACTTATAAAGATTCTTCATGATTCTTCTTAGCAAACTAACACTACATTGAAATGCAGACCAATCTGATGACCTAGGTGGTTAGAGCATCCACCAGTGATGTGTGAGGTTGTTGTTCAAACACCAGCTGTAACTGTGTCATACCAAAGACTTATAAAAATGATACTAGCATCTGCCTTACATGTACATGTTGCTCAATATAAGAGGTTAGTATAAGACTGGTTGGCCTGGTGTCTTAATAATGTGACTGGGTGGGACTTGATGCTACATGTATACAGGATGATGCATCAGTGATGGACATCTCTATAAACTGCTACACTACAGACACTGCAGTAATGAATAATCCAAAATACACACACACATACACATACACACAAATAGTCATTTTCAAGATTTTGTAAATAAATTCTAGAAGAAGTGAAAGTGTCGAAGAAAAAATATGCTGGGTATCTTAACCAATCATACTGGTTAACTCCTTTGGAATTGGATCCAATAGTACTATTCACATAAATATCAGTAGACAACAATGGTGTTGCACTCATAATCTTGGCATGGTTTGCCCACACCAGATTTGAATCCGTATTACTGTCCTGTAAATACTTATTTATATTGTTGTTGTGGTTGATGTAATTGCTCAGTTTTTAGTAACCAATGTGGAGACATATGCTTGATAATACTATTTCAGGAAAGTTTGTAGCTGTTTTCGCTTTATGAAATTGCAAAGTTTATAACTCAAAACATACAATTAAAAGCACAATCACCTCATACAATTTGGGGATCATGACAGGTGAGAAGAAGTAGAGAGGAAGCAATAGAGAAAGACCAATATTGGAGAAGAGCAGAAGACAGAGGAGAGAGATAAAAAAGAAAGTGAAAGAAAAAGAGGAACACTTGAAGAAATGAAAGATAAGGCATAGATGATAAAGAGAGAAGAAGATGATAAGTAAAAGAGAAAATGTCATAAGAGGTGCATAAAGACTATGAAGGCGAGAGAAAAGAGGCAGTTTTATGCAGGGAATAAAATGAGAGGAAGTGAGAGGTAAAAACATATAGGAAAAGAGAGAGAGAGAGAGAGAGAGAGAGAGAGAGAGAGAGAGAGAGAGAGAGAGAGAGAGAGAGAGAGAGAGAGAAAGGAGAGGACAGAGGCAAATACAGGAGAAGACAGAGGCAAATACAGGAAAAGATGGTAACAGGAAGGAAAATAGAGGGGAGAGAGAATAACAGAGAGGGGAAGGCAATGAGCAGATACAAATAGAGAAAGACAGGAAAGAGAGGGAAAGAAAATGAAAGAAAAGGAAAGAGGTAAATTTAGAAAAACAATGGAAGAGAAAGACAGACAAAATAAGACAGAAGAAGATAGTGAAAAACTGAGAAAATAATTAAATTTACAACAAAAAATTTGCTGACAAGCGTATTTCTTCCAAGAAAGACCTAAAATACGTGGTAGTTGAATTTCCTCATTTTATATTCTGATTATATATAAAATCCAAACAAAGTAATAAAAACATATTAACCCACCTGATCGCCTGTTATTATGGTAGCTAGGTTCTAACATTAAAATTTAATTTAATATGGTTATTTTTAGAAACCAATATTCATTTGCTGGTGGAAATCAGTTCTTATTAAATTCTTTAATAAGTATCCATTTTTATAGATTTTAATTTTTCATTTTATCATGCTTAACATGTGTAGTTGGAGGGGGGAAGAATTTAATAGTCAGTTATTTTTGGAGGGGGAGAAAGAATCACCTAGCCAATTCTTGACTACTACATTGTGTCATCATGACACATGTTAGACTTGTGTATAGTGAACACCAACTTGTCATCCAACAAAATAAAATCATGGATATTTTAGATCTCTTGCAATAACTCTTTAAAATGTTACTGGTGGATGCATATATATCAGTTATACAACCCTTAATCAAAATTAAATGTGAACAGCAATGATTTGCAAGAGCTCTTTTATCTCCAGCAACCATAGTAAAAATTAATTATCACGTAGAAATACATTCAGTAACCCATCATTATAACTGTACATGGTGTAAAAACCTAAGTGGTCATATGAAATGTAGGCTACTATGACAGTATTTACTAAAAGGGTCTGGTACTACCAGAGATACATACATTCATTTTGATTTATGATTTTTGCATGGCCAGAGCTTGAGAATGACAACATTTTTGATACTCAGTGAAGCACGATACAGAGACAAACAAAAATGAATCTATAGCCTACATGGCTTATATATAAGTCACTAATGGATAACTTTTCTTAAGGTGGTTAAACTGTCAAATCAAATATGATTATCCTGTTTGATAGCATTATTAGTGCATTATGTACTGTTGTTTTATATTATTATTCTAAAATGTTGTGTGCAGAAACATTTGGTGGGTGTTGCCTGACAGTGTCACTTACCAGGGGAACGTATGGGACACTGATTATGTGCCCTTTATGCAGAACTATATGGTATCAAAAATCATTTCATCCTTCCACACATCAACTGTACAACCTGTTACCAATTAGAATAATAAGTAACCCATTAATCTTAACCAGAATCGGGAAAACATAATATTCATTTGAATGATTATGTTGATGACTGGGTTAACAAATCTTATCATATGTGAATGAGAACCAATTGCAGATGATTAAATTAAATTTAAGTGTTATTCATGTTTCTAAAAATAAAAATAGAAATTTCAAAGTTTTTATACAATACAATTTTTATTCCCTTGAATCTCAATGCAAAATAAATGATACATTTATAATTCCAAAATGATCTAATATGTCGCCTGTCATATAATAAAATGTGTATCTTGCAATAAATATATTGAGTATCCCATCCTTTCTTTAGGTAATTCCATATTGTTACTTTTATCGTGGTCCCCCAACCCCTTGCAAGTCATAGAGGCAATTCTCCAAGAGTCATCTGCTGTCATCATTTTAAAAATTTTGATATTTGACTTTGATCAGTACATTACTTCTAGGATTTGCCAAAATATTCATATCCAACATTCTTATCCACCATTTGTAAGTCTTCGCTTACATATAAAAAGAAAGTTCATGTTGTCAGTAAGAGAGAGAGAGAGAGAGAGAGAGAGAGAGAGAGAGAGAGAGAGAGAAAGAGAGAGAGAGAGAGAAACTGGAAAGAGCAAGGTGATTTCTAAAATAAACAAAACGCACAAGAAGTTGAAGGTCATTCAATAATGTTGATAGAAATAGAAATGCAAAACTATTAAAGAAATAGTAAAACAAATGTCTTGTAATTCAATAAGAGTGTTTTTGAAATTGTCGTGATATTTGTTTTGCCACAAAATGGGTAACTTAACCTTTTCAGTTTTAAGAACTTGCTCTGTAGAATTCCTTCTTACATAAAATATCTGATCTAATTAAAATGATATGATCTGTTAGTATGATTCATGTCGTTTAGTTGATATCAGAGAAAATTTTGTTGCTCTTGGCTTACCAACAGATAACTCTCCACAACCTCCCTTGGTTGGCGATCAACGGTCTCAAATTTTGCATAGAGTTAAAAAATTTAAAGAAAAAAGAATTTCCCCAAGTTTTCACACTGGTTATAGTGGGTATTTAAAAATAGACCTTGTATATCTTAGGCATTGTTCAAAGAACCTTAAATTCCCTTTATTTTGTCATATGATTGATGGATGTAATATGGATTATGCATGTATACAGCTTAGCCTTACTTAAAATGTGCACCTTTAAAAAGAAGTGCTAGCTCCACTAGGTCATTTTCACTTCCTGAACATTAGAGGTAAATTGTATTTTTTTTTTATAAAAAACACTCTTTTATATTTCATATATTGGTAATTCATTCATTGCACTTTCAGAAGCTGATTTTGTGTAGTCTGGCAAATTCATTTTTCCTATTTTAATATCTGCTAAATATAGTGTACATTAGACAAATTCTGGCTGATTTCTGGACAAGGGAGCAGTCTTTTTAGTTAGCATTGTGCTAAGATTATTTACAATTTCCAAAAGTACAATATGCAAACAAAACCCAGCCATATTACATCAAAGTAGCATAGAGGTATGCCAACATTCTCTCCAATGTGCATGTTTTATATGCAAACAACTTCACCTTGCATACATCACTTTCTAAAAAGTACATAATAATGGGTGAGTGCCCCCTTGTACATAATTTAATTTGATTGTATCTGCTCTCTAATCAAACAGCAAGACTTTAAATGATTTTGATTTATAAATGCACACTGGTTTTCTAATGTTTTTGTAAGTACATGATCTTTCTTCTTTTTGTAATCATATCATATATGCATTTTATGTTATAGGTGTTTTCTAATGTTGTAAAGCGCTTAGAGCATCTAGAGATTAGGCGCTTTACAAAGTCCTCATTATTATTATGATTATTATTATTATTATTGATAGTATTATGTAGAGCTCAAGATGTACTAAAAGAAATTATTGCCAAAACTATTATTGTTGGGGAAATCTAGTATATTTTGCCAGAGTTCACAAGCGTAATCTTCCTTTCTCAAGCTAGAATGACTGCTTCGGTGGCCTAGTGGTTAGATCATCCACCGCGGAAAATGGAGGTCATGGGTTTGATCCCTGGCTTAGTCGTACCAAAGACTTACAAAAATGGTACCAACAGCTGCCTCGCTTGACGCTCAACATTAACAGGTTAGTGCTAGGACTGGTCGGCCTGGTGTCAGGATAATGTGACTGGGTGGAACATCAGGCTACATGTCTGTGGCATGATGCCCCAGTGCTAGACATCACTATAAACTGCCTCACTGGAGACATTGTAGCGACATAACTGCAAAATTGTTAAAGCTACGTTAAAAATCCTAATCAAACAAACAAATCAAGCTAGAATGAAATATTAATACCATATACGTTAATTTACAAACAATTTAGAACGTTAAATAACAGCATTTGCTATAATAATAGTGTTACACACACAGGGGTATTCACTTGACCGAGCGGTGTCAAACCCTGGCGCGAGTCACGCTGGAAGTCATATGTTTTCCCCAAATTTCCAAAGACTTCCATACAACTTGAGTTGTACAATGGAAAGAAAGAAGTGTCCGCTATATTTAATAACCTTTGCACTAATCAAATGGCGATCCAGATGAGACAACTTGCCCAAAAGTCCATTAACTGCACCTTTGCAAGGTTTTTCTTCATTATCATCCGATTTCCGTACCGACAGCTTGTCATGCCATAGAAATTACACTAGTATTCCCTTACCAACTGGGAAATATTTAACTGCGCGACCCTAGGCCAGTCAATCCTCATAATTTCTGGCGTATCACGCTCATATACATACGCCCATTTTCCACTATGGACACATAAACGGTACCTACCAAGTTCCAACTTATTGATTCCATTATATAATTTACTGATTTCCAACCATAAATACTGCCATTTCAACCACAACACTTTTATACACTGCTGAATTTTAATATGGAATATGTTACACCAGGGACAGTCTTTCGGCTTGTACTTTAATTCACTACTAACAACCCCAGCATGGTTCAAATTCACTAACACTCGGCTCTGTGACGTTTGCTTCCACCAATTGGCTAACTATTTCGGGCTAGTAATTTCCATGGCACCGAAGACTAAATACTCACACAAATAAATCTAAGAATTGCTTAAAAACAGGATGCTGTCAAATACACATACTCCAAATTTATTACAATTGTTTTTATAGCAAAATGTCAGGTTATCTGAAAGATTTTGCAAACTAAACATATTGTGAAAAGAAGTAACAATTTTATCATATATTGTTTATGCTAAATGAGGTAGTAAATAATCACCGTTATAATTAGTAATTAAATAATAGTTTGGTTGAAAATGAGAGAAAGGATTTATATGAAATATTTGAAAGTCAAATTGATTTATTGCTTTTATGTCTTCCATGATATTTTTAATTTTTTCTACATATTGACATAGTGAATTAAACTTAATTTATTGATCAATTAATGAAAGTAATTTATGAAGTTAATAATTATTCATTAATATGTTTGCTTGTCAGTAGATATAATTCAATTATGTAGCTACAGATGTGATATTCTCAAAAAATTGTATGAGAATATGTGAATGAAAATCATATGAACAAAAGTGAACATATAAAAACTATAGTCCTTGGTTTATTGGTGTGTTTTGGTATCGACCAAAATGTTAAGTAACAAAACAATTTAACACAGTTGGATAAAAAGTACAATCTTGGGGTAAAAATGAAATAATTATACAAAATTACACAGGAAAAGTTAGAAAGTAAAAAACAATGATGAAACCTTATGGCAATCAGTTTTCTAAATATTGTCTTTACATGGATGCATTGTGAACCTAAATGCTGGTGGGAATATTTACAGTAAATGTACCAATATAGATTACATAGGACAGAATACTGGGTGACAGCAGTATCATAATGGCATAATGTCATGTTATACACACTTTGCAGCACCCATTAAAGCCATAAAGGAAAGGTTAATACTGCTCTATACTATAGATTTAGATGCATTAAGATAGCATGGTCCCATCATGGTACACACTGCTTAGGCTAAACTCATTTGTAATATGGATGTAGACACAAATCATTTAGCAACAAATTCTTGAAAAGACAAACATGTCAGCAAATGTCTGAACATAGAAACATCATTCAGACGGGATAAGATAAAATGTTGTAGTGACCTGTTTTGAAATGACTGAATTACTCACTCTGTGATATTTACATACTTCAAATTTCATAATGCTACTTACAGTCAATAGTTATATCAAGCATGTAGTAAATATGGTTCAAAATACTTTGATGTGTGAAAGTTACTACGACCTATGGATTGTATTATATTATATGCTAATGTTCACAAGTATAGATAAAATAGGGCTTAAAGTATTTACCAGATAGCTAAAAAGACAAACATTTCCAAAGCATGCAAACTAGTCAACAGTGACATATTTTTGGCATGATGGAGTTATCTGCTGTATTACTGAAGCTCATACTAAATTGTGTGTGCAGGTGCAATAGGGTCAATGGCATTGAGGGTGTAATGAACATATAGCTGAATATTCATATCTCTGAAGTATTAAACTTGGGTCACACTGATTTACTTTGGACAAGACTTAACTGTTTTCTTTGTAGTATATCCATATGACATAACTAGTTTATAAACAACTCACATGCCAAATGTCATGAGTGAGTGTGAAATAGAGTTCAGAATAGTACGGGTGTAATAATCCCACAGCTGAAGCAAATAATGCAAATAGAGCATGAAAATAAAATCATGCTGACCTAATTTTAATGTTTGAATTGCTGGCTTGCTTGGATTCTAACTGAGATGCATCATTACACCAACTGTCACAAGACTAGATGTTACTGGGTCAAAGATATTGAGGGCATTATGAACCAATAACATGGAATCACATGTTGAGTCACTTTAGTATAATTTTACTTCTCACAATTTACTAAAGACAGAATTCAGACTCTCACTACATCATCAATTGTACTTAAATGCCCAAAAGTTTACTTGGTAAATCAGTTGCATTCAGCATGTGTTTGTATCTGAGACATTAAATGTATCATCTTGATTTATTCTACCCACCTACCTATCTACCTATTGTTTAAAAAAAGAATGAATGTCATGATGTATATTATGACAGTACAATACACCACCATTTATTACCTTAGTATCTAACCCAAAGTGGTTCTTAAATAACTGTTTTTAAAGAGACTCTAAAGGTACATTGTACTTGGAACACAACAAATAGACAGAAGTAGTAGATGTAACACACTCTGAAACTGGATAATGGTGATGTGTAACATTTTACTGTTAGTTCAAGTTTCATTTTGATAATCCTGTTTTCCTTTCATTGCTAACAATTTGACATCTAACAAGGGTCATCATTATTAGCACCATCTCTAATTCAAATTTTACAGCCAACATCCCTTGGGAGGGCATGGTTAATTACACATTTGAATAATGTACTCATGATGGGAAGGCAAACCTTTGATATTGCCCTAAGGGACATTTGCTTGCTGCTAACAGTCTCTTACAAGCCTTGTGATTCATGGATGATTTTTCATTACTTGGATTTGGTTTAGTTGAACATTTCAAGATTTTGTTTAAATGTAACTTTATCTGCATGTCACAACAAACTCAGATAATATTAATAGGACTTTCATAAATCTTTATGATAAGGCAAAGCAGACACAGTTATGTATGCACATGAAATTCATTATTCACTATAAATTTCACTTGCTAACTTTTTTGTCAGCTGAAAGAGTAATTAAACAAACTAACTGAATCTTGATTGAACAATATTTGAAATGACTGTTGATGTATGCTTTAATAATTTTGACACTAAAATTGTGAACAAATGTAAATTTGAAATGGGTCTGATAATGTTATGAACTATATGTTATAATCTACTTATCAAATTCATCACAGAATAGATTTAATATTTACATGATAAAAACTGAAAGCATCCTGTATGGTAATTAGGCATTATGAAATTACCAGTAAAAGCGTGTGTAGTAATTAGATCAATTGGTTTAAAAAGTACTTGAAAAGTGTGCACACTTTGTATGTTATCGTTACCTGTTAGAGAAATATATATTATTATGTGTTTACACAAATGGTTGAATATCCACCTCATTACTGCCTTCAGTGCAATCAGTTGATAAATTTTGATTGCAGATAAATTATAAAATGAATTCCTTTCATGAATACGTGTGTGCCTTTTTTCCTTCTCAACTGCACCTGGTATAACAATGAGAACACCAAAATTTACATTGATACAGGTTTATGAAAACAATTAGGTTGAATTGTTCATATCATATAAGCACCATACCTTTATTACAGGGCACCTTACACATACATAAACAATAAAAGGCCCAAAGCTTCTTCACATCTGGGAGTATAGGTTATTTTCTCTCCAGGTCAAAGTTCACAGTTTAATAAAATATTAAAAAGTCCCTTTAAATAGTCAAGAGAGACATACAGTTGCCTCTGCACTGCATAGAAAATAGCATTAACATAATCGTGTTATTATCATTTGTGCTGCCTCCAAAGCTAAAGTGCAGCACATATATTTTTGTTGTCTAGCAACATTTGTGTAAATTACAAGATTATTTTAACATTTTTTTTCAGTTTTACCTATCAATAAAAAGATATCATTTCCAAGTTTTGAAAATTTCATTGAGCAGAAAGGGCTGTAACGGAAAAAAATCTAGAATAGTAAAACTATACTATTAAGATAATGTTTGATCTAATTTATTGTGATTACTATACAATGTGTGAGGACATTTCATCCATGATAATAACTTAATTGATGATTAGTTTTGCTATTATTCTCAGTGATAATTCCCCAGATATATTCCTGAACTTAGTAGTATTTATCTAAATTCATCATGAAGAACTCACAGCCAGGATCAGTTGATAATAAAGTTGATCCTATTTGCAACTGAAAAAAGTAGAGACAGTGTTTTATCGATTTAACATAAGTCTTTTACAGACCAGAGTTTAAAAAATTGGTTAATGAAGTTTGCAATTGATTCATTGGTGCCAAATTAAAAACATATTGTAAACATTTAAACATCTAACATTATTGAAGTTTTATTATCATGGATTTGGCAAAGTCCTACAATGGTAACTGGACAAGTACCACAAGTCATGAAAGCAAATGCCTTATTTTGAGCTATCTTGAATTGATAAGAGTTAACAGCTCTCTCCAGGCCATTATCTTGGTGTAAATTTTCTCTGATCATGAAATAGGGTTAGCTCTTCCATGAAAGCCACCTGCTGGGCACCTAATAGCTTTGATAGAGGCAGTCAAAAGACATTTAACAGTTAGTTCAGTCTGCATAAGGTCAACTTTCTTGCTACCAGAGAAATTCAACTGATATTTCCAAAGCCTGAAGAGAAGCAAAGGACAACGATTTATGCAGAAAACTTCTGGAAATGAGTTCAAAAAAGGTGTGTATTGATTTAAAATTATTTTCTGCTGATTTTAGAGTTTAAAAATATAAAATATTAATAAGAGTACTTAGTTATATTATGTTAAATTATCTACTAGTATTATTCACTTTTATTGAACTATTCCTTAAGTAATCAGATATTTTCTTCAGTAAACAATAGCCCACATCTACTCAAAGAGCATACGCAGTATGAATTAGTATTAAATGTGGCATAGTTTTGTACATTTATCTTCTAAAATTGACTCAATGAGCATCTATTACATGTTATCAAATTTAAATGTAAAATTTTCTAAAGAAATGTTTTTTGCATTACATGTGATTATGGATTTCAGACTAGTAGATTTACATATTTTGATTAGTGGATTCACTCCTAATTAAACCATTAGATTTTTTTAATCTTCAAAAATGTCTTACAAGGTACTGAACAGTTTTGTTTTCTATATGTTCTCTCTGCTTAATATAATAAAACAGCAAGGTTTGAACATAAATTAGATTCAGATTCAGATTAAAATGGAAAATGCTATAAAAAAGAGGGTTATTTATCTTACAGTTGACTGCAAAAATTTAAAAATTAATAAATTCAATACCATTTTTAGTTTTCTTCACAAGATCACTGTCTGGTGACCACAAAAGACATTCATTTTGTCCAAACAAAAATCTGTTTGCTAAGATATATCTCATGAAACACTACAGCCAAATTTAAAAGGCATTTGTTCCACACAAAACCTGGTTTCAGAAAGACATATTTCCTGTTTGATATTTTACAAGAATCAAATACATAATTTTGTTCAACTTCTCTTTTTTTAAATAAGGTCATGTTCAACTTGAAACTACCAGTTATAACAGCACCAGTGCATATTTCAAAAATATATGCTCTGACGAATCTTACACTAAAACAATTACATGTATGTTGTATTGTAACAATGCAGAAACAAAGAGTTAATGTTTAAACTAAAATGTGCCAGTAACTTGTATTGGTATATATGATGAGTGAATGAAAGTTTATATAATGTGTGCAAGAATTGCACACAGGAAGTAAAACGTATTAAAATTGAATCAAGACAAAGTTTCAAAATGTAACTTATATGTAAAGAGTCCCATATATTTATTCAAGAAAGAAATATTGAAAATATCATAGTTTGTATTGCTGTTGAAATAACTTTCAATTTTAATTATTATACGTTCACTTTTTTAAAAACAGCGTTTAGTCAGCTAGTTTAAAAAGTTGACTTAACAAGAATTAATGAAGATCTAATGTAAAGCCCTCTCTTTAATCTCACATGGAATCATGATAACTATTATGCCATTTCTGTATAGTGTAAGTTCATTTTTTCTGCAGGTATGCATTCATTAACCTAATTCTGAGAGTGTTACATGAAACATTCACTTGGAGAATTCAGCACTAATTAAGGGTCTTACATACATGGATGAAAAAGTCCATAACATCTGTGTTCAAGGGCTAAAGGTACTGTAAAAATACCTATTTGACTTAATTTTCACTCCTCAGGCCATAAGGTTAAGTAACTTTACATTTTTGACCTGTATAAACCTTCATCCTTCCATCCTTTAACAATTACATTTTTATCACTCTATCATCCATATATTTGATTTAATTTTAAGTAAAGCACGGAATATGAGCTTATTTCTAGATTTCAGACTAATTCAACACACACTATAATAAAAGCATATTAATAAGGTGATCTTGCATGCAATTAGCTGAGCTTCTTACCAATAATAAAGAAATATTTTTTAGTTTTTATAAAACTTGCAGTACAGGTTTATATGATGAAGATTTCAACAGTTTAGTAAGATTGATATCCATTCATAGTAATTATTTGATCTTGCATCTGACTGAACCAGTTATCACTCTAACGGTCGTATTTGTACATGTTTGTAAGTTTTATTAAACATGGAATATAAGCTTATATTACGAGATCTCAACTGAAGTGGCAACTAGTTGCACAAGTTTGTAACCACTTTATTTATGATTTGATTTGATGAATATTGAGAAATGGGCTATCATCATGAAGATGTCAAGTGTATTTTATTAAGAGCAAGGTCAAATTATATAGTAATGAAGTGATCTGGCTTCATGTCACAAATACATAGCTTAATGTCCCACCCAGTAACATTATTCTGACAAGAGGCCAACAAGTCCTAGCACTAACTTCTTAATGCTGAGTCCCAGGCAGTAACATTATTCTGACAAGAGGCCAACAAGTCCTAGCACAAACTTCTTAATGCTGAGTCCCAGGCAGTAACATTTTTATAAGTCTTTGGCATAACTCAGCTGGGGATCAAACCCACGACCTTCCACATCCAAGGTGGATGCTCTAACCACTAGGCCACCAAAGCAGTCTACCAAAGACTTTTAAAAGTAATACAACATAGTAGATCAAGTTAAGAAAAGAATCTTGATTGTAAATTTTCCAACTAAATTGCAATGTAATTTGAACATTATTTTTTTTTAATATTAATTTCTTCTATTGTAACAGTAAAACAATCATTCAAAAGACTTGCTTAATTTAGTTTAGAAAACAAATAAATTTCATTTAAAACTACTGACCAAACTTTTTCAGGTATACACAACCCAACAAGCATCATATGGACATCAAGCTGACCATACAGACAGAAGAAAATATAAAGTTGGGGAATGTACTCTAAGCAATCATTCAAATCAGTCAGGTCTAGGAAGTTGCAACCACTGAGGGTACACTTGGAATATACTATGCAAAGTAATGTAAGGTGTCAGTTACATAGTTTAAACACCTGAGCACATCAGTCAATAATATTATACCTGGGACTTTGAACCTCCTTCTTCAAGAAGATTGCCATTAGCCATAACAAGATTTATATTAAAAAAGATCTTTTATGTTAAAGTATATATTGTTTTATAAACAAAGAAACATTCCACAGGCATTGCTCTTTCAAATAAAGCAGAAAAGATATTTTCATTTTACATTGAAATAAAACACCAATCTGGCGCTACAAATTATTCTGGTGTTTTTCATATGGATATACAGTGAAACCTGTCTTGAATGACCACTGTGATGTGAGACCACCTGTCTTGAGAGACCATATTCTCAATGCACAAATTTAATGATTATATAGCATCATGACCTGTTTTGAGAGACCATAATTTTATGGCAGAAAGGGTGGTCTTTCAAGATAGGTTCTAGTGTAATATTATTAAAATTTTTATGTACAATGTACATCATTTCAGTCATATGATAAATATAATAAATATTTTGTGTATTTAATCATTTTGTTCTAATATTTTGCTGTTCTCTTGATTTTATATGCATCCATCTTCCTATTGGTCTATCTCTCTTGTTAAATACTTGGTATAAAATTTAGGTTTTACAGTTTTTGAAAAACTTCTAGTATGATAATAGCCCCCCTACCAATGTCAATAATGAAAACTGTTGGTGTGATAAAAATGCACAGAAATAGTTATTTCATTTACTGATTTATAATTTCTAACCCAACTGTGACCAGGAATGCCCTAGCACTGTCACTGTCTGTGGATTGTGCTTAATATACTTTCCTTGCTAACACTGTGTCATGTTATGCATACAATGTACTATGGGCGAGTCGATTTTCCTCTGACAGCAGAGCGACATAGTTCATCCTGTTTGGTAACTGCCAGATAATTCCACAAATTACCGTAAGGTTGAGAGTTATAGCACATTTCACAATTGTACATAGAAATTAAACCACTAGTTAAATCCATGTGAAATGCAAATCTGTTGTTGTCGTTCTTTTCCATGATTTGACATTGTAGATATCAGAATTAGATTGACATAGTATGTACATTCTATGTATATACACATGTAGTTTTGCGTCCACCTCTTTGCTGAAAATAGACTTGTCCAGAAACTGGAAGTAACCAAACAAGCAAGGTAGTATTTTACTCTGAAAATTTCTGTTTGAGAAAACACATGCAGTCTCCCTGGTTATAATACGTTTGAAATTATAAATCAATAAATTAAGTGACCAAGTTCTAAATTTTGAAAATTTAATTTATGGTTGTTTTTAAACAAAACTGGAGGGTACAAACAAATGCTGATGTATATTCAGACTATAGGAAGAGCTATATGAAGGGAAAGAAATCAGTTTAGGAGCTTATGTAGATTGCCTTCAAAGTATTTATCAAATATTTACCAAAAGAATCCAAAAAAACAGTCTTCATTACAAGATAACAATTTAGTACCGGTAGTAAGTAATATAAAACATTGTTTTGAAATGTGTCACTTTCATTTACTTTGCTCTGTTTTAGCTATGACTGCTATGACAAAAATTAATTTTTGTATTTACTCATATTTCAAAACTCTTGTGATCTTAAAAATATAGTATACAAAATTTCTCTTTGGAAGCCATCCATGGTGATCATGACCAGTGAACCTACATGCATTTCCCAAACTTTGTTCAAGCTCATATTTATCCAACACTGCATTTACTCCATATGAGTGATTTAGCCATACATGTAGCCAAATTTGGATATCTAATAGTTATTACTGTAGGTTATACAAAAGAAAACATTTCAGGCAATGACCAACAATGTTATAAGCTTACATTTACACAACAGTAGGGAATGAAACACTGAGGAGGATGGCCAAATATGGCTAATTATAGAGCTTTTAAATTATAACAGCCATACATGCAGCTGTTTTGAAAAGCTGTTGCTGACACTAGCCAAATTTTGCTAAAAGGTCATTAGTTGTGCACCAGCCTCACTGAGCCTGGCAACAGGAATCCTTAGCCAAATTTTGGCTAAGGATACATTAATCTAAGATTTGGTTTCTGCCTAAAGGTCATACAATACATCATGGAAAGGGACAATATTGCAGTTAGCCAAATTTTGGCTAATCATAGTTACCTAGAGTTTGATCTTTTGCAGCCATACATGGGGGTTATACTAAAAGACACTAGCCAAATTTTGGCTAATTTTTCCAAAATTTGGTTCCTACCTAAGGGTGTGAAGAACAACTTTGTATGAATTAGCCAAATTTTGGCTAATTTAAAACCTGCCTAGCCCCTCCAATATAGTCAAGCTATTGAATAGTGATAGACCATATATTGATCAAAAGCACTTCCAAGAATATTATTATATGCCTTTCTACTTTGGGTTAAGAGATTTTAGCCCACAGCAGAGGCCTGATTTGAGTAAATGGAAAAGCTCAAGTGAAATCGGAAGCTGTTCTCTGTTGTTTATATATTAAGCAAAATTATTTGATGCTGTGTGTTTGACAATAGATGTAAACAAGTTTTTCAAGTGTGATTTCTTTCTTCAAAGGTTTTACATGATTTTGATTATTAATCTTCCTATTTAGACACTAGGAAATTTAAGTTTCAAAGTCTAATGGTGTTAGGCATGATGAGATTTTCATGCAAGTCATCCTCATGTACACATTTATTAAACAGTTGTGTAATCAGTAAAAGAACTCTCTCTTTCACTTCACAATAAACAACACAACAGTTCTATTAATTTTAACAACCATATCATTTCAGAATTTGATAACAGATATGAAGCTTCTAAGAGGAACGATGAGAATGTTGACAATACTCTTTCTACTTATGATGAAAGGAGTGGATGGTAAGTAGATCATATATTTTTACTTGTTAACCTCAGTTACCATACCTTATCTGAAGAAAGGCCATGTAACACAACTGGCCTTAATATAAATGATATACAGCAAAGAATATACATGCCAGAAAAATAAATAGTTTTCTGCCTATAACTACAATAATACTTCTAGAATGGATTGATCTTATTTATTTCTTCATGGCAATAGCCACTCAAAACCAAATATACCGTTCCTGTCTATTAAAATAATAATAATAATCTATTGCTATAGCTGATTCTGACATGGAACATCTCCTAAAGGAAACCTATTGGATACACAATCTTAATATGACATATCTGAAAAATCTAAATTCCAAAACACTATATGACATTCATTAGTCTTTTTTTTATTTGTTAATTTATGTCCCTTGTTTACAACTAGTAAACTATATTGTATATTATTCTAATTTACAAAATAACTTAAAAACTAAAATAAGAATAAATTTACCGATTATTTAAATATGAAAGGGCATTTTAAAATTAATTCTCAGTATAATATGATTAATTATACATATTATGCACACCATAATAAATTTTATTAAAGAAATTGAGTTCTGATGAAATATTGAAGATTCATCAATAGTATACATGTTTTTTGTGTTGTTATTTTAAACAATGTGCATTATACATAATAATAAAAATAGTAATACCACTGTTTATCTTTACTTATTAATGAAATATGTATAAATCACTTTGCTCCCACTTTTCATTGTTTAGCTCTCACTTCTTGTTCTGTCCAAAAGGAGAAGTACCTTTTCCGTAAAATTCAGGTCTAGCTTGACACCTGATATTAATGATCTTTCAGATGTTGGATATTTTGAAAATAAATGCTATTTATTCAGAATAGCAAACGTTTTCATCAGAAAACATGCTTTATTGCCAATTTTTCTCAACACGATTATTAAACAATAATTTACTCATTATACAGGCCATTTCCCACCCAAACCCGCAGTTTTCTGGATGTCTAGCATAATGTTTTGGAGGTCCCTTGGTAACTCATGTCTTTGATTATAGTGCAGTCGATGTTTTTTGACCCTGATGTGAATGAGTTATTGAGATAGAGGTTTATTGTTGTTTTTTTATAGCTTGAGTATGCTTGAGCCTTTGCATTCAGAGAAGATGGTCATCCAAAATTTATATTGAATTAGCGACAAATTTGATGAAGCGGCTCTTTCCATCGGTAAATACTGCAAATGAAGAAGCACAATTATAATTGAAATTGAAATGTATTGTTATGTTATTTTTTTTTTTCATCATAAAATATAATCATATTTGTAGTAACACTTTTTCCGGCTTTCTGTTACGTGGCTATTTATAGCTCAAGGGATTGTCCTGCTTGTAAGTCCGTCATTCAATGGAACCCACGGAAGGAATTTGAACATTTTGAATATTTTATGATAATGGACACGTGTATTTAAAGTGGAAGCTCAATATTTAAAGTCACGATGTCATGGCTATAAGAATGTGTGCCTTTAAAGATTGACCTAATGTGATCTGGAATATTCATCACTGTTATGACAAGGGAGTAATCTGATTTCGTTCTTCAAAACCTATTTTCATGTTATAAACAGGCTGTACTAATACATGTAGGTGTATGAAGTTTTGGTTATAGAAAGTATGTGATCAGTTTTGTTGGCTCAAACATACACATACACGCACAGTTCTAAAATTATGAAGTACTTATTTTATCCCTCTAGTTATTCCATGAGTTTTTTTGTGACAATGGTTCATAACCAGATTCCTCTCATCAAATTTGTGACATCAGTATAGAAAGTGAACAGAGAGACACAAAATTACAGATTTTAAAACGGTACGACAATTTAATTTGTGAAATTTGTGTTTATTGTTGACACACTTTTTGAATTATACTGAGTAGTGCAATAATAATGACAATACAGCATAATAATTGCAATAAAGGTAGCTTGTAGAGAAAAGTAATGAAAAACTGTATGGCACATTCATGTATTTACTAGTTTTTAAAAGCAAATAACATGTTAGTATGGATAGTTTACATTGACACTCTTCTTGAAAATCACATACATGCAATCCAAGTAACTGGTAGAGAAAAGTAATGAAAAACTATGACACATTTTTGTATTTACTACTTTAAAAAAGCATATAACATGTTAGTATGGATAGTTTACAAAGACATTTTACTTGAAAATCACATATTTCCTTAATCTGTTTGCACTTGTTTCAGTTGGAACTAAACTGGAAGGTGCAGTTATTGAAATGACAGGTGGATTGTGTAATGAAACCTGTCATAGAGTTCATTGTATGATGTGATAGTGCTTGTAGGGGATTTTGAGCAGATTCAGTAACATTTACTTGGTTTGTAATGCTTGGGTTGGTATGGGTTGTTTGAACATTTACAGTTGCATGAGATAGTACTTCAGAAGAGTCTTGAGCAGACAATGCTACATTTGCACATACATTTGAAAGAATGTTACTCATTTGTTGTTTATGTTGAGTGCTGGGCCTTGTGTATTGTTTCAAGGATAGTTCATTCGAGTGGTTAGACAGAGACATAATGTGCCTAGCAGGAAGGTTGGCATCTGTTATTACATTCAAAGCTGTGGCAGGAAGAGAGTGAGCGGTATATCTTGCAGATAAATGGGCATTTTTGCATATGTCTGGCATAATGCTGCTAAATTGTCTGTGTCCAACATATCTTGTTGTGTACCATGTTTGACAAAATTGGGGATTTTCAAAAGCATTTTTATCATTGTGACAAAAAAGTGATTCAGCTCTTGGATTAATGTGTGTGAGATAGTTTTTACTGACCTGACTGGGCAGTTTTGACCACCAGTTACATATATTCTTTTGTCAGAATTTTCCTCCTTAGCATTTAAGTCTCCCTGATGAATTTTTTGCATAGTTTGATGGGTAAAAATGTCATCTATTCAGCCCCAGTTTCATCAAATCTGATTTCAAGACTGGTAGGTGTCAATTGGCTGTGGAATTCTAATCCACGTGTAACATAGTGGATGGAGAGGTATAACCAAACCCTGTATCTGAGTGTGATAGGATTATTTTGCATCATGTATTGATTGATTGCATACATGTCTGATGGAGGAATAATTGGTTTGTGTTGTGTCGATCTAGATAAGCCATTCTTTGTGTTTAGTGTTAATTTTCCATTTAACATGTTATTTGCTTTTTTAAACTCTGGGTCTGTAACAATATTAATGGAACGACCACATTCAACCTGAATGTAGCGATTAATAGCAGCCCTGACATTGCTTTTTTAAACTCTGGGTCTGTAACAATATTAATGGAACGACCACATTCAACCTGAATGTAGTAATTAATAGCAGTCCTGACATTTTTTAAAGTTTTTTCATGGTATTCCTCAGCTTGGGCTTCAGGGAGCATCCTCTTTCGTGCTGTGGTGACCTTTGGGGTTGCTTCAGCATAAAATATTGCTAACATTTGGCCCAAATGTGCAGACTCAACTCTTGTCAGATCTACCTCCATATTCTTCTCTTTGCACCATTGTGAAATTCATGTTTTTCAGCTTGGTAATTACTATTTTTAACATTTGAAATATTTCGATCTTTGGGATGAATCATTCATGCATATTTCCTTACTTTGTATTTATGTAACAAATGTTTTACATTTTCTAAGCTTTCACAAATATTAGTTTAAAGATAAACTACATTTTATTCACTTCAAAGTAAGTTAAGTCTCATTTTTTTTATAAAAAATGGTCTGAATGATGTTATTGGTTTTTCATTGTAGCATAAAAATAAACATTTGTATTGCTTTATTATAACATATAATTCAAGAAAATAATAGATTTAGAGCAATTTCAGTATCAAACAATATTATTTAAGCTTACATTAATGAACAGTCCAGTATACTGGTTATTGTTATTATTATAGTTAATTTATTATGATTATTGAATGAATGAATAAATCTACCTGTGAAGGTATTGTAGCCCCATTTAGTGTTTTTCTTGGTAGATTTAGAGTACCGCTGTTCTGAAATGTTGACGAGATCTTCCTCGTTTAGTGGTTTAAACCGTTTTGGTTTGTGGTTATCCTGTTGATCAACTGGGAACTGTACTGGTGTTGGTTCATTCAAACTAAATGTTAAATTGGTTTGTAATTCTTTTTCCAATTCAAAAGACTCGTCAAATATTGATGGATCAAAATTTCCAACATCATCATGCGTGAAATCTATTTGAATAGGCAAACTTATCGAAAAATAGCCAAATTTAACAAATTTCATCAAACAATGAATGATTTTATTCATAAAAGATGAGAAATATCTTTCGCTTTAATTTTTCAAACTAAATTTATTCAAATTTTGTTTAAAAAATTTTAAAAAATGTTTTTTTTCCTTTAATGTTTATTTTGTGACTGCCTTCACTAGCAGTGTTTATCTTCTGCTGTACACGTGACTCTGTTCATAGACGTGGGTATTTTTAGAAAAGTAGTTCTCCTAACAGTTCATACTGAAATGAATGAAATTCATTTGGATCACATGGTAACTTTCCGACCAATCAAAACTTTACTTTCCTCTACCAGCTACTTCGATTGCAATTATAATACAATAACATACTCTATTGAAAAGTCGCTTGTTCCTTGGTTATTAAATTAAAAAAATGTAAGCGAAGAAGATATGAAACTTTTTTTACATTTGCCATCTTTTGAATTTTTTTTGCAGTTATGTAGAAAACTGACTTTCATGAATATACATTTGTCCTTATTTTTTATGGAAGCTCTTTAAAAATGATAAGCAATTGCACTATACCACTTTGATTTCTTGTAAGGTTCTTCTTTTTGTGAAGTAAAATGAAAATGAACTAGTTAGGCACTAATGTAATAATCCATGAATAATTATAATGTATCTGACCCGAACTTAAATATGATTGAATGCTAACATAATTTCTTTATAAAAAAAGAAATCATTAGATTTTCACCCACATAAGCAAATTTATGCTGTGCATCTCAGTTTGAATAGAAATGTTATTCTAACAACAAACATGCTTTATTCAGAAACATGCATTTTGTTGTTTGGATTATGGAGGTTATTTACACTCTGATTAGGCTTATCTGATCGATTCAATGGCTTTTATGCCATGATCTGAAGCCTTTCTTCCAGCTGACTTCTCTGGTATTTTTGCATCATGATCAGGAGACCTTATGGCTTTCCTTATGGTTCTACCATGATCAGGAGCTTTGAAAATCGCCACTTCAGCCACGGTGATGGATGTTTTTTTTTTTACCAAGTTTGTTTGCGCATTCTCAGCTTTTTTGGTTGGCTCAATAACTGCAGTGGACACAAGTTAAAGGTAAGTTATGACACATTTTTACTTCACAAGCATTAAAACTATAAACCAAAAAAAAGGTTTGATTACCCTTAGGCTAATTATATATTATGTGTAAATGCTTGCCAAATGATCATTAAAATTGTCAACTTTTACTGTTTTTTTACAAAGTCATTTGATTGTATTCAATTTACAAAGTTTCGTCATCATCAATTTAATAACACTTAATATTTTTAATATATCTTTATACTGACTTCTTAAGTTCATTTAAGTAAACTGAAAATTATTGGGTTTGTCAAATTTTTAGGTTTTAATAATATTACTGAGGCAAATGTAATAACTTTGATTTAAAAAATTTATTTGTTCATTTATTTTACTGGCTATTAAATCTCTTTATTTAAATTCCTTGGAAATTTTACCTTTCATTAGATCTACAATTTTCCATCCCCATCTCTTTCATCCCCATCTCTGGTGTTAAATCTGGCTGCTTCAAACAAGATTCCAACATGATTTGCCTCTATGAGATGGTCTTTTTCAGCTATAAAAACAGAATTGAAGTCCATTGATGTTTCTGGTCAAAACACTTTCAAACATTTTATGGTTGTTAACCTTAATTCAATTTGCTTGAAGATTATTGATTTGTTAGTCCTGAATCTCATGACATTGTAACTATTTATTTTTCTTATTTGGATTGTATGCATGAGGTCATCAATTTTTTGTCTCTGACATACAGTGCAAATGAAAAATATTTATCCAATCATTTTGTGAATTTTATACATTATCAAAATGTATTTTAAAATAATGCTGTCTCACTTTTTGTGATGTACCCACTACTTGCTGTGCACATGGGAATGTGTCACATGTAGATAATTTAGAAGTGGCCTATTTTTTACTTTAAAATCTACACATCCATACAGGTCTCAAAAGATTTATCAAGAACAACTTTTAATGTAGTTTAAAATATATAATGCACAAAAGAACCCATTGAAACTTTGAGGAAAGGGTGGGGATTATGCCATAATTGTCCAGTCTTTTCCAAGAAAAGGTTGTCCAACATGTAAGACCTCGATACAGATATAATCTGCCACAAGAATTCATACTTTTTACCCTTTTTTTAAAAGATAAATACATTTTTCCAATTAATTATAAAAATGTAAAGCAGAAAAGTAAAACTTTTTCATCTTGTATAGTCTTATATGTTGTATTACATGTTAAAAATATGAAAAATATTTTTGGGATTTAGTGTTGTTGTTTAATTGTTTATTTGTTTAAACATTTATAAATACATTCATTTAAGGGGGGGGGTGTCAGTGCCAACAAGAAGCAGTAGGAAACATTCCTTTAACATTTTTAATATTTACATTTTCAGGAATTTGGGAAGATGCTGAGAGATGTGAAGCAATTTAATGCAAGAATAAAGTTTCTGACATCATAACAGACACCACAGATGGAAAAGCATATCGAGAGTTATTGAGTCAAACAGACTGATATGGTCAATATTTCTGGCCATAAATAAATCAAATCCAAATTTAAGATTTGCCTGTGACAATATGCTGCTTGTAGGTATATGGCAAGGAAAGGAGAAGCCACTGTTTAAGCAATACCTGACTGTTTTTAGTGAATACAAGAACAATTTATTCAATAATGGAGTGGATGTTAATCTAAATGGTGAGAGTTTTATAAATATAAAACTAGCAGTTTGTTGGATTGTTCATCTCCCAGCCAAGGCAGAGATGCTTTCTATGACATTAGAATGGATTGGAAGCTCCAGGAATGGTTGTAAAGCAAAGAAAAGTAAATGCAAGGTGTTACCATACAAAAGTGTAGAATCCAAGTATGAATATAGAAATCACCAGGAAGTGATTTCACATATGCAACTGGGAAGGGATAACAAAAACTGCAAAGGATTTAAAGGAACATCAGGTCTTGCAACACTTCAGTCTTATGACATTTTATAGGAACTCTGCCAGATTACATGCATTGAACCCTTCTTGGAATCACAAAGACTTTACTAAATGAAAGGTTTTCCCCAACAGAAAGTAAAAATAAATATTTTATTGGTAAAGATCTTCAAAGCTATTTCAAGTGGAATGAAAACTATAAAACCACCAAACAGCATTGAAAGATTTCCATGTGACCTTGAAAAACATTACTATCGTTTTAAAGCAATGGAATTACAAGCATGGCTTTAATATTATGCCATTCATATGCCTTATTGGATTTCTGGAAGTTGAATGCATGAGCAATCTGGTATTTTTAGCAATATATATTCTGCTTGGTGATAAGATAACTCTATCTACTCGAGAAAGAGTATAAACTAATTTGGATACATTCTACTTTTCTTTCCAGACTGTGTATGGAGATTGTTCATGTGGTTTTAATGTTGGTGTTCACTTGGTGTCCTACGTTATGCTTTGGTGATCCATGTGGAGTTGGAGCTGTTTTCCATTTCAGGACACATAGTTCTGCACTCAGTGCATGAAACTGGCATTGTATTGAAACAAGCAATGAGATATAGGCAGGCACAAGCCTGTATTCTAGAAAAGGGTTGAATCAAGGTAAAATGAACGGCTGGAAAGTGACCAATGAAGCAAATAATTGTGCAGTATGTGGTGAAACAGAATGAGCTTAATAATGAAATTCTGGAAAACCTTGAAGTAATCAGTTTGCAAGAGGTGAGAAAGGTGGACAGAATAACTGTTAATTGTGTAAAATTGTATTCATCGGATTATTCAAGGATCCAAAGACGAATTAGTATGATTCAGAAAACAAAGTCTGTGCTATTATTCATCGATTTCAAAGGGATCTGAACACATCACTGTGAAGACTTACAAGTGGAGAACATTTGCTTTCAGTAAAAACCTCACCATTTGTTGATGTAGTTGCTGCAGAAACACTCGACACTTAGTCTTCATTCAAACAAACTCAGCCAATTAGACCAGAGAGACTTCTGTTGTAAAAATGCCAAATCATCATGGACATTCCGTCTTTAAATAGAAATAATAATGCTGTATCATGGGGTTAAATTGCATATGCTTGAAATAAAGTTTGATTTGCATGGATATAATATTAATTTTTGTTTGTATTATTTAGCTAACTCTAAGGCCAAACAGAATGTCTTATTAGATTCTTGTTCCTGTTGTCATCTTTTTCAGACATCCTCTGCGTTTATAATTGCCTAGAACATTTCATTTTATGTAATATTGAAATCCGGGAGTGAGCTTGCAGTTTAAAAGATTAAGTTTATGACAAACATAGTTTCTAGTCTTTTTCATTTAATGTTATTTCAGCTGCAATATTTATGTTCTTAAACTATTCCTGGTTATCGTAAACCTGTCAGCTGTTTTTGCGTGAATCTAATTGCCAATCTTTTAGTTCATTAACTGTTCTTGACATAGTCCAGAATTCTGTCAAGAACTATTTATATGTTATCATCTATGTAAATTCATTTTAGTACATTAACAGTTCTTTACATGGTCCAGAATTCTTTTAGTGCATTAACAGTTCTTGACATGGTCTAAAACCCTGTCATGAACTATTCATGAGTTTCTTGACATGTTCATGAATTCATTCAAGAACATATCTTGAACTCTTGTGATGTGTTAGTGTTTTTGAATTGTGCTTAATTTTTTTCTGAAAGTTATTCATGAACTATTCAAGAATTGCAGTTCATGAACAGCCCAAAAAGGATTTAAAGAATATTTCATGTTCAGTTCAAGAATATTTCATAACTTCATGAACTATTCATAATTTCAAGAACCCCTTTTCGCAGGAGTTGTACATGGCCTTAATTGTAAAACTCTGAAGCAATAGATAGTTTTTATCAGGAAGTTTCTTAGTGATATTTTAAATTGCAGAGCATTCAATAATCAGGATTGAATAGACTTTGGTTAAATAAATTTAGTGTTTAATTTTAAAAGAATAATTTATATATAGTTTTAAATGTCAGTAAATGTGTATATTTTACCTATGTGACTTGTACAATAAAGTATATCTTGTATTCTTTATTTGCTTTCTCCCCAATTCAGGACCACCATTAACAGAACGTCCCAATACAGGACAACAACTGATAATAAACACAACTGCAGGTGAAAATAAGCTATTGATGACAAAGGACGAATCAGCTCAGAAGGATATATTAAGTTTTCAGTGGTTCTTCAGAAAAGCAAATACCACTAAAGAGGTTACATATTGCCAGGATATGTTGGGGAAAACAGAAAGATATGCTGTGAATCAATTATACAGTAGCAAAGTTGAACGGTGTAATGCAACGAGTATACTCCTAAAAAACATATCTTCCCATGATGAGGGATATTATATATTGCAGGTCCTGAAAAACCACGTTGGGAAGGCAGAAAATTTTACAATACTTCTTTCAGTTTCAGGTCTGTAAATTATATTTTGTTATAATTACATTTTGTTATCCAACTTGACTCACTCGTGTGTTATTTGTTTGTATTTTACAAACCTAATCTACACAGGTCTGCATGAGTCTAGGACTCACAGCTGTGCCATAGATGCAAACATTTGCCACTGTGCGTTAACATTGAAAAAAGATAGAAATAACAAAATGAATGCAAGCTGAAAATTCTGATAACAATGTTGTGTTTTGCCTTCAGAGGACAAACTGTAGTTTAGGAAAGCTGTTCAAACAGGACTGTTTATATAACTATGTCCGAAATCTAGACCATTATTTAGCTGAATGTTGCAAACTAAGTTAAAATCGGAGAAAAGATGTCTTGATTTAATCACCCAATATGTCGTGTCAAAAATTCATTAAAATATTTCCACCCTACTTTGTAAAGGGTTTAGCAGACTGGGGTTATGTTTGATTCATTAGCAATAACCTTTCTGGTGATGGTAATTTGCTCTTTGCTTACTTCATGTTCTCTCAGTGGGTCAGTTTTAAAATTTGATGTGACTTTAAACAAAATACCAAAATAATTTGCTGACTCAGTGCTGAATAAATTATAAAGCTATTATTAAAAAGAATTTTCATATAGAAAGTCACCCGACATAAGGAAGCCACCACTGATTCCTATTTATCAGTATTCACAGGAATTTTGAAAATAAATTCAAACAAAATTGAACAATTTTTAAAGTGATACAATATAGTGCTTCATACATGGACATTGATTATCATCACTCAAAAATTTTTGGAGAAAATAAAATCATAGATTAATTTCTGAAGTCCTGACAAGAAAAAGATGATTTCACCGACAATATGATTAGTTTTAACTGATACAGTAACTTTTGATGATTAGTTTTAACTGATACAGTAACTTTTGATGATTAGTTTTAACTGATACAGTAACTTTTGATGATTACTTTTCTCTGATACAGTAACTTTTGATGATTAGTTTTAACTGATACAGTAATTTTTGATGATTAGTTTTAACTGATACAGTAAGTTTTGATGATTAATTTTAACTGATACAGTAATTTTTGATGATTAGTTTTAACTGATACAGTAACTTTTGATGATTAGTTTTAACTGATACAGTAACTTTTGATGATTAGTTTTCTCTGATAAAGTAAATTTTGATGATTAGTTTTAAATGATACAGTAACTTTTGATGATTAGTTTTATCACATTAACCCCTGGAGGTTTTTGCTGTTTTCGCATGAAATGCGAGTAGGAAACACATTTTCGGGACTATTTTCGAATACATCGTAATACATCGATTTCCAAACAATAATCCGTTAGACAAATGGTTAGTAATGATACAGAAAATGTTTTTCATTGGCTAGTTTTCTGGCGCATGAGCAGAAGGGCAAAAATCGGACTTCCTTTTCTTGTATGTAGAAGACTCTTTATTCAAAATGTCCACCTTATCCTACTTTTTGCACAGGTTCACCTGTCTGTGTGCGTCTCAGACCGGTCTGCCATAGATCTGAGGTCATAAAGTCTAAACTATGGACACAAATTCGGAATCCGACCATGGGCGATTTTTGGGTGAAAAAAAAACGGGTCCAAAAACATCTTTTTTTCCGTCTTTTTTTCTAATGCAATTAAATTGTCCAGATTACTTGCTATCAGTGTAGACCGACATCAGTCTACTTTTCAATGATACCACCCACTTTAGTGTATCATGTATGACCTTGACGCTACAGACCATGGAAGTAGGCTACTACGTCATACCCCGTAAAGTCGTCGCTAGGGGTTAATGTGTTAACTGATACAGTAACTTTTGATGATTAGTTTTAACTGACACAATAACTTTTGATGATTTGTTTTAACTGATACAGTAACTTTTGATGATTAGTTTTTAACTGATACAGTAAGATTTGATGATCAGTTTTAACTGATACAGTAACTTTTAATGATTTGTTTTAACTAATACAGTAACTTTTGATGATTAGTTTTAACTGATACAGTAACTTTTGATGATTAGTTTTAACTGATACAGTAAGTTGTGATGATTAGTTTTAACTGATATACTAACTTTTGATGATTTGTTTTAACTAATACAGTAACTTTTGATGATTAGTTTTAACTTTGGATTAACTTTATTCATTCCATTTTCAGTGAAACAAGTTTATATTTATCATGATTTATTTAATTTTCCAGGTATCACGATGGTTTGGTGAAAAATGATTTTTTTTTTTGAGTTCTTGATTTTGTGGATATGAGAAGAATTTTTTTTAAAATAAAAAATATTTACTTTTCATGGTCTACTTAGATCAAAGGCTTGCAAAATTACATAACGCAGTATTTGCATTTCTTGATAGTTTAAGAATTGTTGTTTCAGTGTGATATCTAATTTGTATCACACTAATTAATCATACTAGTTAATGTAAATATCATCTAGTAAATTTTAATATTGTTTTTTTTTGCAGGTGTCCCTCAACCAGTGCAGGTCACATCTCACCGTGACAGTCCTGGTTCAACATCATACCAGCTGATGTGGGATATACCAGATGATGGAGGATCTCCATTAATAAAATACATTCTCCAATATTGTGAGGTAAGAAGAATAGTGATGTTGACCTTGACTTGAAAATTCAAAGTATGAATGTTGATAAGTATGTTTATAGGTACAAGATACTCTTGATGAAACAATTTTGGTTCAAGTGATGTGTGCTGCTTTGCATGGAATCCACAGTTTGTACCAAATTTGTTGAAGTGTTAGAAAAAAAAGAAATCAGAGAGAGAGAGAAAGAGGGTGGAGGCCAAATAATAATAATAATAATGAGGAATTTGTATAGCACCTAATCTTTCGAAGTTTTAAGCACTTTACACCATTTATAATGATATAACTACACTACAGAAAAACAAATGAGAAAAACAATGAAATTGGAAAACATAAAAACATGCTGAAAACATATAAGATACAGAACATGATTAGGTCTCGAAGTTTGCCCCTGCAGTCGAATCGGGTGAGTTTTAAGAGCACTCTTAAAAGGGACCACTGATTCTTTGTGTTTAATTTAAATCGGCAATTCATTCCATGTTGCCGGGCCCTGGTATGCAAAAGAACGTTGTCCATATGACTTTGTTTTCACCGTGGGAACAATGAGTATACGATTGTCAGAAGAAGAGAATAAGTATCTAGCTGGTGTATACACATGGGTGAGGCTGGATAGGTATGTTGGACTGGAGTCTGTCAGTGAAACATAGCACAGAGAACAAATTTTGTGTTTGATTCTGTATCGAATTGATAGCCAGTGTAGGGTACAGAGCAGTGGTGAGGTGTGCTTTGATCAAGGTACTCTAAAGATGATCCGTGCAGCTCTGTGTTTTGAACTTTTTGAAGTTTCTGGAGTAAATATTGTAATGAACCAGATAGAATTGAAATTACAATAGTCCAGTCTTGAAAGCACTAATGAACACACAAGTGTTTTAGTGGCATCAATTGAAAGATATTTACGAATGAAACTGATGCATCTCAGTTCAAGATGTGCAGCCTTGCATATGTTCATGACATGTTGGTACAATGTAATAGCACTGTCTAGAGTAACGCTTAGGTTTCATACTGACTGAGAATTTAATGTTGGTGTTGCTGATATTTATTGTCTGAGGTAAAGGATGTGAATGAGAAAGTCTTTGTGTTGTGATCAGAATAGCCTCAGTTTTATCATCATTCATCTGCAGCTTGTTACATGTCATCCATGATTTCACATCAGAAATGCACCTCTCTACTCCATGGATGGTAGCATCAACTTCAGTTGGGTGTCTAGACTTGTATATTTGGGTGTCATCAGCATAAAATTGGTGCGACACTGGGTGATGATCTATGACATTTGAGAGCAGCTGAGTGTATAGAATGAAGAGAACAGGTCCGAGAACAGATCCCTGTGAAACACCACAACATACGTCAACTGGGCTGGAATGTATTCCATTTGCAGTTATAATTTGTGTCCTGTTGATTAAGTAGGACTTGAACCACTTTAAGGCAATATTTTGAATGCTAAATACATGCTGGAGACGGTGAAGTAGTATATCATGGTCCATTGTGTCAGTTGCTGCAGATAAATCCAGGAGAGTGAGGACTGATATCTTTCCACTATCCAAAGCAGAGAGAATGTCATTAAATCCTTTCAGAAGAGTACCATATTTACCGGATATGTTGGGACACGGAAAATTAATAATTCAGGTTTTTTGAAGCGACACAACCTCATGCTTCATTCACGTACAACGATGGCCCAGCGTCTCCCAGAAAATTTAGAGGAAAAAATAAAATTATTCCATGAATTCTTAAAGGCCAGAAGAGAATACGATTTTGAAGACAAGATGATAATTAACATGGATGAAACTTCTATGTACTTCGATATCATTCCCGGATGAACTGTCGAAAAGAAAGGTGTTAAAAGTGTGAAAATTTGTACAACTGGTGCAGATAAAAAGCATCTAACCTGAGCACTTGCAGTTTCCACAGCAGGAGATGTGTTGCCGCTAATGATAATTTTTCGTGGTGTGAGGGAGCTAAAAGATATCCATGCACCAAAGGGATGGATCGTACATGTGCAGGAGAAGGGTTGGGTTGACGAGGAAGTGATGCTGCAGTGGATTAAAGAGATATATCTCAAGTATACAGGAAAGGAACGATCTCTTTTAGTGATGGATTCATTCCGGGCGCATATTTCAGATGCTGTAAACCAGGCTTTGAGAAGGGGTAACACGTGGCCTGCAGGTGGATGCACCTCCAAGCTACAGCCACTAGACATCAGATTCAATAAACCGGTCAAGTCCGACATGAGGAAAAGCTGGAAAAATTTTATTCGTAAAGCAGCAGAAGGCCTTTCCAAGGAAAATGACAACATGTCTCATATTAAGAGTGCAGATAAACAAACAGTTGTGGACTGGATTGTGAAAGCAGTCGAATCGCTTCATGACAAGCCAGATCTGATCCAAAAGTCATTTAAAGTTTGTGGTATCAACAATAACTTGAATGGATGTGAGGACAATATCATAAGAGATACTGAATGTGATGGCAGAGGATGAATTTGATGGATTTGAACCTGAGGAGGTTGAGTGGGCAATTAAGAATGTGGACAGATTGAAGGATTTAAATTAAGTATATCAGCGGCAATCAAGTTTTTTTCAGCAGTACTTGGATGTCAGATATCACTGCTGTGTAAATAAGAGATATTCGATTTTGGAATTAGTATGCTTATCAATCACTCTGTACAGTCACTATCTACCGGAATATCTGTCTCTTTCTTTTTCTCTCTCTGTCAATATATTTTTATGAAAAATGAAAACAAACAACACTCACAGAGTTTTCTTTTTTAAAGTTTTACTTAATAAAATATACATTTGAGTACATTTTCTGACATGTAATTTTCGAATGATTTAAAAGGTGTCCCACAACTTACGACTCAAAAAAAAGCTACGTGTCCCAGAAAATTACTTTTAAAATAAATTTATGGTATCCCAACAAATACGGTGTTCCAACATATACAGTAAATATGGTAGTTTCCGTACTGTGGCAAGGGCAATATGCTGACTGTACATTGTTGAAAAAACTGTTTGAATTCAAATGAGATACAAGTTGGTGGAGTGTTTTTTAACCACTTTTAGAGACTGTATCTGGTTTATTGATTGATTTGATGAAGATGTTGGATCAGCTTGATTGATCACAGTATAAGCATATTTCAGAACAGAAGATATTACCTCTCCTCAGAGCCGTTTTCATTAGATGTTGCTTATATTCTTCTTATGCCATCAATGTCGTAGGTCTGATAAATTATAACAAGCGAGTCATGTTGATGAGTTCTTGCATAAGAATGGATGAGCTTCTTTTCAGCATAGAGCTATAGTATCTTTCTCATCTTGTTTTTGATAAAATTAGGTAAATATGTTTATATCATGTAGTCGGTCTTTAATGAATTCTATTACAAGCAGGAGACTATTCTTACTATTTAATCCATTATATTGGGAAATATTTTACCAGACTTGCAAAATATGTGATATGGACATGATTGTAATGTTTGGGAGATAGTTTGCATAAGGTTGCAGACCTGCCAACACAATCTTATGAAAATGACACTTTTAATATGAACTTTATAATGGAATAACAACAAGATTTGTGGAAATGCAGGTGCTGTGGTAAAATCTGAATTCTGGCATGACCATGTTGTTTTGGATCCAGGTTTCATATTAGATTCAGTGGAGTTGGTCACTGAACAAATTAAACTGCACACATTTTTTCATGCAAAATGTCAGTATGAGCAAAGTGTTGCTTACAGAATTTCTAAAATTGGTGTTTAATATATGATTATGGAAGAATGAAATGCAATAGTTAGATTCATGGTGGAAAGCAGGATGGGCAATAATTTATTTATTGGACATGATGTGTTGATTTGAGTAAGAAGGAGAGATGATTGCTCTTGCCACATGTAATTTAAGAGAAAGGGATATGTCATGTATGTTTTTGAACTTGACAATAGAAGTACATCATTGATTATTTGCTTTCACCTTACTAAAAATTAGTCTAACTTCTTTAACAAATTGGACTACCACTGCTTTTTTGAGGCCTTGTTAGGGTTGGCAGGTCTGATTTTGTGTTCTTAAAGTACTTAATAACATTGTCCAGTGAATCGTCAACTGTTATGTAAGCAGAGCAGCAATATTAGGTTCACTTTTTTATCATTTCAACTGACAGCTTTATTCATCGAATACTTACACAATATTATATCAACTGTTTTTTCCACATATTATGCGGAGTTCTGCATAAATGTTTTCCAAGGAATATTATATTCTTATTTTAAATTGCTCATGAATATTTTTATCCAGACCACATCATTTTGTAATTAGAATGGGAAATACATTTCTAAACTATAAAATATACTGGCATAATCATTGTTTAGTTGTGTCCTACATTTGTGTATTTTGTCTCATCAACTGCAGACCTAATTTTTACATTTTATTAGAAAATTCAGCAGTCTGAGTGAAATGTAGAGTTTAGAGAAAGATGGGCATTTTGTATTGTACATCTTTTGCATAGTTGTAAATCTCAGTTTTCTGGGTTGTGTTTTTAGTTTTTTTCAATGTTAAACTCTGTATGAGTACTTTTCCAGAGAATACAAAATTTTCAACAGAAAAAATAAAAGGAAATAAGTTAATGTTATGGATTAAGGATTTTAAATAAATATAGATACAGTGTGACCCCACTACACAGTAGTTGTGAGCAATAGAACCCGCCCGTGTTATAGAGCGAACCATGTTATAAGCAACCAGGTTAGTTAGCTGAAGAAATGATGCATGTAATCGAAACAAATTGTTGGGTGGGATAGGTAATAAATGCAGGTGCAAAACATATGTGCTTCATTGGCACAGTTGCCATATAAATTGAGGTATATTAACACATTAACCCCTAGTGACGACTTTACGGGACACGAGGTAGTAACCTACTTCCAATTTCTGTAGCATCAAAGTCATACATGATGCACTAAAAAAGTGGGTGGTATCATAGAAAGGTATACAGATGTCGCTCTACAATGATTGCAAATAATCTGGACATTTTAGTTGCACTACAAAATACAGAAGGTAAAACCAAAGTTTGTGGACCCATTTTTTTTTCTCCCAAAAATCGCCCATGGTCGGATTCCGAATTTGTGTCCATATTTTAGACTTTATGGCCTCATATCTACCGCAGACTGGTCTGAAATGCACACAGACAGGTGACCCTGTGCAAAAAGTAGGATAAGGTGGACATTGTGAATAAAGAATCTTCTCCATACGAAAAGTATGGGTCTGTTAAGCAAAAAAAAAACAACAAAAACCATCTCCAATTTTTGCCCTAATGCTCATGTGCCAGCAAACTAACCAATGAAAAACATTTTCTTTAGCACGACTAGCCTTTTGTCTAATGGAATATTGCTTGGAAATCGATGGATTATGATGTATTCAGAAATTGTCCCCAAAATGTGTTTCCTATTCGCATTTAATGTGTTAAACAGTCACTTTTGATGATACCACAAATTGGAATATTCCTCGCATGTTTAATCATTTGTGCATCAACACTGCACATGAATTACAAATTTGGCCATTCTGAGACGATTTTTTTTTTTTGTTGAAAATTCTTGTTAACACATTAACGCCTAGCGACGACTTTATGGAGCATGATGAGGTAGTAACCTACTTCCAAGGTCTGTATCGTCAAGATCATACATGATACACTAAAGTGGGTGGTATCATAGAAAGGTAGACAGATGTAGCTCTACAATGATAGCAAATAATCTGGACATTTTAGTTGTACTACAAAATACAGAGGGAAAAACTGAAGTTTTTGGACCCGTTTTTTTTTCACCCAAAAATCGCCCATGGTCGGATTCCGAATTTGTGTCCATATTTTAGACTTTATGGTCTCATATCTACAGCAGACCGGTCTGAAAGGCACACAGACAGGTGAACCTGTGCAAAATATAAGGAAAATGTGAACAGTTTGAATAAAGAGTCTTCTCCATATGAAAAGTATAGGTCCGTTAAGCAAAAAAACAACAAAAAATATCCGCCATTTTTTTTCCCTTATGCTCATGCGCCAGCAAACTAACCAATGAAAAACATTTTCTTTAGCGCGACTAGCCTTTTGTCTAACGGAATATTGCTTTTAAATCGATGGATTACAATGTATTCATTAATAGTCCCCAAAATGTGTTTCCTATTCGCATTTCATGCGAAAACAGCAAAAACCTCCAGGGGTTAATGTGTTAAATGAAAATACACTTGTAGTGAAAACAGAGAAGGCATACATAACATTTTACTTCTTCCGAGAAACTAGCATTGGTACATGTATGTGTATACTGTTTATATATACATGTTTAATATATAGCATTAATAGAGTCTCAACACCATGTACTCACCTGCAAATCTCATCACATATTTTGACCCCGCAATACAAGTAATTCCATCAAAAATAGCACACATACAGAGATTTAAAATATTCAATAATTTTGTCACGGGTCATAAGTCTGATTTAAATGAAAAAAATAGCACAATCACTTAACGAATAATGAAGCATATTTACTTTTCAGTACGTTCCAAGTGGGTAGGGTAAAAGTTTCTTAAATGCTTTTTAATCTGCCATGGGTATCATTTGTAAGCACAAGTTTTTATCCTGCGAAAAGGAATCTTTCACGGCACAGTAAACATATTCCAATAACGTCATTAAATGAAACAATACATCAGATTCCATTGCTTTAATTATGTTTGGTACTAACTTCCTTTGAACAAAGGTTTTTTCTTTTTATTGAAATTGTAGTGGTTTTCTTGAATGAAGATTGACCGAGATGTTGAAATCACTGCTAAAGGCCAGCTTTGGAGACAAAAATGCCCATTTCTTGTTGTCGCTACAACATCAAATAATTGAATTGCATGACCGAGATTTTTTTTTTCATTTGCTTAGTATATTTTTGTAACAATCAGTGCTTCAAAGATATGTTTTCTTTGAAATTCCATCAAACTATTTTATTTGGGAACATTTGTATAAAAATAGAGTTTGCAGTCATTTGGTTGAATTTTGATACTGTTCCTCCCTGCCTATTGATTAAACCAAGAAGTAAGATTATTTTTTTCCACACCTGCATCAAAAATTTAAACAACAGAGTCAACGGATGATCGATATGCAGGTGTTCTAGTTTGATGATAGAGATTACTATCGAACATGTTAGCATTCTGAAGAATTTAGTTCTAAGTGAAAAGAAGAGGAATTTTACCAGCCATCCACATACCAATTTTAGTCTACGTAAATATACTGATTACTTTCAAATGACTGAAAATTCAACGAAAGATAGATTTATGAGATAATGACTCATGCAGTTGATCTCTGCCACCAGAAATGTCAAAAAACAAAAAATGCAGGTATCATACAACATATAGTACTCATGCTAGATGTCAACATAAGCAGATTATGATAGAATAATGCACTGTTTAGGAGGTTTGTCAATTTGAGCAAAATATTGTTTATGTAACAATAGATAAATTTCACTGCATTATATTTCAAGTTTATGACTGCCTTTCATGGGGCCTCTGCATTTTTCCACTCAAACCAATAGTTGTATATACAAGTTTAAACATCCAATACTGTTGCAAATAATAATAAAGATCGCCATATTGTATAATTTACTGGCCATAAGAAAAATCTCACAACTTGAGAAATTGGCTAAGCCCTGTGCTATCTCTGAATAAACATTTTACACATTATTTTTTGTAATTTTAAGAAGGATTATTTTTTTGGAATTTGAGGAAAATGCATATAAAATTTCAGGAGCCACGCCACAATTGTCTTTATTTTTCATATGCGATCTCTTCCCCAAAATGATAATACTGTTTTCACATTTTTTTTTTTCGTACTTACCAAGAAAGATTTTTTTCTGAAGCGCTCACTGATACAGATCACTGCCATGTCACCTGTCTTCATGGGTCTTGGGTATGGCCAATGTGGGTATGTGACAATTAAAGCTTGCCAGAAGCTTCTCATGGGTTGGTCATTCTTTCTGGGACTTTCCCAAGTTCTTCCTCCACCATTTATACTGGTCACCTTCTTATAGCCTATCTTGTGCTGAAAAATGGCGTTAAACCCCACAATCACAACAACAGCAACTTTAAATTTTTATAGAATGCAATATATTTTGCATGCCTGGCTTGTTTCTGTAGGTTAACCTGACCAATGTGTTGCTGTAATTCACCCCAAAAATTGATGCAATGTTATAATAACAAGACTTTGAATTAGTTCACTTTCTACTCTTAAAAATAATCACTTACTTGAGTTATGTTCCACCCATTCAATATCTGTCCTGATGACATTCTCCAACATTCCTTCACAATTGTTTGCTAGATTCAACTAAACTTGTTAAGTTGATTCATCTTCACAAAACCATACATGAATTTAAGTTCCATTATTTCCCTTCACCATTTTGCAGAATTTAGCTGTTTGATTAGTTGTTGATTGATTTTTGACAGGTTTTTACAACATATCTTTATCAAGGTTTGGACACATTTTATTGTGAGTTATTATTCTGTATGTATTTCAGACAAAATGTTTCTGCCAATGATTTGTTCACATCTCATAATGGACATTTTTCATAGGTGGAAATCAAGCCAAATGGAACAGAGTATGAACTGTCCAAACCTTTAAGTCAGTTGGTTACTGTGGAGATCTCACCATCAGATGTTAGCTATACTCTGTCATCACTTAAACCTGGAAGTTACTACCAGGTAGAAGTACAGGCTGTAAACACCGTGGGAACGTCTTCAAAGAGATTCATCTTTAAGACCAAGGAAAGTGAGTTAGTTTTTCTGTACATCATTTTTATTCAACACAGACTATAATGATTGATACTAGTTTATGTTTATATATGCACTAATATGTAATGGGTTGGACTGACAAAATCAGTTATAAGGAAAATAACTAAAAACAATAATAATAAGCTAAAAACTTATCATTTGATCTTAGCAGCTTTCGGCTTTGCTAATCAGCCCTCAATCTAATTTGCTTGAGAAAACTTTGATGCACTGATGAAATGCAGAAATTTATTTCAATATGTTGGAAAATTAATAAATTATTAATATTTATCCTCATGTATTCCCCTTACCCTTATGACGATGGTCTATTTAGCATACTTTTATCAAAAGCTGTAAACATTTTGTTCATAGCGAAGTATGTGATCTGTGAATGACAAATGTATTTCCTGGGTTACGATAATAAGTGCTTAAATGGCTTTAACATGCATGTGATTCTAAAAAACTGTTTTGGATATTTACATGCTAGAAATCAGTCAGAGCCAGTCTTGTGGGTATCTAAACCATCCACTTGCAACAGTTGCAGTGTTGCATGGTCACGTAATCATGCATACACAAGCTGTTAATTGATTACTTTCTTGATGTAATATGGAGAGTTTTGGCCAAATGTGGGATGCTTTCTGAAGAATTATAATGATAAAGGTATAAAATGTTATCATGTTGGCTTTTGGGTCATTAATTAAGATTAAAATGGAAAGCTCGACTAAAAGTAGTTTGGTAAAACTTCTTGAGCAAGTGTTTTTATTATCTTATTTATTAGTATTGTGTCATTCAAGATATTTTAAGTTCAGGTTTAATTAAAAAGTAACTAATCTGTCCCTTGCTGATGCTTACACTAATGTATTGAAACACTGCTTACTGAGTATACATGTTACTGGCACCTGTGAACATAGGTGTAATTAGAAACTGTATATTAATCAAGACAAGCTTCAGGTGCTAATAAATATCAAATCTGTTGATCTGCTGAATAAGGACAAAAGTTTGTTGAGTAAATAGACAAAAAAAGTTGACCTGGAGGAAAACATTGCAGTAAATTTGTGAGATCCAAACGAGTCAGTTTAATAAGGTTTTTCGTATCTTTTCCTATATGAAGTTTTGCAATTGCAATATCGCATGGCAGATAATATTTAAAAAAAGGAGCAATTTGGGGCATAAGGAAATTGGAGCCCAGGCTTGCGGAATTTGAGTCTGGGTTTGTGATAGTTTTAAATCACCAGTCCTGGACCTGTGCCTAAAAAAAATTCTTTGAGCACTGATGTAGCTAAAGTATTGTGTGCAAATAAAAGATGAAGCCTAACAAAATACATCCAACATTTTCTTTATTTTATTACTCTCATTGTTTTGATCAAAAATATCTGCCTAATAGTGCTTTTGGTACTATTTGTGTTTTATCATTCAGATTGTCTTTTGGCATTTATATGGCAAGTCATTTCCCTTTGAGTGTTTTTCTTTGTCCCCAGTACTTGCATACATTTTGTGTATTTGTGTCCCTGTTTTGATGAATTTGAAGGTTTTATATACCCTTCTAGCAAATTGGTGCTTCTATATTAGTAAACAGTGTTAGGTTTAGTATTGTCTACTCAATTCTTGCCCTGGTAGTTGGAGTTATTTATTTTACATTTTCTTTTAGCAATAAAAAATGGCTTATATAAGGTGAGGGAAATGATTTGATTAAAGGCTGTGTGGAACCTCCTTATACACACACACACACACACACACACACACCTGCTAAGTGTACTGCAAGAATATGTATAGTCAATTGTTCCATTTGTTGTCCTTGGTCTGCTAAGATAGAGGACTTAGTGGAAACTTGCCATGCTTACAAGGCCATGATAAGTCCTAAAAGACTTATCTATCAATGACGTGGGATATTATATATTGCAATTCCTGAGAGAAAATATGGGACTGACAGAAAGTTTGCCAATATTTCTTTCAGTTTCAGGTCTGTAAAATATATTTTTTTTTATAATTACATTTTGTTATCCAACTTGACTCACTCGTGTGTTATTTGTTTGTATTTTATGACCCTAAACTACACAGGTCTGCATGAATCTAGGACTCACAGCTGTGTCATAGATGCAGACATTTGCTACTGTGCATTAACATTGACAAAAGATAGAAATAACAAAATGAATGTAAGCTGAAAATTCTGACAACAATGTTGTGTTTTGCCTTCAGAGGACAAACTGGAGTTGAGGAAAGCTGTTCAAACAGGACTGTTTATATAACTATGTCCGAAATCTAGACCATTATTTAGCTGAATTTTGCAACTAAGTTAAAATCAGAGAAAATATGTCTAGCTTTAATCACCCAATATGTCGTGTCAAAAATTCATTAAAATATTTCCACTCTACTTTGTAAAGGGTTGAGCAGTCTTGGGTTATGTTTGATTTATTAGCAATAACCTTTCTGGTGATGGTAATTTGCTCTTTGCTTACTTCATGTTCTCTCAGTGGGTCAGTTTTAAAATTTGATGTGACTTTAAACAAAATATCAAAATAATTTGCTGACTCAGTGCTGAATAAATTATAAAGCAATTCCTGAGACCTTGTCTACTGATTCAGGAAATTTGAAAGACATTTATTTTATTATCATAGTTATATTTAATTTATTGTAGTTGTGTCTTTTTTGGTTTTGGGGCATTAAGGTCCTGCAGTTCGACATGATCCAGATGAATTCTTGCCCCATGCTGGTGGATCCAATGTTAAGCAAACTGATTATCATCCATCTAGAACATATAGTAACAGAGGTCTCAGAAATGATTAATCATGCATATTTGGATGCACATTTTATGATGTACCTGTTGTCATTATAAGCTTACATCAAAAGAACATGATGCAATAGCTGGGCGGCATATTGAAAGACTTAGAATAGTTGATGAATGCTGGGAAAATGTGCTGTTATTTACAGTGACTGAATTCAGATGCAGAAAGACCCAGAGATGTACATGTGGTCATTATAAGAGAACATCAAGTGAATAACTAGAGTTTTCATTATCTTGTTCATGTCCTAGTGTACCCAAATAAATAGTACATATGACTTGAAATCAAGACATGTCAGGACTTTGACAAAATGCTGTTCGCAAATTTGGATGAGTATTTTGGGGTTGAAGGACAAATTGATGAAGAGTGTAATGCGATTCAAAAGAGCGATAAGTTGCTAGAACTGATAGTTTAAATGGAATAGTAACTATTTGTAAGAAAGTATGTATTGCCTTAGTTTTTGGAATAAAGCCTTTCCTTGAATTGACAAAATTCAGTCCGATTCTAATGGACAGACAAGAGCTATATGTCAGTGGTATAAACAATTGAGAAAAGAAAGCTCAATGACAACCACTTGTTCTTCTCATCTGGACATTAGCTACTTCATGTATGCCCAATATGCTTATGGGAGGGGACTGGAACTTTTGCTGGTGGGTCTTCGTTTTTACTCAAAATAGGAGTCATGGACTCCTTATACTGAATTTCTGCTAAGATATCTGAGTAAACTGACTGATACAGTAACCATTGATGATTAGTTTTAACTGATACAGTAACTTTTTATGATTAGTTTTAAATGTTACAGTAACCATTGATTATTAGTTTTAACTAGTACAGTAACCATTGATGATTAGTTTTAACTGATACAGTAACTTTCTGTGATTAGTTTTAACTGATTTAGTAACCACTGATGATTAGTTTTAACTCATGCAGTAACCACTGATGATTTGTTTTAACTCATACAGTAATGTTTGATGATTAGTTTTAACTTGTACAATAACCTTTGATGATTAATTTTAACTTGTGCAATAACCTTTGATGATTAATTTTAACTCATACAGTAACTTTTGATGATTAGGTTTAACTGGTTGAAAACATTTAAACATTTGAATGCTGATGAGCAGGCATAAACTGTGATCCACATATGGCATGAAAAAATTATTAAATTCCAATAATGTTTTACACCACTATTCTCTTGATTTTGCTGCTGGCATTTAACATGGATACAATAATTTAGTTCTGGACCTTGAACCAATCAAATGTTTTGGCCATGTTTCACTTCTAAAAGCAAAGTATTTTAATTTCAGATCTGTAATCATTTATCCACAAAGTTTCTACATAGCAAGATGCAATATCAGATTATATTCCTGTGTATAATGACTCATGAGCTTAAAGTGGTTACTATTAGTGTGTATTGCTCCCTAATTGACATTGTGACTGAAGTCTGACATAATGGGTTTCAGTCTTGAAAATTTTTCATCCCAATGGGCTCAGTTTGACATATATCAGCTGTGTAGCAGGCTGCCTTTCTATATTGCTCAGCAACTTTGTATTGATTTGGGCTACTTCATCAGGTTTGTGAATGAATTTTGTTTTCTCAATTGAATACCCAAATGTGTCAGTTCTGGCTTGTATGTTATGTAAAACATTTGATGGCCACAACTAATGTAAACCTGACAGTGAATGAGTATTTTGCAATGCAACCTTTTGTAACATCAAAATTTATACATTTTTTATTCTGATGGGGCCCCCGAGTGGCCGAGTGATTTAAAGCGCTTTCCATTATGGATCACTGCTGTCTCACCTCTGTCTGTGTGGGTTCGAGTCTAAGATTCTGCTAATGTAGTTATGTGAGAAAGCTTGCCAGTAGCTTCTTGTGGGCCGGGGGTGTTCCCGTGTTCTTCCTCCACCAATAATACTGGCTGCCATGTTTAGCCAATCGTGTGCTGAAAAATGGCGTTAAACCCTAAAACAGACAACAACACTTTTAATTCTTATCATTTGGCATGTGCCAACTTCCAGATTGTGACAGACAAGTTACTTTTTACTATATGAAATTTATAATAATGTCATAAAATTATCCAAGGTGTTTTTATCTTTTTCAGCTCCAGACAACCATGGCAGTAACTGTGGTCTTTATCTGTTCTTTCTGATAATCCCTTTCGGATTATTAGTAATATATATTCTTTATCGAAAAAACATCTTAACATGTAAGAGCTCTTTCCTTTTTTATACTTAAGTTGTATAATTTGTTTATTTTATTTATCTCAATGCCTGATTTGTGTGCTTTTAAATAAAGTCGAAAATCATTTGAGTGAATTGTTTTGGCAAACCCAGAGTTTGCAAGTTTTCAATCTTTAATTAGACAGCCCATTACAACATAGGCGTTCACTGTATCTATAGGCAGAAACCATAGGTCAACATACATATTGGTCTTGGGTGCAAATTCCTGAGAAAGAGAGAGAGAGCATCTCATTATCTGAAACATTTGTTGAGGATTTCACAGCTGATTGCTTCAAGTGTTTTCACAATAAAACTGCATATTAAATTGTTTATTGTCTTAAGTTAGGGATTAAAATTAAGAAATATGGCATTTAATCTTGTCCAACAATAATTATGTGTATGATCATACATAAAAACTCTTTAGTATCAAGATCTGTGGCATCTACAGACTTGAAAAAGGATGGCGTTATTATTCAATCAGTTCGGAAAAATATGGAATCACTTTGCATCTTCCACTGATTCTTTGAAACTTTTATTTTCTCTCACATTTAAATCTTTCACTGTCTGTCTATTTATATGTGACTGTGTGCATTTAAGTATTGTTTTATGTCAATGCATTTACAACCAGGCATCGATAGACAAATACGTCCAATCCAAATGAGTTTGATATATGATACAGGAATATTATGCAAAACATCCAAATACTTTATATTTCTTAAGTTCTTTGGGTTTCTTGAAGGAGAAACAAAACAAAAAATATCAAGTGAATGCCATACCCCACTTTAACCTTTGATAAATAATGAAAGCCTTCTCCGAAATGTAAATAATTTTGTTATTACAATGAGTACTGTTTGAATAACATAATCATTTATAATTGTTTAGTCATTCATAATTTTTTAATCATTCACCATTTTTAATCATTCATAATTTTGTTATCATTCATACATATATAATCATTCATAATTTTTTAATCATTAATCATTTTTTAATCATTCATAATTTTGTTATCATTCATACATATATAATCATTCATAATTTTTTAATCATTAATCAGTTTTTAATCATTCATCATTCATAAATTTTTAATCATTAGTTATTTTTTAATCATTTATCATTTTTTAATCATTCATCATTTTTTAAGCTTGAAACTTGGCAGATCTTGAAAAGTGTAAAAAATAGTATTAAAATCTTGAAAGTTTTAATTTATGTTCATCAAATTCTTTATCAAATAATAATTGCATTTCTTCATAATTGTGAAATGTCCAAGGTAAATGTTTAGAGAGCTAGAATTCTATGATCATGGTTTCCCATTTTTGACCTGATATCAATGTTTGTAGTTTCTTTACTACATCAGTGAATGTAAGGATAGTCCTTGGGGTCAATGCTAGTTGCAATGTTGTATGAGCATTCATTTGTGTTCAAGATTTAGTATGTATATAGTGCTTGAAATCTTTATAGCTTGAAGACCCCATATGCCAGATTCATTCCCAAAGGAATATATTTGTCACAGATACTATTTCAGTTTGTCATGTGAAGAAATTATATGTATGCTTATAGGGTGGAGATAGTTTTACCATTTGCCATCCGGAACGAATAAACACAACTGTAAGTGAGCAATAACTCATTCTCTGAACTTAGCAACAGGATATCAAATACTGTATAAAGGTTATTTTATTATAAATCATGCCAACTTTGGATATTTTAAGTGTTCAATTTTATTAAAAAGAATTTTCATGTAGAAAGTCACCCGACATAAGGAAGCCACCACTGATTCCTATTTATCAGTATTCACAGGAATTTTGAAAATAAATTCAAACAAAATTGAACAATTTTTAAAGTGATACAATATAGTGCTTCATACATGGACATTGATTATCATCACTCAAAACGTTTTGGAGTAAATAAAATCATTAGATTAAGTTGTGAAGTCCTGACAAGAAAAAGATGACTTCACCGACAAAATGATTAATTTTCACTGATACAGTAACTTTTGATGATTAGATTTAACTGATACAGTAACTTTTGATGATTTGTTTTAACTGATACAGTAACCATTGATGATTAGTTTTAACTGATACAGTAAGTTTTGATGATTAGTTTTAACTGATACAGTAACGTTTGATGATTAGTTTTAACTGATACAGTAACTTTTGATGATTAGTTTTAACTGATACAGTAAGTTTTGATGATTAGTTTTAACTGATACAGTAACTTTTCATGATTAGTTTTAACTGATACAGTAAGTTTTGATGATCAGTTTTAACTGATACAGTAACTTTTGATGATTAGTTTTAACTGATACAGTAACTTTTGATGATTAGTTTTAACTGATACAGTAAGTTTTGATGATTAGTTTTAACTGATACAGTAAGTTTTGATGATTAGTTTTAACTGATACAGTAAGTTTTGATGATTAGTTTTAACTGATAGAGTAAGTTTTGATGATTAGTTTTAACTGATACAGTAAGTTTTGATGATTAGTTTTAACTGATACAGTAAGTTTTGATGATTAGTTTTAACTGATAGAGTAAGTTTTGATGATTAGTTTTAACTGATACAGTAAGTTTTGATGATTAGTTTTAACTGATACAGTAAGTTTTGATGATTAGTTTTAACTGATACAGTAAGTTTTGATGATTAATTTTAACTGATACAGTAACTTTTGATGATTAGTTTAAAGTCGTACAGTAACCTTGGATGATTAGTTTTAACTTGTACAGTAACATTGGATGATTAGTTTTAACTTGTACAGTAACATGTAATGATTAGTTTTAACTTGTACAGTAACGTTTCATGATTAATGGTGTCAGGATAATGTGACTCGGTTGGACATCATGCTACATATATTGTACATATCTTTTATTGGTTACTTGCTGATAACATTTTCGCATAATCATTATACTCTTTTTAACAAATTAGATCTTTGTATGGATTACGCTTTTCCAGTACGTAACAAATAAAACAAATTAAAAAATAAATGTTTGGCATGTATTTTATATTGTAAATGCTTTAATTCCACTCATTTTTAAACACTAATATTCTGAAAGAAAGACTGCTACATTTTATCAAACATCTCAGGGTTGGCGATAATGAAGCTAAAATAGCGTGATGAAATTCAGTTGATAAAAAAAAACTCTGCATGATTGCACACTATATATCTAAGGTACTACATAACACAAACATCTCTTAAAAGAGTTCACACTTGTGCTAGATGAACTTTTACATACACAGCTATAATGAAAGAAATGCTGTATGATGCACACAATATCCATACTACCTTGTGATTGAAAATTAGCTCTTAGCATCAAGAAATGCTGAAACACATGAGAAACTCTGAAAAACGGTGTATTCCTACTCTTTGTATGCTGTGTTTACGCTTCATGAGGGAATACCCTAGGATTTTACTCAGTAGTGTCAGCATCATTGATGATGCACCAAAGGTTAGAAAAATGATGTTCTACCAAATGATCTTCACCATTTTCAAAATTTATTTTCAGGTGCACCAAACCAAGCAGTCGAGGAAGGTATGGTTTACCATATGAAATATTAAATAGTAATCTAAAATTTTCCTTCAACTTCACGTAATTTTACAGTGCTAAACAAATTTGATAGCCCAGAGCCATTCTGATTTCAGATTGGGCACATACTGTGTTCTAATTAAGGTAATAAAAAAAGAATCTTAATTTGCTTGAGAAAACTTTGATGCACTGATGAAATGCAGAAATTTATTTCAAGATGTTGGAAGATTAATAAATTAATAATATTTATCCTCGTGTATTCCTCTTACCCTTATAACGATGGTCTGTTAAGCATACTTTTATCGAAAGCTGTAAACATTTTGTTTGTAAAGTTTGCGATCTGTAAATGGCAAACATATTTCCTGGGTTACTATAACAAGTGCTTAAATGGCTTTAACATACATGTGATTGTAACCCAAAGAATGTTTATGGGACTCAAATTTTTAACATCAAATCTCATGAATATTTGATTGGTAGAGGAGCACAAAAGAATGTAAAATCACAACAATTGCCACACCGAGTTCAGCACACTAATTTCATTCCTGCTGACTTTGGTATACATGACTTAAAGTAGTCTCCTCAAATAACTCGTGCACATCGGGGTCCAAATACATTTATAAGTGTGGCATGAGTGATCTAGGTATCTATAATAATAAATAAAACAAAAAAAGGATCGACACAAAGGTAAAAGGGGGATTGGTGGCAGATTATAGTGTTGAAAACTCACTTTATATACGTGCTGTGATTAACTGTGCATAAATATTTTTTCATAACGGTGTAGGTTTTTTTTCTTCCTCATATAGCATTAATTTCAGGATAAATTACCGTATATTGAGGAGATATTTGAAAACGTTATTCCACATGGTTTCCGTTCAGTTAAAATGTGTACTAATTTTTGTGTTGAATTGGATACATTTTAGTTTTATTGTTTGTTCCAAATTAGACATAGGTTTTTGATGCAAACGATCGACTCTTTTCGAGAAACAATGTTGATTAATCAATCAGTAGATATATTTGATTGCGGTAGATGTAAAATGAAAAACAAAACACAAGTGTTAATCATTTCCAACATGAATTTAATGGGTCTACAATTTTAAACAATGTAAATTAGAACAAAATAATAAAAATTGCGGTTGTGATCTGCTTGACAAATGTCAATTCACTTTTTGAAAAAATTAATTTTTTGTTACTCTCTGATTTCTCTGCCTATGAGCAAAATCTTCCCTTGCTTGATTCGATACAAAAGACATATTCAAAGTGATAAAACAACACAGGTGTCTTTTAATTGAATATTTTAGTGCAACAAACACGCCAAGTTGTTGATCAAAACAAAGCCGGCAGGTAATTAGATTCTCACAGAAGTACTCACGGGTTTCAATGTGACGATTGATTGACTCTTTTCATGTTTTCATAGAAAAGAATATGATGCAATTATAATGTTTACATTGAAACGGAAAAAAAGGATTAGAATGTGAGTTTCATTTAGCAAGATATTTAATTGCTGTTTATTTCATTCTCTCTTGCCACCTGTTAGTATTTACCAGATGTTTTCATTGATCGCTATTTCACCAGACTGTTTATTTACGGTGTATTGATGACTATTTATCAACAAATATACCCTAACATAATATGTGATATCTTATTTAGAACTTGCAAATTTCACAATATGAAATTGATCTTTATGGGCATTAATCACCATTTTGATGATAAAATGAGAAATGTATAAAGGTTTAATTTACCAATTCTTATTGTAATTTTTTCACATTCAGCATATTTTGAATGATATTTAAAATATATTTTATTTGGGAAAAGTTCGGGATCCACGCCAAACACCGGGTTATAAGTGGGTTTGCAAGTTATCAAGGGAGTGGTGTATATGGTTTGAAGCGTTGAATGAGGTCACTTTCTAGTCTTGCATGTCATATACAGCTATTTGCTTATTAAATTGTGAGAATCTTGTATCAACCACTGCATTGTCTGCTGCTTGGTTGTGTATGCAGTTAAAGAAGAAACACATGTTGGCAATTGTTTTAGCAACGATTGCATACAGAATGAATAATAGATGACTTACTGGCATTACTCATGGATCAGTAATAAGTAACATTTCTGATAAAGTTTATTTTTTCATAAAACATCAAGAACCTGGTGAAATTGTTAAATTTCAGAAGCCATGCCACAATCATTGTATTCAAATTCATTTGCAAATCTTTCCCAAAATGATAATAAATGTTTTAATCAATATTTTTTCCCCAAAATAATAATAAATTTTGTATACACTATTTCATGTACTTATAAAAAAAATAATGTTTTCATGTGTGAAAGAATAAAGGATCTGGAGCAATGCCATTAACACGTTATATCCGAATTTGCATATATAGTGCATTATAACGGGGTCACATTGTACATATATATTATATGAGCCTGATTGATGAAAAAGGTCTTCTGTAACTATATATTGCTAAAGGGTCTTCTGTAACTATATATTGCTTAAAAAAAACTGAAGGGTGAAAAATGACTCCTTGTAGATTCTTACATAGTCTTTCTGACAGTATACCATAAGTCATTCTGATAGACTTTTTAATTTATGCAAAGACTGGTTCTCTTGTTATTACTCTATATTTCTGACATTTCATCATTTGTCTTTCCAGGTGAAACTGGATCCAAGCATCAGAAACAGCCTAGTAAGTATATATTTTAATGTTTCATTAGAGTTTTGAATAAATATATTCCGTGTTACCCTGTGTGACTTTCCATTTCTGTGGCCATGCAACTTTTGTATGGCCTGTCCTGACCATTATGTGGAGAAAATGTGCCTTCAGGTGCTATCTTACCTTTACAATAGACACTGACTGTAAGCCAGATAGGTCAATTGTATGTCTTACTAAGTGGGCCATTAACAACATAATTTTTATACCTTTTTCTGCCTTTGATTTAATTTCATTTTGTTGAAATAAGAAAAGTTGCAGATAAATATAATAATATAAAAGTTGTCATTGTTATTGGTAATTAAACATGAGCTGGTCACTACTTAATTGCATGTGACAATCTTGCTGATAATATTTGTATGTCTAAATGTAAGTTTTATGAAACTAGAAAGATAATCTTTTCTTCAGTAGTCATGGACTACATAATGTAATGTAATTTACTGTCCATAAATTTATGTTAATTTTGGTACCACATACAAGTTCCAACCACTGAAATCTGGTTTGGAATTGGCAGACTTCTAATATGTAATGTCCGATTGACATGTGATCAGTTGAAGAGAGAAGAATAGATGATGTGATGTTAGTTAAGAATTATTACTCCATTAATGCAGACTTGATTTAGGCAATATCAATTACATTTATGCTAAGTTAGGATTAAGAAATTACAATTTAAATGTGTAATGTATTGATAACTTTTAGCATCCATTTTGCGATGAGGTAGTTTTAGGTTGATGTAATTGAACATGGACTGGGTGCAGTTAAGACAAATATTTGTTGTAGCTAACCTGGTCATTCATGTTAATGTCAATGCATTTATTTTCTTTGATGTACATTTTAAAACAAAAAAAATTAATTTTTATCCATGCTTACCGGTAAATTTGATTAATGAAACCTATTGTTTTTACACAATGATGGTCTCTAAAATTTTGTCATGTAGCAATACTTAAATTCATGAAGAATTAGTACCTCTTGAGGAATTGGATATTCTCAGAAGGTTGTATAAGTATCCTGTTTGTCCAATTGACCACACAGTTCTTTTCTTGTCCATTTTAATGGATTTTTACAGATTCTGTTAATTCAGTATAGGATCTTTCTCTTCAAGGTTCTCATGTTTGTGATGTAGAGAGTGGTCCTGTTATTGGTTACATCCTATAAATAAATGATTTTCTTTAATGTCTTTTTAGAGAAAGATAAGATGGACAAGCCAAGGGATGAAGAGACCTTTCGCAAAGGTAAATGTTTTCTATTTTCCTGGTTTAATGGATTCTTGAATTTTGCGCAGACTACATGTGGATTTCAAAACTGCCCCTTCACAAAGCAGTATTTGCATAGCCCTTTTATAACAATGTTGTCATTTTATCTTTGGTGCATAACTTCTTTAATACCTAAAAGGTTGGATTTTTTTCAAGGAAAGAGCACTACTTAATAAAAAAGCATAAATTAACTTTTTGTTTTCCCTATGGTGGAAACTGACCACATTCAGACAAATATGACCTTTTCTCATGATTCCCTTTGGGCAATCGGGAAAAAAATGGCTGTCAAAATGTTGTTAATAATACTAAAAGTAAAAGAAGTTCCAGAGGTGGGGTAAGGAAAATTTCTTGCGATCACAGGCAATCAGTACAGAGAACACAGCAAAAGAATTGTATGGTCTTATTTAGACCAATCAGACGCGCATAAAATGATATGCTAAAATGCACACACTTTACGTAAAGTGTACAGACTTTATGATAAATGATATGATGTCACACTTTGATACTGCTCAAAAATTCAGTTTCACGTGACTTTTCTTTATCAAACTTTTTGTTATTTAGTGATGGTTACCTCAGTCATTCCCCTCTATTGATTAGCCCTATTGATTGGCAGAAAGATGGATGTATACAAATTTGCGACAGTATTTATAATGCCTATTAAAAAAAAAACAATTCAGGTGTTTAAGAAGATCATTTCGTTTTGAGCCATTTTTAATATGTATGTCAAGACAGTATATAATAATTTTAAGAATGTTCGGTAGATTGGTTGCATCTGGAAGATTTTAAAATTAGGTTATATATGAATGAACTGTGAATTACTTGCCTCACAAGATATGTAACTATTTTATTCAATGTCAACAATTTGCTAATTTAAAAAGAAAATATAGGTAAAAAATGTTAACAAATGTAAACTTTTTGTGTAATTATAATATCACAAATGTTAATTGTGTAAATTGAATTAATATATATATATATATATATATATATATATATATATATATATATATATATATATATATATATATATATATATATCTGATACTGAAATCATTATGTTCCCATTTAAACACGGAATAGTTATACTGATTGCCATTTGGTCCCATTTTGTCATGCATGACCAAAATATTGATTAGAATAACTCTATCCTTCCCTGTTATACCATTACCATTAATAATTTGTTTATTTACTTAGTCTTTTATGTCTATAGTTACATGTAGATGCATTTTTGCAATAAAGTTCAGTTCAGTTTGTTCTAAGTTCTCTGTTGGTTTTGCATTTTAAGTATGTAAATTATTTAAGGGCTGTTCCATTAAAACATACATTGGACCCTGGGAAGGCACTTTCAACATGGAGTACTCGCCCATAGATGCAATCTTCTGTCCGTAACGTTTATTATGTTTGTTTTGTCAAATTCGTCAGTAATAATGTTAAAATCACCTGTCATTAAAAGGTTTTCCGTGATGATGGTGTGAAGGTATTTGTTTAGGCTGTTGTATAATTCTAGTTTAAAACTTGGTAGATGGTGCATATACATTTATGATGTGTAGGTCATTAAATTTTAAATGTAAAAGTCTCCATTTTAATTCTTTGGGTATTTGAGTTTACCCATTTGTTGTGGATGATAATCCCAACTTTTGAGTATCTATCTTTTTCGTGTATATCTGTTAGGTAGAGAGCATTTAATTTGTCCTTTATTAGTTTCATATTATTTTTGGGGGTAACTGGTGTAGTTCGTGAAGGCATACAAAATCATATTTATCTGCTATTTTGATGATTTGGTTTGCTTTTGTAATATCTAATCCATAGTATTTATTGAAGATATATTGATGCTGAGGGATTTTTCTCCATTTTTTTAATTTAAGATGTTTAAAATAAATAGATCTATGACTGTGTATATATAAATATTCATTGTTGTTGTTGTTGTTGTTGTTTGGTCCGGTTGGTTGGTTTGTTTCATTTCTTCCTGAGTGGTTTGGTGTTTGTTTGGGTTTTTTTCATTCATTTTGCCATTTCTTTTGGCCTTATTTAGGCAGGTTGGTGGTGTACTGAAAATGGATTTAAATTTTGGAATTTGTTGCTGGTTGTCAGTGACCTTAATCAGACGAAGAGGAAGAATATTCCAATTCTTGTTCATGCAGGTTCCACTTGTGACATCACAAGCTCGCGCGTGCAGATGGGGTTGTTTACATAAAGTCGCTCGGTTGTTTCCATAGAAGTCTCATTTTAGTGATATTAAAAGGGTCATATCTCCCAATCCAGTTATGAATGCATGTGCTCTCTTCACAATGTACTTGAAATGTCGATTAGAATAAGATTGTCGAAAGTAGTATATAGCATTCAGGACTACCTTTAATTTCATTTTGTTGAAATAAGAAAAGATGCGCATAAATATAACAATATTAAAGTTGTCCTGGTTATTGGTAATTGAACATGAGCTGGTCATTACTTAATTGGATATGGCAATCTTGTTGATTACATCGTAATATTTGTATGTCTCAATGTAAGTGTTATCACACTGGAAAGATGATTCTTTTCATCTGTAGTCTTGGACTACAAAATGTAATGATTATTTACTGTCCATAAATTTGTTAATTTTGGTACCCCTTACATGTTCCGACCACTGAAAATTGGTTTGGAATTTCAAACTTGCTTACAGCACTGACATGTATCCCTTGTTTGTCCATTAGAGTGAGAGTGAATTGTCAGGTCAAGAATAGGTCTTATTCCAAGCACTAAGTTAGGCATCATCCATAGTGTTCCACGTGAAATGTCAGTTCTAGCAACTTCTAACACTGTTGAATTTCATAACAATCTTCGTCAATTTGCTGTTTAACCATTCTTGTCAAAATTTGCAAACAGCATTTTGTCTAACTCTCAACATGTCTTGATATTTAGGTCACAAGCACTACTTAGTTTGCTACACTTGGAAATGAAAGTAATAACGAAGGCTAAATTTGTTCATTTGATGTACTTTTTTATACACAAGTACATTAATGGGTCATTCTATCTCCGAAATCAGTCATTGTTAATATCAGCACATTTTCTCACCACTCTGCAGCTAGTCAAGTCTTTGATCTTACCACCTAGCTTGTGTGTCATGTTCTTCAGATGTACTCTTACAATGACATGTACATCTGTGGGTCTTTCAGCCACTGAAGTTTCTGATTGTAAATATCAGCACAGCTAAAAGGATCAATTGATCAACACAATTTCCCACTCAACAGGTGGTCAAAGCAGGACTGGCAAGCCCTTAAATTTGCTGCCCAGGAAATTGATGCGTACAGAGGACTCCTGTATACGTGATTTTCTGAATCCCAGATATAAAAAATGCTTTGAAATACGGATTATGCTTTTCTGAGAACTTTGAAAGTGTCAGTGTCGTCAAGTCCAACAGAAGTTACAAGAATCCTGCACACAGAGTTAAACATCTGAATCAAGGAAATGATATCCTTTCTATCTGGAATTTATCACAACATGTAACGTAAAGAAGTAATCAATTGAGAATCAACATATGAAATTTATGAACAAATATTATTGATACATTGATGATCAATGTATGGAATTTCTGAAAGATTTCATTGTAGACAAAAATACTATTAAGAAATCAGTGGTTGTGTGTGCAATGGCAATTTCTAGAGTTGCAAATCTTGTCTTTTAATATTTGTTTGTCATATGACAGTGTTCTAATTTTTGTTAGGCTTATTGCCCATGTTCTGTAGGGGAATGCATTCTAAGACAGAATCTTACGATTCAACTTGTCATGAAGTTGTTTTCATTTATTGCTCTGAAACTTATTGCATACTGTGATAATCATCAGAGAATATTCACATGTTGTAAAAACTTTTTGTTCTTCCAAGTTTTGTAAGAGTTATTGCTCTTTTTGACGTGCAACTCGATGCAGAATATGATTACTACTCTTGCAGTTTTAGTGGAATGCTGTAAAAGTTTGTGCAGATTAATGGTTGTCATCATGTAAAACAATAATGGAATTTGCAATCTTTTCCTAAAAGTTATGCTTGTTTTTTTCTTCAAAACTGTTCACTCATCTTGGTCATTTGGTTTATGCACAGTGATGGAGAGATGGATTTTAATTTACTTGAGTAAACTACTCACCATTCCTGTAGTTTATTTTCATAGTCCCTTTCAAGGTTTGTCTTGTTTTTATTGCTCATTATATAAGGACAGTGTCTTTATGAACATGCCCAAATATTGTACACAGTGATCAACTTTGTTTGTATTGGGAAACTCTAGTAGGCCCCAAAAAAAGTTGCATATTATTTTCATTTACAATGCTACATATTCAATTTGATTTTGATTAGATTTTGAATTTGATTGGTGCTTTCATATGTATAGTAATGAAATTTGATTGGTGCTTTCATATGTACAGCAATGAAATTTGATTGGTGCTTTCATATGTACAGCAATGAAATTTGATTAGTGCTTTCATATGTACAGCAATGAAATTTGATTAGTGCTTTCATATGTACAGCAATGAAATTTGATTAGTGCTTTCATATGTATAGTAATGAAATTTGATTAGTGCTTTCATGAAGGACTAGGATTGACAACCCTAATAAATTTGACTTTTAGTCATGATTATTATAGGTTGTTTGATCATGCAGTAGCAGAGGTAACAGTATTGTGACAGTTGAGTTATTCGGGTCTCACTGTACGAGTCACACTGGTTCAGTGGTTAGTGTGCTTGACTTAAAATCAATGGTTGGTGGGTTCAAACCCGGTTCATGTCAGTCACAGCTGGCCACCATTGCTTCTCTGTCTCCGGTACTTGGCTCCTGTTGTCTCAGTGCTATAGACATGACTACTATTGCCTTACATTAAATGGCACTTCACTCCTGTAGCCTCACCAAACTTGTGATAAGGCATGTGACTCCTGTAGCCTGTGCACTACATACCATACATTTTGGATAAGGCACTTAACTTATATTGCAGGACCACTCCAGTGGCCTAATGATTAGAGTGTTCATCTCAGATATGGGAAATTATGTGTTCAAAAACCTACTTAATCATATCAAAGACTTATATAAAAAAATGGTACTACTACTGCTTCATTGGCACTCAGCATTAAGAGATTAATGTTAGGGTTAGTCGGCCTGGTGTCAGGATAATGTGACGGGGTGGGACCTAAACCTTCATGTCTGCAGCATGATGCCCCAGTGCTAGACATTACTGTAACTATAAACTGCCTCACTGCAGACATTATAATATGACTGAAAAATTGTTTAAACTGTGATAAAAATCCAAAACACACACTTTTATTGCCTCATTTCTTCATGGCCTAAGTGGTTGGAGCATCCGCCTCAGATGCAGGAGGTTAAGGGTTAGTAGCTCGCATCCCACTAGTTTGCATGCCAGTTTCTTACTTGTAAAGCGACATGTTCAGCTTGTGTTTCTAAATAACTTGGCATGACTTGATTGATTAAAATAATAGTAGGTCTATTGTGATTCCTTTTCTAAAGTACCATGTGTTAAAAAATGCATGATTTCCCTCTTCTGACTCCCCCCCTCCCCCCATTTGGGACTGGGGATCTCTATTCTGAACCTCCTGTAAGATTGGGACAGAATAATCGCAATGCACTTTCCTGCATGCCATAAAGGGTTACTAATGGAGGCAGGAGTTTATGTAATTCAAAGGTTAGTGTGCCCAACTCGAACCCAAAATGATACAGGTTCCGATTCTGTCATCCTAGTCAGCACTAAATAGCCTACTTATATTAAAGTGCTGTAAAACACCAAACCAATCCATCTTTTGAAAAATGTATTGGGTATGTTGTTGATTTGGTATATGCTTTTTTATCTCCAAAAACAAAATTGGGATTGAATTTAGCATTTTGTCTATTCATTATGTTTTTGTTTCTTCATTTGTTTCTTTGGTTTTTTATTTGTAATCCTCTCATTATTTGTTGGCACTCATAATTTCAGATCCCATTTCACCTATACTTATGAAATTGGTAATGTACATGCATCTTGGGAATGGTACAACTGTAATGTTTTCAGCTGTTTGCTTGTTACACCTTGAATATATTATATTATTCCACATATTCTGATAATAATTAAGATATATCAGGATGAAAGTTATTCAACCATACCAAAACTAGGTTAATGTGACCTAATGTGAAGGTTTTAGTGACTCCTGTATTTTTGTCAGTTCACTTGTGTCTTTGACCATATTTCCCCCCAAAAATATTGGCACACCTCTCTCTTGATAACTCACACACAACGGGGTCCACAAACATAGACCGCACTATAAGCAAGGTGCCCGAGTTATTGAGTAACTTTAAAAAAAAAATTAATGTTTATTTTTTCTAATGAAGTTGTTCGTTATTCTGTTTAACTATTTTCAAAATGTCCAACATGTGAAAGATCTTCCAACTGGTTTCAGTCATCATCATGTGTACGCAAGAATCTGTGTATTTTGTTACTGCTTTTTGTTTTCTTGATTAGTCTGGTTCCCATATTGGTGTTTTAATAGTATCCTGCTTATCGGGAGTTCACAGAGCAGGAAACTAGACTAACTGTTGATAAACCACTGAAAAAGATTACTTTTTTTTCAAAAGCAACATTTATGGTGTGAGACAACAATATGCATTGAAACTCAATTTTTTATTGTTCAGTTAGTACAATATTGATGTCCTGATTTCATTGGAAGTAATAATGGCACTTCTTATCATACTTGAGGATATCTTAAAGTGCCAGTTCAAGAATTCTCTGAAACTCGCTTTCCCACAATAGTCTGTATACTTGGGTGAAATAATGTTCTTTATTTTACAAAGTATTTAGTTTGCTTGGCTGCCTTGCAATTGTTGTTGAGTGTTATGAAAGAGTTGATTAATTTAAGGTAGTATATGTTATATACACAGTAACATTTATAACAATGTTTGATTGATCAAATGTTTAATAAAGTTCACCCAACATACAACAGGGGCCACTAGATTATAAATTTGTATTATTTTGTGTCTTTTTTTAAAAAAATTTTATTCCACCTTTTTTATTTGATTCAAAGGACATAATTAACAAGATATTACAAAGGAGGCCAGTTTTTAATTCATAGCAACAAAACAACGATTACTTTTGCAAGTCAGTGATCAAAACATGGTCAGCACATAATTAGGTTCTCAGAGAAACGCTTGCAGGGATAGCTGTTGTGGTAGATTTACATATTTTATGTTTAATTACAAGAGGACACATTGCATGTATGAAGAATATACTTGAATGGAACTAAAAGATAGAACTAGAACACAAATTTCAATTGCTAAAAAAATTATTTAATTTGTATTTATTTATTAAAGTACTATCTAATCTCCACTTGGCGTAAGTGGCATTTTCAATGATCAAAATTTCCTTACATATCGTTAATTGTGGTGTACTAGGAATTTCGTTTTGAAAAAATGTAAAAATGTTATGACTTATTTTTGAAATTGGTATTTCATAATGTTGATTAAGATATCCAGGTTCTGTTTTCGACGATTAAACAAGCAATATATCAAAGTTTCTGTTGCCAATTTTCATCACGATGTTCTTCAATTTCAAGAAATTTTGATACTTTCTTTTTTCTGGTTTACAAAATGGGATCCATGCCTGACCCTGCATTTTTAAGCAGGTTCACGTGTTAGCAGGGTTCAAGTTATCAAGGGAGTGGTATATGTGAGTATATTGGATGAATGTAACTCAGCCATACAGAAACGTCCCAATTTGAAATAATTTTCTTGCTTGTGTGACTTTTCTATTTTTTTATTTAAACTCTCCATATCTTGAACTTTATTTTTCCTGCATTCATCACAATTGTTTTGTAGGTACATCTTAATAGAAGTTACTCAACTATATCAGTACTATGTCATTTTGAGACGATGTTTACACTTAAGAGGCTGGTTGTTTCAGCTTTCCATTTGTTACACTCCTGACTATGATGGTGTAACCTATTTCACCAATGGTCATTAAAATTGGATTTAAAGTCAGTTGTGGATGAAATTGAATTGTGGATGCATCTTGATGTGAGTAACTTGACCATATATACTTTATGGCAATGGGATCATATATTAATGCTTGAGTGACATTATTGTTCAACTGGCCACAGACCAGAAGATCCTGTTGGCTGGCCTGTTATCCATTATAATCTGTGTCATTCATCTGTTCATTAGCACACAAGTTTGTTAGCACTGCTCATCCTTAACTAGACTTTATTTGGAGAATTGCCTTGTCACCCATGTTCAGCATGTATCAGCACCTGACTAATTCATCATTAGTGCATTTATTTATGTTGAGAGTTTTAGTTTGCATCAGGGCATAAAAGCACATCTATTTAGCTCAGTTTCAAAATGGCATTGAAGATAAATCATTCTTTACCATTTTACTATTTGTTTTTAATTGGCTATATCCACACCTCCAGCCTTTAAAATGTTCTTCTGATATTTTTACTTATTAGTTCATTATCATGAGGCTGACCTTAATCTTGCCTCCTTGGATGATCTAATGAGAACCACTTTCCATGGTTTCATCCTGTTTCTTCCACTCAGGAGCACATGGGTGAACTCATTTAATATTTGGGTCCAATTGTAACAACACAGCATCTAACCATGTCATGTACCAGCTTACAGCAGAGAACACTCCTGCATAAAGCATAGGTTCTTTTCTTCTTCTTATTTTTAGGTCATATATCTCCTTCGTGACTGGTAAATTCAACAATGCAGTGGTAGAAGGTAGTTCATTTTTGCTATTAAATTTAGCTTTATGTTCTGTTCATAGGCCAAGAGAGCTTATGTTATGGTCTGGTTTGCATTATCGAGTTCTTTTTTAGCACATGTTTGTTAACACCACTCATTGTATACTTACTAGAAGGGTGACTTTGGAACTTGATGCACACTTTCTTTCCATGATATAATTGTTGGTCCTAAATAAAAATGGTGCTGTTTGGTCATCCTTCTTGAAATCATGTTTTTAAACTCTTGAGTTTGTCATTTCTTTCTTTGTTTTGTTCTCTAGAAGGTAAATTAATTTTAGGTATGTAATATTTGCATCTGTTTTGCAGGAGTTACGTAATGAAGTTGTGATCAGCCTTTTTATAATATTTGTTAAATTTATGTTTCATATTCTAATTATTCATAAATGATATACTAATTATACATAAATGACATTTTATTATATTTCCTTCCAGATGATGCAGAGTTGCAAATAAAGGAATCTACTACAGGGAATACTGACCCAATGTAAAAGGTAACCCTTATAAAAATCACGAGCTTATTTCAAGACAGTATACGAGCTTGCTGCAACTTTGCACCTGCGAGCTCACGACTTTGCTGTATTTCATGTAGAGGTCGGATTTGGAACAATTACGAAGTCGTGGCAAGCATTTAACGCGCTCAAGGTGTGCATATAGCAAGCTCACTGAAATTTTGCTTGTACCAGCTAGAAATAAGCATGCAAGCTCGTAAGGCACTGTCAACCACCTAGCACGTGTGAGCTCGCAATGAGCATACAAGCTTGTCACGGGCTGTGAACCAGCTTGTACTAGCTGGTTGATAGCATGTAACAAGCTTGTATTCTCATTGCAAGTTTAGCACGAGCTCGTACGTGCAAAGTAGCAAGCTTGCAATGAATTGTAACGAGTTCAATACAAGCTTGTGGTTAGCTAGTCACACTTATTAGTCAGACCTTTATACAGCAAACTTTGCAGTCCCTGGTCGATCAATGGGGAAGATCAAACTTCATATAAATAAATTCAGTGAACTCTCACCAAATGCAACGCAATTCAAATTATGAAACAAAACTAAAATCTTACAGCTCATGTTTTTTTTCTTCAATGCACCAAAATATATTTGCTTTCCTCATTGGTGCTTTTGTTTTGATATATCTCTTTGTATTGTTCCAATTCTCTGAATGGATTAAAGCAATGTCTTTCTTGATGAACCAACAACCAATAAAAAAAGTAATTATGAAAAGAACTATCATAAATGGAGAGTGAGATTTCTGTTTATTTCAATAATTATAAAAAAAAACAAAAACATAAGTTTTAGAAACTAATACAATAATTAAAACCAACAAACTGACTAGAAAAATTAATATCAGATGATTTTTAAAATTTAATAAATCTAACTGACTGAAAAAGATCAGAAAGTTTAAAGGTCATTTAAAAAATTCACGTTAGGGGCGATCCGTTTAGTACGTACACATGGAGGGCGGTAACCAAAATGCATACGCTTGCGTATAGAGTGCGTTTCTACTGATAATGTACGTATGCATAAGAAACAGTGTGGATGGGTGTGAAATCTCTATAATAATTTGACTAATATGTAACCTGTTAGACTGGCTTCAGTCTGTGTTTCAATTTTAGCGGACACTAGACAAACTTTGGTTTGGCATCAAGAGTATGTACCCAGGTGGGGCATGTCTTAACCCTTTACTCCCCATATGAAGATCAAATCATAATAGCTGTGCCTCCCATATGACATTCACGATGTCATACTCTTGCTCCCCATAAAAAAAACATGTAAACTGAAAAGCAACGTCATCTTCACAAAATTACTCTCCCATTGCTCTAATAGCCTCAAAATAACCTAATCATTTCCACCACAAGTTATTATTTGTTATAAATGCCAGATTACGGTAAGTTATTATTTGTTATCATTTCGTGATAAAAAAAACTACTACCGATGCACAAGTTGCTTTGTTTTAATCACATCAACCTGTGCTTCGAAACTTTAAACATCAGTATGTAAATGTTAATATGTACTTAATTAGCATATTTGGTAACATTATTTTTGAAAATGTTTAACTGAAACTTTTGACAGTCGTGTTCATGTTACATTTCTCGTAATATCAGATAAAAGTCACAAGTGAACCTGACAAGAGGCAGAAAAGTAATAATGGCGGACATCGCGAGATCTAGTCAGTGCTTGTTCATTGGAAAGGCCAAAATTGTAATTCATTTGGCCCATAAATGAAGGAATATTTGAAATCCTTTAGAAACATGATATAAACATTATGTGAATAAATATTTAGCTATTTAACAAAAATAATAGTCTGTAATATATTACACTATGCGACGTTGGATAATTCAATGTGCTATATTAGGTCATGGCTGTTTTCTTATATCACTTTTTTGTATAGATAATAACAATACATAGCCCCCAAAAAAACCAGAACGAATAAAAAAAGAAAAGGAATTGCCAGTACATACTAATAAATATAACCTATAATTATCAATAATTTCTTTTCAACATAATTTAAACGTGTATAGTAAAGGTAAAGGCGTAGAAATGCGTAAACGGGGTGCAAAGGTAAAGGCGTAGAAAAGCGTAGCTGGAGAGTAAAGAGTTAATAAGTGTACATATGGAGGTCAAGGGGGCCAATCTTTGCCAGATTTTTGCATATGTACTAAATGGGTGGTCAATTTATTTTGGGAACATCTGGCAATCTGCACTTGCTGTTGATGATATTACTTCATAGCTGGTGATGCCTATCTCTATCCACAGTGCTCAGTGAACCAACCTCTCTAAAAGGTTATTGTCATAAATGGAAAATGAAACTTCCATGCTTTATGATTGTGTTAAAAACAACAAAATTGTTTTTTGGAATCTAATACAATTAAAATAAACTAATGGACTAGAAACTTAAGATCACATGACATTTTAAAGATCTTAATAAATCCAACTAGTAAGCTGTTTTGAAGTAAAATGTCTTTAAAATCAGCACATTTCATTTAGGTAATGTCTAGCTGTGCAACACTTGCTGTTGATTATACTGTTGAATTCCTTCAAAGTTTCTGATGCCTCACTCTCTTCACAGTGCACCTTGATGTAATCTGTTGAAAAACACCAGATGAAGCAGCAAGCTGATGTTTATTAGGTTTTTCGTGCTCTTGTATTGCATGCCCAGTAGCGAAATCACATTACACAATTTGCATAACGTAGAGTTTTCTCCTTTACCAGATTGTTTCGCAAATCTAAACAGGACGGCACAATTGCCATTCCAGCTCTGTTTTTTTGTCTTTCATGGAGAAAATTCTGAATTATTCTTCATTCCTATTCAACATGATTAGAAGTTGCATATTACGAAGTTGAGATACAGTTACAGCGGTAACTGTTTGCAAAATCCAATATGGCGGGTAATAACAGGCATGGTAGCCTCTATTTCGAATGAACCAATCATATTGAAGAACTGTATTCCTATATAGATGCGATACATTTCTATCATAATGGAACAGAGTGCCAGTTCTGAACTGACTATTGCAATGAATTTTTTAAAATTATTTTTATTTTAAAAAAAACTTTTTTGCACAAAAATCGTACACCTGTAACCTGGTTCAAAATACGGAGAAAAAAACTGGTATTTGTGTTATAGGCTGGCAAGTAATACACAGACTTTCAGATGAACAGCTCAACCTTTTAACTTCAATCCTTGGCATTAATGAACCTAATAAAGTGCTTTGTTTCTACAGGATGTATAAAGATGGAATTCTGTTTCAATCTTTACAGTATTCTGCAATTTCAGAATGAAAGTCGTACACTGATATTTTCTACGAAAATGATGAATCAAGAAAATTGGGCCATGTTGAGAAATATATTGAAGTTTATACACAGTGTCACAGAAATTGTACCATTGATTGTTTGTGTCAAGCACAATATTATGCAGTCATAAAGGAACTGAGAAATAATACTGAAGTTTCAATTGAAAATGGCATGATTGATGAAAATCCTGTTAATATAGTCCCTTTGAAATCTTAGTATGTGCAGTACAAAATAGTTCCAATTACAAATGTCAAAGACTTGTGTGTGTGTATATCCAATTAAATGATGGCAAGGACACTGCTTTTGCTTGTGTGCCCTCCCAATTCTGTTGAATATGATTGATAAATATACATTAATTTAGTATAGTCTGGACCATGCAGACATGTATATCAAAATAGAAGACATAAACCACATATATATATATATATAATATATAAATTATATATATATATATATATATATATATATATATATATATATATATATATATATATATATATATATATTATATATATATATATATATATATATATATATATATATATATATATATTATATATATATCATATTTTACACATTTTCACTACTACTCTTTGTATGAACCCTGTATGTACTTATCCTTAAAGCTTTGTACATATTTTATTGTTTCAATAGATCAATTATCTAGTTTTAATAGCATTTATGTCTAAAGACACCTCATCTTGTAAAAATCTGTGCATCATATATATATATATATATATATATATATATATATATATATATATATATATATATATATATATATATATATATATGTACAAATGTAAATGTAGAGTGAAGACCAGACCAGATGAGTTTCTTTTAATAAAGTCATTATTATTATTTGACCAGGGTTGGCCAACTAGACGACCTAGCCAATAATTATTAGAAGTGGAATTTCAATACCTTTTTCAAAACAAGTAAAGAGTTTTTTTGATATGCAAATTAATGATTTTATACACCGAATGTTACATTTTCTAGTAATTTAATTTTTCACCATATTCATTTTATTGATAGTTAATTTATCAGCAGGGTTTGCTAGCAAGATCGTACGGGCAACTTTTCTTGAATGTAGCCAAATTACTATTACGAGCTCACTGCGAGCTCCCATGTAGTCTGCGAGCTACAGTTAAGATCGTAAAAGCGTGCTACAATCTATCACAAGCTCGCGCAAGCTTGATTTAGGATTGCATTTTTATAAGGGTAAGGTTTGTTTAGTTTGTTTGGTACATTATGCTTTTTTTTCACTGAATTACACGTTACACTTAAACATATATGAATTATGCTTTTTCAGTATATCCACCTCCCAAAAATATCAATTATTTGTTTTCTCATTTTTATTAATATTCCATTAATCTCACAGACCATATTTAGAAAAGACGGCTTTTACATATCTATAATATAAGAGTACGCTTGACCGTGGACTTACCTAACAGTAATAATAATAATAATAATGAGGACTTTGTATAGCGCCTAATCTTTAAAAGCTCTAAGTGCTTTACACCATCAATAATGATATGACTACACTACAGAACAACAAATAACAAAAACAATGAAATTGGAAAACATAAAAACATGCTGAAAATATAAGATACAAAACATGATTAGGTCGCGAAGTTTGTCCCTGAAGTCGAAACAGGTGATTCTTGAGAGCACTCTTAAAAGGGACCACTGTTTCTTTGTGTCTAATTTCAATGGGCAATTTGTTCCACTTCGCCGGGCCCTGGTATGCAAAAGAACGTTGTCCATATGACTTTGTTTTCACCTTGGGAACAATGAGTATAAGATTCTCAGAAAAAGAGCGTAAGGATCTAGCTGGTGTATACACATGGGTGAGGCTGGATAGGTATGTTGGACTAGAGTCTGTCATTGAAAAATAGCACAGAGAACAAATTTTGTGTTTGATTCTGTATCAGATTTATAGCCAGTGTGGGGTACAGTGCAGTGGTGAGGTGTGCTCTGATCGAGGTACTCTAAAGATGATCCGTGAAGCTGTGTTTTGAACTTTTTGAAGTTTCTGGAGTAAATATTGTGATGAACCAGACAGAATTGAGTTACAATAGTCCAGTCTTGAAAGTACTAATGAACACACAAGTGTTTTCGTGGCATCAACAGAAAGATATTTACGAATGGAACTGATGCATCTCAATTCAAGATATGCAGCCCTGCAGATGTTCATGGCATGTTGGTGCAATGTGAGAGTACTGTCTAGAGTAATACCTAGATTCCATACTGACTGTGAGAATTTAATGTTGGTGTTGCTGATATTTATTGTCTGAGGTAAAGGATGTGGATGAGAAAGTCTTTGTGTTGTGATCAGAATATCCTCAGTTTTATCATCATTCATCTACAGCTTGTTACATGTCATCCATGATTTCACATCCGAAATGCACTTCTCTACTCCATGGATGGTAGCATCAACTTCAGTTGGGTGGCTAGACTTGTATATTTGGGTGTCATCAGCGTACAATTGGTGCGACACTGGGTGATGATCTATGACACTTGAGAGCGGCTGAGTGTACAGAATGAAGAGAACAGGTCCAAGAACATATCCCTGTGGAACACCATAACATACGTCAACTGGGCTGGAGTGTATTCCATTTGCAGATATAATTTGTGTCCTGTTCACTAAGTAGGACTTGAACCACTGTAAGGCTATATTCTGAATGCCAAATACATGCTGGAGACTGTGAAGTAATATATCATGGTCTATTGTGTCAAATGCTGCAGATAAATCCAGGAGAGTGAGGCCTGTAATCTTTCCACTATCCAAAGCAGAGAGAATGTCACTAAATACTTTCAGAAGAGTAGTTTCAGTACTGTGGCAAGGGCGATATGCAGACTGTACATTGCTAAAAAGACTGTTTGAATTCAAATGAGATACAAGTTGAGTTAGCACAACATTTTCTAAGATTTTTTATATGAAAGGGAGATTGGAAACTGGGCAGTAGTTCTTTAAATCGTTATGGTCCAGTGTTGGTTTCTTCAGCAGTGGCTTTATGATGGCAGTTTTGAAAAATGATGGGAATTCCCCTGATGAGAGAGAGATATTAATAACATCAGTTAGTGAAGGCAATATTGGTTATAAGCACTCAAGCAGCAGTGATGTCGGAAATGGATAAAGTTCACAAGACTTTGGTGCACTTTTCATCACGATTGTCCATACTAAATCTATAGAAACAGGTTCAAATGCTCCTAACGGTTGTCGCTGAAATTCTGCATCATACCTGTATGGTGACGAATCAGTTGAAATTGTGCTGTCAAGTGAATTTCTAATGGTTTGAACTTTGTCACTGAAGAAATTTGCAAATTGGTCTGGTAGGTCTAGTGGAGAGAAGGTCGTCGGAAGTGGTGTACATTTGTTCCTTGACATTAGTTTGTTAGTTATCTCGAAGAGCTCTTTGCAGCTGGAACACTCCATGATCTTAGAACTGTAGTGGGATGATTTAGCTAAATGGACTATGTTTGTGACGTTCTTCTTAGCGGCTTCGTAGATTTGTTTATGAATAGTGAGTCCGGTGGAATGCCAAAGCCTCTCTGCTTTTCGGCGATGTCTTTTAGCAGTGCGAAGCTGGTCCCTAATAATGCTATACCAAGGAGAACACTTTTTTTATTGATACTCTGCATTTGGTGGCTGGGGCATGTTTTACAAGCAATGAACGCAGGCAGCTATCAAGTTGTTCCGCTGTTGGATGTAAGAAAGTTGTTAGGTTTTCTTGGATGTCATGCATGAATTTGGTTCTATTTATCATACAGAGGTTTCTCTTAGTAGCAAATAGAAGTGGAGGGTTAGGGGCTGATACATCGAGATGGCATACAATGCAGAGGTGATCCGATGCAAGTTCGTGGGATACAAGGGCGGATTGCAGAATATTATCATCAGGTCTATAAAGACACCAGTCTAAAATGTGACCAAGTGTATGGGTAGGTTGGTTAACTGACTGTTTAAGATTGAAAACATGAATGGAATCTAGGAGTTTTGACATGTTTGGTTTACCAGGACAGTCATAGTGAAAGTTGAAATCTCCAAGAATAATTAGGTTGCCACCTATCGAATTTCCATACTCTAGAAGATTTGGAAACTGCTCCAAAAAGAGAGATTCAGTCAGCTTGTTTTTTCTGCTAGGAGGAGGACGGTAGAGACATAAAAAAATGGACTGACCTTTGTTCCAGTGTGAGTGTTGTTTGGACTACTAGTTCAAACGATATGTGGCAGAAGTTGAAGATTGTGTTGTACTTGAGGCATTTGATCATGGAATTCTCTGTAATTACAGCAATTCCACCTCCGCGAGAGTTGCGTGGGAACGACTTGATGGAGTAATCGCTGGGTGTTAAATCCGCACACTTACATTCATCACCTACGGAATGTAACCAAGTTTCTGTCAGGAAGAAGACGTCAGTATTCTGGTCATTGATAAAATTAACAATTTCTGTGCGCTTTTCCGGTGATACTACTGATTGAGCGTTGAATAATGCAATACATAGTGGTATCCCTGGGACAGTTGACACAACGGTTGACGATTCAAGAGTAATTTGAACCAGGTTATTGAAATTAATGGCAGAATTTTTTAAGTTGTTTATCCGTTACGGGCAAAAGGGAAATAACTGGAATCCTTCCTGTTCTACGCCACCCGGCTTTGAAAGAACGTTTCTTTTTTTGCTTCCGTTTACATTTAAGAAATGATGAATGAATTCCCAGTTCATTCAGTCTTGAACACAATGTAGTATCTAGAACCAAGGTGTGGTCATTTAATTGAATTAATGAGGATTCTTCATAGTGTAAGCAGTCACGTGACGGTGGTTTATTAAAAAAAAAAATTACTTCTCAACAGCGGGACAAAACAGCTGAGAAAAAATCCAATTGCTCTCGCTTCAAACACAAGATGAATCGACACACACGAACGGAACAGCCAATGCATGATGCAACACAACAATGTAGACGATGACAGAAAACAAGCACAAATATCAGAAATATAGTACAAAATCGAAAGAGCCCACTTTCAAGCAGTCAAGCGATGGCGGCCATCTTTCCAGAAAAACAATATCATGTTATATGTATTTCTTACCTGGTTCTATTGTCGACCTGTAATTTTATTTATAGCATCTGAATGCTTAGTGAGGAGAGTGAGCAGACTGGTTTTCTAAATTTAATCTTTAATGGGGCCCCTAGTGGCCGAGTGGTCTAAAGCGCTCTCTGTTACGGATCACTGCCATCTCACCTCAGTCTGCGTGAGTTCGAGTCTAAGATTCAGCTAATGAAGTTATGTGAGAAAGCTTGCCAGTAGCTTCTCGTGGGTTGGTTGTTCTTACAATGCAGTAACCCTGTTGTCACTGCACTGTGCCTAGCATATTCCATTTTATCAAGAAATGTTGGATAATGTTCACTAAATGGAAGGAAAAAAAAATTAAAATTTCTCCTCACATTTAAAAGTCATCTTTCTCTGCTTGTTCTTTATATATGATGCTATAATACATACATTCATTCTTATGCAAAATAACTATCAAAACTGTTCTGTCCAGCTGGGTGGAAATTAAAAATGGTGTTTTCCACCGGTCTATTTTAGGCCTATTGCTCTTTTCTATTTTCTCACATGAAATTCCTCAATGGACAGAGCATACAATTACAGACTACATCACAGATGAAGCATTCTGCAACAGCTTCAGATGGTTATGTTGTTATTGTTGAAGTTCTTCAGACTCCAAGATAAAAAATGCACATCTCATTCATGCACAACAGGGTCTGTAAACATAGGAAGCGTGAGTTACCAGTGTAACATTGCCTTTATAATGATTACATTGAAACTGAATGAAAAGAGAGAAGTAAAACATGAATTTTGCATGACAAAGCTTATTTAATTGGTATTTATTTAATGTGTTGCCTCTAATAGGCTTTGGTGACATTTTCTTCATTGATCAAGGTATAGTTGAATATTTCTATTTACAATATACTGTACAGACCTGCCAACGCTTATGATTTTAGTTTTACAAAAATTACCTTTAAAATATGGACTTCCAACATGAAAGCAAAAACTACAGAAAAAATTATCATTGCCAAAAGATTCAGATAATGTTCATGTTTGATTTGGGTCTTAGGGAACCAGACTAACCTTACAGCAGCACCTCAGATGCTCCAAACATTACCTATTTGTTCCAGCAAAATATGTGCATGATCAAACTTTTGGTTATAATTTCTTTTTAAAATGGCATTCAGAAAGTGATGCAAGTTAAAAATGAAAAGAAAACAAAATAAGCTTCTAGAAACATAGAAGAATAAAAAGGAATATTCAGATTTGTATGAATATAAGCTTAAAGGGACAAAATTACATTTACTGGACATCATGTGCCAATTTGAGTATGTCTCATGGCGGAAGATATGATGACTGTCTTAATGTGAAATAAATAAATAATTTCCAAGAATTATGTCAAGCTGAGAGATAGCAACAAGCCATTGAGCTGCATAGGGCTTGGAACTTGAGTTTGTGCAACTGTACTAGTGTTAAATAAAGTCTGTGTGTACTTTACAAACTTTTGAGCTGAAAATGATGTTTATCTTCACTGAATGTTTCAATTACTGAACTTTTAATTACGTTTTCCAACTTTACAATAGCACTTTATGATATTTTGTTACACCATACTGAAAACAGGTCTAACTCACATGCCTGACTGAGATGGACTCGTCAGTGTTTTCAGGTCTGGTATTATATTGTGAACATTGTTTGGAAAAAAAAATTTAACAAAATATATAACTTCCTATTAAGTAATGAGAATATCATAATGTTGATTCAAATTTCCAGGTACAATCTACTACTTTTTATGATAAAACAAGCATATATATCAAGAGTTTAGTAACCAGTTTTTGTGATTTTCTTCAGTTTTGGGCGAAATTTATGTACAAAATACCAAATGGCAATGTTGTGCATGGAGTTGTATTTGCAGCTATTTGTTGAAGTAGCTCCGATGGTGTTGCTATTGCTATTATTTTCATTTTCCTTCAAAATGTGGATTTCATCGTATATCTTAACCATAAACGCGAATTCTGAATCTGATATTTTATCGTCGTTGAGGCTTGATGATATCATCGCTGATAATTTCAAATATGTGACCATGACCACGTTTAATTTTACAATGTATTAATTGAGTTTTGTGTTCGTGCATGTGAATCTCTTTTTCATGATAATATTTAAAAAAAACTATAATTGCTGCTGACGATGAAGCACATATTGTTACTGCGATTGCAGTTGCTACCGGTGTTAGCGCTAATAATACTAAACCGGTGGACGCAACTAACACGGATATTGAATAAACAACAACATCCAGTGCAGTTGCATGTCGTTTTTATTTTGTTACTGTTAGTGTATATACGTTAATGAGATCTTTTAACTCTGATTACCATTCGTGCACTTGATCGTATCTATATTGTTGTGTTGTTGACACTGTAGTTGTCATTATTATATTACGTGGTGACCAATTGAGGTGTTTCAGCTACAAATTCAAAACACCACCGGTAAGTTGCATAAGATAATTTTTTATCATCGGGTTCAAGTATAAACGCTTCATCGGTTCTGTTATTTAATATGATAGACACAACTCTGAAAAATTCGTTGGTGCTATGTCACCACGGATATGTGGTATATATACTAAATTTTGCACTGCTGAACAGACTACCTATACACGCCAGTTACCGTCGTGGTATATTTGATAGTATTGTTCCACTCTGACCATGTTGCTCATTCCGATGACCTCATGTAACACTGTATACAAGGTTAGTGCGCATGGGATTTTAATCAGATCAACTTTTCGAACAATGTTAGGAATCCCGGTGATAAAATCATCCAGAGATTTTTTTAGTCATTTCAATATTTTTTAAAATATCAACAAGTTTCATATCAGCGGTGAAAGGATTTCTAAAAAAAAAAACGTCTGCGATTTTATTTAATTTTTTAAAAGTTTTTACTTATATTCATGAACATATTTAGATAAACGTCATAGTTGGCTTGCAACGTGGATAATTTATCATCAGCAGTGCTGTAGTCGACATCTACATATTTTTTTGTTACAGTGTCATTTACCGATATTTGATCTGCTATGGCTACTATTTTATTTTTTTTTCTCTGATAGATCCAGTATTTGTGAACACAAGGATATTATTTTCAACAGCGCCAAGTACTAGTCGAACTACATCATTCCATTTGATATTGCTTGCTTTTAAAACACCATATTTATCCTGAAAAATAACAACTTCATATCGGTCTATCCCAGAGAGATTCCTAAAGATCATTAAGATCTTCTTTAGTCACGTATTTTGACAAATCATTATCTTGGCGCTGCCTGTTAATATCACTACTAAGTCTTCCGTAAATATCAACCATTATTTGATTGTGATTTTTTTAAATCATAAATTTAACTTGTATATTTGTGCACGACTTTATGAGGTGGTTTGGTTGACTTTGATATTGCGTCAAGTACATTAATTACTTCACTGCCACATATTGGCGGATTGGTTATGGTTTGTGTTGGTAGCATGGAATTCCAAAACTGGAATTTTTAATCGATCAATATAATATAAAAATTCAACTGGCGGTACTAAGCCATACAAATCTAAATAAACAGTTGTTTGCGGATGTATCACGTAAACAAACCAATGAGTTCCTGGACCATCACTGTTATCAAGATTAATAATTCCTACTTCATTGGTATTTGGGCTACGCAGTAACTGATCTTAAGTTTTTTATATTTTTAGTTGCTTAGCTGCATCAAATAAGTTAAAATTTGACATAGATGTCAACATAGATAAGTTCCTGAAAGTTTCAGGCCCAATCCGCGAAAACAGATCTCCCTAGATAAGTTCCTGGAAGTCTCAGACCTGCTCCATTTTTTTTAATATCGGGATCCAAAAACAGATCCATCAGTTGCTTTCTTTGATGCCATTCCAGCAGCTGTTCCAACAACACCTAACGTGGATGCTGTTGCAACAGCAGGCACAGCGGCTGTGATTAATGCTAGTATTGCTGTGAAAAGTGAGACAATACCACCGGTTTTAATTCTATCTTATGTCGCATTTGGAGAGAAATCAAGTTTAACCCGGTTTTTGCTTCTATTGCTTTGTTAAAATGGTTTACTTGGGTTTTAATCCACAATAATTTGTTTGGATCACCATTAACAATTTGATCTCGCATTAATGATATTTTTGTTTTACATATACTCGCATTTTTTTACTGTAATTTTTTCACTTGACCGTGAGTCAGAGTGGCATTAACATGATTATACAATATTTTATAATTATTGTTATGATCTAATTTATCTGCATGTTTCAACTGGTGCGTCAACAACTTGCACTTGTCCACCAACCCCTTCAAGTAACATAGTTTAATCACTGAGTATGACCGCAATTGCTCTTCTACCAGGAGGAATAAACAGTGGGCCAGCTACACTTGCTGACATGTTGGTAAAACAAGCTTGAAAGGTTACATCAACGATGGATTGCTTAACCAAATCAAGATGTTCCAGTGAAAAGTAATAAATCAGATTCAGTGTTGTAAAATCAAGGGGAAATATCTTTAACCCATTGTCAGTATTTTGATCACGCCCCAAAAAAGACATCAATCGATAATATGCTTGTGAAACATCATTGTTATTTAAATTTAGCTTTATATCTTTAGAGGGTTCTTGATGTACGTTTATCCTTAGCAAGACGTCCTCAGCTTCAAATGTGTCAAATGCCATAGAATTTCTTTCTTGGTTATCTAGTCTGGAATTCGCCCGAATCGCAGCGAATACAAGTCATGATGCTGAAACCCTTTGATAATCGCCATGTTAAAAAGTATTAACATCAACCCTATTTGTGCTCATTGTCAACCATGATAATGCTGATTTACCACCTTGATCCATAAAAGAAAGCATTTGCTGTTCTACATCGATCCATGGAGTCGATGTTGGCATCCACGAGAATACTTTTGTTAGCACTACTTTACAATCATCAACCCCATTATCTTGCCATAATGCATCATTGTCATTACCTCTCCTAACAAGTGATACTTTGTGCTTAGCAACAAAAGTAACCTTTATGACATCTCTGCAAAATCCAAAATTATTGGATAATTGAATCACGCATGAAAACTTTCATTCATCACCTTTTAACATTGACATATGCGATGTACAACCAAAAGTATAATTAGGATTCATTGATGTTACTGCATGTTTTTTTGCGTTACCAGCTGCGTTTCACACATTACCCATGTTTACATTTTTGTATCATGAACCTGTAAGTCAATTGATACTCACTTGTCCGATGTTCACTCAGTGTAAGAATAATGCTGAAAATCGCATACAGATTCATCTTGCTTGACCGGTGCTTCCATGTCAACTGCTGTCAGATACCCGTCAAACATTTTATTATAATTGTTATCGTTTAAAACGAAAACTACTCCCTGCTATCAAACTCGGAAGTAATGTTTTTTTTTCTTTTTCTTCATTAGCCAAAGCTGCTAGTTTTTTTATTTGTGGCTTGATTTAATAATTTGCTGATATTTGCAGGCATAACTTCAGTGCTCTGTAATTTTACTGGTTGCTGTCTGTGTATTAAACGTGCTAATCTATCTTTGATTGCCGAGATCTACTTACCAGCAACATTACTGATTACACCAGCTTTTTCACGACCAACGTCCATTGCTTTCATCGATAATTGTTTTGCAATTGGATCTATCTTTGGATCTATCCTTGTAAACAATCCCTGAATAACATTGCCAAATCCATCCCCGTAATACATCGTGTAAACAGGATATTGTGAGTTTATTAGTCGGACCATTCGAACTTTGCAATGAGAGTTGTGTATGATCATTTTATATTGTTAATTATTTGTGTAAGAACTAGTCATTGTAGTATCCAATTATTTCCAGCTCGTTTACCTCCCATCAGAATTTCAAGCCGTTGCACATAATCGAAGATATTGTTAGGGCAGGCAATAAGACCACTTCTTATGACACCACTTGCCATTAACACTGGTGTTGGATGCATCGAAAAAGGTTCTCTTAGAAGATTGTAGTTGTTCTGTCTGTTGCTGCTGTGAAGGAAGTTGATATGATGGCAGTGGTGAAGAAGGTTGCTTTCATTGAAGTTCTCTTACTGCATCACGAAGTCTTTTTACTTTATCAAACTGTACAAAATTTACGTTGTCATATCTGTCATGTTTTTGTAATATATACGATATATCCATTTGATAAATTTATCATCATTTACAGTATCATATTCAGGTTTTAAGTACAAAGATTTATTAAAAATGCCTCTTACTGTCATTTCAGGTAAATCTTTCTCCTTAATTCTCTTAAAGTTTTCAATAACACTGTCATTAAATTTATTAATCAATTCAGTATTTTTTGGTTTTGGTTTTGGTTCAAGAGCTTTTCTTGTGTCACTCATACCTTGAAGTACTTGTTGGATTTCTTCATCTACGGGTGGCAGCTGCTCAGCGGCTGTATTAATTTGAAGTTCTCGTAGAATCATTTTTGTTTTCTTAGTTCTCACTACTATTTTTCCAGTATCTTTAGCAGTTTGTTCTAACATTGAGAGAAGACCTTCAGTAGCTGTTGCAACTCTTTCAGTAACCGCTGTAATAAGTTTAAATAATTGTTCTGTTTGCCATTTTCTGTATTGCAATGATTTAATTTATAGCAGCATGGAGGGTGCAACCTTGAATGAATAAACACTCACATAAATATATATATAAAATGAAATGACATGAAAACAGAAACAGAATTAACTAAGCTGTAGGAGATACTCTTAGCTAGTTAGAAGTATTGTTTCTGTTTTGTTGATGTTATAGTTTTCGTACGAGACCAAAACTGTTTAACACATTTTTTTGGATAATTTCGGTCTGTCCACCCTCCTTGCTGCAAATACAGACTTTGAGTATTTAAGGTTATCATTTACAGTAACGGATTTACTTGCACAGGGCATGACATACATGTATTAATCTTCAATGAATGAAGTATATGTATATGTGAAATGTGTCATTCACTTGTTACACTTATATGGGATTGAAAAGCAAATTCCTGCTGAAGTCAAAGAACATGGTCTTTAAAATAAAGCTTGATGGAAAATTGTATACAAATGGCATCAGATTTATAGAATTTAAATACTTATATGACTTCTTATAAATTAAATCCTTTTAATATTTTACATATCAATTAAAATTACAATTTGGGAAATGGTTTCCAACACAATAGCCTGTTTTCTTTGAGCCACCCCATTGGAAACGGATTGTTTAGTATCTAGTTGTTAGTTGGAGTTGCAGTAATAAGTGATAACCATGAAACAACCGATTTCTCAAGTAATAAATCCAATTATGGTTTCAAATATACATTATGGGAAAAAAAATCTTATTACCAAGTATGACTTATAATAACAAAGTTTGAAAGCAAGTTCAACTAATGGGTAGCATTGAAGTTATCTTTCAGAATCTGATGGGCACTTTACTTTAGCCAGTATATTGGTTCCGTCCAAACTCTGCTTTCAGAATCTGATCCATTGAATATTTGTAAATGCTGCATTATGCAGAAAGCATAAATAGTGAACAAAACAAATCTCCATATCGAACAAGTCAGTGATACATAATTTCATTGATGCCGACTCTTGATTTTAATTATGGAAACTGAAGTATGGCTAGGTCTGAATTATTATACTTGGTATCTCCATGGAAACTATGCGCTCCATAGTTATGCCATTGAAAAAAAAACATTTTGGTGTTCACAGCAAATTATTTTCTTTGATTTCGTTAGAATAATCATGATTCATTAATGTTTGTTGCCAAATATTACTTTAAAGAAATGTATAGAACATAATGTATTGTTGGATTCTGAATAGTTCTGGTTTGCAAGGTGTGTCTGCAGAGAGTAGTTACATGTGACTGCTCACTCGTGTCCCCATTTGTGTAACACATGCACCGATCTAGCTTCGATCAACAAAAGATCCATTCAAGTTGGAAGTTTTATTGTAGTGTTGTTTCTTTTGTGTGTGTGTGTGTGTGTGTGTGTGTGTGTGTGTGTGTGTGTGTATTGTGAGTGTGTGATGTTGTTGATACATCTGATTGAAATTGATTAATTTGGTCGGTAGTTATAAATTTGTGAAATGAAAGATCAATAGTAACATCTTGGAATATATTTTGCAGCAAACATTGAACTTGAAACTTGAACCTGCACTTACTTTGCTGTAAACCATTGGCAATGAAATGATAATGTTCATGAATGTACAGTTCAGATATATACAGCTGATAATGACTTGCACCGATAATAAATGTCTTGTATATCACTTGTAAGTAAAATGTAGTTGAAATATGGATCAATATTGTTTTCACTGTAATTTTACCACCTAACACTTGACTTAGTTTATTAATTATGCAACGTTAAAGTAACTTATAAATGACATATAAGTTGGGAATATATCACATACAGGTCAGAATACGTTTTCCCTTAAGGGGCGGATATGGTTCATTTGAAGAAAACAAATGTTACATTTCCAGCCTGTTTCCAAAAATGTCTTTGTGATCAATGATCCCTCAAAATAATTACATTAAATTGATGACTAATAGCAAAATGGTAATATGTCAATAATAATATTTCAGAACTATATTGTGTCATACAGTCTTTGAAACTGCTTTCTGTCATATATAGCCAGGATCTTCTAAACTTATATATGTTAAACAACACGACTATTTATTTGTACAAAGGATCAGTAGGATTTTAAAGTTACTGATCCCAATGTCATTTAGGGATTGAAAATCAGTATGGATATTCCAACAAAGGTTAAACAACACGTTTAAATCAAACAATTTTGCTATCGCAAATGGTTTCTAATTTGCATTCCTTCATGCTTCTTTTCAGAAATTGAAGATGACTTCCATTGTACAAGGAAAACAGACAATTCATATAAGAGAGACAGATGGGTTTCCACACAAGTACCTCTCGGCAGACTTCATATAACTGGAAGATGTGATATTTCAATGCAGTTGACTAATGTGAAGTGGAGCAATCTCATTGAGTGTCTTCCCATGTATTCAATGGAAGAACTTCATTCATTATATTTTCATTGTTGTACTGTGAATGATTATTTGCAAGTATTCGCTTGACTTTGTGGAAGAAAAACTTATTTTTAGATAATGCTGAGTGTAGCATAACACAGAAATCGATTACTGAAGAAACAAAATTTTCAGAATTATCTTGACAATGTTAGTTCATTTTTATCAAAGCAAAATGAAAAGTAATGTGATAGTGCCACCTAATGGGATGCGTGCAGTAAGTACATTTGTATTGCTGATATTTGACTCTTCAAGAGACCCATATGGTGAGGCCGACCAGGTCTAGATCTACTGACTGGAATATGGCAGCTGTAAGTACGTTTGTATTGCTGGTATGTGACTCTTCAAGAGACCCATACGGTGAGGCCAACTAGGTCTAGATCTACTGACTGGAATATGGCAGCAGTAAGTACATTTGTATTGCTGGTGTGGTCTGTTCCTTTTAAGGTGTCGTGTTTCATTGATGGGAGAAGAAACCATTTGGAACTTTAATCCATGGTGAGATAAGTGCAATATGAAAAGATTCCAAGGACTTGACTCATAAGATTGGAAAGAAAAGAAAATGGTAATATAGTAGATGAATTAATAAAGCAAGCAAACATGGAGAATTGACCAAGCTTTTGCATAATAAACTCATTATGAATCAATGGGAATATGTTTGACAAGCAAAACAGTAGTGGATGAATGAAACCAAAAAGCGACAGATTAAAAGGCAAAACTAAATGGATGCAGCTGTGGGTGCTGAATAGCTAAGCACACAGGACAAACACTAGAGAAAGTTTTGCAGCACACAAATTTGGAAACCAAAGTGGATGTTAGCCATGCCCTAAAACATTTTCACAGTTATGACAAAGTTACAAAGCTATTTTTCTGATACATTTATATGATTGGAATGTGCATAGATTTAATAATAAATGCTGCCTAATGTATTAATATGTTGAAAAAAAAGACATTGTTTTGTCAGAATCTCAAGCTGATGCTAAAATGCATTTAGTGACCTGTACTGCTAGAGGTTTTCTCATTGAACCTTCGGTAAATCTATACTTAATAAAGGCGAAAACTCATGGGGAGTATGTCATTTGTATATATTAAAGTCAAACTATAGCTGATCAATTGATGTTAATTATATTTTGATAGAATCTTTTTGTCCATGTATAAAAGTATTCATTTTTTCCCCATACATTTCTCTTGAAGATCTTCTGATAATAACCTCAAGGATATGGTGGAGCACTGTTAGATCATACCATTGTTGATGTATGAAGTAAATTGAATGAAATTTGTAAACTTTAGTATGTGTCATTTAGAGGATTTCATGTGCACTTGAATATTGACAACTTTTAAGATGATCATATAATTTTATACTAAATAACATATTTTATAGGGAGGGAAAATGGAATTTGGACATATCTTGATAACAGACATAGTGAATGTGTTTCTGACTTGTCAGGTATATTATTGACTGGAATGTGTCACAAATAAATTAACAACGTACATATTGTAATTTTTGTATTATAACATCTGTCAAAATCCATAATAACAGACATTTTAACGTAGGTCTATAAACACTTGCCAGTTCTTGTTGTTTTGTAGTTTTATACTAAAGCAGTTACAAGTGCTAGTGTTGTAAATGTATTTGTTTTTTAAATGTACAAGCTGATTTATTAATTTACTTAGAATAAAGTTACCTTTTACAAGAAAACAAATAATTAGGAATATTTTTTGACATTTAATAATATATGTAAAATTTTCATTGACATCCATGAAATTGCATAATTGTGAAATAATGGAGTTAATTTGCCGTACAATCTATTTGCATGTTGTTTTCTAATGAAAAGAAGTTTTCTTGTGCTTTTAAATGTTTAATTATTTTGTTTGTTGTAAATCCCGAGAGTCTGTGTGTAATTTTATAACAAACATTGATCCAGATCCAGAATCTTTTTAACCATGCACAATTAAAGTGTAGACAACTCTCGTATATGACGAAAAATTTGACATTATGACCAGCAATCAAAACGGGTATCTTTTGCACCATACCCTGTGTGAAAGTGAATATCTTGCATATACTTATTGTATGTGTTTGATTAGGATTTTTTACTTAGCTTTAATACGTTTTCAGTCATATCGCAATGATGTCTGCAGTGAGGCAGTTTATAGTGATGTCTATCACTGGGGTATCACACCTCAGACATGTATCATGATGTCCCATCCAGTCATGTTATCCTGACACCAGGCTGACCAGTCCTAACACTAACCTCTTAATGCAGAGCAACAAGCGAGGTAGCTGTTAGTACCATTTGTGTAAGTCTTTGGTATGACTCAGCCGTGGATGGAACCTGCAACCTTCCACTTCCACGGCGGACGCTCTAGCCACTAGGCCACTGGAGCCATCATATAACTATTGATTTTTATGTCAATTATTAACCCAAATATTGCACAGCTGGTATTATGTTAAATGTTGTATGCTTAGTAAAGTAAGTAAAGGTACAACAAAATATTTAAATTATTGTTTTTGGCAGCTGTCTGATGAGCGTGTACCTGTATTCACAGACCATTGCCAGAAAGATTGATTGTATTGGTTCTGACTGGATATTATCAGCCAGAGAGTAATGGTGGAACGTATGTCCCAAATCTGAAAGTAGTTATTCAGCAACTACTTACCTTGACTTTGTGATCTAAAGCACTCACTGTTATCGATCACTCCAATCTCACCTCTGTTTGTGATTGTTATTCTCAGACTCAGCTAACATGAATATGTGCCAAAGCTTACCAGTAGCTTCTTGTTGATCTGTGGATCTTCCCGGGGTTTTCCAGGGTTCTTTCTCCACTAGTAAAGTCCATAACAAGGCCATTGGTTTATGATATGATTATTTCACTTCCCTATTAGTTACAATGGTGTTTTAGCAACATTGCAATTTCAGTAAATTTACTAGTCACCACCTTAGTTTTTGTCATCTCAGCAAAATGTCACCTAAATGATATGTTTGCAACTTGAGAGCATGGATGTCTTGCATAACTCTTGATTTCGTTTATTCTATGTAAATACTTTCCATGATATACAGCCTCCATATACATATTCAGTGGAAGAATGGGATTTGGTCTTAGCTAATCAGTCTTGTCAATTGCTAAAGTTTGCTAGGAGCTAGCTAGCCACATACTAATATGCTTTGTTTTCTCTTGTGTCGTCTCAGGAGAAAAATTTACTAAAAGCACGTATTACAAATGTATCATTACTTTTTACCTGCAGACATCAATGCTCATTTTTATTTTGTCTACATATGCTAAGAACATAGAACCCCTGGTGGTTAATAAACATATCAGGCGGCCGGCAGTACAGTTCTTTGAATTTACAGACAGGACATCAGAGATAAAGGTTATTTTTATTACAAAACAAGCTGACCTCAAAAGCAGAGTTTTGTCCCTTTTGTTTTTGTTACATGATATCAATACAAAAGTTATTTTTATTGCAAAGCAAGCTGACTCTGAATTATTTTAAGTGTACTGATGTTTTAGTTGTTATGAATTTACAAAGACGGGCGAGATATGGAATCAAACTTTTGCTTTTTATATCACTTGTATTCAGGGGAATTTTGAAAATAATTTGAAACAATTAAACAACTTTTAGTGGCATAATTAGTGCATCATGCCGAGACGTTGATGACACAGAGTCGTCCAGAATATTTGGAGCAGAAAAAACGTGATGAATTTGTGAATGCCAGGAGAGCAGGCTTATTAGCATTGGCACTCAGTAATTGCGGAATGTAAAGAGTTAATAGGAAGAAATTTCATTATCACTCATTGGTTAAAAAGGAGGAAATGATCTTGAATTCCTGGAAATTATTTTAACCAGTAGAGCATGAATCCCTTCGAGAGACTCTTGTTCTCTGTTGTGAATCAACATTTTAGTGTAGCAATGGTCTGCTTAGTAATCACTACTTGATTCTAAGTCTACTCAGTAATCAGTTTTTGATGATTTACAAAACCTGTTTACCAAGTGATTTTTGCATATTTTATATGCTGTACACATAAAGACGCAATTTTATGCATTCCTGTCAGCAACAAAAGCTCAATTATCGATTCCTATTATGGATCTTGTTTTTGTAAACTTGTTATGTATCAGAATGTATACACACATAAACAACGATAAGAAAAACCAGAAACAAAAGTTTATGTCGACCGTGCAAGACATAATCTATCATGGACTGGTTAGATTGTTCGCTTAAGTTTACTGTAAACATGGACCAAATTATTGTATATTTTGTATACGTGAGGATTTTGTTTTACAGTTTTGAATTAATATCACATTGTTTTACCCAGTTGGTTTTGACTTGTAGTACAATACTACCTCTGCGAATGGTCAATTAGGGTATTGGTGTCAAAGACGATGTAAACATCAGATATTTGTACTTTAATGTATTACTGTATTTGTTATTACATAGTATTTATTATGCTGTGCATTTTTTGGACTCCGTATTTATACTGCTGGATACATACTAGACATGACATCTCTGTTTGCCATCATTATTCCACCTCAACTACTACTTAGAAGAATGTCCTGAAACTAAATACACAAATTCATCCCAAAACCTGGTTGGTCATAAATGTAAATGCGCATACATCCAGTTTCGACATCATAGTAAAGGTTAGTGCTGCTCCTCTTGAAAGTATGGTGATATCAATATTGGGGTTTTATTAAAACACTTGTGATGTCTTCTTGATCCTAAACGAAAATGGTACCAATCTCGTGTCCAATGTGGCCACCATATCAAGCCATGTTGAAATATCTTGTTGCTTTTCCTTCTGAACTAATAAATGTCATATGTGTTGGTACTTAATGAAAATAGTTCTACTCATATATTACATAGGATCACCACAGGACTCATATTGAAAATGTTGTTAGCACCATTCATCAGCAACGAATTCTGGTGTCTGCACGAGGTTTTCTTTGAAGACCTTTTTATACCTAATTAGATCTACAGGAAAATGGTGCTGATGTGGCAACCAATATGTTCACCATGGCAATCAGCTTGATCATCTTTATATAGAGAAACAAAGTCATATCGGCATTGGAATTTTGACATGATTTCAAATATGTCTAGTTGGTCTTGAATACACGCTGTGGCCCCCCTTCCAATAAATCATACTGCTACAAAATTTATCTTGTTAATCTGGTTATCAAAACCCTTAAATAGAAATAAAATCGAATTTTGGTATTAAACAGGATTTTTGTCGTATCTAGTTTGTCTCCAATACAAATTGTGTTGATCTGATACCCAATACGGGTGCAAAAAGCAGCCATTCTAAAACTGTTGCATAATCACCAGAAGTCTTGTGATCTATCTTTGCTACTAAATCAACTTGTTGTCGATCTGACCTAAAATATGGCTGTAACAATGAGAATACTGAGACTCTTATCACTAATTATCCTGCGTGAATACTCATGAACCTGGCATCTTCACCAAAAATGTAATTATGATATCAGAATGACAATCCATTATTTTCATTAAGGGAGTCATCTTCAAAATCTTGCTTATTTTTGGATGATGATGTTGTCAACATTGGGATTTCACCCAAATGCATGTAATGTCCAGCTTGTCCCGACTAAAAATATAAGCTGAAGTTAAATCTGTTTATAAACTAATTTTCTAAGTTGTGCAAAAACATTTTTAAAACATGCATGTAATGACATCAGGGTCTGGACTTGTATTGTCATGCAAACCTTTTATTACAATGCATTCTTCGAGTGACAAGAGACTCTGCATGATACACTTTTATACTCATTGAGGTTGTTTTGCTTGGTTTGTTAATGGAAGGAAATGATTATTAAATTGTTGTATAGATTGATTTACTGAGGTACAGTAAAAGCCGTCTTGTGAGAATACTTGCTATGAAACCCCACCTGTCTTGAGAGACCAGGTTCTCTTTGCACAGATGTATGGGCTATATAGTGTTATAACCTGTCATAAGAGTTCAGCTATCTTGAGAGACCATTTATTTTTAGCAGAAGGGGTACTCTTTCTAAACAGGCTTTACTGTATTGATTTTCATGGTGCAGTCCTACGCACTAATATCAAGACCACTAATGCTCAGAAACTGCACAAATCAATGAAAATGCAAATTTGTGTAGATTGAAATATCAAGGTACAGTAAGCATGTCTTGCGAGACCACTGCTATGAAAGACCAACTGTCTTGAGAGGCGATGTTCTCCTTGTACAGATTTATTGGTTACATAGTGATGTAACTTGTCATGAGAGACCAACTATCATATATCAACACCACGAATGTTCAAAAGCTGCCAGAGTCCCTGCAAATGCAACGTTCGGGGCCCAGGATCATTTGGTACAACCAAATCTATTAATGCATATGTCATTGTCGAAATACAAACTAAATGTATATGTTGACAGTCTACTTCATACGTCCTTAAAGTGACATAACAATGAATCTACATTTATTCAGTGTATTTCTTGCTGAATGAGAATCTATATTCAAAATACGAATGTAAAAAATCCAATTGAAAATTTTAAAGTATTAACTGCTTGGGAGCCTATCTAATATCACGTTTGCACTGGTTTTTATCTATAATAACCGAATGCAACTCAGCCGACCACTTCCAGTATTTAGTGAAAACAAAGTGTAACATCCAAATTTGAATATTTGTTGTAAACAAAGGCTGAGTCGGTATTGTCACATTATGGAAAAGTCTTCAGAAACTCAACACGAAAGCTGCGAATTTGAAGGAAGTGAATTGTCACTGTCCTGCGGGTCCACGCCATTCTAAATTGGTGATTTAATAAGCTCTGAATATTATGATCATGGTGTAGAAGCGGCTGCCGGCACCCAAATTAATCTGAACCAGTTTGAACCCTATGTTTCCAATACCGACGAATCGGAAATTGCAGATGAAGATGACAAAGAATTAAGGCAAGATAGATTGGGGTTATTAATAGTCAGATAATAAACCTTTTTTCCAGTCATTTATGCCACCTTCATTGATTGAACCCTTGTTCCTGATGTCTACACTGTCTAAACTTTATACCACAGTGATACTGATAAGTCATTCCAAAAAAACAACACATATACATGTTCAATATTGTTTTATTTCATTTTTTGTGCCGGAAAATAAAATTTATATATATATATTATACTATGAAAACTTTTGATTTCCTAATTTGATCTAATGCACAAAGCATAATTTATTTCAACTTAATTTTCAAATTATTATTTTAGAAGACATCTGTATACAGTGTATATACAATTTGTTCGGTGGTATTGACACTTCTTGGACAAGGAAGTGAGGGTCATCATTCCATCATGTGTTGCCTTTCCTAATTAAAACATGAACTACACTGGCTTTCATGAGGCTGACAGTGATTAAACCTGCTAAGAAGATTTTGAGTAGCACTATCCTTATCAGGCCTCTCATACAGACTTCACAATGGTGGTGGTACCCCTACCCAAAGTTTGACTCCTACATCGTTCATCTGTCTAATGGTGAATGCTGTTTTCATCAGATATTCAACACAATCTGTAAATTAAAAGTAAATTTAATATGCATTGTATTGTACAAGCCAAAAACTGCAACCTTTTGTTGAAGTTAATACATGAATTAAAAGTATTTGTCTTTACAATTGTTTGCATATTTTTATTATTTTACCACAGGGCAAAATCATGACCTTTAAAATTAAATGAGTGTCAACTTTAACAAATATTTTGCCTTTACTGTTTGAATTTAATGAAAAAATAATAGTATAGGTACTTAAACTTGGTACAACAGTATTTATATCTCTAAGTGATATATTCCTTTCTGTTCATTAATTACTAATGTATATTCCTACAATATGTTGAGTCTACTAGGATGTTACCGACACTGTATTCTCCTTTCTTGTACTTTGGATACACTATTTTATATCTGGCCTTCCCATCCTTAGTGCATGCTTGCTCTCTTTGGCTGTTTTCATTAAAATGCAATGCAGCTAGCCAAAGCCTATTTCAAAGTAAATAAAGATGCAAAATACAATACATAATTCAATCAAAATCCAAAAACTTTATTTGCAAACATTCCAAAACACTAAAAACTGTTATACAATGTTACATTGCAGGATATTAAAAGATCAGATCTTGTTATCTAAGATTTAATTTGAAGATGAATATACTGGACTATATATAAAACAATGAAAAACCTGAAACAGTATTTGTATGTATGCAATAATATAAGATTTACCATGAAAGCATTCCATGATAAGAGAAACCAATCATCTTTGTTGCAAAATGATTGATCACAGAGTGGTATCCCTCCAGTGCTGAAGTTTGGTGTCCAGATGACAGCATTGGTCCATGTTTTTTCATTTGCCTGCTGGTCACAATCTCTTAAAGCTTTTCAAATACTTTAGATCCTATAAGTTATAACATATATTCATCAAAGCTTGGTTTTATGCTATCTTACATGAAAATTAAAATGTGCACTAACACACATATATCTAAATTCAATAAATTACTAGACCAATAAAGTTAGTGAGTCACATGCCCATATGACATGTACTCCAGAAGATGCTTTTGCATACCAAATATTGTTGTTTGTTTTTTTAAATGTACTTTCATCTACATTGGGAGTTTAAATATTGTGTTTCCATTACAAAGATAATTTTGAGGTATTAAACTTGACTATCAATGTACTGGTGTACTACAAAGTAAAAAAGCAATCACATGTCATCAAAATTCTTTAAAATAGTATTTGTTTAACAACAGAGCATACAATTAACTTTAACTTACTAATAAATTAGAACAGTATATATGGATATTGGTTATATCATCCTACCATCCTGATAGGGCTCACCTCATGCTATTTCCAAATGACTTTGATGTTCTGTTTTCAACTATTGCCTGCAAACTATCATAACCAAAAGTGATCATCTGAAAGTATATGAGTACCTGTGCTTATCATCTTCACTGCAGGTTGGATCGTTGATTGTGGCGCCTTAGTATAAGTCTGGCATTTCTTAGAACGATGTTTTATCTTTTTGTTGACTTGGCAACCAATGGATGCAGTCAGTGGCTTCACATTATCAATTTCATATTCATCTACCTCTAAAGGTCAGTTGCATCAGTTTTGTTACTTTTGAATACTGTACTTGTTAGGTCAAATTATTTAGCAATTAGAAATTTTAAGAAGATGAAATTATTTTGGGGATAAAGAACAAAATTTCATATGATGGATTCAATAAAAGCCCCTATCCACCATAACAGAATGCGTTTGAAACATATTATTAAAACATGTCAGATTTGTTGGGTTTTTTGTTTGTTTGATTTGGATTTTTAACGAAGCTTTAAAAAAATTTAAGTCATATCGCTACAATGTCTGCAGTGAGGCAGTTTATAGTGATGTCTAGCACTGGGGCATCATACCGCTGACATGTAACATGATGTCCCACCTAGTCACATTCACCTGATACCAGACCGTCCAGTCCTAACACTAACCTGTTAATGCTGTGCGCCAAGCGAGGCAGCTGTTAGTACCATATTTGTAAGTATTTGGTATGACTCGGTCGTGGATCGAACCCACCACCTTCCGCTCCTGCGGCAGATGCTCAAACCACTAGGCCACTGGAGCGGTTAAAATATGTAAAAAAAAAATGTCACTCTGATAAAAATATGTGTTTATGTATATATCAACCAGCAGAAGTATTTCTATATTCACATGGTCAAACAAAATTGAAGGCAACATGACAATTGTGGCAATATTTGCAAATGTTTACATTATATTAATCAAATGTTTATATCTCGGTTCTTGATTGATTAGATAGTTACTGCATTTGTTTTGGAAATCATGTAAACGTTCTACAGTGTACACATGCCAATGATGTGGTGACTGAGTGATTTGTTGAATATCATAGATATAATTTAATATGGTATTTGTCATTAAAAACTCACCCTTTCTTCTTCGCTCTTTGAATAGCCCCTTCTTATTTTCTTTTGTTGGCGGTGACACTTGACAAGTTACTTCCACTGATGGCAACACCATTTAAAGTCTACACAGCTGATGCTTTTGTGTTGAAGGTTCTGTCTGATAATTGAGTTTTACTTTCTTTGGTACCCTACCCTCAAATCTATACCTAAATGTTAAGCATTATGGTGTGGAATGAAAAGAGCAGAGGGCAGAAAACTCAGTTGGACCATCCCAATTTGCTCTTTTGATTTTTTAAATACAAAATCTGCCCAATTACGACGAAGTGGTTTGTCTTTCGGGAAGGAATGCATGGAAAACCCATGTAGTTCCACAATTTGCTGCAACACACCTGACCCCGCAACCAATGCTTGTACCTCAACGATGTGTTTTTGGCATAATTGTGATGATAAAATAACTAATATGAAACAGAAAACGTGCGTTGTTTATGTTTCGATAGCAACAGAAGTAAGGCACGTGTTCAAAATATGACGTCAGGCGATTTATATATTCCGGAAATTACCGAGCGATAAAATCGGTTCATTAATGATTAATATTTTTGAAAACATACCTGAGCGTATTTCACACTTATTATGGATAATTTTGTCCATCGGGGTTGTTTATACCGCTTCCAGAGTGTATTTTCTATTCAAATAATACTGAATTTGATTTACTTTTTCTTTACTGGTATGGCATTTTAATTTTAAAAAATCAGTTGTTTTCCAATCGTGTATATAGACGAGCTTCCAGTTCCGACCCAAACTTTGTTCTAAAATTATTTGATGTTGCCTCCAGTCTTTCACATTGCGTTCACATTAAGAAATGGGCATTTGCCTGATCATCCAAAGATGGACTTTCTGCGGGGGCTTATGCATTCACCTATCACACAGCAAGCCGGTTAAAATGTCAGGTGAAAGCAACGCATCCATCATCAAAGGAAATCAACACCAAAATTGAAAACAGGCAATGGAAATATGATAGATTATTGCATTTTCCAAAATGAATGGCGAATGAAACAATTGTATTGCGCTATTAAAGTTTATTAAAGTTTATGTTTTTTCAGGAAACTATTAACTATGCTTATGATGGCTACCAACGGTGTCGTAAGATGCAAATTAAATTTACAATCTCTTACATCCTGAAACCAGTATGACCGAGAAGTTTATAGTGATCGTAACTACTGATCAATGTCATCTCTACTCTGCGTGTGGATTCAAGTCTCCGGATCGGACAATATGGGTATGTGAGAATGCTTGCCAGGAACAAGCAATGCGCTGTAAAACTGACATTATACTCACACAGCAGCGCTTGAAACAATGTGTGGTACCACGTACTACTGACGATAAAGGATATTTTTGTTATTAACAACTACAACAAGCAAGAAAGAAAATCGGAATCTCTGTACGAAATATAATGATCAAACATATAGGTCAGATATACCAAGCAACGTGTTACTACAATCAGATTGTGTACAACATCACCTAGTCATACATGTAAGACATGACGCTAATATTTATGTTTCGGTAATAGCACCGAAACAAAATTAATACGTGCTATGTCTTACATGTAGGATTGCAACATCACCTATCCTGATTAAATTCTCACCTAATTATGTACAACATCACCCATCCTGCTTGAATTCTCACAAGTAATGTCAAACCTCATGAAAATCTTAGAATTCTTAAACTAAATTTTGATGACTATCCTAGTGAAGAAGACCTATAACTGCATTTTTAAATAAAGACAAGTGGTAAGGCTGGTGCCAAAACTTCTAGATATTCACAATTTTTAGCTAGAGAGGAACCGACATTTGGGACTTGTTTTGACATGTTAGAGTGCCTTACATTCACAAGATCGCGATTTCTTTTAGCAACATTGTATTATGGAGAACGCGTGAAGTTTTAAGATGGCACTGAAATAATAACGTCTCTTGTCGAATTTAAGTAATATTGTAAACTATGTTGTAAATTCTTTAAAGTAATGGGGATTATTTCGTATTATGATAGGATCGAAATAAACATCTCTTATTGTATTTGTTAGGATCATGAGAATGAAGCATGACTGAGAATCAAATGCAACTTTATTGTTCAGAATTTAAGTGTACTTTTTGCTTTTGCAAGTTAAAGACCGAGCTGACTGTCTGTTAAACCAATAACATTTCTTTTCTGTTTAATTTGTCCTTGTTTTGAGTGATTTGGTTGGAATGGGTAATGTGTTTCTCAAACATGACTGGTGAATATACAGTATTTATATAATAAAAATGGTCGACACACAAATGGGAATATCCGATAAATCAAAGCCACGAAGCATCATGCTCAACATAAACAAATTGAAAGAGACAAAAGTGATAGGCTAGTCTTTGTAATGATTAAGGTATCCACCAATAACGAGTTTATTCACATGATTCGTAAATTATTGTCATACCCTGGGGACATCACTGATTGACAGTGCAGGACAACACAGATCATTTCATGAATAACAAAGATACAGATGATATCTACTTTAGTATCTACACCATATATTGACATAATCAAGCTCGACTCTTTAAAAAAACAGGTTCTGTTCGATAAAGATACCATAATAATTTTAATATGGTTACAACATCACTGGTAGAAGAGTAAAAACAAGATAGAAACTAGTGAAAGAATGACATTCTACATTTTCGTCTTTCATACTCAAAACATTCCGGCTACCGGCGAATAGTTAATTCTACCACAACCGGTGTAGCTCTGGAAATCACTAGGTCTTACTTGTGACTGACAATCACGTTAACATGTGATGGTGGATAATTCCTACTTTCATTATACCGAGTCTAAAGCTTCGGCAATGACGGTCGACAGGTTTTTCAGTTCTCTTTTGGTACACGGAATAAAACCTGAACTTGTAAGAAGCTGCATATATGTTTTCTAAATGCCATGATGGAATTGTCCCTGGTTTGACTAGATGCTTGGGTCAGATATTTGTGTGCTGAAATGTCTAATAAGTTTAGGAAGATCTTGAACTCCATGGTCTTCTTGGCATTTGTTTCGCTTGGACTTAACTCCCACTTGATGGTGCTACTCTATGCGTTGGTATCAAATGTCTATTAGTGGTATATATGTCAACCTTCATCTGAACCATCACTGCCTTGATATCTTGTTATGGCTTTGCGGTACCTAATGTCAGGTCCCACGAGTGAGAAGCATGCTGAAAATTTGACTTCTAGTTGTTGTTTAGCAGGTTGTGCCGCAGACAATCAAAGGTATTGTTCTCTTTTTCCACAATCATTTCCAAGGGTAAGAGCAATGATTAAAGAATAATATCCCAAATATATATTGCTACATCCTCATTGGCAAGAGTGTGATAATACGAGAACGCTATTTAATAGACAACAAAAAGATTAGCTTTTTTCAAAGTGATAGTGCCCGATGGTTTGAAAAAAGAAACGGAAATAATAATTCAGAAAGGCGCTCTTATTGAATCCTACTCAATATACCTAAAAAAGACCGACTGAGTAGGTACAAATCTAATAAATGAATTGGCTACTCATCTTTGGAACGTTTTTCAGTTTCAATCCCACGTGTTGTCTGCCGTGACGAACGATGCACAGCGGTTTACAAAGACAAGAAACATGATGATGGTTTCTCAAGGCAGAGAACAAAATGTTGATCGGAAATCGAGTCAATGCCGCTGCTACATAAATCATATGTCACACGAAATGGTTTACACTAACTGACTGAATAATATAAAAAAATAATATCTATCATAATCAAAGATACTAAAATTTAATGGTAATACTCATTATTTGCGTCATCTCTTTAACCTCTACCTAGCCGCTTTAATAATGGTTTTGCTGAGGTGTGAAAAATTACGAAAATCGAAACACTAGCTGATACGACTAGAATGGTACTTCTGACAAAGGTATACAAACTTGTCTCAACACATCTTATGAAGAGCATTTGTGACATACATAATTCCAGGCGTACAGCCACTGAAGATGCTGTAATAGTTGATAGTCTTTAAGAGCCCGAGTATAGGTTCTACATCTTGATTAAATTATTGCTGAAACACACAAGTTCTACTTAATGGATGTCACAAACATAGTATATATTTTAGATACACCATTGATTACCAGACCTTTAAAGCCGCTACCAAGGACAGTATAAGATGAACATGAAAGGAGATTACATCTGGGGGATGATTCGTGATTAGGATTACAAATATAAACGTAAATATCGACAAACTACTCACTTCTAAATCTTTTGTAGTAATTGTTACTTGAGTATAAATACATGTTAATTTTTCTTCTTGCTATATTGCTGACAACGAAGCGACATAAATTCGCGTGTTTGTTTCCATGGGAATTATTTACATTTCAAAGCATCGCTGTCTTGGTCACAAAAGCAAGTGTGTTTGGAATAATAGCAATTTTCTATAATGCTTAGGCAACGGCAATTACTAAATAATACTTACTCTTGTAGCGTCTCACTTTACTTACAGGGGTTCTTAATTTGATTTAGCTACATTATTTAGGGAATGACTCCCTCGAATTTATGTCACTGTGTGAGTGAAAGTTTATCAGCAGCGACCTGGGCAAGCCGATTGGGAAGAAATAATGCATTACGAGCCAATTTAGACAAGAAAAAAAAAACAAATTTAAATTAATATCGGTAATTTCAATTCCACTTAAACGATATACACAGTATTTAATATCAGTGTCTAATCTGGATTTCTTTCATCACTATAACGATTGGGGATAACAGTGCAATGTCCACGACTGATTGCATCACATTCCTCCCGACCGTGTTTCAAAGTTTTCTTTTTTCTCCAGTCATCGCTTTCCGACTGCCTTGTCCTTCTTGGAATTCCTAGATTTGTGTCTGTATTTGTCACTTTCCTCTTTCGGACCTCACTCGTCGCGTCTTCTCTTCCGGATTTTACTCGTTATTTCTCTTGTTTTCGGTCTTCGGACTGTCGACTTCCCTCTCTGTCGGACAACTATTTCGTTACTGCTGTTAACGTTAGAACTTGTGCATCCAGTACTGAAACTTGTCTCTCTCACAAGACAGACACAATGTTCCCTCCCATGTTTAACGAGGAAAGCACTATTTTTTCTTAGGCATACCTCGAAGTCAACCTTCGCTCTCTCAGAAAATTTCTGACTGAAGAATATTGCGGATAAACGCTGTCACTTCAAATGCCCATTACTTCCAAAATGTACCCTTAATTTCACTCGGCCAATTATAAGCAGTGATTTCGAAATTTTTTGCCTAAGACAATCATTTATGTCGTCAGTCAGAATCTCTTTTTCCCTTTGAAGAATAACTATTTGACTTGGATCGGAAGTTTGGCTGTCTCTTTCTCAACCCCGTTTTAGACTATTAGATCTATTTAATTAATTTGGAACACTGCCTCTTTTGAAGGTTTAACACTGACATGTAATAAGTTAAGAATAAACGTCAATATGACCCTTCCAAAATACTCCCCTGGTCTAAATGTGACAAAATCGTAATGCTCGGTGCATTCCGATTTAAGGTTCAATTTTTATTCAAACTTGGATTCATCGCAACTACACAGGAACAAAAATACGTTTTTCATTTCATATTTGAATATTTGCCAAAGTTCTTTTTTTGACATTTCAAGGGACATATTGATTTTGTTTTCTTCAGTGGTCTATATAAAGAGGTGATCAATACATTCATTGAATCACAATACTATATATATATATATATATATATATATATATATATATATATATATATATATATATATATATAGATATCGTCTGGTGTTTAGATAAAGAACGATTCCAATATTTTCATGTGAATATTTTAAAACTTCTTATGCCCTATATATGTACAGTCTTAAACTTCTTAGTATGTTTCATTTCTGCCGTTTTACAAATTAAAGTGAATGTATCTCACAGATAACCTGTGGATGACATCTGCACTCGATATTATTTACATATGCATACAGTAATACACTTTGGTTGTAAGATAATGTGTTATTAAAGTTAAAATGAGATGCAGCATATTAGACACTTGGCTATAATGTGTTTTTGGAATATAAAAACAAAGTAAAAACATATGTGCAATCATGTTGTAAATGGATACAAATCTTAAATATGCTGCCCACCCCTTTCAAAGAACTCACGTGTCAAACAAGGGTATGTCAATTTAAATCTAGCACACGTTTTGGTCTCAGAAAGCATGCTAAAAGTAATTTCATTCTTATTTTTTATATGTTCCATTAAAAGCCAATACTAAAAAGGGCGTAGTAAATTATCCAAGAGAATATTTATTAGCGTTGGATATCACATCAAGGCATGCGATAGTGTATTCCTGAACATGCGGCGATACGTACCATGGTAATCTGCAGTCATATTAGTGAGCAACAATTTAAATGTCAGTGGCAGGGGCCTGGAATATATTAATGATATACTAATGATTTGTAGTACAGCAACTTTATTCGCAGACTAAAAACTTAGACAAAATGTTCAAGATTAGTGAGAATTATTGGTCCGTAGTTTTTTGAGTCAATCATGCCCTACTAAATAACTAATAATACCATGATAAACGTTTTTTTTTGCTAGAACAAGGAAGAGTCAAAACAGGTGGTCGATATTAAACAGTAAAGACTCCTTCAAACTGTCCTCCTAGTCGATTTGAATATAGTCTCAAAATATTCGACTAATTTAGCCTGGATGATCCCCCATATATGTTGTTTGTGATATATATGGTTGTTTTTCTTGTGACAATTGTTTTATTTACGCTTAGTTGGAACACATAAACTTTAAGTATTTGAACAGGCCAGCGCATAAAAGTATACTGCATTACCGTTTAGTCGTTATCATGTTTGGGAGTGTGCCAACGTTTTTAAGGTTTATCTAATTGTACCAATGTAACGGATATTATATTACATAGCTCTGGTTATGGTCGTTTATATGGATCCATACTCCGCTAGTAAAATTCGTGCCTGAGTACCCAAGTCATTTTGACAAGGGTTTTGATGTCAATACCTATTGCGACAAAGAAACACACCCAACACTTTGTTGAAATAGCGCACATATCTAATTATGTAGTCTTACTAATTCAGCCGTAACCTTGAAAAGTTTTTCATTTCATATTTGAATATTTGCCAAAGTTTTTTTTTTGACATTTCAAGAGACCTATGTACATATTGATTTTGTTTTCTTCAGTGGTCTATATAAAGAGGTGATCAATACATTCATTGAATCACAATACTAGTAATATCTTTATATTATTTTACATTTTCGTTCATCCAGCAACAGTTAACCTGATGGGTGCGATATACATTTTATGTTAGTGAATAAAACATTTCATGTATATATGTCGTCTGGTATTTAGATAAAGAACGATTCCAATATTTTCATGTGAATATTTTAAAACTTCTTAGGCCCCATATAAGTACAGTCTTAAACTTCTCAGTATGGGGGGGGGGGCTGGAATATATTTAACATTTCCTTTTATCACATAGCGGGAACAAGCTCTGATTTCTAGCAAGAGAGTATTATATAATATCCATTACATTATCTGAAACAAATCTTAAGATAAAGAAATTAAAATATCTACGCTCGAAAGAAATTTGCAGACCTCATATAAATATATCCTAAATCCTTTCATTTAACATATAACATCTAAAATTAATATTACGAGTATCATATGGTGTATTATTTTATTTATTTTGTCTAACATCCAATTTAAATGATTTACTATAGTGACTCTAAAAATGGTGGCACAATAAATATTTTACGAAAGAATTCTTTTAATGGGTATTTTTAACACATGTTGTCATTTTCCAAATGAAAATGTCATTCTTATTTTATTGACAGGACACAAGATAAACAGATGAAAACATTATTCTGGCCTCCTTGTTGTCGGTGGTGTCAGTCTTGCAATGTAGGTGTTACAGTTATCGTATGTGCTAAGAGGTAATGAGTTCGAAATTGAAAAAAGAATGTCAGAAAATGAAGTCCGCAACGTAGCAATTTGTTACTGAAATCAAACATTACTCAAAAAAGAAACCTTGGACATAAATCAAATTCGAATTTTAAGTGATTTATGAAAATTGTCGTTTTATTAAAAGCTAACCAACTTCACACAGTTCTGTAATTTCTTTATATGGGAATTAAATACCGAATAAGTTACCAACAATCAACAAATATGTTTAAGAATTAAATATTACAAACTAATGCAGAGATATTACTAAGCATTTTGTTTTCGTAATTTAATTAAGTTAAATATAGAGATTCCTGAGTATATGATGTCTAATAACTCTAAACATCCATACAGGTATATACGATGTAGCTTTAAATAGTGTATCATGCTACCTATGAGAATGTAATCATTCTTATGGCAGAACGACCCTTTTGTTGCTGATAGTCTCTTTAGATAGCTATATTAGCTATGGAGGTTTGTGTAAACGTTTATCGTTGCACGTACCGCTGAGATTTCCAGGTATGTATACATCATTTACACATTGGGTTGACGGAATTAGAATATTTGATAACATGCACCTGTAATTGCAAGTGCAATATGAATACATATTAAACTGCACATTGACTGAGAATTATCCAACATATTCTGCTAATGTTGTTGTATTGTTGTTGTATGGTTTAACGCCATGTTTCAGGGCAAGATAGGCTATATACATGGCGTACAGTATTAATGGTGAAGGAAGAACCCGGAAATCCCCAAAAGAACAAACTACCAACGAGAAGCTACATATTCTGCTGAAAGGGAAAAGGTTGATCCATTGATCGAGAGTGATTTAATTGGGTTTTAAAGGGTCCGGTAAAGCATTTGAATTGTGACTGCTGAGACTCCATTCAAAACGACTACAAAATACACTAAAGTACATAACATTAATAATAACTGTAAACGTTGCTTTACTCACTTAACAGATTACCCCTACCCCTAAAGATATACAAAATGAAGATAAACAACATTTAATTAATCAACTTATAATTTTTAACATAAATATCAATAACACTATCATCTCTCATTATTACCATGGCTGTCATATTGTTCTGTACTAGTCTATCTCTGCCTCAGACTACATTAAAGATGTAATTTATCGTACTTGTAATGTCTGAATAATTATGTACATTTTGGTTTTCGGGACTTACATCACTTTAAACCAATTTACATAAATTATCCTCTTTATTTTTTCTTCAAGTGTGCTTTGTCATATATTAAACTAAACATTACAATATTGTATGCAGAAGACACAGTTCATGTGTAGTTCAAGGCATCTCAAACAATCACTGAGAATTGTCTTTTATATGGACCACACAGATACATCAGTACATTTGTTGTTTTCATGATTTCCGCTTGCTTTGAAAAACAAACAAGACTACAGTGTTAAAGTTAAACATTAAATTAATCCAATGACCACATTTTTTAAATAAAACTTTTATATCCAACGAGTTTTCTGTTTTTAACATTTGAAACGGGAGTGGGAACAACCGTCGAACGAATACTTTATCACACTCTATGAATGCACTGCAAATTTGTAACGTGAATGGAAAAAAACAAAACAAGAGATACAATCAATCGAAACAGGGATGTTTAAGGTCGGACTGATAGGACTTGATAGTCAAATGGTAAGATAACTTGAGTTAAAAGAGCTGATAAGGTCAGAAAAGATACATACTGAGACCATGTAGATCTCCAATCCCAATATTTCGTGGTACGAATTCTTAAGGAAAAAGGCAGCGAGAGGTCCTTTAGATCATCATGTATCTTACATAATTGCTCTACTGATTTAAAATCGGGTAGTTGAGATGTTATGCCAGATAAAAGATGACATTAACCGAAAAAATGATGTAGTAAATAGAAGTTTTTCACATTTATAAATTTGAAGGATACCGTTTTTAAAGTTTGAACAACAATGGGAAATATCTCAGAATTTCATCACGTGACTAATGTGATTCGCCAAATAACACGCACTGTGATCATAATTCACGTAAAATAGCAATAGCTATCCTGGTTTCTATTACTACTTCATAATTTAGTTACAATACTCAATATTAGGAATAATCGCTACTCAGTTTCATCTTAAAATGTGCTGTAGTTGAACTAGTGTCTGGCAAAAGGGACGTTTTGTACTGAACGACCGAAAAACGTGTACTGGTTAGGAAGTCCCGTTTCAACTGCAGGAAGCCGCTTTTGTCATTATTATTTCATTTTAGAATCCATCTTCTCATTCTTATTATTTTATTAAAGGAAAATTATATTTTGTCATAATTAAATAGAGGAATGTGATATTATTGTGCACCGTTTAATCTTAGGGAATAGAACGAACTTAATTATTGGACCTGTTCACTTTTGTCTCATTGAAAAAGATATTTTAATTACATAATGACAATCCTTTTATTGTCATTACTTTGATTCATGTTCTTTAAATGATGGTGTGTTTGAACATCATTTATAGATTAGTTTGAAGTTATCAGCTAGGCATAAGGTTTTAATGTTGCCGTACTGTCTGTTAAGTGGGTGCTTCGCTTCATATACAGTATTTTCGGTACTCACGATGAAAACATGATTTCCACCCTCTCTTTGCATTCCGGAACGTGAGGAAAATAATTATTCATGTTGTATCTGTGTTGGATACAAGACAATCTACTATCTTGACCTTAGGGTGGACGTGTTCTATTCAACACCGATGCACATAGATGCTGGTCTGCCAAAACGTTTTTGTTTTAAAAAATCATCCGTTTATTTAGTACGTCTACTTAAAACGCCCCGTTCCCCACTCTCTCTCTCTCTCTCTCTCTCTCTCTCTCTCTCTCTCTCTCCAAGTTAACTGGTACTTTGTGAGATACTTAATTTAACAATCCCTCAGCAACACAATCTAATAATTTATATTTTGACAAATATTCCTCCAAAAAATGAGTTTCCCTCATCACATTCTCTTTCTATATACATATATACAATTACGCTAACATTTTCCTTTTCATATAATTTACTGTTCATACCAAATTATAAAATCCAGTTCTTAATAACTGACATCAAATCCAAATCAGTAAACAGACAACAAACGATGCTTGGATATAAAACAGTTAACAGTTAATTTCGAAATGGCAGTAAGTTGAAGAGAGCAAGATAATCAGATTATCTCCATTAAGGCAACAACTTTTATGATCCAGTATGTACGTATCATTTTAATTGTAAAATAAATCACTATCTCTTTTGACAAAATAGGTAATCATGTATTGATGTGTTAACTTCTTTTACTAAGTTTATTACACGTTGAATGCAACTGTTCACAGTCTCATGTTTATTTATCCACAAATAAACCATTCAATGTTTTCGGCTTCATCGGCCGTTTGTTTGTTTTAATTATCATTTCAAACAACTACATCAAAGTCATCATCATATTTACACTCATTCTATTTTAAGTTGCTATAAGCACAAAAAAGACTTTGCTGCCGACATCAAACATGGAGTAGGTTTTAAATCAAAACAGTCACATACAGAGTTAAACTTTACAGCCAAAATATTATTTTGGTTTTATTTATTTGTAATCTGAAAAATAAATGCTTCGATTCTGCATTTCTGAAAGGCAACGATTTTACAAGTTTAATTAGTTTTAGAAAAATAGGAAATCCATTGTCTTTGATCCAATGTACTTGATTACAGTATTTAATAAGGTCTTCATATTCTTTAAGGTGTTTAGTCCACTGACATACGCACCAAACATTGACCATGTTCACGTTAGCAGTCGTCTTTCTACTAAACCAACCATTAACACTTCTGATCAAGGTATTCACACAAGAAGGTCCCATCTGTAGTATATTTATGCTCGTATATTGTCCGACTTCAAAGCATTCCGTAATGTATACACAACCATGTGACCGATGTTAAATTTAAATTTAAAATTTTATAAACAAATCCGCTGACTGTTCCAAATGTATCGACATAATATCGAACTGTTGTGTGGTTAGATCTAGTGAGTCGTCATTTACAAGTACAAGTGTTTGTTTTTTTATTAGTAACATTGTTTGTAAAGCTACATATTCAGAACAAAACTGGTTTTGTTTTCATGTCCACAATTAAATTACTTTACAATCTACGATTCAGGAAACGTGCAGTTAGATAATTTATAAAAATGGCCTCTTATTCTAAAACTCAGAGTAAGCGCTGTTAAAAGGATACCATATTATGTCAAATTTTTTAACTAGTTTGGAGAAAAAGCCTATAATAGTATCATTCATATGAGAATTAATATCCTGTTGGATAATACATAATAAATATAATGATGAACTGTTGGATAATACATAATAAATATAATGATGAACTGTTGGATAATACATAATAAATATAATGATGAACTGTAGGATAATACATAATAAATATAATGATGAACTGTTGGATAATACATAATAAATATAATGATGAACTGTTGGATAATACATAATATAATGATGAACTGTTAGATAATACATAATAAATATAATGATGAACTGTTGGATAATACATAATAAATATAATGATGAACTTTTGTAGATTTTTAACACCAACTCTTTCGATCTGAACCCTTTTCAAACCGCGACGTTAGGGAAGGGTACTTGGCATTGTATTTCGTTGTAAATTAAAACGATGTTTTAATTACTCTTAACAACTCAATATTCCAAAGTAATTTTTCACACACTGAGAACGCAAACATTGGAGATATTGTATGTAAATATGAAGATCCTAATACTAATCTAAAAAGCAGCATAATCCATATTTTGATCGGATATTTGGCAGGCTTGTTAATGACGAATTACTTGACCATCTAGATGTCCTCCAAGCTGAACATGTAGACTGAAATAGAGGTCAAAAAGTCCTTTAGAATTATCTGTGGACCCGAGTCCAAGATTTTATTGTGGCATGCGAAACTCAGAGTTAGTGGTAATTACAATTGTCACGAATATCTGATTTAATTTCTCTTTGATTTAATATAACTATTTGTTGGTTAGTTTTTTTTTTAAATTTCATTAAATGCTATTATAATGTGATCTTATTCGCTTGATTTGGGATTTTTGTATATAGAAAATTCTCTTTGAACGGAATCTTCTTTAACATGTAATAATAGAAGCTATGTTTCAATATATGACTTAGTTTCCGTCCTTGATTCAGAAATCACTCACTGGTATAAACAACGTTTATTGAATTTTATTCTTGGAGTAAAATAATTGGCTTTTGTCGGGGTCATATTGGATGTACGTGAATTTAAGATGTAAACATGATCACGTGATCTTCTATTTTGCAATTCCGGTATTTCCAAAATTGCGCAGGAGTTAGATTTCAAAAAGATGTTTTGTGGTATAATCTTTGTTGGGGCATTTAAACACTTGATGTAAAGTTGATTTCTTCTGTTGTGTCCAGTACTGAGGTCTTGAGATTTATTTTAAATTAAATTGTCTTCAGATTTTTTAAGATTCTAAAAGATTAATTCGTTTCTCTGGAAACATGTGATTGTTCATACAGAATTCTTAGACAAAGACATTTCTGGAACTTGTTTTCGGAATTCAAACACCGGAGTCATTTCTTGGGGTTCTACAAGGAACAGTAGATAACAGTATTATTCCGGTTACTGCATATGTCATTGCCTTCCATATCAAATTCTTAATCGGGACTCGAACTTAAATTCATTAGAACATTAATTACAAGGACTTCTAAAATTGAATTCGTGGATTATTTTTGGCTTTGATTCCATAAACCGTACCTTGCTATTCTTTTTCAGTTTTACAGGGAAATAAATTATTTGATTAAGTTACCAAAATCTTTTGTTTTCAGTTTTTCTTTGTTTGGCAAATTTTGGCTCCTAGTTATAAAATGTGGTTATATATTTAATCCAGAATGCTTATGCTAAATAAAGGACGTGTTTCCCTACCTAAACGTCTTCTTTATCAATAAGACCCATTTGCAAAATCTAGTTAGTCCACTTTTTTCATGAAAGAGTTAAATTAACATACTTCGGGAGGAATTTTGAAGAAATTATCTCTCTAAACATTTTGTCCAACAAATCAGATGTCTAATTGGTCGACGGACATAATTTAGCCGCAAAAGCGAGTCAAATGTTGATTGAACAAGAGGAAATTACCTACCGTAGTATATATGTATATACGCACTCACACGTCCACCTATCCACACAAAGTGGGAGAGAAGAAAGATGGCGAAACATCATAGAGAGTTTGGGAAACAGAATAAGAGAAAAGCGAAATGGGCAGAGAACAACCGCCGTGATGTTGAAGGTAACCGAAAAAAAAAACAGGTTATGAAGTTGTAATAGGCAATAACTTCGATCTTTCACTCGAATTTATAATGAACTCATTCGGTCATTTAAACCGATCGGCGAGTTACATAATTACATTGGCGTTTGAAATTTGGTGAACGTTTTGTTTAAAAAAAGAAATGTATGTTCCTAACGTAATGTACTCTCACGTTTATGTAATTGATAAAATTGGCTACGAGTATAAATAATGCAGTAATATACCTAGTGTTCTAACCGCCAACTCTTTAGTTAGAGGCTGCGGAGATCATGGCCAGGCTAGTAATACATCATTGTTTGCATTTTTACAAAGATGAATGGCCGAGGGGTCAAAAAAGCGTTTTCCGTTACGGATCACTACCATCTCACCTCTATCTGCGTGGGTTCAAGTCTCAGAATCGGAATATGTGGGTATGTGAGAAAGCTTGCCAGTGGCTCTCCATGGGTATAACGGGTTTTTCCTCCACAATTAATACTGGCCGCCATGTACAGCCAATCGTAAGCTGAAAAATGGCGTTAAAACCGTCATAAACAACAACAACAACAACAACAACAACAACAAAGATGTAATGATACTTACCCTCAATTCAGAATACGATAATTTGACCGAACAAATCTAGTGTTTGTGCAAGTCATATGTCTAATCAGCTGGACAAATCTTGACTCGAAAAGGAAATAAATAATAATCATTAACTACTTAATGACGAAACAAATATCTTTAGAAAATATGTAGCAGTGACAGGCTGTTTGATTCGTGATCTTCTATATCTTTATATTTATAGAAAATATATTTGTAAGAGAACTCCGATAAAGACATTGTTTACAATCAAAAATGGCGGAGTTACCGGATAAGTTGGCATACACAGTTACAATACTGTGCTTCTGTGTACGTAACACATATTGTTTGGCTGAAATAAATTAAATGCATTTGCTATGGATGTAAATTAAGTTTGGGTTTGCAAGAGTTTAGCACACACTTTACAATATTGACACTATAATTATCGGTATAATAATCAGTACTGAGGGTAGGCCGGTACGTTCAGGTGAGCCGTGCTTATAAGACTTGTAAATCACAACAGAAGTGCTGGGAAAATGTGTTAACTATTGCACATGAAACACTTGTAACCACCTAACAGAAATTTAATAGTACAAGAACTTGTAACCGTCCGTGGTGAATTTAGTATTTGAAGATAAGCTTAGAGCCATTGAAACAAAGAAAACGTTTCCAACTTCAACTAAACAAACGGGTTATTCCAAAACATGTATATCGCTCAAGCATATAATACAGTTGCAAATGTTGTTTTAAGACTGTCATAAGAAACTCATTGTGTCAAATGACCTTCCGACAAACCTCATCAATCCTGTTGTTTTTCTTCTAACTAGGTATCAGATTTTAGCTAAAATGACGTTTTGTCCAAATGCAGTCTTAAATTGAACAAAACTCAATGATCAGGAATCGCCACTGGAAGCTTAAGCTATTGTGCAAAACAATTCAGCTAAGACATGTTCTCGGTTATTGTGAACTTTCGTATTTAGAAATCAAGATAAAATGTTCTCCCACCACCACCCTACCCCTCCGAGAAAAGTTAAAACAGTAATTTGTACGAAACATGAATATTGGAGCTACCAGATATCAGAAGAAAAGGTAAATAAACAATGTGAATGCCACACTATCTATCGAAATGAACTTGTCGAAGAATAAAATATAACTTTGTATTACTCTTGAAATATTCGGAAACAAATATAGTGCTAACTTTAGCAAGAGGTCGGTGGTCAATAATGGACAAACAGGTTTTTTCAAAGTACCAATCTAATCGATAGCCTAAACTGCTAAGAAAATGACCTGAAAACATTCGAATGATTAAGCAAGATATAATTTATTTGTTACATATATTTGCCTTTTCTCGAGAGTCTTTTGTCTTCATAGGAAAGGGATATTTCACGCGAAACATACATTGTTATATGGAAAATATCGGCCATTTTCCAGTTTGGTCATTCCTATCTGTTGTCCCTTCCTCCCTCACTCCACCTCTGTATGTATATATATATATATATATATATATATATATATATATATATATATATATATATATATATATATATATATATATATATAAACCTCTTGTTCGAGTTGGAGTCTAACCACTGGACCTATAATGTTTATGTCTACGCTGATTTGGGCAACGAAACGAACCCACAACGGTTGTTTAAATAGCGCAAATATAACACTACATAAGACCACCCACTATTTCTTACCTAACACGTGACTTAACAATACTATTCATTTCATGTTTGAATATTTGCCAACTTTGCATGTGACATTTTAAGAGACATGGGTATACAATTTTGTTCTGAATGACGTAGTATGAATAGGTTGTATAGAGGTCAATCTATTTTTACCAATACTAGAGCGTAATTCAAAATAAATGAATAGTGTTTAAAATCCTGTATGCACATAGACTTTTAAAGCTATCGGCAAAGGATGGGGAGAGGTTGGGCGTATTGTTTCTAGGAACAGTCTTCGTAACAATAATCACAAACGTTACCTAACCTATATTGAATAATGTTCATCACTTTTGCTAATCACACTGTGCTATATCCCTTGTAATTCGTCTGAAGAGAGAGAGAGAGAGAGAGAGAGAGAGAGAGAGAGAGAGAGAGAGAGAGAGAGAACGACGGATGTATAGCGAAAAGGGAAATACAAAATACAACTAACATTACCTAAATTTGAACGAGCCAGAAATTATTTAAAGCAAATGAAAGTCGCCTTTCTAATGTACCGCGCGATTTTCATACAAAGAAAATTTTAATAACTTAATGAAAACAATTTTTGATATTTTTCTTTAATAAAAAAAATGAGTCGAAATCGGATGAAATGTTTGGTCAACATTTATAACAAAGTTGATAACATATATGCTTACTTTTTTAAAACTAATTTTACGTTGTATTTGTCACACGATGTTGAAGTCAAAGTATTTGGACGGATGTAATTGTTGTTCTTAATCAAATTCCGTCTAGCCTCCATAGTAATACATATACCTAACGAAGTAACGTGATTCGTTACCAAAAATAAATACAGATCTTCACCCTGCCTCTTGGTGAACATGGCAGGTTCAATTATACTGATCTTGTTCATTTTGCTTGTATAGGTCATGTTGTATAACCTTCTATGTTGACTGTTGAGAATTTAAGTCCATACTGATGGTAAATGCAATAAATCTGTTTCGTCTTCAATAAGAATTGTCTCGGTTGGCCGTATAATATAGCATCACACAATTGTAAGAAACGTACTTAAGACTTCAACATTTACCTTTATGTATTTGTAACGGGCAATTCCACTATTAAAGGAGCAAATAATAAAGTTAGGATGTGTATAAATGACATGATGATAGATACAATGTTATAATAATACGAGGTATTTACTAAGCATTATGTTCGGTAATAAATAAAGTATGTCAAATATAGGCTTGACTAAACTATTATGATTTCTACAGATTGTACATCCTTATAACTGTAAACTACAACATTGTAACTCATCTCATGTCAAAACGATCGTTTTTCTACCGAGAGCCTTTACATAGTTGTAGTAATGAGAGCGGATTTGATAACAATACTCGTACAGGTAGGCTTTATGAAAAAAGATTTGCACTGTAGGTTGACTAGTTAAGAATATCTGACTAAATTTACCTCAAATTGCAAGTGCAAGAGAAGAACATATTAAATAGGAAAATGAGTGGGACTTTTTGAATAACATTTATATACATCTCAAAGGGAAACGATTGGTCTATCGATCGAAATTGACTTAATCAGGTAATAGAGAATCAGGATATAGTTTTCGAATTGTGATGTTTAAGACACTGTTAGTTTTGCCATCACATCACAACTAATCAGCACCAAGACAAATCTGCCAAAGTACGTGATTGTTCATGTAATTCATACAAGCTTCCCAATTTCGGGGAGACTAATTCACTGTCGTAAATGAGAATCACACTATCTGGAAGAAGTCACGCACCTGATCACCCACCATAGGCAACCCAGATGAGATTATAAACACGTTATTTGAAGACGTGGAATATATTATGTCAGAAGTACGTAAATCATACAGGTTCAACTTTCTTTGTTACGTTAATCATACCGCTGGCACAGTTCATAGAACAGATGGACTGATCATCAATTTACTTGATATCAGAATTCCAACCAGTTAATCATGTCAATTGGTCTTCGAACAAGAAGCAATTTCACTATATATGTAAAGCTTACAAACCGAATACAGAGGGACGATCAGTATTCGCATATGGTTCATATAAGTATCTCTTCAAGTTATATTATGTGTTTATGGACTTGTAATGTGCGTGATCGTATCCTACAAGTGTGTGTGTTTGCATATATGTATGTATTTGGGCGCTTGATTGCATTGGTATCCATTTAACACATATGCCTGGATTTGCTTGTAAAGCAAGATGAGTGAATATAGTCAGATTATACGCCATGTGTTGTAACATCGATTGATGATAAGATGAGTTTAAAAACATTACTAGATTTTTTATGGCATGCAGATAATTATATATGCAAATGACTATCAAAGCGACGATCGCATTTTTATGAAATCTTCATAACTTGTTAACATCTATACAAAACGAACATTTGATATCATATTGACTTACAACTCCAGAACCCTCCCTTTCAGCTTTTTGTGCTAAGGCACTTATAAGCATTTTAATTATAGGGTTATGGTCCTATATGTTTAAAACTTTAATTTTCTTTAAAATAGTTTACTTTAAAGCTATTTCAAAAATTCTTTTGATAACTAAATTACATAAAAGAGTCTATACTAGACTATATACTGGAATCATAAATGGATACAACTGGACTGGAAAAGGACATCCATAAGAACAACGGAAAAAAACCCACAACACTTCTAGACACAATTTATTTGGAAATGCCACAGCATATAAAAGAAACTCTTAGAAAACACATAACACATAAACTATCTAACTATAGTACACTTTTTGAACTTAAAACTTATTTTTCTTTTTTTAAACTAAATTTAAAACATTTTTTTCAAAATTACATTTAAAAACTTACTTAAGAACTACAACTCTTTCCTTTTGATCTAATTAATGCTGTCCATATAAGAATATCATAATTCACACAACTAATATCACAAACTACATACACAATGGACAATGACTTTAGCAAAGTCACCTGGGTTTATTTATCTTAAATTATATTAAAAAGGAGAGGAAATTAGCCCTGGAATTTAGTAATGATAAGGGAGAAGAGTATGATCCTAAGTTTAGAAATTAGACTGAGAAAGACACCAGTGTTCTCTATAGCATCGGTAGAGAATACAAGATCTCAAGTAAGCTCGGTCCTGAGGTAGGGAGTACAATCAGTCTGATTTCGTTATGGTTTAATTTAACTTCTAATAATTTGATGAACAAAACAAAGATTAACCTTCTCAAGCCTTATTTATAAATTTATAAAAAGGGAAAACATGGAAACAAACACTATTTTATAACACTCATGGATGGACAAGGAAACCATAACACCATTTTATAGATATTTCAGAAAACGAAGGTGTTCCTCAACAACTCAAACCAGCAATATATGCTGGGGAGCGTTAACGAGGACCCCCCCCCCCAGTTCCCGTCATTTAAATGTTTCAGGATTGCACTACTGCCATTGATGGATGCAACCCAAAATGACGCCCATACCGACTATGTGAGCGAAGCAAACCCAAAACCAATTTATACATGCCACTAATATCTCATATATGTTTTACATACATGCACCCGACTATCAGGTGCATATTTGCGATGTCAGTTCATGTTTGAATAGTTGAAAATAATATATGGCATTTGAAGCGACATAGGTATATTGACAATGGATATACATGAATTGAATGAATATACCTACATTACAATTAGTATATATCGGAGCATGTAGATAGCAGATACGCAGGAAAATAGACTAGACTGGTTCTTTATCGATGGTATACACAAATAACCAGAGGATTTTTCTTTCTTCAAATCGGATGATTGATGAGTGGTCTGGAATTTCTAAAGGAATGTGCTTGTGGTATGTAATACATAATCACTTTGTTCTAAATTTTTACGGCAATAAAACATTTACGAACATTAATGCCGTTATATTAAAATATAATGTTTTTGGTTATATATATATATATATATATATATATATATATATATATATATATATATATATATATATATATATATATATATATATATATATATATACATATATATATATATATATATATATATATATATATATATATATATATATATATATATATATATATATATATATATATATATAAATGACTATGCTAATAACATAAATGCCTTTATAGCATAGTACAGTCGTGTGGTTCATTCATCAAACGGTAAGCCAAGGATATGTCACAAAGGAAAACATCATTTCCCTTTTAAACGGATCCGATATAACATTTATTTTCACTAAAGGAAAGAGTGCTCAATCTGTAAGAAACATACTGCATATATATATATATATATATATATATATATATATATATATATATATATATATATATTGCGTCAGTTATTCAGAACAATGAATATAGATTCAACAACTAAAGGCTCTATGCAAGCTCAATGTTAAGCTTCTCAATAAGATCTTTCTATTACTTTTTCACCTTAAGATACTTGTTTCATATATTGTTTATGGATGAATTCTAAACTATGTTTATATAGATATGCATGCAGTAATAATATTTGTGATGTAAAAATATATTAATTGACCGAAAATCAAACATCGTATATATATATATATATATATATATATATATATATATATATATATATATATACACACACACACACACAGATATTTTGAACGGATATCATCTAAATATAATAATCTTTCTTTTTCTCTCATTACAAATGCATTTGATAATCACCGATCAAGCGCAAGTTTCAAACGGTAACTTTGGGGTTGGTAATCATTCGAAACAGCATTCCGTTCGGTTTTTCGCTGAGGACCCATGTCTAGATAGTTAAACAGACCAAACAAATTTTTTTTATTATTATTATTATTATTATTATTATTATTATTATATCTGTCTGTAAATACGTTGCCTCAGTCACACTTGATAATTAAGCGACTGGTATTTATATTAACCAAAACTGTAGTATTTTCATTTCGGGTTAATATATGAATTCAATTGTCTAGACCTGTTGCAAATCACCTTCAGTCTATATGGTAAGGTTCAATTTCAGAGTAATTGCTTTAATCCACTCAAGGTTATTGACAAATGAATTATAAAACAGTCTCTACCCTGAACGTTATAAAAAGTTAACGCACCACAGCTTGCTTAAAACATGTGATTGTTTTCTTTATGCACTCGTATAGGAAAATACGTTCTTGATACATATTTTTACTGAATGAGTTTGGTTCATTATGACTCGAACGTTTTTTTCCGCATATTTGTGTTTTGCTCACGTTTATCACATTTTTGTCAATCTAGTTTTGTGAATAATGATCACTAACTAGCTTTTCCTAGTTTTTAGCTTTTGTTTTTGATAGTTTAATGCCATTTTTCAGCACAATATAGGCTATACATGGCGGCCAGTATTATATTGATATAAAGACAAATTAGTATGCTAATCATGTCAATAAAGATTTTGATTAATGTTCGTAATGCACACAGTGACATACTGATGAAATTTGTGTTAAGCATCCCCTTGAACTGTCATGTAAACGTCCACTCACCCCTGTAACAAAATATATATAAATAAACGAGTACATCCATTCACACTAGAAATATATAAAAAGATTTAAATTAAATGAAAATCAAGAGTAGAGATCATTAAGCGTCACGACATGTCCAGGATATGATTTCATATGGGAACATTATAGTTCTCACCATAATTTATCTGATTAAATACCCATGTGACATAAGAAGTTTGACCAGACATAAATTGCGAAGATTGTTTCCTTCTTCTAATTCGTGGTATTGTCTGAATATTAAGACTTCCTTTACTTAACACTGCGTGGAACTAGATCCGCCGTCGGCAAGGCGGTAAACTGACTATACCTTGTTAAGGATAAGACATGTCGATAAAGTAATGTGGGAACTTGAAACTCGTAGGATGTATTCGCAAACTGCAGCCCACATATAGCCGATCAAGTTGATTTACTTTTCTTGCCTTTCCTTTTCATGTGTTTTCATGAGTACATACAATGTGTATGCGCGAGTTGGGGTGCTACATTTTGTTTAGAAATTGTACCTGAGGGCTAAATATGATTGCATAAGCCTCACGAAGTTTTTAGGAAAATCGAAAACACAGTTATGATATCAACCGACATATATGATTTTTTTTCACTTTATATCACATTAGGTGAGTCATATATCTGAACACTTGATATTATGGATCGTGTATTAAACTTCATGTATCTAAATATGAATGAATACAGTACAGTAAGTGTGGTAATGAAGACTGACTCCTTTGAAACACACTGGAATACATGTCAGTTTCCTTAACATAGATTCGTTTCTTGTTTAGCTGAAATTAGCTGAATATCGATCGTTAAGAAAAGTTAGGTGATCGACATCAATTTGTAGACATTTGATTGAAGAGGCACTTTGAATCGCAATTTAATATATGATTTAGACTATATACATATTCGATTCTACTGTAACGAAGTCGAAGTTATTTGTGATTGTATTACTTGAGGTAATTATGGAAACAGTTTATATTTTATCAGCAGAACCAACAACACTATCATTGCAAAAACGTCATACCAAGACCATGCATAGAAACCATCAAAGTTGTATTAAGGACAAAGTTAGCATGGTGTAAAAAATGAGAGAGAGAAGAACAAACAAGGCTGAAAGATATTGATTTGTTGCTGTTATGGTTTCATAGGCTATATATGGCAGCCTGTATAACTGGCAAAGACAGAAATGGGAAATCCCCAAGTTAAACGCTGGCAAGGTTTCTCGTATACCAACACTGCCCAAGCCCGACATTCGATTGAAGTTAGATACCAGTGATCAATTTATCATTTTCCGATACAATTTTGAGCTGTCAAACTTATCCTATAGACGCATCCGGTACGGTCATGCCCTCTTAATGTAGGTCAACTCAAGTAACCTACATGCCTTACATAAATATAACAACAGTGTCAGTCATTATAGATCGCTGAAGATAGTAGAAAACAGTAATATGCCAGCCATTGAATATTTGCATTGAACAATACATTTTCCTCGAATATTGTTTTACAACAAATGTGTACTTTTCCTTTGTGTTACTGTATATTGACTCTCTTGTTATCGTCCCTCCCCTTGACTGCATTTTAATGAATAAAAAAATTAAATTGTCTGGCGTGCAGCTAACAAAGAACACAAAACTAGGCATATCACATATCAAACAATTATATTCCTCAAAGATGTGCCTATAATTTAAGAAATGAAAGCCCACAAAATGCACATAATATACAAGTGTGACTGTTATCAATTTACTCTCTCTCTCTCTCTCTCTCTCTCTCTCTCTCTCTCTCTCTCTCAATCAATGATATTTCCAAAATTGTAATTGTGACCATATAATAAAATCGTACACCCACCCACCCAACTCTTTTCGGAAATGGATCATCCATCCTTGTAAGTTATATCAAGGACCAAATACTGCGTAGGGGAAATTCTATGTACCCACAAATGTAATCGGGTGTGCTGCTGTTTTAATTTCTATTGTATAGTGACCACCTGGATAATTTGTCCTGGTGCCCACAAATGATGTTAGCATCCATGGTTCTATCTGATTCAGTTTGTACTCGTATCTAATTGTATGTTCAATGGATGTTGTTTAAATATTCACTCATGGTTTTCAAACACTCTAAGTCTGTAAACGGTGTACATTTGTCAAACCTTTACAAATTTGTCTGAGTCTTTCTTCACATCCATAAACTATGCTAATGACCATTTATTAAATTTTGCCCTACGTTGATTGCGCTTGTGATAAATATTGGCGTAGAAAAATCCCTATTCGACTTTCGGAAAGAGGCTTATAGCTTCGAGCACTATAGACTGGCCAACCAAGTCACCTAAGAGAAATAGTTAATAGAGTATCTAAACAGCATATACCCATTAAGTATCTAGAGAAAACAAACTTCACCTCTCACATGCTCATTTTGCTCTTTTTATACAATGCTAATATCAGCAATTTAGATGAAACATATGTTGATACGTTAATGCTATTCGTTAGCCAAAGTACACAGGGTTTCAACCTCCTTTGATGGTATCCAGAACATATTCAATTACATTGAGCTGGTACATTGTGTTTGCATATCATATAAATTACAATGAATCAGAGTCAATAATTTAACTCCAAGGCTAGTTACATTTTAGTCAGGATCATATATGATTAATTGCATATAGAGAATTTGAAATGCTACTTCTTGTTGCTGTTTTTACAGTAGTTAGATAACATAAATTAATATTAAATTTCACTCTAGATATTACTTGCCGGCTACAAGTGAGCTTTGCTAGTTAAGTTAAAAGCCATTAAAATGTATGTAAATATAAACAGTACAACTCAGGCAAGTTTTGAAAAGAAGAAGATCAGTAATCGGTCAAAATATATTGCATTTTGTAATATTTCACGAAACATGTAATTTCACGAGATAACAAATGCAAGCCCTGAAGAGTACACAGCGCGTGTTGAATTCATATTTCTGAATGCATGAGGCATAGGGTAACCGTTAACCCGAATTTTTTCACGTGACGTAAGTTTAATACTATGTGCTAGAACATCGGTTTGACCAGGTTTGTCAGGAAAATACGTCTGGGTATTTTTCAACGAGATTCTGGTCCTCCTTTCTTTGATATTCTGTAAAATCGGGACCCGCATTGACTCCAGTCTTCACCATCTCATACTCCAGCAATAAATTCAAATTAAGCCCTGGAACCGTCTCTTGTCACTCCTCAGCCTTGATGATGGCTTCACTGACCACATTTAAAACTCCCTGTTCTGTATTTGCATTTTCTCGATCGTAATAGCGTTTTAATAAGTTAGCATGGAACATGCGGGAGTTTCCCTCTGCAACAATTATATATCCCATCCTTGCCTTTTCATCTACGACGGTATACGGATCTTTACACTGTAAAACGGACTTGTTTTGATCAGTCGGAAGTAAAAACCAAAACTTTGTCACCTTTTTTGAATTTTCTATCGTGCGCTTTCGAATTATAATACCGAGCTGTGCTACTGCTAGCTTGCCTTAACGTTTCGTGGGCTCTTGCATCAGTCTCCTTCAGCTTGTCCTTCAAATCACATACGTACTGGTATGTGGTTCGAATTTCGTCAACTGCTGCCTCATCCGATTATACCTGGCATTAGAATTTTCATCGGCCCTCTCATCGTTCTCCAATATAAGAGTTCGAAAGGCGAAAACCATAGATTATCTTAGGGAACCTCTCGGTATGCGAACAATTCTGAATGAAGATATCTGTCCCAATCGTTGGAACGTTCTGCGCACATCTGTCACAACATTTGCTTGAGTGTTCCATTGAACTTTTAAATTAGCCCGTTGCACATTGGGTGATACGGAGTGGTCCATAATTGCCTGATCGATAGAAGTATATTAACTTCTGCCATAAGTTCTGATGCGAACTGTGACCCACAGTCTGTCAGAATTTATTAGGTATCCCTAGCCTACTAAACATTTCCACTAAGGCTTCGGCCACTCGCTCAGTTTCGATAAATGGTAGAGCGACGGTATCCGGGTACCTGGTTACATAACCGACCATGGTCAAGATGTACCAATTATTTCGATCTGTAAGGGGTGATAACGGACACACAATATATATCGCCATGCGTTTTAATGGAGCTTCAATCAAGGGCAATTTACCAATAGGTACGCGCTTAACTCTCTCTTTATATTGCGTTTTTTGACAAATGTCGCAGGATCTGCAATACCTAGTTACATCACCGTGTGCACTTGGCCATATAATTTCATAAATACTCGGTGTTTGGTTTTTGTATACCCCAGATGACCCCCATCGTTGAGTCGTATGCTAACTTCAACACATGTGGTATCTATTTATGTGGCACCACTACCTGTGTAAATCGTCTGCCTTCACGAGTAGTATGCTTCCTATGTAAACTATTGTTGTTATATGACTTTCCCCTACGCGGCTTTCTTTCTAATTACTGACAACGACTCGACTTTAGTTTGCTCCTTAATTAATGTCCCTTTATTAATCATTGGTATGGCATCGGGTACTTTTAGCTTTGGCATAGCGTTCTTAAACTCTGCAGCTTGCGACCTAGTTTCAATCGCCATGGAGATTGGACTATCGTTCATTGCTATCCCTGGCGATATGGGATTCAATACCCCTTATAGGTTAACTACGATTAAATCATACAACGGTGGCTTTACGCAACACGCTGTCACTGCGCCTGTCCAATAGGGTGTTTCGATATGGACGCATGCAGTCCACACCTATACTTCAGTATTATCCATCATTCTGACAGACACTATTTTTCTAAGGTATTGATCTGGCCTCACAAGACTCTGCTTAACAACAATATTATTACATCCAGTATTTCTAAATACTGAAGCCCTAACCCCATTCACTAACCTCTCGCTCTGTATTGCTACATTTGACATACTTTAATTGGTGCTACTTCCATCGCTCTCCACACAAGCTGATGAACGTACCATATACAAAACCACTATCGTTTTTGGTAAATCCCTCTTACGCTTTTGACACGCACTAGACATATGTCCCCGTTCTCCGCATTTGAAACATTGTATTGTCTGTCTATCCTGACTTCTAGGTCCCGTCTGGTCTGACCTACCTAATTCCCCCTTTTGGTTTTGTGGAAAACTCTTCCCTAAACTAGTCCTATCCGATTTCACCTGCTTACTCTCCTTAGAACCTTTCGTATCCAGGGCTACCACATTCAGAACCCCTCCGCGTGCGTCAGCGAATACATCTGCTTGTTTAGTCATTTCACTGGCCCGAAGGATAGTTTTCTCTTTTAAGTATTGGAATTGTTCCTTACTACATACTGCTAGCAACTGATCTCTGATGAGAAAATAACATACCGCATCATAAGTCTTTGCGATTCCCCCGCAAGGTAACCAACGGATAGCTAATTAGATATCCTATATACAAACTGGTCGAAGATTTCTCCTTTTTCTGGTTTGCTAAATCGGAACCTTTCCTTAAAACCCTTTTCAGTAAGCTCAAACCTTAGCAATGCATCTTTCAACACATTGTAATTCGCTGTCTCTCAACTCGGTATCCTTGAGTACACTTCTAGAGCTCTACCTTTCAGCAAAGTGCTAAGGTGCAATATCCAATCTTCTTTTTTGAGTTTTTTGCGCAGTAGCATATCTATGGAATCGTAACAGGTAACTATCCAAGTCATCCTTATTTTCTTCGAATGATGGAAGTTATGTTGTTTTTTATTTTAAATTTATCCGGTTGCGATGCCCAATCGTTCTCCAGTCGAGACCGTTCTAAATCTAGCTTCTCTCTTTCAATACACGAGCTTAGCTCCAATTTCGCGCGCTCTATTTCCTTCTGGGTGCAGATAATCAATTCAATCCTCTCCTTTTCAATGAGTGCGCTTAGCTCTAATTTCTCGTGTTCTTCCTGCATTCTCTCCTTTCCAATACGCGCGCTTAACTCTAGTTTATCGCGCTCTTCCTTAAATCTCTCCTTTCTGATACGCGCGCTTAGTTCTAACTGTTAAATTTCGTACTGAAGATTTTCCTATTCGGCTTCACGCTCTTCGGCGCATCGCTCCCTTTCTTTTTGTTCTTTCCTAAGGAACTGTGCTAAAGTTTCCCCTTCATATCCCAATTATGTACCCAGCTCTACCAATTCCCTAGTGGACGACATGTTTTTAAATAGGAGTTCGATCTAATACGAGCATCAATAAGCTAACTGCTTCTATGAAGGAAAATGTTCAGTTTCGTTTAAAATCTTTATTTTAAAAAAGTATTTTTCAAAACCTTCCTGTCTCAAAGGCTTTCCACGACACTGTTGGATGTGTGAACTCAATGTAATAATCCAAAAGTATTTTCGGATGGAAAGTACAATCCCACTGCTGCCACCAAAATTGTAACGTAATCGAGCTGACACCCTTTAAGACTGGAGTCATGTTCAAGAAATAACAAGCACGAATACGATTAGCTTGTATTTCCAAACTGAGCTAACTTTCATACAAGTTTTATCCATGTTGTTTAACAGCTTTAATTCTGTCCCTGTTTGTTACTTTGACCACACAATGTCTCGCTTATAAATCAATAGCATTGAATCATTACCAACTGTATCCTAAGCAGTATCTTGAAATACAGGCTACTTTGTACTCTTAAGGCATACACGGTCATATCCAGGACGAGTTTCTAGGTACAAAATATGCATAAACATGGAATTGTTGTCAGATTTGTTGCAAATATTGCTTATTATTCATTGTGTTTTATTTCTTACGAAATGTTAAGTAATGTGTTTATTGAAAAATTAACAAACTTCTCCGGTGGCCTAGTGGCTAGAGCATCCGCTGCGGAAGCGGGAGGTCGTGGATTCGATCACCAGTCTAGTCATACCAAAGATTTACAAAAATGGTACTCACATCTGCCACGTTTGGCGCTCAGCATTAAGAGCTTAGTGTTAGAACTGGGCGGCCTGGTGTCAGGATAATGTGCCTGGATGGGACATCATTTTACATGTCTGCCGCATGATGCCCCAGTGCTAGACATCACAATTAATTGCCTCACTGCAGACATCGCAGAGATATGACTGAAACATTGTTAAAGCTTCGTTTAAAATCCTAATCACACAAACAAACAAACAAACAAACAAACACGTCTGCATATTCAGTTCATAAATTGGTGTTGTAATGGTAATGTCGGGTTACGCCTATTATCGCAAGTAACAACAGACGGTACTTCATGCGAATGTTGACTAAGATTAATCCGCTACGCTAAGCTAATTGTAGAAAGTTGTCTGCGTTGGATAAGGCATCAGAATATGTGTGTTCCCCGGCATCCTAGCCCACCCTACTGGTGAAGGCAGAATACAAGATGTCAGGCCCGTTAATCAAGATCTGTCTTTAGACTTCTCGATATTGTTTTGCTGCTGTATTTAAATAGACATGAGAGAGATGGCTTTTTCACACGAAAACCCAATTTAGACTCACCTAATGAGACTATTCACCCCCCGCCACCCCCATGCACCATCAAGTCGGGTGAGATGACCGAGCTGCAAAACAGCGTGTGGGGAAAACCCTTGTAGCTGCAGACCTGCTCAAATTCGTCTTTTATCCACGAGGTCGCTTTTAAAATAGAGCCAACCACATTGACGTTGTACAGTAACTGAGCAGCCTCATTTTGGGATCACACTGATTTCTTTCGTATCATAGGAAATGGTCTAAAGAAAGGCGCCTTAAACACTTCCTGCTTCACTTTAATCCTAGTTCATGTACCACATATCGGTCCTCAGTGAAACTCGAACAAGTCACTTGATATATTTTCTTCTGCAGCAGCTGAATTATGGAAAGATCGACCGGAAGCGAAACCATTGTTTCTTTTGCCATCGCATCACAACTAATCAGCACCTGGACATATCGTCCTAAGTACATGATTGTCAGCCTAATTCATACAAGCTTCCCAACTTTGGGATGATGAATGCATTGTTTTAAATGAGAATCACACTATTTGGAAGAAGACACATACTTGTGCACCGACCATAGACAACCCATATGTGATTCGGAACATATTAGTTTAAGACGTTGAACATATTATGTCAGACGGATGTTAAGCATACAGGCTTAAATTTATTTAATTTTTTATTCCTAGCGATGGCTCAGCTCATAATACATTTGGACCGATCATCAACCTTCGCGATAGCGCAATTCCGACCAGTTAATGATGTAAATTGGTCTTCGAACAGCAAGCAATTACAATATGTCTTTAAAGTTTGCAAACCGAAGACAGATGGACGATCAGTATTCACATATGTTTCATAAAAATATTACTTCGAGTTATATTATATTTTGTGTTTATGGATTTGTAATGTTGCTTGCTCGTATCCTACAAGTGTAAAAGTTTGGATATATGTATGTATTTGTGTACGTACGTGTGCATTGGAATCCATTTAACACTATATACCTGGATTTGCTTGTCAAACACGTTAAGTGAACACAGTCAGATTATTCGCAGTGTGTCTTAACATCAATTGATGATAAAATAGTTTCATAAGTTTTACTAGATTTTTTTCTTCGTCTAGGGACCAGATAATTATATATGCAAATGACTATCAAAGCGACGATCGCATTTTTATGAAATTTCCATAACTTGTTAACATTTATACAAAACGAAACATTTGGTGTCATATTAACTTATAACTCCAGTTCCTGGCATTTTTATGTTTCAATATTCACTACTGCCATTGATGGATGGAACCCCCTGAGCCTAACCTTGCTTCGAAACGAATAATATCCATAACGATTGTGCGAACGAAACTAACCCAATACCGATGCATACATGCCACTAATATCCTCATATATAATTACATACATGCACCCGACTATCACTTGCCTATTACAATGTGGTCTTGCAATGCATGTCAATTCATGTTTGCATAGTTGAAAAGATAATATGACATTTAAAGGGACATAGTTATATTATCATGTGATATGTGCATGGATTGTATGGTTGTTCGGTATGTACATTAGAATTAAGTATATATCAGAGCATGTCTATTGTACATGTAGAAGACAGGTACGCAGATAAGTAAACTAGATTGGTTATTTACCAGTGGTGTACATATGTAACTCGATGACTTTTTCTTTCTTTAAATCGGATGATTGAAGAGTGGCCTGTAATTTCTTCCGGAACGTGCATGTGGTATGTAGTACATACTCACTTTGTTCAATATTTTTAAGCCAACGAAACATTTGTGAACATTAATGTCGTTATATTAATATATATATATATATATATATATATATATATATATATATATATATATATATATATATATATATATATATATATATATATATATATATATATATATATAAATACGTTGCCTCAGTCACACTTGACTATTAAGCGACGGATATTTTCATATCGGGGTAATATATGAACTAAATTGTCTTGACTCGTTGCTAATCCCCTTTTATCAATTTGTTAAGGTATAATTTTAGAGTAATTACTTTCATACGTTCAACACTATTGATAAATTAATTATTAAAAAAATCCCTAGCCTCAACGTTATATAGACCTAACGCAGCACAGCATGCTTAGAATATGTGTTTGCTTCTTTATGCACTCGTTAAAGAAAATACTTTTATTGAGAGATACATAATTTTGTCGTATGAGTTTGGTTCATTATGACTCGAACGTTCTTTCGTATATTTTTTTGTTTTGCACACGTTGATCACATATTTGTCAATCCAGTCTTGGGAGTAACGCTCACAAACTAGCCTTGCCTATAAAGACTAATTATTATGCTAATCATGTCAATGAAGATTCGCATTAATGTTCGTATTGCACACAGTGACATACTAATGAAATTTGTTTTAAGCATGCCTCTGATCTTCCTTGTAAACGTTCTCTCACCCCTGAAACAATAAATAGTTAAGTATACGAATAAATTACTATACACTAGAAATATTAAAAATATTTAAAATAAATGAAAATAAAGACGTGAGACCATGAAGCGTCACGCCTTGTCCATGATATGATACCATATTGGAATAGTATAGTTTGCACCATAATTTATGAGATTAAACACCCATGTGATATAAGAAGTTTGGTCTGACATAAATTGCGAAGATTGTTTCCTTCTTCTAATTCGCGGTATTAAGACTTCCTTTACTTAACACTGCGTGGAACTAGATCCGCAGTGGGCACGGCAGTACACTGACCATACCTTATCAAGGATAAGACATGCTGATAATGAAATGTGTGAACTTGAAACTCGTAGGATGAATTCGCTAACTGCAGCCAACATACAACCTATCACTTTTTCTTCTTTCTTGCCTCTCCTTTTCACTTTTTTTCGTGAGTAAATAGTTTGTGTATGTGCGAGTTGGGGTGCAACATTTTGTTTAGAAATTATACTTGAAGGCTAAATGTCATTATTGCATATGCTTTACGAAGTTATTAGGAAAACCGATAACACGGATATGATATCATCCCTACATATACGATATTTTTTTTTGCTTAGGTGAGTCATTGGAGCTAAACACTTCATACATGGTTCGTGTATTAAACTTCCTGTATCAAAATATGAATGAATACAGTACAGTAAGTGTGGTAACTGACTCCCTTGCAAACACGGCAATGAAATTGGTTTCAGTTTCATTATGGTGATAACATAGAAACTGTTTCCACCATTACCTGAAGTAAAACAATCAGAAATAACTGCGACTCGGTACGGTTGAATGGAATTTGTGTATATTCTAAAACGTATATTCAATTGCGATTCAAAATGCATCTTCATTGCCAGTCCACAGGAAATTCTAAATCGAATGTCTAAAAATTAATGTCGATCACCTAAATGTTCTTAACGATCGATATTCAGCTAATTTCAACTAACTCAGTAATGATTCTACGTTAAGGAAACTAACATGTATTCCAGTGTGATTCAAGGGAGTCAGTTACCACACTTACTGTACTGTATTCTTTAATCTTTCTCTCTCTCTCTCTCTCTCTCTCTCTCTCTCTCTCTCTCTCTCTCCGTCCTTCTTAACCACTGATGTTTCCAAACTTGTAATTGTGGCCACATAATACTACCGTACACCTATCCGCCCAGCTCTTTTCAGAAATAGATCATCCATACACATAGGTTATATCAATGTCTACATACTGGGTATTATATGGACCAAAAATGTTAAGCGGGTGTGCTGCTGTTTTATTTCTAATGTATAATGACCGCCTGTAAATTTTTTCCAGAGGCCCACAAATGATGTTGACATCACTGGTTCTATCTGATGTCATTTGTACTCGTATCTAATTTTCTGTTTATGGTGGTTTATGATATATTCACTCATGGTTTTCCAACACACTGTATCTGTAAACGGTGTACAGTTGTCAAATCTTTACTAATGTATCTGAGTCTATCATCACGACCATAACTATGTGAATGTTACCCTACGTTGATTGTGCTTGTGATAAATATTGGCATAGAAATATCCCTTTTCGACTTTTGGAAAGAGGCATAAGAAAGGCGAGCACTATAGACTGGCCAACCGAGTTCTCTAAGACAAATATATAATGGAGTATCTAAACAGTATATGTCCATTAAGTATCTAGAGAAAACGAACTTCACCTCTCAAATGCTCATTGTGCTTGTTTTTTACAAAGCTAATATTACTAATTTAGATGAAAGATATGTTGATACGGTAATGTTATTTTTAGCTGAAGTACACAGTGTTTCAGCCTCCTTTGATGGTAACCAAATCAGATTCAATTACACTGAGCTGGAACATTGTGTTTGTATGTCGTATAAATTACAATGAATTAGAGTCAATACTTTAACTCCATAAATTGCTGGCAACTGGAAACGTTGCCTCTTCATTCACACAATGAATGTTCAATGTACACGGAGTATATTTCTCACCGATTACATATTGCTTTTCTTTCTTCTATTTCTTCCGATTTATCTTTTATGGAACAGTTATATGAATTATTTTTATTTCGGTCGTAAAGCTCCTAACTGCATATATACAGTAGACATAATTTTTGGTGAAATTGACACTTTCAGGATATTAGTCAATTACATAAATTAGTCTACCTCTAGACTTCTTATTACATGTACGTGTTTCCCACGTTTACCCTTAAATAATTGCCGACCCAGGACACAAAACATGTAAGGGTTGCACCTTTACGGCATATATATCTTGACTTGGCGATTCAAGGAAGAACCACCATCCTCGAGGTACCTTATCTGACTTTGATGGTCAGAGCCTCTCAATAGATAAATAGTGCGATTTTCTAGTCGAGCTTACAGTCGTGATATATATTTGATGAATCTCCTGATCTACCCATAGTTGATTATATTTAATCCAAATACGCTGTAAATCATTTTGTAACAGGTGACACGTGGAAGCAAAAGCCACGTTAGATCAGTGGTTTTCTTGCCATCCTTGCTACTGATCCGGCAGTGTGTAGGTAATAGTGTTTCTTAATTAAATTCAGTCTAACCCCTTTACAAATAATAAATACACTAAAAACATAATGGGATTCGTTGCAAACTTAATCAAGTATTTAAGTTCCCTGTTGGTAACTAATGCAGATCAAAATTTCATAGAGCTATTTCAAATGTTAATATATCGTATGATCTACAATGACTTAGTGTTAACATTTGCATCCTTCTTAGCACAAGGTGTCTTTATCTGACCACCCATTATAGTGCAACACATTTATAACAAACTTATCTTATACTTCGAATTTACTTTCTTGATACGTTATGCATTATTTCACTATTGTAAAACAAATATTAATGTTACGGTGAATGAAAATGGCGTGATTTTGAAAACAAATTGTAATAAGCAAAGATATTACTAAGCATTGTATTCTCGTAATGAAATTATTTTAAATCTAGTGATTGCTGAGTATATGATTTCTAATGACTCATACTGGTATATACGATGTAGCTTAAAAGTGCACCACGCTACCTATGACGATTTAATCATTCACATGACAGACCGATCCTTTTGTTGCTGAGAGTCTCTTTAGATAGCTGTATTAGCTAGTATGGAGGTTTGTGTAAACGTTTATCGTTGCACGTACCGCTGAACTTGCCGGGTATGTACACATTTGCGCAGTGGGTTTACAGGTTCCTAATGTCTGATGACGTTCACTTGTACTTGCAAGTGTAATATGAGTACATATTAAATTGCACACTGACTGATACTTATCGAATGTTGATCCATTGATCGAGAGTGAGTTAATTAGGTTTTTAAATGGTCCGGTAAAGTATTCGAATTGTGACTGCTGAAATTCCATTCAAACAACTACTAAATACACTAAAGTACATACCATTAATAATAATTGTAAATGTTACCCTACTCATTTAACAGATTACCCCTCCCTCAAGATATGCAAAATGACGATAAACAACATTTAATTAATCAACGTATAATTTATAACATACTTGTCAATATCACTATCATCTCTCAGTATAGCTGTCATATTTTTCTGTGCTAGTCTTTTTTTGTTTCAGACTCCATTAACATTGTAGCTTGTCGTACTTGTAATGTCTGAAAAATTATGTACATTTTGTGGTTTCGGAACTTAATTACTTTAAGCCAATTTACATAAATTGTCATCTTTATTGTTTCTTCTCTCGACCGTGTTCCATTGTTTTCTATTTTCTCCAGTCACCTCTTCCTGACCGCCTTGTCCTTCTTGGACTTCCTAAATTTGTATATGTACTCGTCACTTTCTTCTTTCGGACCTCACTACGATTGTTGCCGCAGCTTATCCACAAATAGATTCCACTACAACACACACGTTGTGTATTTCGCGAGTCAAACAATATCCTTGGTCTTATAATTTCATATCCGTTTCACCGCTTCAATACATGTTATCGTTTGTAGATTTGCGCATCCTTCCATTATCATTTGTATTGCGCTTGGCGTGATGCTTTTTATTGGTCTGAAAATTGTTCATATAGTAAAATATACATCAAACAGGATGCAATCTTCTGAAATCAAATTTATGAAAGAGCTCACTTGTAAGGACGAATAAGTATACAATAAACATTTCAATATCAATATGTATGTGTGACCTAACATACACATTAACGCAAAATTTACAACGACACTAGTTTTAATTTGATGTTGCACAAAGAATTTTACCAATGAATTCATTTTCTTACCAAATAAATGTATCTCATACTGATAAATGCAATTTGTGTTAAAAGAAAGAAAAGCAATACCGGAAAAATAGTACATGTGTATTGGAAATGTAATGCGAAAAGCAGGCTGTGAAATGATATGCTCCACTTGATTCGGAATAAACTGAACATGCATATAAAGCTAAGTGCAAAAATATTACATTGCGAGATTTGTCTGTAAAATTGAAAAGGATATACCTGGATTAGAGGTTTTGAAAGTTTTCTTAAAGACCGCTATCATTCGGAACAATATAATGCAAAATCATCTGTAAAGAAATAAACCTTTGTGTTTATATGGGAAACGTCGGCGGGGGGTGGGGGTAGGTGGTGGGGCATTATTCAACTGGTAACTAAGAAAATTTAGTGCTATAATTCAAATGTACCTTTAATAACATGCTGTATATTATAGTGTTTATATTGCTTCTTCTCTAATCTCATAGTGACAAAATATTGGTTAAATCTCTTGAACCATTATGCAATACATACATCACCTGAGTTATCTTATGTGAATAAAATGGCACATACAAAATCCAGAAAAGGTAAATCCAACCAAATAAATAATACATTCGATATTAGTAGTTTACTTTCTAGATAGGTTGATCTTTCTGAGCTTCAACACATGCAACATCTTTGAATCAAGAATATTGTGTCATTTGTATAACTGTAACGCAGTCAGATAAGATATCTGCATGGGCATTATTTGTCACCGGCGATTGTACATTCCTGAAAAGTGACTCCATATTCACCTATAACTCTATTGATTACAGTCTAGAATGCCCTTGGTCTGTATCAGCAACGACTTTTTACGTTTTTCTCTGCTCACTGTAGGGCGGGAAATATAACTTAAATTATTATCAGTCGAGGTCTTTTTTATGGCAATTAATAATGTTAGGAGAATAGAATAGTCGGAGAATTTTATCCATGATTATTCATCTGTGAAATCAAATTCATTGCTGTAGAAACAATATATGGATGTTTCCAAGCATGTCGTTGTCTTTACGCCCAGATCTTTGGAATAAATTTGGGCTCGATTTGTACCAGTCATATGTACGAGTCTGATGTGTTAATACGGAGCGTGCGATATTCGCTGTTATTATTTACTCCACTAATGTTATTGGTGTATCAGGGTGGCTCCAACCCAGTAGCTCCTCGTGAGTCGTTGGCTCCAACGGATGAATTATATCTGGCCCTCCAGTAGATTGTATTTGAGCAAATATTTGCGTCACAAAATAAAAATGGATATTGACATGCAATCCCAATCGACTCAACACGCCACAACATTGTATACATGAAAGATTGTGAAACTTTGTCACCTAGATCATCTAGGATGCTTAATATTATTATTATTTTGGGCGCATGTTATTGTACAGAATTTATCAACAGTAATATCTATCCCTACCTACCACAAAGACCGGACAAATGAATAAGTACGATCCAGACTCATACCTATCTAAGATGTAAAGTTCAAGTCTAGCAAAATCGGTGACATCAACAGCAAAACCATGGAGCACATTTACTATGTCTGATATATTTTATTTTCTTCGACGGTCAATATTCCCAGGTATACTCCCACCGAAGTTGCAACACGTATACGTGAAAGTAGGGCTGATAACACGTTGGTGGCCTTTATATGCCACTGTTTTCTCATTATCATTTATGCATGTCATGTCACATGCATTTATTTACAGTTTCCAGTGTGATATACGTACAGCTGCAGGTCATTTCATAGGACGTTCCTTAGTCCATCGATCAGCAATACACATTTTCTAACTGGATGAAATAAAAAAAACGCCATTTACAATATAATGCAAGAATATGGACGCTTATGTACATATACAAAGAAGGTAAATTCTTTCTTCGAAAGTATATACATAAAATACTAAGAAAAGAAACAAAGCAACTGCAAGGGTATTCGTATATGAAGAAACTTACTATGTAGTCTAGACAGTCCGGACATTTTAGTCGTATGGTATATGCGCAGGACTGTAAGGTGCACGAACTCTTTAGTTTATTTGTAATGTGTATAGGTATAGTAATATCAAAACGTATAGAATAGTGTCTTTTCATTGGACATGAATGATGTAAAAGCCAATATAATTTACATGTCAAAGAATAGCATAAGTTTATAAAATGCCGAACACAACAGAAGGCAATTAAGACCCCATTGAATATCGGATAACTGGACATAGAATCAAGCTTATCAGAGAAAAAAAAACAAATCAGTTATCGTTTTGAATATGATATTTAATTATGATTGAAGAAACACAACACGTTTTATTAACTGTAGTTTTGTCAGCTTACAATTGTATTTGACCATTACAGTTGACAATAAAAATAAAAACGCACAAATTTAAAAAGAATTGACCATATTTGGACTTTTTATCTTCTGGGGATATATATATATATATATATATATATATATATATATATATATATATATATATATATATATATATATATAATGTTTGATAAACCCTATACAAGTTTGTGAATGCTACACATAAAATACTTTTAACCCCACCCCAATAATGCAAAACCAGTTTATAAATAACTTTATATTTTAAGAACACTTTACTAATATTGTAGAAGGCTTCTTTGTTTATAATATATTATTCTAAGGTGTTTTTATTTTATTCTTATTGACACCATTGTTCTTTAATTATTGCTACAGGGTATATGATTAAACAAATACAAAACAGTCAGTGCGATACTCTCGCCAAGAATGGTGATATTAATTTTTCTATCTTGGCAGTTTTAGCATGTACACTGTCCTTTCACGTAACGTATTATATTAGATGATTAGTTCAGCCCAATCATCGTGTACAATAAAGGAAGTACTGACATAAGCCAGCGTTCAATATGGTATGGGTCTGTCTGTCTGTCTGTCTGTCTGTCTCTCTCTCTCTCTCTCTCTCTCTCTCTCTCTCTCTCTCAAAATAATAACATTAGAATGGAAATGTAGTCATTAAAGTTCGTTGGAAATGTTCAGAAGAACATGTTGTCGGATATCATTACAGAACGATATATAAATGTTATGTATACGGACAAACAAGGAGACAGATAGGCACTTTAAAAGTGAAATGTTATAAGTACTAAGGTATGCAGACAATTATCACTAAGACTGATCGTAAACTCAGAAGCTACCAAATGTCTTAATTGCTGTCCTCTCACATACATATTAGTTCCTGGGGTATTTCAAGTGCACCACACCACCATATTGCCAAACGAGTTTATAGCTAATTTATCTGTTTAGGAACATTTTATTTAGGTTGCAGAAGGCTTCTTCGTTGTTCTTTCATATATATATATATATATATATATATATATATATATATATATATATATATATATATATAGAGAGAGAGAGAGAGAGAGAGACAGAGAGACAGACAGCTACATACAGACGGACAGACAAACAGACAGACATACATATAGATAGATAAATAGATAGACATAGGAGCAGACATGCACACATACAGACAGGTAGACAGACATACAGACAGACAAATATATATATATATATATATATATATATATATATATATATATATAGTTCGATAGATATACAGATATATAGACAGACATACAGATTTACATACATGCATTCATTCAGACACACATACGGAGAGAGAGAGAGAGAGAGAGAGAGAGAGAGAGAGAGAGAGACCTATTGATAAATACCATACTACAGTTAGAGAATGCCGTACTTCAAACACTTTTGCTCCCCATCCCCATCATGTTAAAACCAGTTTATCACTAGCTTATCTGTTTTTAAAAAATGTTGTTTAGGTTGAAGAAGGAATCTTTCATTATAATATATAATTCTAAAGTGCTTTTTTATTCTATTTTTGACAACCGTTTTTTCAGGTAGGATATATGGCTCAAGAAATAAAAAAAATAGTTAGTTTGGAATGTTATACTTGCCAAGACCTGCGATTCTTTTACCTTGATAACTGTCATGTGTGCTGTTTTTTCAAGTATAGTTTCATATTACATGTTTAGTTCAGCCAAATCATCGTATACAATAGAATTCGTACATCAAAGAGCCTACTTACAAGATTTATCGGGGCCACGAGTGGCCGTGTGGTCTAAAGCTCTCTCCGTTACGGATCACTGCCATCTCACCTCTCCCTCTGCATGGATTTAAGTCTCAGATTCGGCCAATGTGGGGATGTGGGAAAGCTTGCCAGTAGCTTCTCGTGGGTGGGTGGCTCCTGCGGGTTTTTTCCGGGTTCTTTCTCAACCAATAATACTGGCTGCCATTTATAGCCTATCGTGTGCTAAACAATGGTGTTAAACCCTACAACAACATCAACAACAAGATGTATCGCTTTGTCGCATACGTTAGCAATTAGATACATAATTTGTATGTGTATGTACAAACAAGGAAACATGTAAAAACATTAAAAGTGAAATGTTATGCAGAAATGTTTGTAGAAAATTGCCACGTTTTAACACTGAGTGTAACCTAAGAGGCAATCTAATGTATTCCATTGTTTTTTGGGTGATTGTTGTTTTGCATACCTGATAAAGGAATTTAAATATTAGCAGGCAGTGTATTTTTTATTTTGTGTCTGCAATATCCACTGCTGTTAGAACTATACTATTTTTTATGTATTTATGTTAGATTCATGGTTTGTGGTACAGAACATCTGTTTTTTGTTGTTGAAATAATCGAAATCGTAGTTTCACAATGCTTTTAATGCTTTTTTGTTAGGTTTAAGATATTGCGTTTGTAGACCTCATATCTTATATCATCATCCTGATTTGTTATGCGAGTCGTGTTGATTCGATGGTCTCATCGTATCCCATGTAGTAGCCAGACGATTAATCAATAAATACATGGAATTGCAGTCGGTATCAGCCGTTATGTATCCATTTTGTCACGTGATATATTTCTATCGTGAGGTGACATTTACTGACACATTTGCATATGCCTAAATATTTAATATCGTTCTCCGAATGTCATAAATATTCTTAATGACTGAAACATGGACATAACAAGGCGCAATGCTAAAAAGCAATACATAGTCTCACTCATCTGTAAGTTTTAATCAATAATCGCGGTTATTTTGATTGTTTTAAGTATTCCAAGTTTTAAGTATAAACGACATAAAAATGTCATAAAGGTGTGGTAAAGGCTTGCTAAAAGAAACGCAATGGTTTATGAGGCGGGATATATTCTTGTTTCAAAAACTGAAATTTGTTTAGATTACAATAACTCTCTATCTCATATATATATATATATATATATATATATATATATATATATATATATATATATATATATATATATATATATATATATTGGTTATATTTGTTTAAGTTAAGTTCGATTTTATGCTGAACATATCAAATTGAAATTCTCCAGAATTTGTTGTTCGAAATCTAAAAGTCAGGCTGACAGCACATTTTGGCTCCTAATTATAAACGGTGGTATATATATTTAATCCAGAATGCTTCGCTAAATATAGGGCATGTGTCCCTACCTAAAAGTCTTCGTTATCAATAAGACACATTTGCAAATCTAGATAGTCCACGTTTTTCCTGAAAGAGTGGAATTAACAGACTTCGAGAGGAAGTTTGAAGAAATTATCTCTCTAAACATTTTTTCCAACGGACCAGATGCCTAAATTGTAGACATACACAATTTAGCCGTAAAAGCGAGTCAAAACTTGATTGAACAAGAGGAAATTACCTACCGTAGTATATATGTATATACGTACTCACACGTCCACCTATCCACACAAAGTGGGAGGGAAGAAAGAAGGCCCCCCATCATAATAGAGAGTTTGGGAGACAGAAAAATAGAAAAGCGAAATGGGCAGAGAACAACCGCCGTGAAGTTGATGTTAACCGGAAACAGGTTATGAAGTTGCAATAGGCAATACCTTCGATCTTTCACTCGTATTTATGATGAACTCATTCTATCATTTAAACCGATCGGCGAGTTATATAATTACATTGGCGTTTGAAATTCGGTGAACGTTTTGTTTAAAAAAGAAATGTATCTTCCTAACGTAATGTACCCTCACGTGTATGTAATTGATAAAATTGGCTACGTGAAGGGGCTTGAGCTCCTTGGCGGAAAAAGTGTTCATCATTCGCGCACAAATACATATGTATGCTGATAATAGAGACACGGAGTGAGTTAAAAAGCTTATGCAGTTTGTATTGAGAAAATGAGCAACGCCATGAGAATAACACGTAGACGTAAAATGCTCTATGAGGACGACTAAACTATATAAATAATACAGTAATATACCTAGTTTTCTAGCCGCCAACTCTTTAGTTACAGCCTGCGGGATTTAATGACCAGGCTAGTAATACATTATTGTTTGCATTTTTAAAAAGATGTATGGCCGAGTGGTCTAAAACGCACTCCTTTACGGATCAATACCATCTCACCTCTGTAAGCGTGTGTTCGAGTCTTAGAATCGGCCAATGTAGGTATGTGAGAAAGCTTGCCAGTAGCTTTTCATGGGTCTCCCGGGTTAGTCCTCCAGCATTAATACTTGCCACCATGTATAGCTTATCGTGTGCTGAAAAATGGCGTTAAACCCGTCAACAACAACAACATCAAAGATGTAATGATACTTATCCTCAATTCAAAATATGATATTTTCACCAAACAAAACGGGAAAGTCAAATGTCTAATCAGATGGACAAGTCTTGTCTCAAAAATAAAAATTAATTATTAACTACTTAATGACGAAATAAATATCTTTAGAAAATATGTAGCAGTGAAAAGCTGTTTGATTCGTGATCATCTATATATGTATTTTTCTAGAAGACATATTTGTAAGAGAGCTCCAATAAAGACATTGTTTACAATTAAAAATTTCGGAGTTACCGGATACGTTGGCATACACGGTTACAATAATGTTTGTGCGTGAACGTAACACATATTGTTTGGCTGCCATAAACTATATGGCTTTGTTATGGAAGTAAATTAAGTTTGGGTTTGAAAGAGTTTGCACACACTTTACAATATTGACACTGTGATTATAGGTATAATAATGAGTGTTGAGGGTAGGCCGATATGTTCAGGTGAGCCGTGCTGTAAATTACAACAGAAGTGCTGGGAAAATGTGTCCACTATTGCAAATGAAACACTTGTAACCACCTAACAGAAATTTAATAGTATAGGAACTTTTTACCGTCGGTGGTGAATTTAGTGTCTAAATATAAGCTTAGAGCCATTGAAACAAAGACAACGTTTCCCACTTCAACTAAACGAACGGGTTATCCCAAAACATTTATATCGCTCAAACATATAATACAGTTGCCAATGTTGTTTGAAGACTATCATAAGACAATCTGTGTGTCAAATGACCATCTGACAAACTTAATAATTGCTGTTGTTTCTTTCTAACTTGCTATCAGATTTTAGCTAAAATGACCTTTTGTCCAAATGCAGTCTAAAATTGAACAAAAATCAATGATCGAGAATAGCCACGGGAAGTTTTACCTATTGTGCAAAACAATTCAACTAACACATGATCTCGGTTATTGTGAACTTACGTATTTAGAAATCAAGATACAATGTTCTCGCACCACCATTCTACCCCTCCGATAGAAGTCAAAACAGTTCTTTCTACGAAACATGAATTTTGGAGCTACCATATATCTGAGAAAAGGGTAAATAAACAAAGAGAATGCCACATCAAGAGAAAAACAGATATTATGGTATACAAATCAAAATAGTTCGTCGCAATATCTATCGAAGTAAACTTGTTGGAGAATAAAATGTAACTTTGCATTGCTCTTGAAATATTCTGAAATAAATATACTGCTAAATTTAGCAAGAGGTCGGTGGTCAAAAAAGTCAAAGAGGTTCTTTCAATTATCAATCTAATCGACAGCCAAAACTACTACGAAAATGACCTGAAAACATTCGGACGATTAAGCAAGATATATGTTTTTGTTACACATATTTGCCTTTTCTCGAGTCTTTTGTCTTCTTAGGAAAGGAAACGTACTATGTTCTAGGGGGAATATTGACCGTTTTCCAGTTTGGTCATTCCGCTCCGTCTCTTCCTCCCTCGCTCCTTCTCTCTCTCTCTCTCTCTCTCTCTCTCTCTTTATATATATATATATAAATATATATATATATATATATATATATATATATATATATATATATATATATATATATATATATATATATATATATGTATATATCTTGCATAAGTTAACTTCTAACCACTGTACCTAAAATTGTTATGTCTACGCTGATTTGGGCAACGAAACATCCCAAAACTGTTGGTTAAATAGCGCCAATATCAAACTACATAAGGCCACCCTTTATCTCTTACCTGAGACGTGACTTACAATTATGTTAATTTCATGTTTGAATATTTGCCAACTTTTCATGTGGTATTTGAAGAGACATGGGTACAAAATTTTGTTCCGAATGACGTAGTATGAATAGGTTGTATAGAGGTCAGTCTATATTTACCAATACTAGAGCTTAGTATCTATTAGAAAACATTTACTTGTGCCATACCTGCAAAAGACGATATACTATGAGATACGCTATCAAGAAAGTTAATTCAAACATTTACCTGTAGTGTTTAACTCTTGTTTGCGACTCGTAATGGGTCACTTGTGTATGTATAAAACAAGTTTCACGTTAATCCAGCCAAACGGTAATCCATGAAAACCCTGGAAGCAAACACCAACCTACGATGGCCTACTTGTAAGCTTTCTCACATGCCCACATTGACCGAACCTGAGATTCGAACCCAAGGAAAAAGAGCCGAGATCTTTATAATCTTTTCTTTAGTCAAGTTTTGAAAAATAAATTCATGTGTGATCACCCGTGATCACATTAAAGCGTGGCTGGTTTCTCTTTTCATATCTGGAGATATGTTTTTGGTCAACTTCAATCAACCCATGTCTGTTTTCAATTAACTATGAACAAATGCAGATCACACATGAACACACATTTCTGAACATTAAATTATTCTTCATCATGATTAAAGTTTTCACTGAGTATCGATTTCCCATTCATAGCGGCCGATTCCGCTCACTAATAACATAGTGATCTTACGAAAGTTGGGTCATTCGATTTAACATCGTGAAAAATGTAGACAGATACTTTTATCCGTAAACTATATTCAATTCGGCAATGATACATGTCAGCGAGTACCCTATTGCAGAATTGTTTTCATATTCCAATATCATAGTCATTAACTTATATTACGTTACGTTTGTGGCTCCTTACATTGAATGGCAGATTGTAAAATGCAACACTTACTAATGTTATTAAAAATGAAGAATTTTTCAAATACCTCTTGCAACACAATTTCAAATTTCATATTAGAAGATTCACTTGTATATTCGAATAAGCAAAGAAAGCAAATACTTAAAGGCATACAACATAAGATTTTCGACTTTTTTGTTCTTGCAAATGCATAATATTATGAACAGTATAGTAGAAATAATGAGTAATTACAGGTAATTCAGTTACAAAAAATGTGCATCTGTAAGTTTAATCAATGAAAATATAACGATTTTCTGTACGGATTGCTAATTAATTTTGCAGAAACGGAATTTACCGATATTCTCCGAAGTCGCAGTGTCAAGTGACGCGCGTCAACAAATAATGGAAGTCGAGGTAAGCCTGTGATTCTCTTTTGATGTAATTATTGCCTTATTCTTCGTCTGTCCTTCTCCTTAGTTCTTTATAGTCACCCACAATATATGTATTGCTTATAGATTTCTCATTATATATGATAAATTACAAGAAGTAGGCAAAAAAGTCAATATGATGGAAAATTCTGACAATAAGGGGTTCCTAAGGCGCCATTCTTGAAAGTGTTTACTTCTCGTGTTTGTGTGATTCTGTTACGTTGTAAGATAAACCAACTAAAAATTTTATAATTTGTATCATTGTGATCAGAACCGCTATTAAAAGGTCTCGCTAAAGTCGCTTCTTTGGCTCAGAATAAAGTTGATTTTCTTGGGCAGTTGCATTACCACATCACGTTCACGTATCCGATAGTCGATGTGATTTGTGCATTTGTTTGTATATTTACACGTTTGCTTCATTGCATAACACAAAAATTAATATTTTCCCACATAATATTTAATGGATTTATTTTATTTGGAATTTTTTTACTGACAATTGTTTTAAATATTTCTGCAGGACTTCGACCTGGTTGTTTTAGATGAAGTCGTGCTCCTTGTTGACCAGAGGTATATTCCAGATGTCCTGGCAGCAGAAGATAATGATTATAACCAAGGGAAAAGGCATACTGCTAATAGGCAGTTTATATTATGGACTTAACGGATACCTAAGTACTGGCAACAGACATGTCATTCCAAGCTGTTGTGTATGGGGTATAATGGATAAATAATTTTGGCCAGTACCATGGCTTTACACAAGGAAGACTTGGATGATCTATCCAAATATATGATATGTGAATAATATAATTTATGTTGATTTTCTTTTGTATAAAACATTTCTTTTGTAGTATGCAATTTTTATTTTGCATGAACAAGTTTTGTTGAACATTTTTTAGTTACCTACCCACTAAAGAATGATTATATGTATGGCTATGTTTGAAAGCAACTGTGAGGAGACTATTTATTAAAAACATAGGATGAATTGAAGTTGACTAGCTATGTCTTGGGATGCAAACAATATAAAAAACAAAAGTACACTGGTGAACATGATTTTAATCGTGCTTATACAGTAACACATTAAGTTAAATGATAAATAACGCATATTCATATTGAGTTGAGAAAGCAAAACTTGTTGCAGTGTTTCATGAATACAGATTGGCTTGCAAATATCAACAGAACTACAAACACTAGGATACTATTCTATCCAGACACTGCTCATTAATTACAATATCATGTAATACAAAATGGCTCTGGAAACATAATAAGGTTTTTAAGACTAAAATACTAGTTCATCTAAAGCAACCTTGAATGCTTATATCACATATGTGCATCATCAGCCATCTTATTACAACTAAATCAAATATACTCGACACCATTTAAAAGCATAAAATTTCCAGTTTTTTAAAATGTGTTCATTTACCATAGAAATAATTATACCCTTTATATGAATACCCAGATGAATGTACACAACTGCATACACTGTAAAACTAACTATTATATATTATGAAATGTACAAAACTTATATAAGTACAAATGTGCACGTACAGGTATAACTTTAATTCAGGAGTACATGTACAGTCAGGCATAAAAAACTGAAGGATATCATCTAAGAATAATTATGGCATATATAGAGGTTTTCCATGTTATTTAGGTTGGGTGGGGTGCTCCCAATATTATTTAAATTATTACAAAAGACCCCCTTGGCATGTTTTTGTGAGGAATTGAAGTAGTGATAGATGCAGTGCTCAGAGCCCCCAGTCAGTGGTGCCAACAGTTAAATTGATGAATACACAAAATTTAATCTCATTAAATAACAGTCATCTCTCAAATGAAATTCAAATTAAAATCCTATCACTCGTCTTTAACTCAACCAAGTTATGGCCTATATTGTCATCTGACTTAGTGTAATAGATTTTCCTCTTGTCCTGTGTTCTTACTCGTCTGTATGATCTTTCTCTGGACTGGTAGTCCAATTCCATTCAGTCCATCACACTTCTGCCTCCATTCTTCCTTTTTCTTTGTCTCTCATAGACTTTTATATGAGAAACTAGTGTACCATTACTATAAAAGATTGATTACAGACATCCTATTCCAAAATACTAGACAGTTCTATAGAAATTACATTGATGTTTTAGTATCCTGTGCTTGGTTTCTATGCTTTTGACACAAGTGATTACCATTTACTCAATGCCAAACTTTAGTACATCACCTAAACAAACTACTGAAGAGAAACAAATATTGAAATAAAGCCCACCCCCATGCATGTTTCCTATTGCATTTCTTTTAAAGTTAGGGTAGCTAGGTACTCTCTCTCACACACACACACACACACACACACACACACATATATATATATATATATATATATATATATATATATATATATATATATATATATATATATATATATATATATATACTGAATAGTATATATAATGTACTAAGTACAACGCAAAACTGGCTCAGATATACATATCAAATTCAGGAATGCAGGGGTCATGTTATCAGGCGAGGAGACTTTGACCTCTTGATTTTTAAACGTAAAATGACTGGTTGTACTTTATACCTTCCTTGATGTACCCATTAAGTTCTGGCAGTGTTGTAATCCAAGGCATCATGTATTTATGCAGTGTTGATACCAATTAGCCTATGCAGACAAACAAACTCTTAGACATTCACAGGGGTGTTTTAATTGCTAACTGTCCTTTAACCCTGTTTGCAGCAATATATCACTTCTGAGTTCATGAAATTGGGCCTACTGTACAGTGATGAAAATATACCAAATTCTGTTTCAAAATTGTAACAGTGTGTGTGATTTGGATTTTTAAGATACCTTGAACAATTTTTCAGTCATATTGCTATGATGTTTGCAGTGTGGCAGTTTATAGTGATATCTAGCACAGAGGCATCATGCCGCAGTCATGTAGCATGACATCCCACCCAGTTACATTATCCTGACAGTAGGACGACCAGTCCATACACTAACCTCTTAATGCTGAGCACCAAATGAGGCAGCTGTTAATACCATTTTTATGTCTTTGGTATGACCTTGCCAGGGATCAAGGCCTCCACAACCTATTGCATCTGAGGTGGATGCTCCTACCACTACGCCACTGGAACGGTCAACACCAGAATGTAAATAGTAATTTGTTGTTAACAAATATAATCAGTAAAGATCATTTCTAATTGATTTCTTTTTTATAAAAAAACCCAGAAGTTAACAGCATTTTTTTCTTTATAAAATTAGTTTGAAACTGTATGTGAACCGGTAATGGCAGACATCGCTGCACCTGTGATAAACCACTTCATTACATTGTATTCTTAAACAATTGGGCAAATAAATTCAGGAAAATATGTAATCTAATTAAAACAAAGTCTAAATATTTTGTGTTCGAAAATTTAGCCTAAATATTTAATAATGAAATAAGAAATATGGGACAATACTATGTTGTGGAATTCGAAACAATGTTGTTAAGCTCAATGCTGTTTTCTGATTTAATTCATTTTCATGAAAATACATACATACATACATACATACATACATACATACATACATACATACATACATACATACATACATACATACATACATACATACATACATACATACATACATACATACATGGATTGAAATTATTTGCTCCTATGTACATTTTTTCTTCTTCAAAGTATGCTAGAAATCTTTCTGACTGCAATTTTACACAAAACATGTAGAAAATAAAATTATTAAAAGGTACTTTATTATGCAATAATACCGACTTGCAATTACACTATTTTAATCTTGTTACTCCTATAAGATTAAATGAATTACAATGAATAGTTTCTGCTGTTCTTTTTTTTAATACATCATATGGCCAAAATACACTGCATTTACCTCAATCTAAACATACATATAAGACAAGTATAAATGCAATGGGTATGAAAAGTTTGAAAAGGTCCTACATCTTGTGGTTCAAATGCATGTTTTTTTGAAAACTTTAAGAACATAATCAACAGTGGTCTGAAGGTAAACTGAATCTTGGAAATCAAACAGATGCTGGACTTTGGCTCATAGTAGACACTTCAAGAAAGACAGTCAAAGTCTATATGGGTCCATGGTAGGGATCATTTGTTATCATACAATCACTAGAATAGTCTCTCCATAACAATTTGATATCAATAGGTGTTATCTGACTAAAAGGCCTAAATCATTTTAACTTAAAATGAGATTTCTGCTTTGTAACAATCTCTTCTTAAGGTGGTGGTGGTATTGGAGCAAGTACATCAGATATTCACCTATGATCATTTATGACCAAAACAACTGGCTGGTTCATTCCAACTCTATCATCTAACCTCATTTTCAATATTTTTATAATTATTTCCAGCATATACAGGTACTGTTGATCAGCTTTCTTTGGGTTTGCAGACCATCTCTCACTTTTTTGTTGAATGACCTTTGGTATCTGACAAGAAAATGCAAACATTTCACTGACAATGTCATTTTATATTTTTTTAATTCTCAAAAGTCCAAATAAAAACTGCATAGAATTACATGTAACAAATCATTTTGTTACAGATGAAAATGTAAATATAGCAAACCTGTATCTAACCCATATATCATAAAAATGTTTAGATTATTTACAGAATTTTCAAATTATATTAGACTAATTCTAACCAAAATTGGTTTATGAAATTTATTTTAAAAAAATTCTTCTGTAAAAGATTAAATTGTACCACAAACAGATGGTCTATCAACTTTCAGGTAAAGCATTAATATTTTAACGAAAATTAATTATTATGTTAACAAACAAGAATAAAGTTTATTACCTTATTTTTCCATCTGTGTTTACAATCACATCTCTGTCAAAATGATTGTTATGATCAAGAGTTGCCAACAGATTCCTAGCTCTGAAAGCTGATGGCTTATATGAATGTTCTTTGGAGGCATACAATAAAATCAAACTTCTGGAAATTCTCCAGTTCTGCTGTACTTCTGAAACAATGTAAAATAACTAAATAAATAAATTGATTCAGATGCAAAGAACTATTTCAAAATTATAAATCCTAATTAATCTGTTTTGATGAAAATGCCAATGTACAGTAGCATTATACAGGCAGAGAATAATCAACTCATTTCACCCTTACAAATTGTTTTCCTTGTCACCTGAAATGGGGGTAGGGAATGCATTTGTGGGCTAATTTTGAATACATTGAAATACATCTGCTTCCAAGAATGTTTTGCTAGATATATGCCTAGGTGTGATAGAAACATCATTCGGCATCTGCATAAGGGTAAAAGTTGGAGTTTTTTATTCTTCTGACCCATCATTTTCCTCCTGGCCACTTTTTACTTCCAATCTCCAATTTATCCTACTTCTGCAAATGTTTATCTGTCTGTGTATAGCTCAGACCGATATGAATTAGACTGCAAGCAAAAAAGTAAAAATTCTGGAAACAAAATCTGATTCCAACAATGGGCATGTGCACAAAAATCGGGTAAAGCTTGACCCCTCCCTCCCTGTACACATGCATACTTAATTTTTTTACACACACCCCATCTGCGTACATGCAATTGCCCTCCCCATTCTGTAGAACAGCCTATATTTAATCCACACAGAAAAACCCAAGGATTAATAATATTATGTATTTAATATAACAGATAGTCCACCAATGTTGAATGTCTGGTTGCATCAAAATAAATAAGCTGTGTAACTTTAAAACGTTTGTCGATTGACCACTAAAACTCAAACACCAACTGAACCCAGTCAAGCAGGTTACATATTAGACAAATTACTATCGAGGTATATGTGTACATACATAATCAGCAGACCTCCCACCCCATACACAAGCATATGCATTTGGGTAACCCCCCCCCCCTTGCCCTCTCCATGTGTACTAAACGGACAAATCATAACTATGGCCTTAGTGTGGTTTGTATTTATAATACAATGTATTCATATTCTTACAATGATAACCAGTATATCTTCATTTTTTCAATTACGCATCAATACTATATTTAAAGATATATTGTAATTACACATTTTTAACTTGTATGTTCATACACTGCAAAGAAAGCTTTTGTGGGAGCAACTTTCTGGTTTATACACAAATACAATCCACAAATACCAATACAATACTATACATGAATATATATGATTATTTTTTAGTATACTTAACACGAATATTCTCCTTTTTTGTATGTATCACAATTATTTTTGTTAGTATACTTTCTCAAATGGGTTGATAAAACTTTTAGACTTTTCCATCATAACACTTTCCTTCTCCTTAAGTTTTTCAACTTCAGACAAGACTGAATCACTTAAAATAAAATTTTGAAATGTGTAAATACTAATGTTGAACTTGGAAATCTTTAGTTTTGTATCAAAAGAAAGCATTATCATTTATCTTGGTTATTATAATGGGAATGATAATGCTTCAAGAAATAATAATAATAATAATAATAATAATAATAATAATAATAATAATTTATTTAAAGGGGTGACTCATTTAGTCAAAGACTATTCTCACTTGAGACTAACTAAAATACAAACAGCATGATGAGGAACATATCAATAACAAAAATGACATGTGCCAACAATTTACAACAAAAATATTATTCTAAATAAAACAAATCTTATTTTAACAAAATGTACAATCTTTTCCAACTGCAAAATATTAAACTAGTATAGAATGATACATTTCCAGGTGCATCTACCAAAATATTTGTAAACAAGTAAATATACATAAAATTTAATAAAATGTAGTAATACTTACATAGATGTCATGTCTGATTCTGATGTGGTTATATCAGAGACAGCAGGAATTTGTATCCTATGAATTGTTGGCCCAGGTGTAGAAGTTGTGGCCATGTCTTCTTTGACAATCCTCTGTTTCTGATGTTTTCCTTGCACTGGCATTAAATTCATAACTAATATAGCAAGGGAAAATAAATATTTCATTAGACACAAAAATTATATATATTTTACAAATAATAGTGAATGAATGAATGTTAAATTAAAATGAACCGGCCACGGTGGGTCATTACTCACTGTTTTATCTTTCAAAATAAAGTTATTTAATTTTTCCGTGGGGTAAGGAATGATGCCACATCCCCACGGGCGTTTATGCACACATAGTGTGCTATTTAATTTGGTCATGCATAAAATATACTTAACCGTATTGCATTAATTTTAATTACAGCCATCACTATTTACATTATAAATAATTTGTATTTTTAAAAAAAAAACAGTAGTGACTGTTTGCCTCTAAATAGTCTTATGTTTGCGTGCGAAAATGAAGATGATCATTAATACCCACTTTGGTAGCCTCAAAAAAAGCTACTGTATGTTATGTACATGCGGATTTCAGCGATATTGTTGCAGGGCTGTGGCATTTTATTTCAAGCTAAATGGAATAATGCCAGTTTATATAAAATATGTTATTTTAAGAGTTTTGATAAAGAGTTAACAATACAGAAATAAAACAGCGGTATAAAAACTTGACTGTACATTGCAAAATTGAGACTCACCAGTATCCAGCAAGAATTTGGCGACCTCTGGATTATTTTCCAGGCTCAAAGTGAACTTCTCTTTATTCCATCGTTCATGCTGGTCACCAATACATATGCGTGTGCTGCCATAATTTGCCCAAACAACTTTTTTTTCCTCCTCCTTTCAGAATCTAAGTGTTGCTTTCGATCTAGTGGCGGACACGCCATTATTTTTGTAAACACGTGTTTGCACATGGCTAAAATTCTTAATCTTCGGGAGAGGTCAACACAACACATGAATATAGGCGTGGCGAATAGCGAATTTTTGTCTGCAGACAATAATTAAAAATCGCGTATTTTATCACAAAATTACCGATACTAGCCTGATTTCGGCCTCAGTAACATCCTGAATCGTAATTTTTCAACTAAATAAGTAATCACGAACTGAAAAAAGAACAAAATAATTTTATTCGTTTTTACTTAGGTTGTATGCCTTTAAAACACTTTTATGTCCCACACAATTCAAAGGTTATAAAACCACATAACGTTACTAACATATCTCTAATTTGTGACAGATCATTTTATGTTATATTATTACTAAAATCCCCTCTTTCCTATCAAAATATAGCTTTATGTTGTGCGCATTTGATCCTACCCCATATGTCAACGTGAGATGTACAATGAAAATTGTCAGTGCCGGCAACGTCAACGAAACAAACCATATAACGGTTGCATATATAGCAATAATATAAAAAGATAGGTACATGCATGTACCAGCATATATCTTATGATAAGTAGTCTGAAATGTTATTCACCTAATGTTTGGACAACTGCCAAGATGATATGACATGTAAAAGGACTGTGTGATATGCGTGGATTGCATACATGCTTGTTTGCCGTTACCTATACTAGAATGTATCTAGCATATATCAGTGATTGTGATATATAATATATCACTATTTGTTTGATTCATACAGAAATTTATACATTTATCTTTTATCTTCTTCACTTCTTCTAATAGCTCCTTTCTCATCAGTTCCTCGGCTTTCTTGAGCTGGTCCAAACCATTTTGGACATGGGGCCACTCTGTCAAGATATTATCCAGAAAACACTTTACGCTTTCGACAATATCAATCACTTCCTTCAATGTTCCCACTCTGACATAAAGGGGGTTAATGCAGCCTCGTAACGTTTCGGCTTCTTTTTCTAGCATTCTTTCTAAGAGTTCCCTAACTATTTTCAGTCTGTTTGCAATGTCCAGGCTGTTCGTAAACTTCCTTTCATTATATACTTTTTCCACTACATATTCCCCGTCTAATATCCAGCAATAGCCGTGTCTTAAATTGTTGAATAAAGTTGATGCTGTCACCATCTTCTATAGTTATTCCGTGGAATGGCTCTAATTTATTTATTTATTATATGAACTAAGGTCGCATGCGCAACTATGTGCTTTCGCGACCAGTTAATGCCCGAGGGTCGGGCTATTTAATTGGTTGGGACCAAAGGTAACTTTGATTACACTAGGCTGTGTTGTCGCAGTCTCTCAGGCACCCGCGTTAAATGGCAGTCTCGCCTTAGAGTAACATGTTGGGTCACGGCAAAGCAGGAAGGCACCCGGTTTAGGAAAGCTAGTTTGTCAAATTGTGTCACTCTAGTTAAAGACAGAATCCAATCGGTTTGATATCTTATTACTTCTAAAATGAAGTATTAACTATCTGTGTAATTAGTGAATGGCCAAATAGTTTAGTTGTACTTTACATCAGTGTGAGAATAGGCCGAGCATGAAATCAAGATTTCCAACATCTAATCAGAACCCGTGTTACGTGAAAGTAGATAAAGTCCAATGGATCAGCCATCAGCCGTCGACAATCAGGTTAGCCATGTTCTGTTTCTCCATATTTCTGGATGTTGCCATTGTTTACGCTTCAATCGCCCGGGTCGCACTTATTTCTAATCTATTCCAGTTTTACTATGGACAGAAAAAAATCTCAATAATGTGTAAGCCACTTGTGCAATTATATCAAATCCATATAGTCACAGAATTTTTCATCTTTCCTATCAATAAATATTTCTAATACATAGTGTACATGTTGTAGGTCCGAATATTTCTAATGGCAGCCACTTGAGTATATATATCTTAAGCACGGACGTGAAGAAAAACATCCCGTTCACTCACTTTTCATATTATATGATAGTCAAAAAACATACAATCTATCATAAGCAGCCAACATAAGCCACATAATTTACTATCCAATATCACACTACACCATCCACACGCACACACACAGACACACGGGGAAGCAGCCAAAACAAACCACATAATTTACTATCCACTATCACACCATCTATCATCCACACACACACACACGTGGAAGTAGCCAACACTAACCACATAATTTACTATCCAATATTACACCATCTACCATCCACACACACACACACACACACACGGGGAAGCAGCCAAAACAAACCACATAATGTACTATCCAATATCACGCCATCTACTATCCACACACACACACACACACACACACACACACACACACACACACACACACGGGGAAGCAGCTAAAACAAACCACATAATTTACTATCCAATATCATGGCAACTTGAACAGTCTCTTTCCAAGACATTTTGTTAGCCCTGAGAAGGGCTGTTTTTTTTTAAAACTTTTTTTTTTAAACTTCTAAATACACCAGGCTAATGTTGGCACCTCCCAAGTCTAGCCCCGCACACACATCTCCTACTTCAATCATTCTCCCAATTTACTCTTGTTATTGGGAGCGCAGAGGGAGAATGAGAAGTCAGATACTTGCTACAGCTACACATACACCAATAACAAGAAGTTACAATAGTAAGTACAACAAATCTTCCAGCAACAACACTATCAATAGTGGCATCAGATACAAGTAGTATACCATCTACTAGTACCACAACGAAATAACTCATTACTCCGTGGTGATTATACGTATCCAATGAAGCGAATATATGTTGTAATGTTTCATTTAAAATAAATGAATAGTGTTTTTTTACGATTTTGTATGCATATGATCTACTGAAGCTATCGGCAAAGAATGGGGAGAGGTTGGTCGTATTTTGTCTAGGAACAGTCTTCGTAACAAACGTTACTTAACCTATATTGAATAATGTTCCTCAGTTTTTCTAATCACACTGTGCTATGTCCTTTGCACTTCCTCGGAAGAATGTCCCTGAACTTCCATATAAATAGGAGAGAGAGAGAGAGAAAGAGGGAGAGAGAGAGAGAGAACGACGGCTGCATAGCAAAAAGGGAAATACAAAAAAACAAACATTACCTAAATTTGAACCGGCCAGAAATTATTTAAAGCAAATGAAAGTCACTTTTTTAATGTACCGCGCGATTTACATACAAAGAAAATTTTAATATCTTAATGGAAACTATTTTTGATATTTTTACTTTAATAAAAAATATGGGTCGGAATTGAATGAAATGTTTGGCCAACATTTATAACAAAGTTGATAACATATATGCTTACTTTTTAAAAACTATTTTTACGTTGTATTTGTCACACGATGTTGAAGTTTGAAAGTATTTGGACGGATGTAATTGTTGTTCTTAATCAAATTCCGTCTAGCCTCCATAGTAATACACATATCTAAAGGAAGTAACGTGGTTCATTACCAAAACTAAATAAAGGTCTTCACACTACCTCTTGGCGAACATGACAGGTTCAATTATACTGATCTTTTTCATTTTGCTTGCATAGGCCATATTGTATAACCTTCTATGTTGAGTGTTGAGAATTTGAGTCCATACTGATGGTAAATGCAATACATTTGTTTCATCTTCAATAAGAATTGTTTCTGTTTAGCATTATGTTCAGTAATAAAGTATGTCAAATATAGGCTTGACTAAACTATTATGATTTCTACAGATTGTAAACATCCATACTGGTATAAACTGCACATCCTTGTAACGGTAACCTACAACATTGTAACTCATCTCATGTCAAAACGATCGTTTTTCTACGGGGAGCCTTTACATAGTTGTATCAACGAGATCGGCTTTGATAACAGTGCTCGTACAGGTAGGCATTATGAAAATAGATTTGCATTGTAGGTTGACTGGTTTAGAATATGTGACTAAATTTACTTAAAATTGCAAGTGCAAGAGAAGAACATATTGAAGAGGAAAATGAGTAGGACTTTCGGAATAACATCTATATGCATCTCAAAGGGAAATGATCGGTCTATCGATCGAAAGTGACTTAATCAGGTAATAGAGAATCAGGTATTGTTTTCGAATTGTGACGTTTAAAATACAGTTCAAACGACCATTAAACATTGTCAGGTGCATAATATTGATGAACTAAATAAAATAGTTGCCCACTTCTCTAGTAGAGTGGACCTGTCCATCGATATGAGAAACAATAGGTTTTTTATTATTAGGAATTGTAACGTAGATTTAACAATTGTTCAGTCATATCGCTACGATGTCTGCAGTGAGGCATTTTTATGGTGATGTCTATCACTGGGGCATCATGCCGCAGACATGAAGCATTATGTTCCACCCAGTCACATTATCCTAAAACCAGGCCGACCAGTACTAACAGTTACCTTTTAATGTTAAGCGCCAAGCGAGGAAGCTGTTAGTACCATTTTTGTAAGTCTTTGTTATGACTCGGCCGGGGATCGAACCGACGACCTCCCACTGCCGCGGCGGACCCTATAATCACTAGGCCACCGCAGCGGTTCGAGAAACAAACGACATCAAAACTTAAGATAAAATGCCTAAAATATAGCAGCTTTATTCATCAATTTATAATTTCTATGACGCTTAGTGACGGTTGTGCATTTCGATCTTTCTGTACTACACAGCAGTTGTGTCTTTGCCTCTGAGAGTCTATGTTATTTTTAGATAAGATTCCATTTAATTATGTACATTTTATAACTTTCGGAGTTAATCAGTTTCGTCGCGGTGGTAAGTGTATGTTAACCTCATTATCGCCGAACTTAACAAACACCATATTATTGGGCTCATGGTTAGAAGTCATAGAAGGCAAAACATTTGTGCTTGGTTCCAGGAAAGCTCAATGTTGACAACTCCCTTTCAGGAGTACCTATCTCAGTTAATCGAATAAAGGTTCTGAAACCGTTTCTATTTATCACGCAGGTGATACAGTTGCATTTATATATTTATAGGGTTGAGTCCTGCTTAAAACACTTTTATGTCCCACGCAATTCAAAGGTTATGAAACCACATAACGTTTCTAATATATCTCTAATTTGTGACAGATCATGCTATGTTATATTATTATTATTATTATTATTATTATTATTATAATTCCGCTCATTCCTATCAAAATATAGCTTTCTATTGTGCGGATTTGATCCTATCCCATATGTCATCTTGAGATGTGCAGTGAAAATTGTCCGTGCCGACAGTGTCAACGAAACAAACCATATAACGGTTGCATATATAACAATAAGATCAAAACATAGGTACATGCATGTACCCGTATATATCTTATCTATTATGATAAGTAGTTTGAATCTTTGGACATCTGCCAAAAATATATGACATATAAGGGGCTTGTTTGTCATTACCTAGGGTATACTGGACTTTAGTTTTTATCAGAGCAGCACTATACCATTAGAAGATATAAATTAGCTAAGCTATCACAATGTAAACTAAACGGACATTTACCTATTCTGTACATAAGGCAGTGGATGACTTTTCTTCCTATACAAAAGTGAATTTGACATTCGAATATGAACGGAGCATGATTTTGGTATGTAATATATAACTATTTGGTTTGATTCATGCAGAAATTAACATTTGCTAGCATTGATGGTTTTACATTAAACTGTAATTTGGTACAGAGGTAATAAACACGCTTTCAAAATCACCCTGACATAGTAAATCTGTATAACGTATTCTTATTTTGTTGTTGTAGGGTTTAATGTCATTTTTCAGCACAAGATAGGCTATATATGGCTGCCAGTATTAATGGTGGATTAAGAACCCGGCAAACCCCGGAAAGAACCACCGACCCACAATAAGCTACTGGAAAACTTTCTCACATACCAAATTGGCCGAATCTGACACTTGAATCCACGCATACAGATGAGAGATGGCAGTGATTCGTAACAGAGAGCGCTTTAGACGACTCCGTGAGTCGGGGCCCCTTCTTATTTTGTGGCTATTGCAGTAAATAGTAAACTGAATACATGTATATGGTACACACGGGAATGTTATTTATATTAAATTGCTCATATGAAGTCATATTGACTTTTGGAAAGAGCGTTCAATCTAAAGAATTATCTTATTGTCATTAATGTATGAAAGCAATTGACCTATTAATATTACTTTGATATTGCACAATTTTATATTTATACCTGCTATAACATAAAGATAATTTTTTAAATATATTTTCAAAGCACAAAATTAGTGTTTATGAAATCAGCATAACTCAGCAGCATTTATTCAGTGTAAATCACACTAATGTGAGTTCTCTCTCTCTCTCTCTCTCTCTCTCTCTCTCTCTCTCTCTCTCTCTCTCCTTACCTTGTCTAACATCATTGGTGGGAGAATGTAACATGCACTTTTCCCATACCCCGTGGGAAGGACGGCAAATGTGTCACTTCCATCAATAAGTGATTTTATTATCTCATACTGTTTTTCTTTAATTTTAAAATTATATCCATTTTCAAGCAGTATCTCATTGGCAAGAGATTCCATGTCTTTACCTGCTATGTTGCAATATAAATCTTTGAGGAAAGAAGACAATAAACTTGAAACTAGTAATTCTGCCGCACTAGGTCCACCTTTAAATTTAGAATGAATGGCTATTCTTTTAAGTCCTTTATTTTTTTTCTGAAACTCTGTGCCGCAGCAGGAACACTCCATCATAATAAAATTATTTTCCAATGACTGAATGTTTATGAAGCAAACACTCGAAAATAGTGAATGAAAGTCACGCAATGTCTAGAATAACATGAAAGAACATTTGCTTTTCAACACATTAATTGAGACGACAACCAACCGGAAACGTGTCTTTGTCGCATCGTCCTGGAAAGAGGCAGATTGATCACGCTGAAACCATACGACAACGCGGGTTTGTTGTTATCACGTGACTATTTGACCTGTGACGTATTATGCATATCGGCTGCGAGATTTGGCTAGTCACGTGACTAGCAATGCAAAATGGTGAGAACGAGGTCAAAATTCATCAACGCTGTTATTTCGTCTCGTCCGACAACGGATTAAATACACAATCAGTGTTATACTTGTAATTTCTGAGAAGATAAATGATTTCCCTATCGATTTAATGTAAGTATGGCCCAATATAATATCATTAAAATTGTCTAGGCCTGTCAGTAGGCGAGTACCCCATGCCGACACCAGCTGGTGTCGGCGAATTCCAAAATTTTGATAGGGGATGCGCTCTGACCCTACACCCCAACATAAAAAACCAAATATAAAAAATGGGGTGGCAAGGGTCAGAGGAAACTCGGACTAAATACTACCGTACACCCACCCGCCCAACTCTTTTCAGAAATGGATCATCCATCCACGTAAGTTATATCAATGTCCACATACTGCGTAGGAGAAATTATATGGAGTCACTAAGGAAAGCGGGTGTGTTGCTGTTTGAATTTCTAATGTATAGTGGCCGCCTGGATAATTTTTCCTTGGGCCCAGAAATGATGTTGACAACACTGGTTCTATCTGATGTCATTCGTACTCGTATCTAATTTTCTGTTTATGGTGGTTTATGATATATTCGCTCATGGTTTTCCAACACTCTGTATCTATAAACGGTGTACAGTTGTCAGATCTTTACTAATTTATCTGAGTCTATCATCACGACCATAACTATGTGAATGTTGCCCTACGTTGATTGCGCTTGTGATAAATATTGGCATAGAAAAATCCCTTTTCGAGTTTTGGAAAGAGGCCTAATAAAGGCGAACACTATAGACTGGCCAACCGAGTCACCTAAGACAAATAGATAATGGAGTATCTAAACAGTATATGCCCATTAAGTATCTAGATAAAGCGAACTCCACCTCTCACATGCTCATTGTGCTCGTTTTTACATAGCTAATATCATTAATTTAGATGAAAGATATATTGATACGTTAATGATATTTGTTATCTGAAGTACACAGGGTTTCAGCCTCCCTAGATGTTAACCAAACCAGATTCAATTACAATGAGCTGATACATTGTGTTTGTATGTCGTATAAATTACAATGAATTAGAGTCAATAATTTAACTCCATAAATTGCTGGCAACTGGGGAACGTTGCCTCTTCATTCACACAATGAATGTTCAAAGTACACTAAGTATATTTCTCACCGATTACATTTGTTTTCTTCTATTTCTTCCGATTTATCTTTTATGAAACAGTTATATGAATTATTCTGATTTCGTTCGTAAAGGTTCTAACTGCATGTATGCAGTAGATATAATTATTGGTGAAATTGACACTTTCAGGATATTAGTCAATTATATCAATTGGTCGACCTCTAGACTTCTTATTACATTTGCGTGTTTCCCACGTTTACCCTGAAACAATATGCCGACCCAGGAAAACAAAACATATATACCTTGAATTGGCGATTCAAGGAAGATCTACCAGTCTCGAGGTACCTTATTTGACTCAGAGCCTCTCAATAGATAAATAATGAAACTTATGCGATTTCCTAGTCGAGCTTACAATCGTGATATATATTTTGTGAATATCCTTATCTACCCTTAGTTGATTATATTTAGTCCAAATAAGCTGGAAATCATTTTGTAACAGGCGACTCATGGAAGCAGAAGCCACGTTAGATCAGTGGTTTTCTTGCCATCCTCGCTACTGAAAGGTCTCTGTTTGTACTAATATCACTGGTATTCCCTGGATCTATGATATGGTGTGTTCTTGGGCAGAACACTTTATTCAAATTACCACGGCGATAAATAAACTACTTGTATCGATGTGCCCTAATAACGTTATACACGTTTCAATGTATCTCGGTGCCACTTGTTCACTTCATCTTACTTAAATTACTGGGCCCGATTGGTTAGTGGTTAAGAAGAACACATATTTTACCGTATGTATTCTCTCTTATACAAACAGTTCGGTGATGATTATAGGACAATACAAGGGCAGTTGAAGAAGATATTCTGTCATTATGGTACGTTGACAAATTCGGTTAATGTATATACATGCAAGCTAATATCAATAACTATTGAATTACAGGTTATTTAAAACTTGTTTTGATATCGAGAATATTTATTTTTCATTTAAAAGAACTATACATCTAAATTTTAATTAAGTTTAGACCAGCAAATCATCGGTGTCCCGTTGAAACTAATAGGTGAACAAATGTTTGCTTTAACCAAAGATATTGCACACGCTGTCAGTCGCAAAGTCCAGGAAGCGAATATATTCTCTCATGTTCCTATTTTCACGACTATCGACATAACTTTATACCTCAACGTTTACTCTTCCTGGACTAACTATTTTAAACGTAATCAAATCAAATAACTTACTAATCTTAAAATACTAATTTAAGCGTTAAAGACTGTTGTAGCCTGTTACATCCGGGCTAAAAAAGTGCATTCTCCTCTTGACAGATAACAACAAATCCTTCACCTGTACACAATTTTTTTGGAATATCGATAATGAACTTATCTGACGTTTCTGTAACAAATCTTCGACCGCTGCATGCAACAAGGAAGATACACGTATTATCGTGTTCAGGACGATCACATTAACACATACGGTTGTATCAGATTACTTATGATCATAAAACTGATCAACAGCGCGGTTGTTGATTTTACCTTCCCAATGTTAATCTGAACAGCTTTTGCAGACGTTACTAATGACTCAAGCTCATTTTAAATGTAATACAAGTAAATGCATAGCGGTAAAATATGTTTATGTGACAACAAAACAAAAGAAACTTACTTCTTCCAAAATAAAAACAATTATAATTAATATATAATATTGAATCGTTTACCGCATTTCATCAAAGCTTGTGAGGACAATGAAGAAAATAATTCAGCAAAATGTGATAGCAAAAACTCTGCTTTGCATTGGATATGCCAATGGTTTGAGGTAGTTTGTATTAAAGTCTTGAAATGAGTTGAATTTCTTTATGATTACTCTTGTCTGTAGAGTAAATGATAATTCTTATGACTTTTACAAGGATACATTATCATGTATTTACATTTAAGATGACCGATATTCTGCAAAGCACTGACAGATATTACTTAATGAAGACCGTATTTAGTTCTTCTGGCTGACTTCCAGTTTAAGTTTATGACTGCTCATTATACTTTAATGACAAACATCACTTGGGACAGACATTGTATAATAATGAACAAAACATGTGAAGATGTGCAATTCTGTGTTGATCACGTGACTAGTTTCAATGCTAGGACATTTGAGTCAGGATCATATATGACTAATTACGTTTAGAGAATTTGAAATGCTACTTCTTGTTGCTGTTTGAAGAGACATGGGTATACAATTTTCTTCCGAATGACGTACTATGAATAGGTTGTATAGAGGTCAGTCTATTTTACCAATACTATAGCTTAATGTCTATTAGAAAACATGTACTTGTGCCATACCTGCAAAAGACAATAAACTATTAGGCACGCTATCAAGAAAGCTAATTCTAACATGAATTCTAACAATAATTCTAACCTGAAGTGTTTAAGTCATGTTTGCGACTTGTAATGGGTCACTTGTGTATGCATATAACAAGTTTCCCGTTAATCCAGCAAAACGTTAATCCATGAAAACCCTGGAAGGAACCACCAATGTACAATAACCTATTTGCAAGCTTTCTCACATACCCACATTGGCCGAACCTAAGACGCGAACCCAAGCAAACAGAGTCGAGATCTTTATAATCTTTACTGTAGTCAAGTTACATCAGCAATTGCAACATCATATGATACTATCTCTTACTACTAATATGCAGACACTTAAAATACAATCAGCTTATTATTGACTGATATTACAGTTATTATTACCACTTCTACATCGCAACAGTGGTCAGATAACGGTACTATTTTATGCTAGAGATTCCTTCCCGGCTAAGTCCATTCATTGCTAACATAATGACCAATTTATACAAGTCAGATGCCTGCTACAGCTACACATACACCAATAACTAGAAGTTACAACAGTAAGTACAACAAATCTTCCAGCCACAACACTATCAATAGTGACATCAGGTACACTAGTACCATCTACTAGTACCACGGCGAAAGAACTTATTACTCCGTGGTGATTGTAGAACTCATTACTCCGTGGTGATTGTAGACCTCACTCATTACACCGTGGTGATTGTAGAACTCATGACTCCGTGGTGATTATAGAACTCATAACTCCGTGGTGATTGTAGACCTCATTCATTACTCCGTGGTGATTGTAGAACTCATTAATCCGTGGTGATTGTAGAACTCATTACTCCGTGGTGATTGTACGTATCCAATAAAGCGAATAGCTGATGTTGTGCGCAATTCAAAATAAATGAATAGTGTTTTTAAAATCCTGTATGCATATAATCTATTAAAGCTATCGGCAAAGGATGGGGAGAGGTTGGGCGTATTTTTTGTAGGAACAGTCTTCGTAATAATGACCACAAACGTTATTTAATCTATATTGAATAATGTTCCTCAGTTTTTCTAATCACACTGTGCTATGTCCAATGCAATTCCTTGGAAGACTCTCAGTGAACTGCCATGTAAATATAAAAAGTTTCAAGGAAAGGACAAAATACATAAAAAACGAGGAGAGAGAGAGAGAGAGAGAGAGAGAGAGAGAGAGAGAGAGAGAGAGAGAGAGAGAGAGAGAGAGAGAACGACGGATGCATAGCGAAAAGGGAAATACAAAATACAACTAACATTACCTAAATTTGAACCGGCCAGAAATTATTTAAAGCAAATGAAAGTCGCCTATCTAATGTACCGCGCGATTTACATACAAAGAAAATGTTAATAACTTAATGGAAACTATTTTTGATATTTTTACTTTCATAAAAGAAAAGAGTTGGAATCGGATGAAATGTTTCGTAAACATTTATAACAAAGTTGATAACATATATGCTTACATTTTAAAAACTAATTTTACGTTGTATTATTCACACGATGTTGAAGTTTCAAAGTATCTGGACGGATGTAATTGTTGTTCTTAATCAAATTCCGTCTAACCTCCATAGTAATAAATATACCTAACGAAGTACCGTGATTCATTACCAAAAATAAATGCAGGTCTTCACACTACTTCTTGGTGAACATGACAGGTTCAACTATACTGATCTTTTTCATTTTGCTTGTATAGGCCATATTGTATAACCTTCTATGTTGAGTGTTGAGAATTTGAGTCCATACTGATGGTAAATGCAATACATTTGTTTCATCTTCAATAAGAATTGTCTTGGCTTGGCCGTATAATATAGCATCACACAATTGTAAGAAACGTACTTAAGACTTCAACATTTACCTTTATGTATTTGTAACGGGCAATTCCACTATTAAAGGAGCAAATAATAACGTTATGATATTGTATAAATGACAGGATGATGGAGACAATGTTATAATAATACGAGGTGCTTACTAAGCATTATGTTCGGTAATAATGTATGTCAAATATAGGCTTGACTAAACTATTATGATTTCTACAGATTGTAAACATTCATACTGGTATATACTGCACATCATTGTAACGGTAACCTACAAAACATTGTAACTCATCTCATGTCAAAACGATCGTTTTTCTACCGAGAGCCTTTACATAGTTGTATTAATGAGAGCGGGTTTGATAAAAGTACTCGTAAAGGTAGGCATTATGAAAATAGATTTGCACTGTAGGTTGACTGGTTTAGAATATGTGACTAAACTTACTTCAAATTGCAAGTGCAAGAGAAGAACATATTAAATAGGAAATTGGGTGGGACTTTCTTAATAACATCTATATGCATCTCAAAGGGAAACGATCGGCCTATCGATCGAAAGTGACTTGATCAGGTAATAAAGAATCAGGTATAGTTTTCGAATTGTGACGTTTAAAGTACAGTTCAAGCGACTATTAAACATTGTCAGGTGCATAATATTTATGAACTAAATACAATATTTGGTCACTTCTCTAGTAGAGTGGACCTGTCCATTGATATGAGAAACAATAGATTGTTTGTTTGTTTGTTTGATTAGGAATTGTAACGTAGATTTAACAATTGTTCAGTCATATCGCTACGATGTCTGCTGTCAGGCGGTTTAAAGTCACGCCTAGCACTGGGACATTATGCCGCAGACATGTAGAATTATGTCCCACCCAGTCACATTATCCTAAAGCCAGGCCGACCAGTACTAACACTAACCTCTTAATATTGAACGCCAAGCAAGGAAGCTCTTAGTACCATTTATGTAAATCTTTATTATGACTCGGCCGGGGATCGAACCGACGACCTCCCGCTCCCGCGGCGGACGCTTTAATTACTAAGTCACCGGAGCCGTCCGAGAAACAAACGACATCAAAACTAAATATAAAATGCCTAAAATATAGCAGCTTTATTCATCAATTTATAATTTCTTAGACGTTTATTGGACGTGACAGTTTTGCACTACGATCTTTATGTACTTCACAGCAGTTGTGTATTTATCTCTGATAATCTATGTTATTTTCAGATAATGTTTCATTTAATTATGTACATTTAATAACTTTCGTAGTTAATCAGTTTCGTCGCGGTGGTAAGTGTATGTTAACCTCATTAACGCCGAAATTAACAAACACTATATTATTGGGCTTATGGTTAGTTAGTCGCTTCAAGTCATAGAAGGCAAAACATTTGTGCCTGAGTAGTATAGGGGGCCCCGGGACCTGGACCACTTTTTCCCAGGAACCCCAGGATCATTTAAATACCTCTTATGGGAAAACAAATAAAAACTGAAGCTATTATTTTAGAGCCTAATTTAAGCAAAAAGAGGGGGTACTAGAAGGCCTTATTTCATTAAAATAACTCCTCTATCAAAAACTTAAACAAAAAGATGGAGCCATTGTTCGATGAAATAACGCTTCTACAAGCATAATTTTCTAAATTAACCCGATTTTAATGAAATAACGCTTAAAATGCTGGACCACCTAGTTTTTTATTTTTAGTCTCAGATCAATGAAATAACACTTTCATGGAAAACCAAAAAGGGGTACTAGGTTAGCCTTTATTCGCTGAAATAAGGCTCGTAAGGCAGCCATTATAGGTGGTGGTTTAGTCCTTATTCAGAGAAATAATTCTTCTACAAGCATAATTTAGGAAACTAGTACGTTTTTGATGAAATAACGCTTAATACATGCTGGACCATATGTTTTTTTATTTTTAGTCTCAGATCAACGAAATAATACTTTCATGGAAAACCAAAAAGGGTTACTAGGTTGGTCTTTATTCAACGAAATAAGGCTTGCAAAACAGCCGCTGGATTCAAAGAAATAACGCTTCTGCGAACATAATTTAAAAAAATAGTGTTTTTAGTCTCAGAACAGCAAAACTAAATTAAAATCATTACTGGGTGCTTCTAGGCTTATAATTAGCCAGAAATTCTTCCTCGGTTGGAGGTTTTTCAGATAGAATCCGGTCCGTTTTCCTATTGTTGTAATAGACCAATAAAGCTCGATAGGCTTTTCTTCCACACTTATCACAAATATGAATTTTACCTCGCACCCCCACGCCACACTTAATACACGGAGTGGTACCCGAGTTAGGACTTTTTCGCAGCAGAAAAGCATGAACTCCACAATAATCACCGTAACATTTTTTACCACACTGCTCGCTAGTATTTTTCAAAACCCAAGTGCACGACGTTAAATTATACGCCCATGAAACCCCCATGTGGCATATTTTCACACATTGCACCACCATATAAATTATTCATATCGAGATATAAGATGTAAACGCTAGATTGGTCGGCATTATAATCAGTGAGGTATTTATTGTTTGCGCGAGCATACTTTTTTGTAATGACGATGATACCGCCACGAATTGCCTTCTCGATAAATAAATACATATCTTTACTTTTCATCGGTGCATTGTAAAAGCGCTTCAGCAATAAAAAATTTCAGCTGGAGATGTCTGGAGGTAACGGAATGTTAATAGATACTTTAGTCAATATGAGAACTCAGATTAATAAATCCAACACTGCATTGCAAAGTGTGGGAAGTGTCAGTAACATTTCATAACGTATATGTATCAATGCCGTTGAATACAGCAAGAATATTACAGTTATCTCTGATCACTTTTGGAATTTGAGTAGAGTTTGGTAGCGCTGTTTTAGTTACCGAAAAAAATAATCAATCGTCGTCAGATTCCTGATAGGTCTCTTGCATCCTTTTCTCACGCCGTATTCTATGCTCTTCGCGTTTACGCCTGTTATCCTCGTCTACGGCATCCCAGTCAATCATCAAGTAGTATTTTTCAACACCTGTGGTTAATATATTAACTGGCTCGGTGTGATTTTCCACTTGTTTTTTGTTATTATACTTCAAACAGTCATCAATGATCTCATCGAAAAGATTTCTACCGCGATGATATAATAACCATTCAAATTCACAAAAATTACAATCACTCCGACGATTGAGAAAGCACCAAACTGCGCTTATGCTAACGATAGTTTTTCCGTGTTGTACACAATTGTAATAATTATCCGGATCATTTTTTTTTAAAAATACTCGTTATCCGCGTCATCATCACCATTACCGTAGATGAATTTGACATCAAGCATTTGATAACACATTTCATCGGATGGAAACACCGCAATCCTTCTTCGTGTTAAATTGTATGCCAATTTTTTATTGTTGAGCTCTTTAATCGTGAAATACTCTCCGCCTTCTGTGTAAAATCCCTCATTCATTTTGTTACTATTTTGGTGGTTCAATTTTCTCATTACAAATTTTTGTTGATAAATATCATCATGGGGGTTAGTCGCTCTGCCGCGGCACACTTTTTTTGTTGTTGTTGTTGTTGAAAAAAAAATATCTTTTTCATTGTATAAAATAATGCCTCCTCGTAGAATATTAACCCGTGATGACATCAACACGATTAAACAACTACGAAATAAGGTCTGTGTCTCAGAAATTGCCGACCGGTATAAAATCAGTTATCAGCGGATTTATAAAATATGGAAATCAGATGAAAATGAAATTGGAAATATTAGCGCTGATGGCGTAAATGATGTGTCTGTAGAGTGGCTTATTGATGCTGAAGTTGAGAATGAAATATCGCAAATGCTAGATGGAAATGGTTGCCAGCGTGTTGATGTCGTCGGTGATAGCATCGTTGATAAAGAAATGGTTCGCCAATTACATGTGCAAGTGGCCAACTTGACCAACCAAAGTAAGTCGTTACGGGAAAAACTAACAACGCTTCGACGGCAACAACAACAACAACAACAACGACAACAACAACAATCTGACAATGACTTGTTAAACGACCTACAATACCAGCTAGAGATTGCACAACAGCGACGCAGCGATGCAGTTCGGGAACGTGGAAAACTTATGACTGAGCTCAGTGATGTGCGATGTGATTCTGAAACTCTCCATTCTACGCTGACTAATAAATACAATCAACTGCTACAACAGCATAATGAGATTGCTGCAGAAGTACGCGAACCACCGAGAAAGAAAAAGCATAAGCGAAAACATAAAGTGCGTGAAAATAACTCGTGGAAGAGATACTTACATGAAGAAGACAGCAAATTAATAGAAGAAATCAGTGAGGCACTCAACGATAAAGATAAGTAGACCTGAAGACTAATCTCACTGCCGATTACACGTTTGCGTTGTAGTCGAACGATTTTCTGAAATAATCTCATTTGCAGCCTGCTGGTCAGTGATGGTAGAAAATTTTTTTTTTCGTTCTTATTGCTGTTGTTTGAGTTTTTCTTGAAGGCGAAATCGTGCTGTTTTATTTCTATCTGTTAGGATTTTCATAATCATTTTACTTCCCGGTTGTGGCATTTTGCTGTAAAACTTAAATTTATCACCATGCTGTTTGACTCTAATATTACCCATGGGTGGATTACTCTTGAGGATTGCTTTTGCACGATCGGGTGAGTCGATGTTATAATACATATAATAACCATTTGTTTTGTTTTTAATTAATGCTGTTATTGAGAGTGCCATACATCTTTCAGCTTCTTTAATCCAACGACATGATGTTGTGACTCGCCAAAAACTCTTCAACGGTTGGTGGTGTTGTTCTCTGATAGTATTTCGGAGATCTTTTGTTGCAATAACCGATTAATGATCTGTATTGTTTTCCTCCGCAGCCTCCACATATTTGGTAAGGTCCTTTAACACATCGCTGACATACCAAACAAGGACGTGGACCAGCTTGCGGATTCACCCTAATCGCATGAGCGTGTATTCCGCAGTAATCACTGAAGCAGCTTTTCCCACAGAGCGCTCTAGAACCAACCGGCAGCCATTTGCAAGTATATGGTGCTGGAATAAAACCCATAATGCAATTAAATAGAATCTAATTGAAAAATAAATGATGTTTGACTCATGCGGAGATTACCCCGTGGATCTGGGCGAGTCAATGCTGTAGTGGTCTAGCGCAAGTGTATTCACTCCGTCGATACAGTATCGTTTGTCATCAAAATTATTTAATCCTGTTTTAGTTATGCGGTCGGTAAATACATTATGGTGATGCGAACGAAATCCATATGTGGTTATAGTTGGTAATTTAATCCCTGGTGTTCTTGATAGCGCGGCTAAGTAGTCAGGAAATTTTAACTGTTTTTTCACATAATTGTTATTGATTCCTTTTGCTTTCTTTGATTCATTGTTTGTGTCTGTGAGTACTGCATACATCTTTGATCGAAGACCAACAAACTCTTTTACAGGTGAAAACGCGAATTCATCTTTCATTTTCCCGATAACTTTTTTGTTTGTGTTGTCATTGAAAACCCCTTTCACGTCTGATAAATCGAACAGGTCTTTGTGTGCGTAGATATCTTTGTATGCATCAGCGGTTGGAATTTCATAAACCAGCGAATCGGTATCTGTAAACAACAATGATGCATTTGGCCACACCACGCTGGTAAAACCATAATGAAATTGATACATCGTTTTTGATATTTCTAACACAGCTGAACCAACATAGACGGGCTTATCATGATGTAACTGAGTCTGAATGGTTGTTATCAACGATAACAAATCCGTTATTTTTTACTACTCACGAAGGTGTTTACGCGTGTTAATTTATCTCGTCGGTCTTTATTGTTAACTATTTCAATATTAACTCGTTTTCGAATATTTTCCATGGTCTTCCCGAATACAGAACTGTTCATCAGCTTGAAGAAATCTTTCTCGAAATCTGTAACAGCTGCTGCTCTTCTAGTCGTATTTCCGTCTATGTAGGGCTTCATCCATTTGGAATGATTGAATTGTAACACTTATGAACACGCTTTAAAACTGGACCAGCATCTACTGCCTGTTTGAGTATTGCGATGTGACAGATATAATTGCGTTTGTTAAACAGACTAGGTACTAATTTTGCTATTGGTGTGTATTTCGTCGTTCTAAGTGCAAGCTGCTGCTGTGATAGCATATCATCAGTGATAATCATCTTTGTTGTCAGAAACGGGTAGTTGTTATGCGCATCATGAAGATGCTTCATATAATCAATATCAACCTCGACATATTAACCAATATGGTCGTCAATAGGATTAAATTTAACCAGCTCGAGATCTTTCCCAAGCTGCCAATTGGATGCAGCTGTTAGAAATTCTTCTGGGGTGATCCATTTGAAACCCCCATGTGGCATATTTTCACACATTGCACCACCATATAAATTATTCATATCGAGATATAAGATGTAAACGCTAGATTGGTTGGCATTATAATCAGTGAGGTATTTATTGTTTGCGCGAGCATACTTTTTTGTAATGACGCTGATACCGCCACGAATTGCCTTCTCGATAAATAAATATATATCTTTATCGGTTAACAATTCGAGTTGGATTCTCGTTGATTTCAATAATGCATCCCATGACAACCCTGGAGCTGAATAATAATGTGCAGGGTTTAATCCGTAATTGTGCAACGACGTGATTCTGAAATTCTCGAAAATATCTGATAACAGCAACACGTCCACGGTGAGATATAAGTCATGATAATCACCAAACTTTTTACACTGAAATAGATTCCATGTTGTTGTTGCGCGTTGGTATTCTTCGTCAGTGATGCCGCTGTTAGTCAGCGAAGAATAGAATTCACTCTTATCAGGTAGTGATGTTTCTAGAAAATCGTGTTGGTCCATTGAAATACTCATACGGGAATATACCTTTCAGTGTTATATATTTCAACGCTGATTGATCAAAATACTTATCTGTGATTGAAAAGTTGCTACAATTCTTCGCTAATTGTTCCAGCGATGTGTTCATGAACTGGATACTATCGATGAATCTCAATTTTCCAACCGTGATAGACATCAACCTTTCGGTGTTATTAGGAATACATTTCAGCGTAACCTTGTTGTCGGAAGAATATTTACCAATCTCAGGGTGTCCTAACGCGCGGAGAATAAAATGGCCATCATACCCTCGAAGATTGTAAAATACTACCGGATAGAATTTCTGAAATTGTCTACAACGACTGTGAACACGCCAATGTACCTTTTTGTTATCACATTAAAGAATGGTACTGATGGATTTTTATCAGTAAACGCTTTCTTACAACAATAACAGATTGTACTCTTCTGATAGGATTCTATCTTTTTAAATCTCATTTCCTCAAACGATAGTAACGCCTCAATTCTTGTTCAGCATATGAACTTCTGGTGGGGTGTCATTGTTATTGCTAATTCGGTACAACGGAGACAGTTTTGAAAACGAGTCCTCAACACAAATGGTATTTATACGGTAACTCGCTGGAACATGTTTCTGTGTTGATAATGTTTTACAATTATACGATTGTGTTGATGATCCTGCCAAAGATTCGCATACACATTTGGAATCAATGACTGGTTGAATAAAGGATTCAAAATCCCCTATGAACACAAAAGGGAGTCTCTGAGTCCGTTCATACTTATTAAATCGGCATGTGTTATTGTGGGCGTTCGGCATGGTTACCGCTTTAACCTCAAAACAATACTTGTTGTGTTCGATTAATCCCTGTTATGTGGTAAATCCACAGAGGCAACTGTAACACAAATAGACTTTCGATTTAAACCCTGACATTGTAGAACTCAACAACGCGGATAAATTCTTTATCCATACATAGTGGTCATTATACCACAACAAGTTAATCGCTAAATTGTCTGTGACGTGCTTGCTAGCAGTGGAAATCAGATATGGGAAAACCCGCAGCTGTTCATCTAATGAAAACACATTGATACCTGAGCGGAATAAAGTTGGATTTTGTTGCTCGATTTTAGAAATCTGTTTGACCGGGACTGGATAATTAATTCCGGTCATGCTGATTCGACATTGATACGGCTTATAGTTGCTGACTCCATCTACGTGATCAGGCGCTGGAAACAACGCAGATAATAGCGCCCACATGGCACATTTATTATCAGCGTTCTTCACGTTTATGCATGATTTTGTTGCAGCGATATTAGCCGGTAATGGTTTGTAAGAGGCTCCGGTGGTGGGTGTGAAATCATGGATACTCAGCTAAATATAATTGATCTTATTGATCACCAGACCGGAATTCACCGATGTGAACATCTCAAAGTTTCTTGATATTCTCGCGAAAAAATTCTTGGCAATTTCATCAAGATCTGTTGCTCTCGTAACAATTTGAGAAATTCCTTTTAAATCTGTTGTTGAAGTTATGTCAGGAATGATTGCTAGAAACATTTCAATGACATTCACCTTCAATAGTGGTCGTTCAAGTAACACTTTTGGAAGAATATCATTTAGGATTTTAATTAGATCGTTAACCGCAAAATGAGTGTACTGTCTTTCTCGCGGAATAAACCGTATGTATTTATCAGCACCTGAAAATGCTTCATCAATGACATAACCACCCTGCTGTATTTCCTTGTGGATCTTTTTATTTCTCCGTAATATGACTATTCGTTCAGATAATTCTTTCAGTTGTTGATTCGATCTAGGCCAATCAGGTTTTATTTTGGTTAATTCATAGTATTCATCGACGAGTTCTCGTGCGTGCTCATGGCGCAATTTTTTCGTCGGAGTGTCCGTCGAGCGACCCAAAGTTTGGTCCATTTTCGACAATGACATTTCCCTATAATTTTACTTTATCTTTAATTCATATTTAGTATATTGTTAAAACAAAACTATTAATTTGTTAAAAGTGAATTAAAGATATTATAAACATAATAAGTATAATGGCGTATAATTTAACGTCGTGCACTTGGGTTTTGAAAAATACTAGCGAGCTGTGTGGTAAAAAATGTTACGGTGATTATTGTGGAGTTCATGCTTTTCTGCTGCGAAAAAGTCCTAACGCGGGTACCACTCCGTGTATTAAGTGTGGCGTGGGGGTGCGAGGTAAAATTCATATTTGTGATAAGTGTGGAAGAAAAGCCTATCGAGCTTTATTGGTCTATTACAACAATAGGAAAACGGACCGAATTCTATCTGAAAAACCTCCAACCGAGGAAGAATTTCTGGCTAATTATAAGCCTAGAAGAACCCAGTAATGATTTTAATTTAGTTTTGCTGTTCTGAGACTAAAAACATTATTTTTTTAAATTATGTTCGCAGAAGCGTTATTTCTTTGAATCCAGCGGCTGTTTTGCAAGCCTTATTTCGTTGAATAAAGACCAACCTAGTACCCCTTTTTGGTTTTCCATGAAAGTATTAATTCGTTGATCTGAGACTAAAAATAAAAAAACATATGGTCCAGCATGTATTAAGCGTTATTTCATCAAAAACGTACTAGTTTCCTAAATTATGCTTGTAGAAGAATTATTTCTCTGAATAAGGACTAAACCACCACCTATAATGGCTGCCTTACAAGCCTTATTTCAGCGAATAAAGGCTAACCTAGAACCCCTTTTGGTTTTCCATGAAAGTGTTATTTCATTGATCTGAGACTGAAAATAAAAAACCAGGTGGTCCAGCGTTTTAAGCGTTATTTCATTAAAATCGGGTTAATTTAGAAAATTATGCTTGTAGAAGCGTTTTTTCATCGAACAATGGCTCCATCTTTTTGTTTAAGTTTTTGATAGAGGAGTTATTTTAATGAAATAAGGCCTTCTAGTACCCCCTCTTTTTGCTTAAATTAGGCTCTAAAATAATAGCTTCAGTTTTTATTTGTTTTCCCATAAGAGGTATTTAAGATGATCCTGGGGTTCCTGGGAAAAAGTGGTCCAGGTCCCGGGGCCCCCTATACTACTGCCTGGGTGAAGGAAAGCTAAATGTTGACAACTCCCTTTCAGGAGTAACTGACTCAGTTAATCGAATAAAAACCGTTTCTATCTATCACGTAGGTGATACAGTTGCATTTTATTAGAAAAGTGTCATGCGAAACTCAGTGTCTCATATCACAATCATAACATTGTGTTCGTTTATTTCTAATGTGAGGTCAGATATTTACTAAAGGCAGCGACAGCTGAAGTTATGTTTGATTGTTGTGTATGAAAGTTAACTCGCTTATGTTTCCAAATAGAAGAAATATTTAAAGAGTTGAATCTTGCTTAAAACACGTTTATGTCCCACACAATACAAAGGTTATGAAACCACATAACGTTTCTAACATATCTCTAATTTGTGACAGATGATTTAATGTTATTTTATTACTATAATTCCCCTCTTTCCTGTCGAAGTTTAGCTTTCTATTGTGCTCATTTGATCCTACCCCATATGTTAACGTGAGATGTACAATGAAAATTGTCAGTGCCGACAGCATCAACGAAACAAACCATATAACGGTTGCATATGTAACAGTAATATCAAAACATAGGTACATGCATGTACCCGCATATATCTTACCTATTTTGATAAGTAGTCTGAAATGGTATTTACTTAATGTTTGGATAGCTGCCAAGATGATATGACATGTAAAGGGACCGTGTGATATGCATGGATTGCATACATGCTTGTTTGTCGTTACCTATACTAGTATGTATTTAGTATACATCAGAGCAGCACTATACCAGTAGAAGATATATATTATCTAAGCTATCACAATGTAAACTAAACGGACATTTGCCTATTCTGCACATAAGCAAGTGGATGACTATTATTTCTGTACAAAAGTAAATTTGACATGGGAATATGAACGGAGCTTGATTTTGGTATGTACTATATCACCATTTTGTTTGATTCATACAGAAATTAACATTTGCTAGCATTGATGGTTTTAAATTAACCTGTAATTGTATACCGTAGTACTAAACACGCTTTCAAAAGCACCGTGATAAAAAGAGTAAATCTTTATAATGTATTCATAGTTTGTTGTTCTAGGGTTTAACTGCATTTTTCAGCACAAGATATGCTATACATGGGAGCCAATATTAATGGTGGAAGAAGAACCCGGGAAAACCCCCAGAGAGAACCAGCGACCCACGATAAGCTACTGGCAAGCTTTCTCACATACCCACATTTGCCGAATCTGAGACTCGAACCCATGCATCCAGAGGATAGATGGTTGTGATCCGTAACTGAGAGCACTTTAGACCACTCGGGGCCCCTTCTTATTTTGTTTTTATTCCAGTAAATGGTAAAATGAATCTATGGTACAAACTGGTATGTAATTTATATTAATTGCTCATATCAAGACTTCTTGACTTTGGGAAAGAGCGGTCAATTTGAAAGAAAACTGAATACATATATAATACGTTTGCTGTTCTGAAATACGAATAATTAACGGAGAATTGGTAACACGTCATAAGATCCAAACAAATACATTTTTAAGCGTTTTAGTAAGTTCTTTCTGTTACTTATCTACATTAATTGTTTGAATATGACATAAGTGCTCTAGATATGCATACCATAATACACGTTTGGCTGTATAAGTTAATTATATAAGTTCAAATAGAATGCCAAGTAGAGAAACTTTTAAATATTTACATAAAATCAAGAAAGAATCGTTCTCTTTTTTGTGGAATATTTAGTTAAAAAATGAAACAATACATATATTTATAATTGTGATGTTAATTGAGAAATATAAAAAGTCTCTGTCTTACTCTACGTCTTTGTCTGTTTGTCTCTCACAGCGCAAACACGCCATATTTATGGGACTGTCAACTTGAAGTGTGCAAGTTACGATTGAGCAATCAATGATTTCTTGCAGAGATAGGCACATTAAATGCATTTGCTAATCTTGGAACTTGTTGTTGGCTCTTGCAAAGATACAAAATTATTCAGGAATAGGAAAATGGGTACATCGCAGTTTGTAGAATGTTAAACGCTGCGACCCTAGACACTCCCCACTATGTCCCGCGGTGTATGAGGTATCTAGGTTAATGGCAATGGTCTGAGTCCGTTGAGACCTGTTAGGCGCGTTTAGTTACTGAGGATTATGATGCTCAAGACATTTATTAAGGGTTGTGCCAAAAAGAAAATTTGAACGTTGTCGAATGTCTTTTCCATCAACCCAGCAGGTACAAACATTATCATTTATTGTTTTGTTTTCTAAACCAATTTCGCGTTTGGTGATGGCATCAATGTCTCCTTCTGGGCAGTTCAACCAGCTGTGGCAACCGCGACAAGCGCTGCTACCTTGCTTGGACTGCCAGCCCTTTAATTGTCAAATTCAATCGTCGAGATCTTGGCATGAAATGCATCTCCACAACGTACTAAATTAATTTATCTAGGCTGAGCGAAATATTGGATGAAGATCGGCAAGGTCTATTTCGTTTGTCCGGAAGCTTTTGTAAGTTCGTTTTATAATTACGGCACATGCTGGCTTGATTGGTAATAAGTTCGATGCAAGTGCTTCTTAGTATATTAGAAAGGTATTTGGTCGGCCTTCTGCGGGCGGTTTTTAATACGCAGGTTCACCTCAGTAACGCAGAATCTATGAACATACCACCTGATTGGGCTCATACTTAGCTAGCCATGTTACAGCCTTGAAGGCATCAAATATGTGACGTGGCGCAGTGAACAAATGTGCTCCATTCTTCAGTAACGAATCACAGTAATAATGATCGTTTTACTGGAGGCATTTGTTGAACCACTTTCTGTGATATGAACAGAGAAAACCAGAGCAAACCGTCATTGAAAAGCATTATACGCTGGACATATACTAGTCAAAACAGATCTTTTATACATAAATTGATTATGGTATAATATAAATAAGAGAGAATAGAACAACAACAAAAAAATAGACAGAAAGACGGACAGTTCGTGCAATGGGTTTACATCCATTTTTCAAAAACAAAAAAGGCCCATATGACTGGTGGAGGAAGACCATGGACATCCTCAGAAAAACCCAACGACCCACTGGAAGCTACTGGCAAACTTCCTCACATACCTACACTGACCAAGCCGGAGCCAAACATTCAATCCGGAATGATACACTTGCTATCATAATATAAAAATGGCCCTTTATTCGTATTCAATAGTTTACTGTAAGTGATGATTTTGTAGAACTAATCATGTAATTTGATATCTCCCTGAAGAAACCTCGTACATGCTGAAACCTCATGGGTATAAAACTCAATATCATCCGTCCTAGCAAGTGTATCATTCCGGATTGAATGTTTCATACTTCTTTGTCACATGACTAGTCATGTACTGTACAGCAAAAAATATTGAACCAAACACCGCCTATATAAATACAAAATTGCTCTGTGGAAGAATATGTTTTTTACAAATAATCCTCTCCCTCCTTCCCTGTCTCCCTCTGTCTCTCTGTCTCTCTCTCTCTCTATCTGTCTCTGTCTGTCTGTCTGTCTGTCTGTCTGTCTGTCTGTCTCTCTCTCTCTCTCTCTCTCTCTCTCACACACACACTGAAATAAATTAACTTTCTAGGTTTATATGGATTCGATGATAACAGATGCGTTGCAATGGTCACAAAACACAATAGTCTTTCTTCATGTGTCAGCTTTATACAGTAAGGGTCAATATATATTGAATATACTTCATTGGAGATATTATTATTATTATTATTATTATTATTATTATTATTATTATTATTATTATTATTATTATATTACCAAATGTTCGAACTGTTTAAGTATTGTTGATGAAAGGTGACAATACTGATGTCAAGTCATTGCATTAATTAGCATACTACTGCATTGAAAATTCAATGAAATTTGGATCTTTATCGCAGCTAAAATAACACAACACAGTTTCTTGCAAAAAAATGTGTCGGTAGTTATTGAGCACTTGAGATAACTCGACACAAATAAAATGTTGATCGCTATCATTATATATATATATATATATATATATATATATATATATATATATATATATATATGTATATATATATATATATGTATATATATATATATATGTATATATATATATATATATATATATATATATATATATATATATATATATATATATATATATATATATATATATATATATACTTCTTGCTCGAGTTGGAGTCTAGCCACTAAACAAATAATGTTTATGTCTACGCTGATTTGGGCAACGAAACAAACCCACAACGGTTGTTTAAATAGTGCAGATATAAAACTACATAAGGCCTCCCTCTATATCTTACCTGAGACGTGACTTAACAATACTGTTCATTTCATGTTTGAATATTTGCCAACTTTGCATGTGACATTTTAAGAGACATGGGTATACAATTTTGTTCTGAATGACGTAGTATGAATAGATTGTATAGAGGTCAGTCTATTTTTACCAGTACTAGACCGTTATTCAAAATAAATGAATAGTGTTTTTAAAATCCTGTATGCACATAGACTTTTAAAGCTATCGGCAAAGGATGGGGAGAGGTTGGGAATATTTTTTCTAGGAGCAGTCTTCGTAACAATGATCACAAACGTTACTTAACCTATATTGAATAATGTTCATCAGTTTTGCTAATCACACTGTGCTATGTCCCTTGTAATTCCTTGGAAGAACATACCTCTAAATATAAACAGCCACAAGGAAAGGAAAATATACATAATGAGAGAAGAGAGAGAGAGAGAGAGAGAGAGAGAGAGAGAGAGAGAGAGAGAGAGAACGACGGATGCATAGCGAAAAGGGAAATGCAAAATACAACTAACATTACCTAAATTTGAACCGACCATAAATTATTTAAAGCAAATGAAAGTCACCTTTTAAATGTACCGCGCGATTTACAAACAAAGAAAATGTTAATAACTTAATGGAAACTAATTTTGATATTTTTAATTTAATAAAAGAAAAGTCATAATCGGATAAAATATTTGGTAAACATTTATAACAAAGTTGATAACATATATGCTTACATTTTAAAAACTAATCTTACTTTGTATTTGTCACACGATGTTGAAGTTTCAGAGTATCTGAACGGATTTAATTTTTGTTATTAATCAAATTCCTTCTAGCCTCCATAGTAATAAATATACCAAAAGAAGTAACGTGATTCATTACCAAAAATAAATACAGGTCTTCACACTACCTCTTGGTGAACATGACAGGTTCAACTATACTGATCTTTTTCATTTTGCTTGTATAGGCCATATTGTATAACCTTCTATATTGAGTGTTGAGAATTTAAGTCCACACTGATGGTAAATGTAATACATTTGTTTCATCTTCAATAAAAATTGTCTCGGTTTGGCCGAATAATATAGCATCACACAATTGTAAGAAACGTACTTAAGACTTCAACATTTACCTTTATGTTTTTGTAACGGACAATTCCACTATTAAAGGAGCAAATAATAAAGTTATGATGTGTATAAATGACATGATGATGGGGACAATGTTATAATAATACGAGGTATTTACTAAGCATAATGTTCGGTAATAAAGCATGTCAAATATGGGCGTGACTAAACTATTATGATTTCTACAGATTGTAAACATCCATACTGGTATATACTGCACATCCTTGTAACGGTAACCTACATCACTGTAACTCATCTCATGTCAAAACGATCGTTTTTCTACCGAGAGCCTTTACATAGTTGTATTAATGAGAGCGGGTTTGATAAAAGTACTCGTACAGGTAGGCATTATGAAAATAGATTTGCACTGTAGGTTGACTAGTTAAGAATATGTGACTAAATTTAATTTAAATTGCAAGTGCAAGAGAAGAACATATTAAATAGGAAAATGAGTGGGACTTTCTGAATAACATAAATATACATCTCAAAGGGAAACGATCGGTCTATCGATCGAAAATGACTTAATCAGGTAATAGAGAATTAGGATATAGTTTTCGAATTGTGATATTTTAAATACATTTTAAACGACTATTAAAAATTGTAAGGCACATAATATTGATGAGCTAAATAAAATAGTTGGCCACTTCTCTAGTAGAGTGGACCTGTCCACCGATATGAGAAACAATAGTTTGTTTGTTTGTTTTATTGGGAATTGTTACATGTACGTAGATTTAACAATTGTTCAGTCATATCGCTACGATGTCTGCAGTGAGGCATTTTATAGTGATGTCTATCACTGGGACATCATGCCGCAGACATGTATAATTATGTCCCACCCAGTCACATTATCCTAAAGCCAGGCCGACCAGTACTAAAACTAACCTCTTAATGTTGAGCGCCAAGCGAGGAAGCTGTTAGTACCATTTTTGTAAGTCTTTGTTATGACTCGGCCGGAGATCGAACCGACGACCTCCCACTGCCGCGGCGGACGCTATAATCACTAGGCCACCGGAGCGGTTCGAGAAACAAACGACATCAAAACTAAAGATAAAATGCCTAAAAGATAGCAGCTTTATTCATCAATTTACAATTTCTAAGACGCTTAGTGACGGTTGTGCACTACGATCTTTCTGTACTACACAACAGTTGTGTATTTGCCTCGGAGAGTCTATGTTATTTTTAGATAAGATTCCATTTAATTATGTACATTTTATAACTTTCGGAGTTAATCAGTTTCGTCGCGGTGGGAAATGTATGTTAACCTCATTATCGCCGAACTTAACAAGCACCATATTATTGGGCTCATGGTTAGTTAGCCGCGTCAAGTCATAGAAGGCAAAACATTTGTGCCTTGTTCCAGGAAAGCTCAATGTTGACAACTCACTTTCAGGAGTACTTGTCTCCGTTAATCGAATAAAAACCGTTTCTATCTATCACGCAGGTGATATAATTGCATTTTATATGAAAAATGTCATACGAAACTCAGTGGCGCATATCATCATCATAAATGCTTAACATTGAGGTCGTTTATTTATAATGTAAGGTCAGACCTTTACTAAAGTCAGCGTGAGCTGAAGTGATTTTTGATTGTTGTGTTTGAATGTCAACTCGCTTTTGATTCCAAATAGAACACATATTTATAGGGGGTTTCACGGTTACAACGGAGTTACTGATCGTAGCGCCTAAAATTACCTCCCTTAGCTCCAATGCGCATGCCCACAAAAAATCTCCAGTTCCGGATAGTTTACTGTTCTTCACTTGATTAGGGAAACATAAAGTTAACAAAGGAAAACCAATGAATCAATTATATATGTCAAACTTATTTTGTTCATACTAGGAGAATAATTATAGACAATAAATCAGATAATTAGATTCAGTGTCCATACTTACATTATATCAGATAATTCAATATTTACTTTCCATACTTTAAGAATGTCAAATAATTAAGTTAAATACACTGTCCATATTTATATTATACCTGATAATATAGACTCATTATCCATAATTTCAGATACATTTGTAAGAACATTTCACCTTGCTCTCAAATTTTAAACATTTCTTGCACCTTTTCGGCTACATAACTTTAAAGAAAAATAATCTCAAAAATTTGCATTTTTGATATGTTGATATATCCTTCTTTCTCCGTTACTTTCGCAAGGCTAATAGTTCGTTTATAACACGAGTTAAGAACGTTATTACACAAGTTCGATAACAAAATTATAATACGAATTCAATCCAGCAGCTGATATGTAATGCTAAATATTTTAAATCAGACACGTTGTTTTTTTTTTTTTAAATTTTAAAAATGGAACAGTATATTATTGTATTCAGATGAATTTGACAAAGCAATAATTACATTAGCTATCGATAAAGGAGTGTAATTAATGCTGATGGAATATTGTTTCATATTTGGGTGTACAAATTATACAATTTTCAGATTATTGATGTTTTATCTTGTTTCATTTTCGTTTAGAATTTTGAACATCACGTGACCAGATGTAAAATTGCAAACAGTATTATTTTAAAAAATGACACTGCTTGTAAGAAAAAGCCCTACAAGTCAATAATAAATAAATACTCACAAATATTCATCTTTGTTTTTTTTCTATCGGTCACTCCTTCTTTTTTAGTATCAAATTATACTCATTTTTCACCTGAAGTACGTTTATGTAATATACGTATGCAAACACATTCATTCGAGGATATACATACCCAATGCACCAGATGAAATGTGATAGACACACATACAGAAAGACAGGCAGATAGGTGAGAACCGCAAATGTCCTTTACATGCATAGTGTGTCTAACATAGATATTTCTCCACATTATATACTCTAATATTTCCATCCGTTCCAGGACATAAAATTAGAATAATCATCAAGGAGACTCGTACGTGCGCCTGTCTGTTCAAGCACGGACGACATTTGTGCATTTTGAAAGAAACTCAAGTTATTTCGTTTAAAATATAATTAACATAATAGAAATGCAACAGTCTAAATCAATAATAAAAGAACATTAAAAAGTTAGAACTTTTTTGTTGTCGTTCAACATAAATTTACTGCTATGATTAAAACTGTAAAAAAATAAACATCTTTTCAATATTCTTTAAGCGAGATAAATTGCATGAACTTTTTACGCAGTGATATACTTTTGCACAATCAAATAAAACAAACTAGTACATAATGTAGTACTGGAAAGATAATGAAGATCTGAAACGGGCAAAAAACATTTATTTAAAAGCTGGCTGCAGCGCAAGTTAGTAAAAAAAAGAAGATGTAACAACAATTTATCAAATATTGATAGAATTTCATTTTAAGATAGTGAAATATCGATCCTGTTTGCAAAATGTGAGCGGTTTGTCAAATTTTCTTGATCTACGTCTGCCATCTCTAATTATTGAATTATCCGGAAGTGAGCTGCACCGATACGCCCTCTGGTGAGCTAGTAACCGTGAAACCCCCTATAGGGTTGAGTCCTGCTTAAAACACTTTTATGTCCCACACAATTCAAAGATTATGAAACCTCATCACGGTTATAACATATCTCTAATTTGTGACAGATCATGTTATGTTATATTATTATTATAATTTCCCTCATTGCTATCAAAATATAGCTTTATATTGTGCGTATTTGATCCTATCCCATATGTCATCTTGAGATGTGCAGTGAAAATTGTCTGTGCCGACAGCGTCAACGAAACAAACCCTTTAACGGTTGCTTGTATAACAATAATATCAAATCATAGGTAAATACATGTACCCGTATATATCTTACCTATTATGATAAGTAGTCTGAACTGGTATTTACTTAATGTTTGGACATCTGCCAAGATGATATGACATGTAAAGAGCTTGTTTCTCATTACCTACACTAGAATTTAGTTTTTGTCAAAGCAGCACTATACCATTAGAAGATATAAATTAGCGAAGCTATCACAATGTAAACTGAACGGACATTTACCTATGCAGTACACATACACGTGGATGACTTTCCTTCCTATACAAAAGTGAATTTGACATTCGAATATGAACGGAGCATGATTTTGGTATGTAATATATAACAATTTTGTTTGATTCATACAGAAATTAACATTTGCTAGCATTGATGATTTTACATTAAACTGTAATTTTGTACATAGGTACTAAACACGCTTTCAAAATCACCCTGACATAATAGTAAATCTGTATAACGTATTCTTATTTTGTTGTTGTAGGGTTTAATGTGATTTTCCAGTACAAGATAGGCTATATATGGCGGCCAGTATTAATGGTGGATTAAGAACCCGGGAAAACTGCCGGAAAGAACCACCGACCCACAATAAGCTACTGGCAAACTTTCTCACATACCACATTGTCCGAATCTGACACTCGAATCCACGCATACGGAGGAGAGATGGTAGTGATCCGTAACAGAGAGCTCTTTAGACGACTCACTCGGGGCCACTTCTTATTTTGTTTTTATTCCAGTAAATAGTAAACTGAATACATGTATATGGTACACACGGGAATGTTATTTATATTAAATCGCTCATATGAAGTCTAATTGACTTAAGGAAGGAGATGTCAATCTGAAAGAAAACAGAATATATATATATATATATATATATATATATATATATATATATATATATATATATATATATATATATATATATATTACGTTTGCTGTTCTGAAATACAAATAATTATCTGAGAATTGGTAAACATTTCATAAGCTCTGAACAAATACATTTTTAATCTTTTAGCAGCAGAGAGGGTGAATCCTACAACTTTCCGAGCGTCGATTCGATGATCTAAGGCTTGTACCAAATAGTAAAAAAAATGACGTCTATTCGATAAAATAAGATTTCCTTATATACGCCAACGTAGTTGTCATCCACCCTCTCTGCTGCTGGAAATTTCAGTTCTGGTTAACAAAAGTCATTTACGAGTTCAACCAAATATTTGATCGAGTCTTTATGATGGAAGTCTTTAGGACGAAAATCATTTATGATTTCACAAACAAACTAATCGCTAACACCTCCTCTTGTAGATCAATTAGATTATTTGACTGGTCGGTGAGTCTAAAATTAATTCTCGTTAGCGAATTATTATGGCATGATATGTAGACAGGATTAATTGGATTTTCAATAATTAGGAATCCTGGAGGAGCTGTTGGTGCAAACGAATAAAGAATATATCCCTGCTGAGCTTGATTTGATTGCTCTAGATTAATTTGATAGCTTCCTTCAATTGCATCACATACTAAATTGAGAGCAATCACCGTTGAAATATTCACGTTGAAAGGAGCGATATGCCTACCACCACCATCTGGATCATTATTATATTTGAGGAGGACAGTTGAATCTGATTTTTGTAGCGCCTTGATATCGGTTTTAACAATTCTTGTTAGTTCATCAGCGTTGTATCCGGGAAACTTGAAATTACGCAGATTGTCTTCTGTGATATTGTAATCGGTTAGGAATCGTTGTTTATTGTCGCTGTTGTCATTAATTATTGTTTGAATAATTCGTGCATTGATATATTCCATGTCCGATATAAGCTGATTTATTATTTCAACATGTTTTTGCGATTTTGTTTGCCGTAGTTGTTCTAGTTGTGTTTCATATAATTGTTTAATCTCATTAAAATAACCACGGACGTCAGTTAGCGTAAATGAAATAGTAACAGATGAGTCGGCTGTTCTTTTAATGATAAAATCCCATTGCAATGTGTCTTTGTTGGTAAATATAAATCTATCGCCGATTCTTCCTTTTCTTATATCAGATAAATTATCTCGATAACTGGGATTGATTTCATGATATGATTGTACGTCCGTGGTTAAGTCGGTGGTGGATTTTTCCGGTGGTTTTTCAGGCCATCCTAGTACGGTTCTAATAGAACTCTGATAGATATCTACGACGTATCCTTCTGTGCTTATCTCAATTGTGGATGATAGCGTCGGCTCATGAACTGTTATAGCGATTTTCGATTCTGTTCCAGTAATCGATTTTATTCTACGCGCGAACTCATTATTGATTTGTTCGATTTGGCATGACCCTGTTGGTATCGAAACAACGTTCCAGTCTGGGGTACCGTCGTCTTTATTCTTATTTGCAAATACCAGTGAATTATTCGGTTGTTGACCACCAAATGATTTTGATCTGATATTAGGCCAACTGTGATACACCCGTAGTTTTGCTAGCGCTATCTCCTTCACGGGGATTGGGCTAGGGAAATTCACACTAAACTCGGGTTTCGTTGATGTTATTGATATCATGCTTGTTTGTACTGGGTTCGTGTTCTCCACTATTTGTTGAAGTAATTCCATCGGTGTTGTCATCGTTGCTATACTGTTGTTGTCGCTCTAATTTTGACATCGCGGAAATGTAAATACTGACCGTCACTGAGAACTCACAATCTGGTATGGTTGAGGTTATTGAGATCATTTTGGTTTTCGGGTTCGTGTTTTCCAATTTCATCGGTGTTGTCATTGTTATTATATTCATGTTGTCGCTCTAATTTCGATATCGCGGAATCAAAAATACTGACCATCGCTGAGAATTCACTATCTGATATAATCGTATTATCGAGTGACGATGATATCATCAATGATAATTGCGAGTATGCGGTTGATACAATATGAAATTGAATTAAGTAATCCTGCATGATGATATCTTTTTTGCTATCCCGGTTGATATACCCGCGATTGTAGCCACCGCAGAAATGCAAATTGGAACTACAACCGGAGCAATCATTATAACCGATGCAAGTATTATTCCGGCGCCAGTGAGAACGCTTGACACCGAGTACACAATAACATCAATTGCGGTGATTCTTCGTCGGTATTTTTTCATTTTTTTTTGATACTCCTCAGTGAGGGTTTTGAGTCTAGTCTGAAATTCTCTGACCTGATAATAGCGACATTGCGTTGATGAAATCATTTTTATTTTAAAAACGCTAGCGTTTTCAATTGTGAAATCCGAAGGATTTTCCTTTCAATTTAGTTATTTACTTAAATCCGCTACGAATTCCACATACCAGGTTGCTGAAACCCTAATCAAATTTTTATCAGTAGCTGATAACGATTGTTATCATCCTCGAAAAATCATTTTTGATGGCTTCGATGAAGTTTTTCGTCTCATCGATGGCGATATTTCTTTATTTTTTCACGATAGCGCTCAGAAAGTAATTTCAAATTCGCGGAAAACTCTTTCACGGTGTCGAATCGATATTGCGACGATGATGGAATCATCGACGGCGTCATTGTTGTTATTTTAAATCAGCTAGTGTTTTCAATTATCCTACCAACGAAGTGGTTTTAGGATCTGATGAGGGGATACCGTATAAAAATTCTATTATCCAGGGTAGCGACTCCCTAATCACGGATTCGTTTGAATTGCTTATAGTAATCGTAAGCGGGATTGGTATATAGGGTGGAGGTTTTAGTATTTTCTCTAGCATATATGTCAGCGTGTTAACACCTCTGATACCTGTGTTGCTGAATTCCAAATCAAAATTTTTGGGATGTATTATTGTAAGTCGGTAGCAACCTGGTGCACCAGTATGTCTGTTGCCAACCCTAAGATGAATTTTTTCTCCTCGGATCAAATCAAAGGTCCCACTATCAACTGTGTATACGATGTTATTAACGGCGCTTACACTATGTGGAATTTTTATCCTATTGATAGCCGCGCTAATCTCTGCGAGAGTCATGACTGCCACAGGTGGGGTTCCAAAAACTTATCGACGACGTCGTTGGCAGGGGTTTGTACCTTTTCAGATTTTTCTTTTAGTTTAGAAATATCGTCAATGACGTCGAGATAGGTTTTTTTGATTTCGGAATATTCCATCATCGTTTTATCGCGGCGACTAAAAAATGAAAACAAAATGTGGTTAAATTCCATAACTTTTTCATCGATATAATGCACATTGAGTTCAGAATATTTCGTGATGATATCGTAACTTTTAAAACCCTCAAAGAACTTATTAACCATTTCGTTGATGAGTTTTTGTTCGTCAATAGCGCTTTTAACTTCAGCGAGGGTTGGACCTGTCAACGATGTGGTTTCAGACACAGGTGTTCTCCCTAAAAATTTATCCACGATGGTATTAAGTGTTGTTTGTCTCACCATAAACATATTAATATCTTTGAGAGTCATTGTAGATGTAGCTGGGACACCAAAGAAACTATTAGCGATGTAGGCATTGTGAGTATGCTTGCCAATAAACTCGCTAATTTCAGCGAGAGTCATTCCTGCCACAAGCGGGGTTCCAAAAAACCTAACAATGACGTCGCTAGTGGGTTTTTGTACCCGCTCAAGATTTTCTATTATTTTAGAAATATCATTGTAAATATCGAGATAATTTGCCTTGATTTCATTTTCATTCATCATTCTTCCCGCGTCCTTGTTAAAAAAGAATAGCGATAGATAGTTTTTGATTCCAGCGAGAGTCATGCCAACCAGAAGCGGGGTTCCAAAGAATTTATGTACGACATTTTTGCGAAAACTATTATAACCTCGTATATGATCATCCAGATCACGGCCGTGGGCGGCAATCTCGTTGCCGTGGGTGGTAATCTTATTGTCGTGGGCGGCAATCTCGTTGCCGTGGGTGGTAATCTTATTGTCGTGGGCGGCAATCTCGTTGCCGTGGGTGGTAATCTTATTGTCGTGGGCGGCAATCTCGTTGCCGTGGGTGGTAATCTTATTGTCGTGGGCGGCAATCTTATTGTCATGGGTAGCAATCGCGTCGGTGATTGTAGACACAAGTGCGCCTGGTTTAAGTTGTCCACTGTTGGAATATAGCGCAATAAAGTTTTCAGCGGCGTCGCGCTGCCGTATCAAAATATCATCCAATGACACATCACTGCTTTTCAATTTACCCTGTTTGTCTTGAAATACAACTATTTCGTTCGGGTCAACACTTGCTAAATTCAACGTCTCAGCTATTTCATCTTTGATTAGTTTTTTTTACATCCTTGATAGAATCAAGGGTTGCAGTGTCATCGGGTTTGGGTTTCAGAGGTCTTCCCCAAATATCAATCATGTTATTGTAAAACTCTTTCTCTCTCTAAAAAACGATTGCTGGTGTATTCATTTACGACAATGTGTGGTGGTTTTCCCCTTGGGTTACCCAAGGAGTTAGAAATAGCGTCAAGGACATTTAATACTTCGCTGCCACATATTGGTGGATCATTCATTTGTTGTGTTGGTAGCTTAGAATACCAGGTCTTCATTGGAAGGGTTTTTATATAACGCATAAACTCTTTTGGTGGGGCTAATCCATATGAATCGAAATAAACAATCCCACGTGGATCAATAGCGTATGCAACCCAGTGAGTTCCAGGTCCGGTGCTGTTATATAAATTAATAACACTGGTCAACAGTGAAATCATTACTGACTTGAAAAGGCCCTAATCTGTAGTATTTTGGTGTGCTGAACACGAATACAACCGTGAATTTTTTTTATTGGCTCTCGTTTTGAAGATATTCATATACCTCATTTTCTATGTTTCACTGTGTAAATTTCTCCAGTAGGACTGCAGCAACATCCGGAATAATGATGTAACATTGCATAATACCATCATGCTCACATCATCCACAGTTGATTGAATCATTTTCTGATGCAATGCAATACTAATGCCATGCGGCTGCTGAAGTAAGTTGACGTCAGCAGTGTACTATTATACTAATGCCAGGCGGCTGCTGAAGCTGACGTAAGCAGTGTACTATATAAAGCCCAATCAGATAGGTTCAGCATTTAAAATATTTTAGACGTTGTGCGAGACAGTTCAAGCTACTGTTACATAAAACTTATTATTTTATCCATTTACGTACAATAAAGAACAGTAATGCCTCGAAAGTGTGTTAATACCGCGGACAATTTTTGCTATATTTGTGGGGAAGTGACATTTGCCAACCAGAAGAAAAGTATCAATTCTCAAGTGAAGAAGGCATATCATCTTTACTTCGGATGCAAGATTGGTGACCAAGACAAGCCTTGGGCTCCGCATATATGCTGTGCTACATGTACAACACAGCTTTCACAGTGGTTGAATTGCAAAAGGTCATCAATGCCGTTTGCAGTCCCAATGGTGTGGAGAGAGCCAAGAAACCACCTAAATGACTGTTACTTCTGCTTGGTTAGGGAGGCTGAATAACGAAGCGAAAAAAGTCGAGAATAGTCTACCCAAACATTCCGTCTGCATTGAGACCAGTTCCACATGGTGAGGGACTTCCTATTACAGAACCTCCAGCAGAATATTCTCTTGATTCATCTGACGAAGAAAAAGGTGAGTCGACCTGTTCTTCTCCTGGTCCATCAGCATGCAGTGATCCAGATTTTTACTGTGGTGCATCATCAACCCTACACAGAATAACACAGGAAGAACTAAATGACCTGATTCGTGATTTGGACTTATCAAAGAACAAGGCAGAATTGCTAGGATCAAGACTCCAACAATGGAATCTTCTAAAAGAAGATGTCACAATTACTGCATATCGAAAGCGCCACCAGCAATTGGAGCAGAAAACTATAAGGAACTAGTAGAAGACATGTTGATGAAGTATAAGAAACTTGGCTGCAATGTCTCTAAAGATTCACTTCCTTCATTCCCATTTGGATTTCTTTCCTAGCAACTGTGGTATTGTTAGTGATGAACACGGCGAACGTTTTCATCAAGATATCGCAACAATGGAACAAAAATACCAGGGAAAATGGTCCACTACAATGCTGGCTGACTACTGCTGGACACTCCTCAGAGATGCTCCCGAACAGCTGTACAAGAGACAGGCGAAGAAACCTAAGATGTAGTCAATGACTTGATTTTTTATAGGTAGGCTATTACAGTTGACCTTTTACTAGCTATTGGAATGCATTTCGTTATGTAAACAATAATTTCTTGCAGATTACAAAAAAACTAGAGTCAATTTTGCAATTTGACTGTCATATTCGTGTTCAGCACATAAAAATTGATAAGAATTGACTAATTTTATTTCAGTAACATGACTTTTGTAAAAATTTGTTGTCCAGTGTAATACCGGTTTCAACGCTGTTTGGTTGATGTGGTAATTGATCTTTCATAAAGACACCTCTGAAGTTTTTAATCGCTAGCTTTTTAGCAGCATCCATTAAATCAAAATTGGACATGGGAGCCATCGAAGATTTGGGAACCATCGAAGATTTGGGAACCATAGGTTCGGAAATCGAAGATTTCTTAATTAATAAACCGGTCCTAGTCTTAGACCCTTTCCGCTGTACCACGAATACGGGGTTCCTGGTAGTCTTAGACCCAATCCGTGAACGGATCGTCCCTTTTTTTTATATCCTTTCCCAGTTGCCTTTTTCAACGCCATCCCTGCCGCGGTCCCAACGGCTCCCAACGCTGCCGCTTTCGCCACCGCTGGGGCAGCCGCTGCAATCAATGCTGGTATTGCAGCTAACAATGGAAATATACCACCTGATTTTATCATGTTGGCGACTGCGGCTTTTGAAAATTCTATTTGAACTCCTCGCTTATTTTTCATTGCATCATTGAAATGTTTTATTTGACGATCCGTCAGTGATATTTTATGTGTACCGCCGGACATCTGCGCTGGTTTTAACGTTATTGTGGTTCCACATTCTTTAGCGGATTTTGATCGCAATTTCTTGACCTGACCATCAGTCAGCTTGACACTAACAACACTATATGTCATTTTATTGTAAAACACATTTATGCTTTCAATTGATCTAATTGGAAACTCTTCAAGTTCATTTACATATTTTCCACTGGTGCATCAACGATTCTCATTCGTCCGCCAGCCCCTTCTAACAACATTGATTTGTCGCTGAGAATAACAGCAACCGCTCTATAATCAACACCACCAGGATCTATACGAGCCCTAAAATGTATGTCAACAACGGATTGCCTTGTTAAATCAAGATGTTCCAGTGAAAAGTAATAAATTGGATACAAGTTCTTAAAATCGAGTTGCGATATTTGCAAACCAGTATCAACATTTTGATCACGACCCATATATGACAGCATCCGATGATACACACGTGCTATTTGGTTGTTTCCGTAATTAAGCTGTATATCCTCAGATGGTTCTTGTTGTCCGTTTATTCTCAGTGAAACCTCACTTACCCCTAACCGATCAAATATCATATGACTGCGTTCTTGGGAACCTAATCGATTCCGATTCTGCAGCGCTATAAATATATGACGTGGAGCTGAAACGCCTTGTTTTGATGCCAGGTGCCATGTAAATGTACCATTAACATTATCCTCTTTAGCATCAGTCGTTGTTGTTAGCCAACTTAGCAATGATTTACCACCTGTTTCCATAAATGAAAGTAGCCGCTCTTCCGTGGTAATTGATGGAGTCATTACTGGCATCCATAATACTATTTTACTCAAAACAACTTTACCTTCATCGGCACCAGTACGCCAAATTGCATCATTGTCATTGCCTTTTCGCACTAACGCGATTGTGTGTTTGGCTCCATAGATGACTTTTCTTACATTTCTGCAGAATCCAAATATATGATGGAGTGGAATCGCACATGAAAAATATCGCTGCTGTTCTTGCAATGCTAATTTTCGTGTTGCAAATCCTAAATTGAAATTGCTATTAACGCCTCCAAGAATATCAAACGCAGCTCCGGGTCTAGCTCGACGTTCTGGATTAGTTGCTTCTCGTTGATTATCAACTGAAGTGTCTTGCGGTGTTAACACTTTAATGTATTGAAGGTGGTCAGCGTTATCAGAGGTATCCTTTGCAAACATCATAGATGGACCAGCCGATCTTGTATAATCATCGGAGTATCTTGCTAGCCCGATTATTGTTGTTGCAACATCAACCTCGCGGTCTATTGATTCAATTTCTTTTCCATCAATGAGATATCTTGCACTTTCAAATAACGCCATTATACCATTGTTGACGAAACCAACTCGGATATTTGAATCATTTGCATATGGGGTATCAGCTGCAACATTTGTTACAAGTTTTCCTTCTACTTCGATAAATGCTTCACATGGCAAAAAGTATTTACTGGTATCTTGAACTTGAAGTTCAATTCGCGATCGTAGGTCGGGTTGTATTGCATGATAGGAATAGTATTGATAATCGCGGACGGAATCGTCTTTGCGCACTGGGGCTTCCATATCTAACGCGGGATCAGCTGTTCGTTTAAACATTTATAACATTACTAGCGTTTTCAATTGTGAAACTCTTTGTAATCATCGTCGTTGAAAATTCTTCGAATTTCTTTTTTGTTTCAAACCACTTCCTGCTATCGCGTTCATGATAGCGCTATCTGTTACTGGTGAAGCTGTCAATTGTGACGGAGTCAACGACGCTAGTTTTTCCTTCACTGCACTATTTATTCCTTTGCTGATTTTTGCAGGCATCACTGTAGTTGATGGCAGCACTAATGACGAAGTCATTCCTGGTTTCACCACTGACGAAGTCATTCCTGGTTTCTTTCGCACCAATGATGCTATTTTATCTTTCGCGGCAGAAAATGCCTTTCCAGCAAGATTTCCAACGAAATTGATTCCCTTATCACGGATAGCATCAATGGCTTTCATTGATAATTGTTTAGCTAACGGCGCCACCTTGGGAGCCATTCTTGTAAATAACCCCGCAATGGTATTGCCGAAACCATCTCCGTAATATGCTCTATAAACAGGCAATCGTGAGTTCACCACGTAGACGCTTACTGGTTTATCATGGTTGTAGTGTATAATCATCTTGTTATAAAACTAGTAGTTTTTCAATTAATGATCAATCGCTTACATCCATTGGATTTTCATCATAACGTAGGGCGTGTCTGTGATTTTTAACTAATTCAGCAATAAGTTATCGATATACATCAATGTCCATGATACCGCCGGCAAATAATCGTCTACAGATATCAGCGGCCTCGTTAATTATCTCGACGGAGTTATTTCCGGCTCGTTTCCCTCCGATGAGAACCTCTAACCGTGATATATCACTAAGGATGTTACCAGGACATGTCACGGTAGAGTCAAAGACTCCAGCGTTGAAATCCTTTGGATTTTTAATCGAATATCCTTTTCCGCTTGTTTTCTTAGAACCGGCTTCTGCTTTTATGTCTATTTGTTCCGGGATTGGATCCTCCATATAAGGTGGTGGTTGTAGACCGCCTTTAACCACAGCTAGAAAGTTATTATAACCAGGGTGCTGCAACGCTGAGATTTTATCCCCGCCGTGTTTCGCTAAATATATTTTTGATGCCCAAGTGTCTTTGCTTTTTATAAAACTTTTAAACTCGTCCTTTAAAAAATTCTCTCTCTTACCCTTTGGAAAATTTTCTCTAGCAAAATCAGCTAATTCGTAATCCGTTCGGATTCCTTCAATTTCATTTAATGCTGCGACTGTAAATATATTCTCAGGTGAATAGTCTCTTCCTGCAGCTGCACCTTCGCGTTCTTCAATTTCGCGTTGAGTTTTTATATCACTGGATAATTGTTGTATCCCTGCGCGTGTTTGTCCGGTCTCTGCTGCTATCTTTTCAAGCACACCAAGAACAGGCACTTCTCGTCGCTTGCCTTCCTTAGGAATATCTCCGTATATTGCTCGTTCAGTTGCTGTTTTCACATCTTTGGTCGCACTTGTTATCGGAGTAAACAGTTGTTCACTTGACACAGAAAAGTCAGTCTGCGCTTGTTGTCGTTGTTGAAGTTTCTCGCGAAGTCTGTCTCGAACCGGTATAAACTTTTTAATTGCTGCTAGCCGCTCTCGGGCTAATCTAGTTGTAAGCGATTCACCTACCATATATTGTTTATGAACTAATTTTTCAAATGTAAAACCCCTTTGGGTTTCCATCACAATTAAATAACTTAGTTATTAAATAATGTACCATCAAGCTAACGTATCCATCTTCAACAGGGTTAAACTGTACGACGCTATCCGTGAATGTTTCAGAAATAACATCGCTGGGGGTTTCAGAATTGTAATATCTGAGAACGGTGATGAACGATTTGTGTTAACGACGCGGCAACAAGAACAACTACGTAAAAATGGAGGCGTCGCGGTGATTACTTGCTACTACGACCAGATCATCCATTATGCACATAACTGCATTGGCAAGTCCAAACTGATGAATATCCTTTCAGGAGAAAATCCAATGTAGTTACAAAAAACGCTAAAAAAATATTTTTTAATAAAAATTACTGAAAAGCCTATCACTCACGTGGTTAAGATACGGGTTTTTCCTCGTTTAACATTTTTCTAAGATCACGAACCTTAGAACTAATTTCAGCTCGTTTTTGATACTCTTGGCCGAGCTTTTGACGTATTGCTTCAACGGTGTTAAATAACGTTATAAATAAATTAATGTCGTTACCGTACAAACAAGCATTAATGGACTTTTGAATTCCTTTCACGAGCCTGTACATCTTGGGTAAAACATAACGACCCTTACTAGACTGATACTCTATGTCTGCATATTCCGAGGCAATCTTGTCAGCGTCGAGATCTTCAGATAATACTACCCCGTTATTTTTTAACTTTGAGATTTCGGCAATTATAGCATTTACATCTTTGATATCCATTATTTATAGTTTTATATAAATATAGTATACTGTATCTCTAATTATTAAAAAAAAAAAAAAAATAACACATCTTTGGAACTCCTTGGTTGCCTTCGCATCCAAGTAAGCCCAAGGGGACCCGAAACATACATCTCCGGAAGGGAGGCCTAAGGTGGCAAACGCCATCTTAGACCGCCCAGAAGATATGCTTGGGGTGAACGTCACAATGCCATATATATCTCCACTCGAGTGTTGTGGCAAATTTTAGGCATACATATATGATGTGGGGACGGCACAAGACAGCACAAAAATGAAACGACGGGGCGGATTTTCTACGGCCAACCAACCAATCAAAAGCAACCCAATTAAATTAACCCGGTTGCATGATTGTGAACAAAAGACAACCACACGCCCGAGTTAATAGGCGTGAGTTAGTTTTGATCGGTCGCATTGGCCTTCGAAAGCCCCAGCTTTCTACCTTTCATATGCTATATAAGGCGACTAATCCAGCAGCGTTGATTCACGAGTGTGTTATTTTATTTCCTTATTACTTATTAATGCTGTTTCACAACATTTAAATGAGACAAATATTTTAAATGAAACATTAAACAAAATAATACTGTTGTTAAATAATAGCGTATATTTTCCCTGTTCTAATTCTCTAGACAAAAATGCATCACAAAGAGCTGTATACAAGAAATTTTAACCACGCCCACCTACTTCAATGAATAGGAAAAACTCGCGTTCCGGCTGAGCGAACATAGGTAATGCGTTAGATTATAAAGAATTTTTGTACTGAAGAACGAGTTAGCTGTCTGCTTTACTGCTAGTCCACCCACCCCCACACATGAGATATGTAGATAAATAAAAAATTTTGTACTGAAAAGAACGAGTTAGCTTAAATAAATAATGCAGTTTTAGCCCACACAAGCGACAATAAAAAGTTTTATTCTCTATCGAAACTCATGTATTATATCTCCATTACAGTCACGTGGGCGCGCCTAGTCAAGGTATACAGGTAATATAGCAGGCGACAAATTCCTTTGACGTCATAATACAAGGGAACTTAGTAGGTAGAGTGTAAATGCGGCGGATTTATCCATAAAGGATTTATCTCCCTTAAATAGTTTCAGGTGTATACGAATTTTATTTTATGACTATTTTTTTTAGACAGAGATGTTTTAATTAAATTTTCTGCAACAAATCGAATTGAAGGCATGCAAATGTCAAAGTATCTACTGGCTTCGTTTATCGAATGAAAGATTCTCTCCTCGCTGGTTTCTAAATCAAACGATTTAACACCCTTGGGGTGTTTGGCATATTTGCCGGTTCCACCTAATTTTGAATTCAGACTTTGTGAGACGGCTTGAAGATTCTCAAGACAATTATCAGTCTTCACGCCATTTATGTGATCAATCACAAATCCGTCTTCGATTAATCCGTTATGACATTCAAAAATAATTCTGTGACAGAGATATCTTTTATTTCTAGCACTAAACAACAAATACCCCATATTATTCAGATATCCAATCGGTTTTTTTAGTCTGCGGTGCCTGACAACACCATCACTGGAGGCTTCGTAATTAACAAGCACTGGATGAGGTCTGAAATCTTGGCTCATTTGTATAATAATACTATTTGTCTAATTTATTATAAACCTCTTGATATAATCTTGAGGGATTTTGATGACCTTGTCATTGAACGGGTCATTAATTCGTTTGTCATAATAGCGTTTTAGTTCCCTGTATCGTTTACCCCCACAAGCAAGGCATAATTGTGATTTTCCCCTGACGCCCACCCCACATCGGAGGCATGGGAGAGGACCTTTTGAACCGTTTCTCACGCTTTGCATATGATACCCACAGAATTCGCTCCTGCATGATTTGTTACACGGGGTTGTTGATCCAATCATAAGCCACTTGCAGTGATTCATTATACTATATTTTTCTATTTAAATACTTGTTTTAATTATAACATGGAGGAGTTCAAGAGATTATCGAAAATTAAGCCCTGGAAAAATACTAAATTCAATCTTGATAGGGAGTTCCAAAGATTATCGAAAATTAAGCCTTGGAGAAATACTAAATTCAATCTTGATAGGGAGTTCCAAAGATTATCGAAAATTAAGCCTTGGAGAAATACTAAATTCAATCTTGATAGAGTCTCTGATACACCAAAACGTCTAATCGGTGATAGAACTATACTGGGTAAAATCAGGGAGTGTTTTAATGAATTCTACCGAGACGGTGCAGCATACTGTTGGTCGACATTTCGAATTATTGATGAAGATGTCAATGTACCCATCATCGATGCTACTATGAACGATGAAAGAGCAGCTGAGATAATTTCACACCTTGGCGTAAAATCCAAAGGGGAAATTCGAAGAATTTTATCATGGAAATCCAAGGGTGTAAAATCCAAAGGTGGAAATCCAAAGGATTTCAAGCAAAGCAATTCCCAACAATGCAATTCCCAACAAAAGTATTTTTTCAGAATAAAATTCATTATCGAAGTCGAAGGCAAATGGATTATCAGGGATAAATTTGAACCAATCCTCAAGGATAAAAAAACTGTCATTGTAAGTAGAGATTCCAAACCAGGAATTCTAACTGGAATTGACAAACCATACTACGAGAGATCTTATCCCGTAACAGCAATTGTTTATGGGTTATATCCGTTAAATGATAAACCCGATATTGTAAAACTAGCTCCTATGAAATATTCACCGTTGACTTCGTCAAGGCTCAATTGTGTAGCAACACGGGTAATGGAACACTTCACAAATGCATCCCGAGGAAATAAACTAACTGATCTGCGACGTAGGAAAATAACCGAATGGGAACTGACAGTGAAACAGCACGGTGCAAAGATTTCTGATATAGCTAAATTAGAAACATCATTAAGATTCCCAATAACCGTTATGACGATAACCGGAGAAGTTTTATACGAACCGAAATATAACAAAAATGGAACTCCAATACAAATTATTGATCATAACGAACACGCGTGGACACCTGCGGTAACAATATTTCCACGAGATAGAACCGTGAGATATATTCCCCCGGAATTTTCCGGGGAGTTCGTCGGGAATGTTTTCTATGAAGAGAAATTATTTGATGCTATTCATGCGTTGTGTAAAGATGATCCTGTGTCAGTGTGGTTACTTAGTAGTGCTGGTTCCGAATCAGGATTTGATCAATTTGTAAGACCAAATGGTGAATTATATCGCGTTGAAGAATTAGATAACAGAATGAGAAAAATCGCTAATGATTTTTCACCGGAGAGTTCCCATGAAAAACTATTGACGGATAGTTTTACTATTCCATCAGTGGTAGCTCACTTCACAAGAGAAAAAAACTCATGGCGTCCAACACGAAGTGATTTTCTCGAGGACGTTAAATTGAGTTGCGTCGAATTTAGTCATGGAGGACTGTGGAATACAAAATACCATCGTGACGGTATGATTTCAATTGATATATCCGCGTGTTATCCTGGAAGTTTTCTCGGGTATGGAGAATGTAGTAACTATTTTAAACGATTTGGACACCCCACGCATGAAATGACTCGTGTTGCGATTAATGGGCCATTACCTGATTTTGATTTAACCGGATTCGCTCGTGTGATATCATTTGAACTCGCTACAGGGTTACATCCGTGTAGTTATATTTGGCTTGGTAGACATATATCTGAAAAGGCCTGGATGCCAATAGTGTTACTACGATATATGATTGATTGTGGCATGCTGATATCGTTGATTGTTTCCGAAGCTATTATATGCTATCGAGCTCAGAAAGAAGTTTGGCTACCACAACCCGATCTAGATCGTATAATTAGCGAACTGCGAAAACAGTTTCGAGATTTCAATGAAGAACAAATCATGAATTGGTCTAAGAAGTTATTTGAAATTAAAAAAGAACAAGCAAAGGATTTTGGACGAAGAATAATCGGTAAATTTACCCAGGGTGGAAGATACGACAATGCAAAATTTTCCTCGCGGTTGATCATAGACGTCGCTGAATACGATTTTCTTGTAACGGATTTAACGAAACAGGGAAAACTTGTATCCCGTAAGGATGCTTTTCTATCCAATGGTGAGAAATTGGGTACGGTTGTTACCTACTGTGATGGATATAATTCCCAGTACACACATTTGAGAAGTTCTATGCTAGCTTATGCTTCTATCAATTTATTTTCGATGATAAATAGATTTCCTAATACCGCGGTTAGAGTAGCTACTGATTCGATGTATATACACAATAAATACAAATCAGATGTAGCTAAATTCACATCCCAGGAGGAAGCGTGGGGATGTTGGAGATTTAAAAAGGAGACGCTACATGAGTATTGTGAATCGGCAGATGTTACCATGGATGAAAAGTACTTAAAATGCGATGAGATTCAATCAGAATTTTCTAATGCACCACCGGTATCTGATCCAATATGTAGATACAAGACTGTTTATTTAAACGGTTGTGGTGGGTCAGGAAAGACAACTCGTGCAATTGAATTATATCGTCGGTCAAACATGATTGTGTTAACACCGACTCACAGACTCGCCAGAGAGATGATACAGCGAGGGGTAAATGCCTGTACTTATCACAGTTTCTTTCGATGGAAGGGTGATAAATGGACTCCTGAGCGTATGGGTGATAAATTCATTCCTGAAATCATAATTTGGGATGAAATATGCACAGTGTCATTAGATGTATTACAAACATTTCTCGAATGGTTGTTAAACAAAAACACAAAAGTCGTCATGTGCGGTGATCACGGCCAACCACCACCATTTGTCGGTGCATCTCCACATGAATGGCTAAAGGGTTTTGTAGACTACTATGAAGAAATTATCACTGATTATAGATCACTTGATGAACAATTACGCGAGTTCAAAGCACTGATTAGATTACAGCCGGATAAAATCCAATGCGAAATAGCGCGTGAAATAATTTCAGAAACTTCCATGAATGATTTTTGGGGAGCGTGGAGACCAACCGATTTGATAATTGCAAGTAGAAAAATAGTCAGAGACACACTTCAGATGAAGTTATTTGAAACGCATAAAGAAAAATTTGCAACACTTCCAGTACCGTTGTGTTATAGGCCTTCGGATACACGAAAGCAGAATATATAAGTTGATATTCCAGGGAAGAGTGAAAAGCAGATTCTCGTGTTAAATGATATTGTGCTGGTTGATATCAGCGTCGTCGAAAATGCATTGCGTGCTAATAAATCCCCATGGACGCTAGGATACGCAGCGACGATACATTCTTCACAGGGATTAACTATATCGGATACAATTGTTTGGATGGTAGATAATCGCATCGAATGGTCGAATTTAGTCTATCTCGCAGTATCCAGAGTACGAAGAATAAATCAGCTTCGAAGAATTGTCGTCATGACAGAGTCAGGTGGCGATGATGACACCACAATGGATGATGCAAGCATCGTTGATGTTAGCATCATTAATAAAAAACTCTCCGGTTACAAACAACAAGATAAAAAAAAACAACGAGAATTTGACATTGATGCTAAATTATTAATTACGCTGAAACAACAACAGAATAATCACTGCGCGAGTTGCAATTGTATAATGCGTTGGCAGTATTCGGATAAAGATCCTCGCCAATTTACCGTAGACAGAAAAAATAACAGTCTCGGTCATGTCAGAAACAATGTGATGTTGACTTGTCTTGAGTGCAACAGACGCAACGGCGCTAATTAAGACCCCGCGTTGGTAATTGAGTATCCTCGGGAATTACCTGTAGTTGTTGTCTAGTAAATCCTCGTTGAGGGGCAGTTGAATCCAGTTTATAGATTGGAGGTCTACCCGTAGATCGTGTTATAGTAGATATCTTGTGTGCAGTAACACTCCAAATAGGATCGGTAGCCCTTTTTCTGCCACCTTCAAGCTCTCCTGGTTCGTATAAATACCTAACAGTGACATTACTACCAAGAATTGGTTCTTTGAAATCTTTTTGTGAAATTCCTTGGATTTCCATTTTTGGTATAGACGCTTTCTTAATCGCGTTGACAGGTTTCATGTTAATTGTTCGAGTAATATCGTTATTGAGCGCGGTAATCACAGCTGGTAATCTCTTAACCCATTCAGGGGATCTTTTATCCTGAATAAACTCCTTCGCGTATTGATATCCAAATAACCGTTCAGCAAGAGTCCGATTAAATCGTTCAACAATTGCCTGATCGCGATGTAGTGCAGTATGTCCTTGTCTGATGGTGACATTGTGATGTTTCATCGCTGATAAAACAGCGCCTTGAAATTCCTTGCCAGGATCAACTTGTAATAGATTTGGCCAGCGTAGAGGGCCTCGTCGATAAATCTTTTCAAATGCAGAAGCAACTTCAGGTGATGATTTTGATTTTAGCGGTTCTGCTTGTTTGTATCGACTCGCAACGTCAACTACGGTTAGCGCGTATTTGTAACCGTTGTCATGTGGTAAAAACAATAAATCAGCCTGATGAACTTCATTGGGTCCGGTAACATAAAAATGCGAGAAATTTATTTGTTTAGGACGCGGTAGATAAATTTGCCATATAGCCTGTTTGGATAACCAATTAGCCGCAGTGGCCTTTTTCACTTTTGCGGCGTTGGCGAGTTTATTGATTGCAGCGTTACCCCTCCAGTATCCTTTTGGAGAATAATAAATAGATTCCATATTATTAATTACCAGCACCCATCATCAATTTGCCTTTCATAGCTGATTTTACCAACCACGAAGCCAACTTTTCTTTAAAAGATTTATCAGGAATAGCATTTAACGCATGAATTAATTTCACATCCGCGAGATGCCTGTTTTGCAGATTGTTGCTTTTATATGCAACATCATGAGCATGACACGCCTTATCAATAGCGTTTATCGGATACTCGCCGGGTCGGGGTTGATTTTGATCATCAAGTCTGATATCTAATCGTGTTCCGGGGCCACAGTAGCTATATCCTGGAAGGTGCTTTTCTCCGGGGTACTTTGCCCATGGGGTTCCAGGGAGCTTTGCCAATTTGGCTGCGATATCACCTCCTCGTTTTTTTTAAAAACATCTCCGAATTGTAAAATCTTTGATTTTGTAGAAACAAATCTGAACTTTTTAATACCACATGTTGCACATCTACCAGTTAGTGCTGATCTGTTATTTTTAGTTGTAACCGTCGTCACATCATTTGTGCTAGTACGCGTTTTACACTTCACACAATATAGATCCATAATTTATGTATAGAGATATGAATATAATTGATTTTTCAGCGACTAAAATAAGAGAACCAGTTAAGCATCATGCAGCGCTACCAAACTCTATCCGTGCAATTATAATCGGGCCATCTGGATCCGGCAAGACACAATTGTTGCTCAATTTAATAATGAGATGGATGAAGTGGGATAAGTTGTATTTAATTGCCCCTAGCGTAGATGATCAGCGTTGTTATGAAGTGTTAAAGGATTTTAACGAGAATGCATCAGAAATTAAAGGTGAGAACGCCATTGATTTTATAACTGATATTGACGAGGCGCCATCCGTGGATGACCTTGATGGGAACATTAACAATTTAGTCGTATACGACGATGTGATGTTAGACAATCAAAAAAACCCAGCTAGGATCTTTTCCAGAGGAAGGCATAAAAACACTGACGTGATATATGTCACTCAACGCTACACTCAGATTCCAAAAGTGATCAGAGATAACTGTAATATTCTTGCTGTGTTTAACGGCGTTGATACACATACGCTACGAAATATTTGGCAGACATGGTGTTCGGATATGGACTTCAATCAATTTAAAAATTTCTTTAGTCATGCTCAGTCGACTCCGCACGGATTTATAACAATAAATTTACATGATCCTCGGACACGATATCGTATCGGACTCGATCAAATATTTGGTTGAACTCGTAAAAGAATTATTAACCAGAACTGAAAGTTCCAGCAGCAGAGAGGGTGGATGACAACTACGTTGGCGTATATAAGGAAATCTTATTTTATCGAATAGACGTCATTTTTTTTACTATTTGGTACAAGCCTTAGATCATCGAATCGACGCTCGGAAAGTTGTAGGATTCACCCTCTCTGCTGCTCTTTTCAGTAAGTTCTTTCTGTTACTTATCTACATTTATTGTTTGAATATGACATATATGCTCTAGACATGCATACCATACTACACGTTTGGCTGTGTACTTTAATTTTTTAAGTTCAAATAGAATGTCAAATAGAGAAATTTTTTAATATTTACATAAAGTCAAGAAGGAATCGTTCTTGGTTTTGTTTTGGAATATTTAGTTTAAAAAATCAAACGATAAATATATTTATAATTGTGTTGTCAATTGAGAAATAAAAATAGTTTCTGCCTTTCTTTTGTCTAGATCTGTCTGTCTCTCACAGCACAACCACACCATATTTATGGGACTGTCTACTTCAAGTTGGCAAGTTACTATTTAGCATTCCAATGATTTCTTGTAGGGATAGGCACAATAAATGCTATTTGCTGCTCATGGAACTTGTTGTAGGCTCTTGCAAATATACAAAATTTTTCAGAAGTAGGAAAAGGGGGTACATCGCAGTTTGTAGAATGTTAAACGCTGTGGCCCTAGACACTCCCCAGTATGTCCTGCATACGGTATCTAGGTTAATGGCGATGGTCTGAGTCCATTTCGACCTGATAGGCGAGTTTAGTTTCTGAGGATGAAGACGATCAATACATGTATTAAGGGTTGTACCAAAAAGAGAATTTGAAAGTTGTCGAGTGTCTTTTGCATCAACCTGTGGGTCGCGACCCCGTCAAGGGTCGAACAACGATTTACCAAGGGTGGCTTACGACCATCGGAAATAAACATTTTTTTTGTCTATTCTAATGTGTAAAACTTGTTATTGTACAAATTTTCCCCATTCGTAGTTACCAGTTTTTTTTACTATAATTGTCATTCGAGGATAGATGTTGCAGACAATTGAATCAGAATGATTTCAAACATTTTAGTTGTCGTAACAGTCGTAACGTAATTGAAATCACGTCAGTTTCTAATTAGTACAGCGCCATAAACAAACGTTTTATACTTAGTGTTATTGAAGCTATTGTTATATAATATTTTCATTAGCGAACCAACCCATGGCAATGCATCATGTAGAGAAGAACGGTAAGAAAAGAAAATATAGTGACGAGTTTTTACAATATGGGTTTACTTCAATAGTGACAGCAGGAATTGAAAAACCACAATGCGTTATTTGTAATGAAGTTCTATCAGCAGAATCTATGAAGCCGAACAAACTGAAACGCCATTTTAATAGCAAGCATCCGAACTTTGCCGGCAAGGACACCGAATATTTTAGAAGCAAAGCTGATGGAATCAAGAAAGCCAGACTTGACACTGGCGGCAAGTACCACAAACAAAACATAGCTGCCGTTGAAGCTTCATATTTGGTGGCTCTCAGAATCGCAAGAGCTATGAAACCTCACACCATTGCTGAGGAGTTACTGTTGCCAGCGGCCAAAGACATTGTTAGAGTTATGATCGGAGCCGAATTTGTTTCGAAATTGAGTACAATTTCCTTATCTAACGACACTGTCCGCAGAAGAATAGATGACATGTCTGCTGATATTATTGATCAGGTAATCCAGGAAATGAAATCTGCACCACTTCCAATATTCAGCGTCCAGCTTGATGAATCTATCGACGTTGCAAACTGTTCACAATTACTTGTTTACGTGAGGTATATTAATGATGGCGACCTTTTGGTTCATTTCTGACAGAGCATAAGATCTCTTGGGAAAAGGTTTGTGGTGTTTGCACAGATGGTGCTCCAGCTATTCTGGGATGTCGGTCTGGATTTCAACGTTTGATACTGAATGAGTCGCCAAAAGTCGTCGGAACTCACTGTATGAATCATCGACAAATATTAGCAACGAAGACGCTGCCACAAGAGTTACAAGAAGTAATGAAAAGCGTCGTAAGTTCCGTCAGTTTTGTAAAAGCGAGTGCTTTAAACAGTCTACTGTTTTCGAAACTATGTAATGAGTTGGATGCGTCCAGCAATGTTCTGCTATTTCACACTGAAGTGAGATGGTTGTCGAGAGGAAAAGTTTTAAAACGCGTCTTTGATCTTCGTGATGAACTAAATACGTTTTTTAATCAGAAAGGAAAACCGCATTTCGAAGCTCTTTTCTGCGATGAAAGTGAATTGCAGAAGATAGCTTACTTGGTTGACATCTTTGCCATCTTGAATGAGTTAAATTTATTACTGCAAGGACCAAATGCAACATGCCTCGATTTGTCTGAAAGCTCCGATCATTCCAAATGAAAATTCGGCTTTGGCTAACAAAATTGGATGAAAATAAAATTTACATGTTGCCCACATTATCTTCTTTCTTTGAGGAAAAAGATATTGAACCTGACAAAAGGATTGCAATGACTATTTCTGTGAAAGAACACTTGCATATGCTTGCGGATGAAATTTCATCGTACTTTCCAAATCTACCTGACACCCCGTTTGCACTTGCCAGAAGTCCATTCACAGTCAAAGTTGAAGAAGTTCCTGAGACAGCACAGGAAGAGTTCATTGAACTCATTAACAGAGATGAAGCGAGAAATGATTTCTCTTCAATGCCAGTTACAAAATTGTGGATCAAGTGTTTGAAATCATATCCTGTTCTGTCTGAGACTGTGTTGCGCCTTCTTCTTCCATTTACAACAACATATCTTTGCGAAGCAGGGTTTTCCAGCTTGTTGGTTATCAAGTATAAATACAGAAGTAGGCTTGTTGCAGAAGATGATCTTCGTTGTGCTCTTGCAAAGACTGCCCCGAGAATTTCTGATCTGGTGAGAAAGAAGCAACCTCAACCTTCGCACTGACGTTGGCTTTTTACGCGTATTATCGCAACAATTTTGTAGCAATGTAGTTTACTGTTGTTATATTAATACTGTTATTCATGCTACGCCATGCTTTTCATATTTTCACATAAGTATGCAAAATGAATACGGTGAATACACATGAAGAAAACTAAATAAACGTAAGCCATAAAGAAGGAATTTCATTTACCTGTAATTTGAAATATATATTTCACAATATATAATTACATATTGCTTTCGTGATTAATCACTACGCTTTAATTATGTTCGATTTGTAACAATGAAAATACATCCTGCATTGTAACAATGAAAATACATCCTGTATATCAGATATTATTTACATTACGATTCATAACAGTAGCAAAATTACAGTTATGAACGAAAAAATTTTTACGGTAGGGTCGCCACAACATTTGGAATTGCATTAAAAGGGTCGCGGCACTAGAAAGGTTGAGAACAGCTGATTTATTGTTTTGTTTCTCTAATCCAATTTCGCGTTTGGTGACGGCGTCATTGTCTCCTTCTGGGTAGTTCAACCAGCTGTGGCAACAGCGACAAGCGCTCCTACCTTGCTTGGAGTGCAAGACCTTTATTTGTCAAATTCAATCTTCATGCTATTGGCATGAAATACATTTCCTCAACGAAATAAATAAATGGATCCACAACGGACTAAATTAGTGCATCCAGGCTGAGCGAATATTGTAAGAAGATCGGCAAGGTCTACTTCGTTTATACGGAAGATTTTGAAAGTTCATTTTTTGATTGTGACACATGCTGGTTTACATTAATGAAAGCTCGATGCATGTGCTTATTACCTGAAGCTGAGCATCTTGGTCTCCGCCACTAGTAGCGCTGTTATAGGCAGCATCAAAAGGACGAGCTCCTTTGCGAGTGTTAACTTGACTTTAATAGTGACATTAGTGCGAACAATGGCGTCAGCGTTGATGCTATTACTGGTTAGTGCGATCATCTTGCCACAAAAGATTATCGAACGCATATCACGGCAGAAGCCAGATATTGTTTTCATTAAAAATGATTAAAGTTCAAAATTCCATATAATATAATAAATCTTACATTCCTCCCTTTAACTATTTTTAAAATAAACATCTTTCTCAAAAAGCAGGCGGAAAACAGGCGACGGAAATATCCACAAAGTTAGTAATGTGTGTACGAGCGGAGAAGTAGCGCGATATTGATGCTAAAATTTAATATATTGTTACGCCTGACAAAATAGCGAAGAGTATCTTATTGCGTCATAACAAAAGCTCTACATAGGTCAACCAACTAGCACTAACATTCCTTACACGTAGCTAACAATTAGGATGGGACAAAAGTGTATCGCTTTGTTGTTAGAGGTCATTGTCGTTGTGACAGAAATGATAACTGCCTTGTTCATAGAATAGTTTTAGTTGTAAATTACAAACATGGATCTTCTTTTTGAATGTTATGTAATGAGGAAGCGTATTTGATTCAAGAGGATGTCAAATTGTCAAATTATCAAGGTTTTACAGGGATATTGGTTTATGCACAAACATTTTAGTTCTTGATAATGTGTCCAGCACATTTACGCTATTTAGCGCCATAAACTAGGTTGTATTTATACATGGTTAAAAATACTAAATTTGGTTTAATATCGACCAGCGATATAAAAAAAAAAAAACAGTTTAATATAAAATGATAAGATGTTGGTAACAGTATAATATGAAGCTTCCCATTCAACGGGAGATGTAAATGATGTACCGGTATGTTGATGAAAAGATATTGAAAAATAATGCGACTTTGGTATCCTAGAAGACTCATAAGAAAGTCAGTGCATGATTTTGTCTGCATATATACCTAATCATCGCGGTTATTTCTTTCTTACTAGATGTGAAATTGTTACAAAAAAACAGTTTACGACCAAGGGCAGACGTAAACGAACAAAATAAAGGATCAGGAATTACTACAAGAGACTTGAGTTGTGAAGTAAATCAATTTACCTGACACATATATTCTGTCATCGCGAAATGTTTCATTTAGTTTAACAAATGCATATTTGAGACTAGAGTTTGCTGTGAGTAACAAATGAATAAGTTAAAATAAATGTACATCTATAGGTATGCAACTCAAGTACATAATCTTGCTTAACGAAAGTAAAAGTAAATACGAGACGTGAAACAATGTATATTTTATGTTTTCATTTGCCCACCAAAACTCGCACTATGTAAGTTTTGGCAATATTCTTCTTCTTAAATCATTGCATTGATATGACGTATTCACTATTATATATGCTCCACTTAGAATATTTGGCTGTCTGACAATTTTAAGAATCAAATACAGAAGAGGATGTTTTATGGAATCGTATATAGCTCTACGTTAAATCTTGACGTTGGTCCAGGTTAGAAATGTTGTGAGTTTTGAGAAGTTTAGGTTTATTATGGTACATTACATTGTATCTCTCGTTCTAATAACTCTTAATTAGTTATCGTCACCTAGTTTAATTAAGGTCACAACTAATATATACAAGTAAGAGTTTCATGTGCGTATCGACGTAGAAGAGGTCGGATTCTATGTTAAAAATGTATATTGGATTTATGACACTGAATATAAAAGTGCCGAGCGTAATACTTGTTAGCAATTGTCCAAAACTAACATTGACTGAATGTTAGATGATATTCAGTTTTATTATAAATTGTTTGGTCACACATAGATTTTCTCCCATTTTGAAGCATTCAAAAACGATACATTTTCAAAAACATAGTACAAAATTGATATTTTAAGACAATTATACTTGGTTATAGAAGAAATCCTGACCTTTGTCAAGTTTGGAGATGTGACAAGTCTCCAAACGTTTGGATTATTGCACACATATACTAGCTGATGCTATTTTAAATTATAACTTTAGTTCCCTCATTTCATATATATCAATCTGTCATTACTCTCCAATTAGGATTTTAATCCATGTGTCTATGTCAGCTGTAACTAGAGTTGAAATGAATAATGTCAATACCAATTGCGCCAGCGAAACAAACCACAAATTGCATAGAAGCCGCTATTATCTACAAACATATGTACATACATGTACCTGACTATCTCTTACATATTATTACGATGTGGCATTGCGATGCTATATATATATATATATATATATATATATATATATATATATATATATATATATATATATATATATATATGTATATATATATATATACATACATACATATATATATATATATATATATATATATATATATATATATATATATATATATATATATATATATATATATATATAGTTCTTTTACAGTTTATGTTAAGTGCATGATTACGTCTAGAATAATTTTAATTTTAATGCTAATTTGTTTTTGCATATAAATATACCCATGCATGAAATCTTGCTATCCCGTTTTATTCGTTGTTATTGCAGGTTCACTGGTTCTTCTTTTTTAGTTTACACTCAGAAAAGAAGCATACGAATACATTTGCGAATAAGTCATCTTACAGAAATAAAAGTGAAACATAGCACATGTTGGATTTTGATTTTCTTTGTTTTCAAATCGGTAAGATATTTTGGAAGTTATAGGTATACAATTTCCTATCATAGTTAGCAGCAAAGATTGGCACAAAATTGATCTCATTCTTGTCATAAACAATTTTGTGAACAAAAGTGCTCCATTTTTCAGTAAGGAATCACAGTTAATAATGATCGTTTTACTGGAAGTATTTGTTGAAATACTTTCTATGATTTGAACAGAGGAAACCAGAGCAAACCGTCATTGAAAAGCATTATACGCTGGAAATATATACGTGTAATGGTATACTAGTCACAACAGATCTGTTATACATAAATTGATTATGGTATAATATAAATAAGAGAGAAAAGAACGGAAAAAAATCCTCAGAAAGAACCACCGATCCACTGGAAGCTTCTGGCAAGCTTTCTCACATACCTACACTGGCCGAGCCGGAGCCATAACCTCACGCAGACAGAGATGACCTGACAGTGATGCTAAAGGCGAGCTCTTTAGACGACTAGGCAACTAGAAATTAAAGCGCGGATGAAATACATACATATTGTTTGCCTATCAAGTATTCAAATCAAAATGAATTTCCCATTTCAATAACTGATTGTTATTTGTAGTCAAAACTAATATTATTCATTTAGATGAAAACTATTTTGATATGTTTGCCTTGACATCACGTGTTGCTGAAATCTTAAATCAATTTATAGAGCTATGCTAACTATATTCGATTTCTAATTTGTTTTTATGTTTGCTAAAATATATGCCTGCATTTTGTTAGTTATTCCTTTTTTTGCATGTTAATATTTCAAAATTTTTAAACGATGTATTACTGTCTGAAATTCAGACTAGCTCACGTTAACTATACATAAACAAAAATATCAACACTCAACGATGTAATTCGATTTGTTATTCGAACTAAACAGGGACGTTAAGCTCCATGATTGTAGCCAAAACCTATTAAATTAGATTACGATGTTACATTGTATTGGTATATCGTGTAGTACAACGAAACGTTTTGAGAAATTAACTATGTACCACCAGCATTAGTGGCAAATGAAGGACATTTGCCTCTTCTTTAATAAAATATGTCTTGATATTACCGCCCTTTGACGTATGCACATTTATAACAAACCTAAACTGATAACGTTTCTCATCCATTTGTTTGTGGAAGTTTCTCTTGCTTTTGTTTCTTTTTTTCTTAATTAAATAGTCATGCCAATTCGTTTTATTCACAAAATTAAACTTTTCTACAACCAATTAGCATCAGCGTTCATGACATTAACATCGTCAGGAGGTTAGAACATTACATAAAATATTCGACCTCTGAGACTTATCAGCATGTGTGTGTTATACACTCCACCATACGCTACTGACCCAAGAACAACGAAGTATAAGGGTTGCAATGGAACATCATTGATCTGTTATATGGGCGAGAAAAAGAACTCCAAGGATCGGGTTACCTTTTTTCTTTGATCTGGAGAGCGACACAAAAGCTGTTAAACGTAACGTTTGACTGCGATTTTGGCACAATGCCTGACATACATTCTATATACTTTCGTGTCAGTCCTTATTTTGATTATTGTTGCCACCAATTTGTTGTTTCATGGACTGGCTATGATGAAAGATTTTAATTGATGCTGTTAAATGTTGGCACGTAATCGATATTTATATTTAGTGATAAATTGGTCTAGAAATTAACTTTTGTCCTACATCCTAGATCGTCTTTTGTGCCTTTCTTTTTTGTGTCTAGTATTATTGATTCGTGCTGTACGATCTTGATGTAGAGTCATTTATATCGTTGTGTTCTGTATTTAGTTTCAGTGAAATTATGTATTCAAAGTAGTTGTCGTTGGAAATACAAAGTGCTTTTCACTAATAATATTGAAGAGAGACCATACCTTTAAAATATTGTTAATCAAAGAGATTTTGAGTTAAGATTCATTAACAGGAGGCTGTCACATCACCCCGTCACACACTACTACAGGCATATCAACACCTTCAGCGCTGAATCATATTTAAAAAGCCACTGGAATTTAATTTGAAGTTTATTCATTAGGACTGATAATAGAACATTTCAGACTATTTTGTGATTGAACTTTCTTTAAAAAACATTCATTTTAAATGTTAACTTTGAATTATATGGAAATAAATTATTTGTCGAATTTTACAAAACTTTTCCATCTTTGCTGTTTTCTATTGCTTCCTTTAAGATCATATAGAGTAGTAATACTATTCCTTTACTTGATCTTTGCTTCATGTAAATCAATTATCTTTTGGGTTCAATGTCCATGTGTCTTGAGTCGTCGAAAGGTTTCCATTTAGGTTATGGAAATCGTGTAACCTTCGATGTCCACTGACTCACTTTGGCACTTATTCTGATACTACTTTCTGTTGTCACTGGAATTTCTGAATATAGACTTATTCTTTCATGTAAGTATAACAAAGCTGTTTATTGCATTACCTCTGTAGTTGATATATGCCTGACAACAATTCCAAAGGGCGTAACTATAACATTTGCAATTGTAACATTTCCCAGCTTACCAAGGCAAGCGGTTATTGCAACGGCGGATCCAGAAACAGATTCCTCGACAACAAACGCGTTTGTCTCTCGCAAGTCAAACTGTTTTCTTGGTCATTTAATCTCTGAGCCGTTTTCCTGCTTCAGTAAATGTTATCGTGGGTACTTCTGAGGATCCTTCACATTTATTAAATTAATAATATCATTGAGAAGTATAATTGATCATTGATCGACATGCTAGCGTTTTTCGGGTTGAACACTTATATCCACTTCCAACCGAGACTAATTTTGTGGTGTTCCTGACTATTGACGCCACATTCACATAAACCTATACTGATAATGATTTGATCTGTGTCAGCAACGATTTTATTTATTTTGTCCAGGAATTATTAAGCTGGCAAGTGATGCATTGGTGAATGCCGGTCGAGGTCTTTTTGCCGGTTTTGCTGATGTTGCGTCGATATACCTGCAAGACAATTCACTGACATGTCAGTGAAATCCAAATTATCTTGGTAGAAATAAATTTTGTCGGTGATGAAATGTCCTGCAACCCGATGTTTGAGCGTGATTGTACAACACTTTTTATAAAGTAACATTATTATACATTATCTCAAGTGCTCAATAACTACCGACAAATTTTGTTTGCAAGAAACAGTGTTGTGTTATTTTAGCTACAATAAAGATCCAAATTTCATTGAATAGAATTTTCGATGCAGTAGCGTATTAATTAATGCAATGAGTAGACATCAATCTTGTCATCTTTCATCAACAATACTTTAACAGTTCAAACAATTTGGTAATATAATAATAATAATAATAATAATAATAATAATAATAATAATAATAATAATAATAATAATAATATCTCCAATGAAGTATATTCAATATATATTGACCTTACTGTATAAAGCCGACACATGAAGAAAGACTATGGTGTTTTGTGACCATTGCGATGCATCTGTTGTCATCGAATCCATATAAACCTAGTGTGTGTGTATGTGTGTGTGTGTGTGTTTGTGTGTGTGTGTGTGTGTGTGTGTGTGAGAGAGAGAGAGAGAGAGAGAGAGAGAGAGAGAGGAATGGAGACAGGAAGGGAGTGAGATGATTATTTGTAAATAAAATATTCTTCCACAGAGCTATTTTGTATTCTTATAGGCGGTGTTTGGTTCATATTTTTTGTTGTACAGTATATGACTAGTCATGTGACAAAGAAGTATAAAACATTCAATCCGGAATGATACACTTGCTAGGACGGGGGATATTGAGTTTTATACCTATGAGGTTTCAGCATGTACGAGGTTTTTTCAGGGAGATATCAAATTACATTATTAGTTCTGCAAAATCATCATTTACAGTAAAGTATTGAATAAGAATAAAGGGCCATTTTTTATATTTGCAAATAATCTGAGTTATCAGCTTGTGTAGGGATGTTTAAACTTGTTTTCATACTTTTAATGCACGTTAAAATATAAAAGTTATTATTAATATTGGTATGTAGGTAATAAGCTTCTTCATTTCATAAGGACACGTACGTTAGTTCAGGAGGTATTAATATATGTATTAATAGCTTGATATTTTGATAATTATAATATATTATAATTAGCGGATCATAAAGTATCATGCTTTATATTTTAAATTTGTTCTTTCATGCCTTAAGTTAGTCAGATTTATTAATAACTTTACACAAATAACATGTTGATCGTTATCATTTAAAGTATAGACTGATTTACACCAATACCTAAAGTGTGACATTTTGTTTTTACCCTGGATATTATCTTAATAAAAATGTGACACCTTCTGCAGGTGGTAAAGACCTAATACATATTTACAGACTGAATATTTGAATGTTCCCATCATTTCACAAATAACCATTCTTACTGAGTGAAGTATGCGCATAGTAAAGGCGTAATGACATCTGAGTGGAAGAACATTTCATTCAACAGTCTTCATTCCGTATCAGTCTAAAGCAGCGTTAATGCTGATTTTATCAAGTCAAGATTTTAGATGAAGCATTAAATGAGAAAAATAAAATCATAGTTTCTCAAGATTTAAAGAGCATCCCACATCTTAGAATAGTTGACGTGGGCACAAAATATATCCTTTGATGTAAACGACATAAGAGTTTTATAACCGCTTTATTATTCAGTGTTGGGGTTTAAGAAATACATAGAGTTTTACACGAAATCCTGACCTATTACAAGATGGGGAATATTGAACAGTCTCGTAAGACTGACGTTGTTGTTGAGTTATAACATGTTATTATTTACGTATTTGAACATCTCTCTCTCTCTCTCTCTCTCTCTCTCTCTCTCTCTCTCTCTCTATATATATATATATATATATATATATATATATATTTGTCTGTCTGCACCAGATCATTTTGTCCCTAGAACGGTTTTCAGTTTCTTTTGAATCATGGCCAATTTCTTCCGTTTAATTGACAGTTTCGTTCATGCGTGTTTGACCTATGTTTGATTCCTATCCATATTATGTACTACAATACACACTGTGTGTTAATAAAGATACCTATCGTTAACATTTTTAAATCACCAAATCCTTGTCAACAAAAGAATAAATCTTGATATCAGTTGAACCTACTGTAGGACTATCAATACAATCATTGATATGTACCTTATCAATGACCTTTTTTTGTTGAATTCGCCACCTGTCTTTTAATATGTTATTGGAACTTTTATTAATATGAATGTTTACATTTAGTCATGGGTGTGTGTGAGGTTACGGTCAGTATGAAACAGTAAGGACATTACTTTATCTAACGCATATAGATACATCATTTGATTATTTGATCGTTTCAATTTGCATCTAGATTCTAGCACGCACTCGTATTCCGTGCAACCAATACAAGTAGTTTGAATCATTATACTAAATCGTTTGGTAAAATAACCATACTTCATCTGTATGATGTATGAATATGTTGAAATAGGACGCAAACGACATAAATGCCGATGAAGGTTTGAAGAATAATCATGTTTAAAAGCAGACTCACGGAACGAACCATTCCAATGAAGGTTTGAAGAATATTCATATAGTTAAAAGCAGAATATGTAAAGTCTCTTATGAGAATAAAACATGCAGATGCATGCGTGTGACTCACGGATCGAAACATTCCTATAAAATTACTAGCGTACATATTGACAATCATAAATCTCCTGCATATAAACATACATCCTTATCAGGCGAAGACAACAGCAAATACCTATGAGAGATTATGTCAATGTGTCCAGCTTATTTGCTAAATTGATGCTTGCAGTGGATGCAATATAGTGTTATATATTCTGTGTGTGCATTTATATCACAATCACATAACTCATATGCAGACGTATCATACAGCAAGACATCACGTATCGTCGTATCTTTAGTAGCTAAACTACCATAAGTACTGTCTACTTAAATATTTAAAGTTGAATTTTGTCCTTAATTAAGTGCCGTTGTATATTATATGACGATTATTATTTACAGCTTAAACAATTGAATTTTTACTAAAGTATTTATACATAAAACTAATTTTAGACGGTGGTATAAAATAATATTATCATAACCTGACTTCTGAAATCATTCGCGAAACACTTTGTTGTACATTATCCATCAGCTAATGAAGAATTATCTCTCTGTTTGCAAGCAACGCAATCCGCTCATTCTTTCTCTCGAAGAGACGGATCCATACACGTAATGGTATCTGACCAGCAACCTAAATAACGAGGCAGCCCGAACAATATTTATACCGAAATGTCCAATATCGTGACTTTATACTGACTGAATATGGACTTCATTTGTACATTTAGGTCATTACTATATTCGGAACTTTGATCCTTGTGTAAATACTCACTCTTGATATTTAATGAACACATCTCTGATACTGTTCCAATAGGGGTTAATACTATGGATGGGTTTTAATGAACAGGTATTTGTCGTTTACAAACTGTTGGCTTCATCCGTGCGACACATATGAACAACGATATAAATTTGATACCAGTCACACAGAGCACGAACGTGGTACATATGCACCATTCACATAACTTTCATAAGATGAGGACCGTATTCAGAAGTTGTTTTAGTCATACGGACTGGTCACTGATGCATATTTTCACTGACGACGCCTACATATATACGGGCGAGGCATCCAATGTTAACGAGTTTGATACCAGTGTATACCAGACATACAATACACTGTTTAGCAATGACAACAATACATTAGTGAGAAAAACCAATTATACGCACGGTCACTAGACGAGTGACTTTGGCGCGTTCCCGCACTGTAATCGTAGACCCTCCCTCGCAGCAATTGCGTATCCGCGTGAATGACTTGCAACTCTTTCCACACAAATGTTATCCATGGATGCTTCACCGCTCATTGCTGAACAGCATAAAGGGTTTGGAGTTTAAGAATACTATTCCAGTCCGTTTGAGATCATCAATGTATCGACGGATCATACAGAGTTGTAGTAGGACTTCTTTAATAAGACAATCACTGGAAAATATTTAAGCAATGATTACTTCCGCGGTATCAAGATTGGATTTGTCAAGAACAGTTTATCAGCACACTATATCAGTACAGGATATCCCATCAATGGAAATTATAAAGAAGCATGTTTTAACAAAGTTGACATTACAACGATGCAGATACAATGACGATCCTATGGGATCTCATGGCCCATCTATGATATTTCACAAGGCTGGATCAGGCAATGTAGATTTGCTACCGTGAACATTTATGCGAACTCAGAATCATACAGGCAGATCAGATGCAGATGTAGAAGACATTGTTAATTTCATCAACCGAAATAGAAACCTTATATTTCTAAAGCGGCAAAGGCAATTTCGCGAACCAGCTTGTCGATTATGTGCACGATTCCTCCCATCTACACATTGTTTCTGGCAGATATATTGGCAAGGCTAGTTTCTGAATCAAGCACAAACTTGTGTCTACCAAACGATTCACGACAGCGTTGCAATTTGGCATGCTGCTGCTGTTGATAATGGGAAAGTTTACTTGTCGAAAATATACACTATACGTACCTGTGAAACCCTATTGCCTACCAAATAAACTCGTTTTTTGGTTTTAATGATTCTTGTCTCATATTACCGCAGTCATTTCTCGCACTTACAACAGATTACACATATATTTCATCACAAAAAAAAAAAAATTCAACAAGTTATCAGTGCAGTGAACTTCGTGTTCGTGACGTTTTAAACTATCGGGCACATGGTGGACGATGAACTATCATGATGATGTTTGATCATATGGGAATGCATGCATTTGTTGGAGGTTAAATGTCCACCAGGATCGAAAGGAATACAGTATACCTGACTTCACAAACAATCATATCTCGCGTGCACATCACAAGCTTGCGTCGTACATGGGCCGGTAATAAAATGTTGAAACGGGTCTGCATGCTTCTCGTGTAGGTGTTGTTATGTGGTACTCAGAACATGGTCACGCTGTGCGTGATCGACATGCAGTTTCGTGAAAGTGTAAATACTTATATTGCCTTTTACCTAAAATATTGATAATGATAAATTTTCCTGTGAAGGGTAATTAAAGTGCTAATGGAAAAATGGAAAATCATGTATGGCTTTACACCTCGTAATTGAAATGCACAAATCAAAGCAAAGTGTTGTTTTGTATTAGCCCAAATCAGCTCGCATATATACAAGGACCATACGATATGATCGTGGTTACTCCCAGAAATAACACAATCGTCCAAAGAAAAAGATGAGCCAAAGAGGAGGATTGTTTGTTAATTTCGGAAAACACATCTTCACCATTTTGACGAAGCGATAGTCCCAAACAAAAGTACGTGTGCCAAGTCATCGACGTAAGTGTATATTTGGTGTGTGCCCCCGAACCAAAAATCAAACCAATCAACAAACAATGATGTCACCTCCCGACAAGACCCTACCCCTAAGTAAAAGAAAAGGAAAAGACTGCTTCCTCGTTTAGCCAAGCGTTTGGACGTGCTGTCTGTCCTGTCCAAAATCTCTCCACCCATGCGAAAATAAATCATTCAAACTGCCTCAAGGGCGGCGTTGATACAGTGTGCGAATATTGTCAAAATGTTTTGATAAACACGCTAATTTTATCTAACAATCAGAAAAAAAGATTGAAATAAATGAAGATAAAAGGGAGGCATTGGGGTGAAAAGAAACTGTCTTAAGTGCCTTACACATGATTGATGGTATACAATCGTTGGCAAGAGCAAAGGACCTCACATTTTCAACACAATCCTTGTTTGGCCGAGATGTCCCATTTACAACACGATTTGCAATCGTTGATAGATCGCAACTATTTGTCCCAAACATAACATTTATAAAGGTACGGTCAGGTATTACAGCAACTGCAACTCTTTCATCAGAAAGCTGTGGACGAAACAGACCTGCCCAATTTGAAAGATTATAAGGCTTGATGAAACGTCCGTCACTAGCACCACTACCTCAGGGGTCAATATAGATGCAGGCCTGCGATTGCCTGAGGATTGATAAGGCACGAGAAGTCTTTTAAAGACCCTAATCAGATCCCATTCATAGATAGATTGCTATGTTGATCCCTTCCCTTACTTCCCAAGGCGACGAACATTAAACTGGGGGTAAAAATATGATGTCAACTGCTCCTTCGACAGAAGTATAAAAGAAAGAAGTTAAACAACACGTGAAAAAAGAAAAGACAACCAAAGTCATCCCATTACCACCAAAACAGCTACCACTATCTTCGATTTTTACTCCCGTAGCATAAAGCCATTTCCAAACCACAATTTGCCCATCCAAGGAGTGGATAACCTATTAACATAAATTGAGAAGGTGTTATCAAGCATTTACTACGATCCAGCCCATCCTGCAGTTTACGGAGGAGTTCAGCAATTGTATCGTGTTGCCAAGCCCAGACTAAAAGGTTTCCTTTAACATGAAGTGCAACGATGATTACACAAAAGCCACGTACACGATACAGAAACCCATTCGGCGATAAGTGTCCAGAAGTCGCACCCGAGTGGAAGGCATCGATCATCAATGGCAAGCTGATTTAGCCGATGTCTCTCATTTGGTAATGTGTTTATAAATCTTAGCTCCTTTCCTAATATGAGTGTGTGTGTTGCACGTGTTCTCGTACGTTTGTGTGGATAGTATAGTGTTTTTGGTTTCTTCTCCTTTCCGTGTACGGATAGTATATTTGGATCTGTTTTAATCCTTTTATATGTAGATAGTGTATTTCTGGTTTGTTTTCTCTCCATTCTGTGTTGATAATATATATTGGGGCTTTTGATAGCATATTGTGGTTTGTTTTTCTCTCCCTTCTGTGTTGATAGTATATTTTTTCTCAACTTCCCTCGTTTGGATAGTATATCTAAGTGTGTTAATTTTTTCGTCTTCGCGTATGTGAATATTGGATAATATGTGAAGTAAGTGTAAGGGATGTTTTCCTACACGTCCGTTCTTCAAGTATATAAAGGGACGCGTTCATCATTCGCGCCATTCAACATTGAATAAGCGAAGATGGCAATATATTTGTTCAACAAGCTAAAAGATAGTTGGTACTGGATGGTGGATTTAGTATATGTGGTAGAAAGGCTAGAGCATGAATGGACGTAATCAGTTACCAAAGACTTTGTGACAAGTCAAGTTACCAGCCTCAAGGTAATCAGGTATTCAGTACAAGGAATAATATAAGCGTTCGAAAGTTAGGAAGTATAAAAGTTAAGAGGCTTCATTCAACCAAAATATGTATGAATGCAAACCTTGAAGGTGGCACTTGATAATGTCATCAAAGTCAGATGCTTTCTCGAAGTCATATTCAATTTGACAGAGTGGTCATTTGTGAAGTGTGATCTTAACCAGCTTAAGAAAGAAGAATAGATGATGATACAAGTGCTTGAAGAGGAAGTGTAAAATATTACAGATAACTAGGCTAACGAAAAAAAGGAAAAATATAACAGAAAGATAAAAGAGGAGTTTGAACGACTGAATGAAACCTTGGTGAAGACCCTAGATAAATTTTGGTTGATGGGACATCCGGACTGGATTCACGAAGCAGAACCCAAACTTCCTTTTCAGGACGATTCATATGCCTCGAAAATATATGCATTATTGCCTATATTTTTTTAATTATGTATGTATGTATGTATGTATGTATGTATGTATGTATGTATGTATGTATGTATGTATGTGTGTATGTGTGTATGTGTGTGTGTGTGTGTGTGTGCGCGCGCGTGCGTGCGTGCGTGCGTGCGTATGTATGTATGTATGTATGTATGTCATATTATCCTTATACAACAACTCCACTTTCCATTGTCGTTATACAGCCCCAATATTCCCCTCGTTAGATTCTCAAAGTTGATATACAGCTCCATGGTGGTTCAAAAAACTTTCTAGTCATACAGCCTTGGGGGGGGGGGAGCTGTAACTTATTTACCTATTGTCGCTATATAGCTCTTATAAAGATCTAGATATTTATGAGGACTTCGTTAAAATAATTTTTTTAAGAAGACTGGTAACTGATCATACTCATCCTTATCCATACTAAAGTATCATAAGATCAACTTACATATTGCCCACAAGTAATTCTTGCAAACAAGCGGTAAGCGTATAAACGTCTAGCTCTAAAATTATTTCAGGTTCTTGGAAACTAACTAGATCACTCAGTAGTAGGTAACTGCTTTAGTGCCCTGTTAATTTTTCGTCACTTTGCTGAAGTATGTTAAAATGGCGATATTCCAAAGCTCTTATTGAGAGCTGATTAGTTGTTCGGAAATATTGGATGCTCCGGAATGTGTTGTCAACATTGTCAACTATATTAAAACGATTCATGGTTATCAAAATACGTTCACACGATAATCGATTGCGAACGCTGACGGTTTTCGAAATTTTAGTTTCCTTTGATCTTTATATTTTTACTTAATTACTGTTATTATTAGTTGTGTGGTCATCTTAATTCCGTATATATTAGTATGCGACTGTTTCATTGTATGTCGGTTATGACCTAGTCTGTCCAACATTGATATATATATAAATTATATACAATTGTAATGTATCAGTTTGTTTAAAAAAGTGATTTCCCCAGATGGAATTTCTGACTATTTTTTAAATATTATATTATAGTGAAATAGTTAATTTACCACATGATTTAAGAATAACCAAACACATGTCTGTTATATTACTAATTTTTTTACTTCATAATAGCAACTAACTTGATTTGAAAAAAATCCTGTACGTTATTAAGACCCAAAGGTGTATTGAAATTGTTGAATTTTTTCCTTTCAGATAAAACATGATACACAAAAGCGGATATTGCCGTAAATTACGTCTGGTAATGGTAAATGCACTGGCAGCATTTTTAGAAGGTATTTAATTTAACTATACTTTCCAGTGATTTTTAACAATATATTTGCTATAAAGGAGGCCCAGTTCTCTCTCTCTCTCTCTCTCTCTCTCTCTCTCTCTCTCTCTCTCTCTCTCTCTCTCTCTCAAACACACACACACACACACACACACACACACATATAGACATACACACATCTTAAATTTAATCCATGGAAAATTGTTGGTCAAGGGGAAATTCTTCTTCTTCTCTTCTTCTCTTTTTCTTTTTTACTTTTTCTTCTTCTTCTTTTTTTTTTTTCTTCTTCTTCTTCTTCTTCTTCTTCTTCTTAGTAGTAGTAGTAGTAGTAGTAGTAGTAGTATTAATATTAGTAGTAGTAGTATTAGTAGTAGTATATAAAGAATTAACCTGAGAAATTAGATGATAGTAACATTTTAATTGTTTCGGTTTAGATTGACAAAGAAAGTATTTTATATTTCACACTAGGATTCTCATTTCTTGAGGTATGAGCACTGCATGTAGGTCTTGATCTCCCGTACATTGTGTATTATTTTTGCTGTCCCCGCAAGGCGCCTCTTTCTGCAAAAGATATGGCTATACTTGTATTTTTAAAATCACGCATTCATTGATGTCAAATTATATTTAATCTGCAAACGTTTTAACTAATAACTTATTATTATCCTTAGTCCTTACTTGAGTGAGAGCATGTCATGAGCCTTCGCAACAATACCTTTGAGATCTGGTCGGAGTAGAACAGGAGGAATAATTCCAAATGTTAAAACATTCTTAGCGTATCACGATCAGAGCACACCCCGTTACTCCCTACCACACACTAGATATCAATTCGATCCATAATCAAACACACAACCTGTTCTCTGTACTACGTTTCACGGACAGAATTCAATCCCAAATACCTATCTGGCCTCACCGACGTGTACACACCAGCAAGCAAGATACTTACGCTCCTCTTATGATTATCGTATACCCATTATTCCCACTATGAACGCAAAGTAATATAGACAACGTTCTTTTGCACACCAGAGCCCAGCAACTTGGAACGAATTGCCCGTTAAAAATTAAACACAACGACTCAGTGATCCCTTTCAAGAGTGCTCTTAAAACTCACATTTTTTTTCTGCAGCAACAAACCTTAAGACCAACTGAAATATTTTCAGCAACTTTTTTGTTTTCTAATTCCATGGTGTTTGTTTTCGCTTTTTGTTGTCATATCATTATGATGGTGTAAAGCGCTTATAGCTTCTAATGTTTAGGCGCTATACAAAGTCATTATTATTATTATTATTATTATTATTATTATTATTATTATTATTATTATTATTATTATTATCCATTAATATAAGGAGTTTCAAACTGTTGTAAAAATGTTATATTTTCTTACCATCATTCGTGACTCTGTGTTTGTATCTTGGTGGGTTTCTATTGAATCCGCATGATTATGTTTGTCCCAGTTTTGCATGTTTCTTATTATGTTTTGTACCAACATTATATTTCAAGCGGACCGCTCCGGTGGCCTAGTGGTTAGAGCGTCCGCCCCGGAAGCGGGAGGTCGTCGGTTCGATCCCCGGCCGAGTCATACCAAAGACTTACAAAAATGGTACTAACAGCTGCCTCGCTTGACGCTCAGCATTAAGAGGTTAGTGTTAGGACTGGTCGGCCTGGTGTCAGGATAATGTGACTGGGTGAGACATCATGCTACATATCTGCGGCATGATGTCTCAGTGCTAGACATCACTATAAAACTGCCTCACTGCAGACATCGTAGTGATATGACTGAAAAATTGTTAAAGCTACGTTAAAAATCCTAATCAAACAAACAAACAAAAAAAATATTTCAAGCCATTCTATGTGTGAAGGCTGAATAATTCATTCCATTTCCGTTATCGCATCTTTATTTTTTTTTAGTCAACCGTCAGTCTCAGATGTGTTTAACACATAGTCCATCAAACTCTGTGCATACGCGGATGACATATCCTTGGATATCTCCGAATCAAAGCTATATCCGTATCCAAAGCCATGCCCTTTTACACTGAGATATTACTGTTTGTTCTTATCGTTATTAATATTACAACTAATATTATTATTATTAGTATTATTAGTATTATTGCATGTGATGGAGGACGAACTTCTAATTAATAATATTAAATATATTTTATTTCGCCTTAGTTTTAGGTGCTGGAAATTATCCGAAATCTGTTTGCCCAGGGGATTCTGTCGATGCGTTTCAAAACATTAGATTCAACAACTGCAGCTCAATTGTTTCCCTATACATAAATAAGGAGAGAAATGCATTGATTGCCAGGTGGTCATTTGAAAATTGCGGCCGAAATGAAACTCTTTTACCGGATTACAAAGAAAGGCTGTTTCTGTACGGGAATGGAACTATATCGATACACAATGTTCATCCTTGGGACCAAGCGAAATATGTTGTTAATTGTCAGTTGGGAGGCGAGTCAATAAAATATGAAGTAGAAATAAAAGTAATGGGTGAGTATTCAGTTATGACTTTCATGCATTTCAGCTTTAGTAGAATATAGTTTACATCCTCTCATATCTAAACGTTCCCTCAAATGAGTATACTAACGTGGTTCAGGCCTTCAAGACATCAATTCAACATATGACTGTCTATATATATGTTCATAATCTAGTCTACTTTAAACTTATATTGCAAAGTATCTTCAATGAAACACATTGTATAGAACAGCGACGAAAGTAATATCTGACTGACAAATTTGGTAGACCTTTGAGTAATATGATGGAAACGAATATATAACTGACTAATTGTGAACATGTTATGACAAGCAGCATCACACAAAATTAGCAAATTCACATAATCAGACTGTTTGACAGGTCTCTAATAACGTATCATTAGGGAACGCGTTTGTTAAATTAGTTTTTTTTTCTGCCCGAGCATTCACGTGGGAAAGCTATAGTAAACATATTTTCCCAAAACAATAACGTAAATGAAATGCTGGTGGTGTGTCATAGATTTCACGTCGAATCATACTAAAGAACTGTTGAAAAATAAATATATTAGTTGACAGTTTGAAATGTTGTCAACATCAAATAATAACATTTTTGTTGTTGTTGTTCTTGTAGAGTTTAACACCATTTGCTTAGCACAAAATAAGCTAGATATTTAGGCCAGTATTCATGGTGGAGGAAGAACCCGGACCCCCCCCCGCAAAGAACAACCGACCCACGAGAAGCTACTGGCAAACGTTCTCAACTATTCACATTGGCCGAATCTGAGACTCGAACCCACGCAGAGAGAGGAGAGATGTCAGTGATCCGTAACAAAGCGTTTTAGACCACTCGGCCACTCGGGGACCCCTGTATTTGAAGTAATTGAAGTAATGAAGCCCACATTAACAAAAGTCTTAATAATTTTAAATTTGTGTGTATCACCTCTTTTAATTGTATTATATGTTAATAACTAAGATAACATTGCACAAAGTGATGATGTAATTTGCCACCTCGCTTGAATGTAGGAATGCGAGAACATTTACGTAAATGTAACGGTTAAGATAATATTGTAGAATGACATCATTACCAAGAAATCGATGATTTTATGTAATTAATGAAATGCATCAAGCTCAAAATCAGCCTCATTTTATTACATACAAAAACAACGTGAGGTTCAGAACGTTTTAAGGATATTATGCATATATACATTTTCATTACATAAGAAGAATATTTGTTTGTTTTAAAACTGAAAGCCGCACCAGCTAACGACTGCATACCAAAGATAATACGTGCGGGGAGCAGTCTGTTTGCCGATCTGGAAGCACGCTCTTGTGGAAAACCTGCCGTGACTCTGTACTGGAAGGGATATGGTGATGTTCCCAACACAGTAAGTAAACTGGCTAATTCTTGACATATTTTATTACCTGTTTAACAAAGCTAGCTACGTGTGTTAGGTGGATATCTGCAATTGATTTTGTTTTTAAACGATTGAAGATATTTTTTCTATTTAATGTGTCCATGAGCATGAATGCTTTACAAAACACCATTCTTTGACCAGCTCTGCCTGCAAAAATATAGTATTATTTACATTTTAAGAGCACTGCTCGTATTATTCGGCGTAGAGAAAAGAAACGAAGTTTCTTTGATGCATCTGATTTCTCTCTAAATGTTACAGGCAAGGTCCCTTTACAAAGTCTTTTAAATTAAACGGCAATGAGGCAAATATGAACAAGTTTCGATACGAGCCAACACACGTGATTCCCAGATAAATCCACCTCCATTCATTGAGATATTGAATAACAACAGATTCCACTTAGCACCTTACACCCGATGTCGGTAACTCCTTGAAATCTTAACTATAAGAGAGAGAGAGAGAGAGAGAGAGAGAGAGAGAGAGAGAGAGAGAGAGAGAGAGAGAGAGAGAGAGAGAGGATAGTTCGCGACAATATCTGGATAACAGGCAGATGGAATTAGCTGATGTGAAAGATTTAAATAGATTTTTCAAATTCAGCATACCTGAATGTTTATATTATGTGAAGAAATATCTGTTATTTTCATTATTTCTTTCGACGTTGTAAACTAAATCACTATTGCGGGGAATGAAATATATAGCACATAACATAAGATTCTTCACACTCGTTTCAAGCATAATATAGGACGTGTATGCCGAAAGATTATAATAATCGGCATACGTAACAAATATTATAAAATATAATTTAAGGAATCATTTGAACAAATACGAAGTTGATAGAAGTGATCATGTGGTTTCGAAAAAGATCACACATTCATTATTAAATATAAATAAAGAGATGTTTATTCGAGTTATCTGATTTTTACTTGAATCTGTGTTTTTTTAAAGGCCCACTATAATTTAATAGCACCTGAGCTGATTATAAATCTGGTAATCAATCATAGGCTTGTTATGTTTAAATCTATATTTATAGCTTTGTTAGATATTATATATTGCTTCTTTATGCTGGGGAGTCGATGTTTGAAAGATATTTATCTAACCAAGGAGATAGCTAATTGTTAAGAAGGACATCTTAATATATTGTATGTTTATAATGGCATGGATTAGATTCATAAAAAGGACCCTTCACTAATTAAATAATATGCAACACTTTCTGGATATTTTTAGGTATAATTCTTTATTGATTTGAGAAAGGAAACATTCTTTGTGTTAGGTGTTTTTCTGTATCATGGCCAATCGCGTGAAGTACTAATTGTGAACGTGGAAATATTTACGGATGAGTCACACAAATGTGAAACAAAACCGACCATGCAGGTGCCAAATTAGAGTGTTTATATGTGCGGTTATTAGTTGATTATGGAAATAATTTTACTGTAATAGTTGAATCTTCCTGTTTTAACCAAGGTCGAAGTATGGGAAACATTTATACTTCAAGGTACACTCACACAGGTATTGTATTTTCTCTGCTATGTGAATCCGTGCTTGTAACACTATTTGCTTGATAGGAATAGAAATATACCGCACGCATAATGTGTCACAAAATGTTTTATAGCTTTCAGCAGATTCAATTTTCATACTATCTATGAATGTTTATCTTGATAAATCTATTCATATTGCACAAAATGACGATCAAAATGTCAATAGGATATTACACAGTGAATTTTAATTTACATGGAGGGCGACTAACATGTTACTCTATTGTTGTCCGTTTATATACAAACATATTTCAAGCAGTATTTTCTATAATTTGATTCTAGCTACACTAGCTGTATTTTGAATGAAAATATTTCGAAATAAATATGTATAACTGTATTATGTTACAGTATGAGCCCGTGTTAAAGCCAAATCCAGGAAATCAAGATGGCACATATTATGCCTGTATCGAAGGTCCTGCCTTAAAATGTGTGAGAAACGCACGGGACTACTGTTCTAACATCACTACAGGAGATAGTAAGACGTATTGATTGTTGTTCTATCCAATAATTATGTTGTACATTGCATACCTGGTGAACAGAAACACCAGTGTTCCTAAAATTGTCAACACATTTGTATCACAGCTTTTGTCCTATCTGATTAAGTTAAGGGAATAATCGCTGGTGCAAGGTCAGAGTGCTTGCATCCAAAACACACGAACAAAAGTATTGACGAATACGTGTGTTATTGCAATAGGCGTAGTTAAGCCTTTATTGGGACAATATATTCACAGAAATATGAAATGATGTCATATATCCAATGTATCATCAACTTTTTACTATGGAAGTATTTTAATTAACACTGACACCAACATATCTAAGCGTTATACAATGACTTTTCTATAAATACATCGAGAACAGCGATTTGTTCTGTATGAATATATATTAAACCGGTTTGCGATGTCTGAACACGAAATCCAAGTGTCAAATCAAATAATTTCTCAAAATTTCACCAAAGTCTCAAACATTGTTTATTTAAATTTATTTTAAAGAATAGTCAAAGTATTTTTGTTAAGAGTCCGAAATCTTAATCATTTCACGTGAAGTCCAATATATTGTTCATTTCGTAAAGTTACTAATCGAACAGTAAACAAGCAGTGTAAGCCCGACAGCAATGTAATAATAGTTAGACAAATTACGTTATATTCGTTCAAATTACTAGTTCATATCCGGGATGGTAACTCGATGTAGAGGGTAATCACAATTATTTTTATAAACAGTTGGTAATAAACTTGCATTTGCGCTTATGTCTAATATATATATATATATATATATATATATATATATATATATATATATATATATATATATATACATATGTGTGTGTGTGTGTGTGTCTCACGAGATTAGTGTATGCAACCCGTATATTTAATTAATGACTCAGAACGAACGACATATAATAATTATAGCTATACATCTGTAATAATGCAGCTAAGCGGGCACATATAATGTATGCCAAACGAAAAGGCTCTTGCTCGTGTCAGAAAAATGTATTCATTTTACCCGGAGTAATTAAACAATTCGGTACAAACACTATAAATAAGGTGGTGAGCAGGAGAACACGATAAGTATTCTTGGCCTTGTGTGGATATTATAGTGCAAGCGTTCTGTTGCCCATTGATACGCATTTGCATACATTCCAGAACTTTCCTTATTATCTAAATGATTTGATTCTAGGTTCTGGTTGGGGACTTTATCTGGGATGCAACACCTCTTTGAGTATCGATTGCACTAAATGATATGCAATGTCCTAGCAAAGACCTAGATAACTAGATAACAGTAAAGAAGCATATGCTATTCCAGAAACCTCCTTTTCATTTGTCTTTGAGAATAGGTAATTTATAAGACTACTATTTATATCTTCTAATTTGTTTCGTTATTTTCATTTTCAGTCATTCCAGAAAAAACGGCCTTCTTTTTTCATTCAAATTTGTTTAAATGTCGCTTGCTGATTGCGCAATTACAATACTTTAATACAATGTTTTTGTTTTCATTGTTTTAAATATAATCCTAAGAAGAGAAAAAATAAAGAACCTATCATTTCTTTATAGACATTTTTTCTTACTGGTGCCGGAAATGTACCGGAAAATGCAATTGTTCTGTGTCGCATTGGAAATAACAGAAAAAACGCTCGCGGAATAAGCAGTTTTAATGTGAAATTTTGAAGTTTTTTGCGATAAATATTACAGATAACTATATAGATTCAAACAGCATTAGCATAGAAAAGATCAACAAGAATATATCTTTGTGTTAGATTTTAAACTGTTGTCGCCAAACTGTATACAACATCCGTAAAAAGAATCTAGACCACCACGAAAAGCCTTTATTAACGAAAATCTGAAGGTAGTAGTCTCGTTTATAAGTTGAAATTCGTAAAAGAATATGAACTTATCTTAAATTAGTAATGATAGAAGTCGATTTCAAAACTACGAGTCAAAACATTAATATATTTTGAATGTCACATTTAAGGCTCTGACCTCCATAACACATTTTGTTTTTAAAATAGGAAAATGCAAGAATGAATGGAGATCATTCATTTTAATTGGGGACTCTATAGAATAAAACTACTTATTTATTCTGTACAAATCCTGATTCATCTTATTTTTTTTCAAAACATAATTAGTTTTTCTGACATCCGTAACCTATGACATCCATAACAGATCTTTGGGCAGCCAAGAAAAACAAAAAATAATAGAATGACTAGGGAAGCTGTTAGAAATTTTCTTGAAAGGGAGGACAATAGTTCAATTTTGCCAGGGAAGAAAGACACCAGAACAGAAAACGCTGACCAGAAACAAAAACATGCTCTGTCAGACTATATGAAGAATCTGTTCCAGAAGTTTAGATTTGAAAATCCGGAACTGAAAATTTCGAAATCTCTATTCTATTCAATGAGACCAACACACATTGTGCTAGCTAATTTTGCTTCCCGTCAAACATGCTTATGCTCTAGACATCAGAATCTGGCTTTTAAATTGAGAGCCTTGATAAGTCTTGGAGTAAGATGCTCAAAGAATCCGGATGAAACGGTTAAGAAAATAGTGGAACTAATCAAACAAATTACAGAATTACAAGAGGCAGAGATTGCTTTCAAACAATGGAAGAAAGTCCAAGAGGGTGAGAAATATAGACACAAAGAAGTTCAAAAAGTCAGAGAGAAAGCCGTTTTTCTAAATGAATTTCAGAATGAACTAAATGAATTTGAGGAACACGTTTATAGGGTCAAGCACCAATATGAGGAGTTGAGAAAATTGAGAGAAAATCTTCCGGTTGGAGATGTTGTGGTATGGATGGACTACGCGGAGAATTATGTTTGTTCATCGTTTGAAGAAGTACAATCCGCGTATTGGAACACCAGCATGGTAACGCTACATACAATGGTGGTTTACTATCGGCAAGAGGGTGACAAACAAGTAGGAAATGGTAACAAGGATAAATGTGTACAATGTTATGTTGCCGTGTCGGATGTTCTTAATCACAATGCCGTGTCCGTTTACGCCATACTAAAAAAAAACTTATTCCACAACTGAAAACTCTTGTGCCAAACCTGAAGAGAATTCACTATCTGACAGATTCGCCCACTAGTCAGTACAGAAACAAAACTATCTTTAGATTAGTATCAACACAAGAAGAAGAGTTTGGAGTTCAGGCAAGATGGAACTATTTGGAATCAGGACACGGGAAGGGCCCATGCGATAGCCTAGGGGCAAGTGTGAAAAGATCTGCTGACAATGCAATCAAACATGGGAAGGCCAATATACAAAACGCATCTAACTTTTCTGAGTATGCTAAAAAAAACATGGAAGAAGGTAGCAAAGTCAAATACATCAATTACACTCAAAATGACTACGATGAAGCTAAATCGAATTTAGATTCTAAGCCGCCTATACAAGCCGTCCAATGAACCTTTAAAGTTCATTACGTTGTCCCTGTCAAAGAAAACCAAGTTTACACAAGGAATGTATCGTGCTATTGTCAGCAATGTATGGACGACGTAAGTCAAACTGGTTGTGAAGGATACACAAGTCATTGTCTGACGGTGAAAGAAAAAAAGAACAAAGATCAAAGTGAAAGAAATCATCAGAATAACATAGATGAAGATGTGCAGGATGAATTGGAACGCCAAAGTGACACTGTTGATGATCAAACCACATCAGAGGTAATCAACCTAAATGTTAAACTGCTACATATGCCAAGTGATTGAAATTGACTGTAAAGATAATGAATATTTCGTTGACTTTCTAGAAAAAACAGGCAAGATCCCTAACAGATTCAGGCGACCACAACAAGAAGATAGAATTTGGATTGAACCCGAGAAAGTTTTGTACATATTTTCCGAACCACTAGTAAAAATAGGAATTCGTGAGCGGTCCATGAAAATATCAAATTCAGATTTGGAAAACATCGAGAAAATCTTTTCAAAGAAGTAGAAGTAACAATTACTAAGTACAGTTATAATGTACATAAGTGTTTCATTTAAACACTCCGATTGATCAGAGACAACAGGCGACTGAATTCGGCTACTGCATTTACAGAAAAAAAAGGTACATTTATCTAAAGACTTTTTCTGATCTCCGTAACATAATGAATATCTTATGTAAAAGCAAATTAATTTTTTTTATTTTTTATTTTTAGTATTTATGGATGTAAAAAGATAGTACACATATTTCTTCAACTGGTAAAAACCTAATTTGGTGCATAAATTAGCAATTTGAAGTTGACAATTAGATCTAGACTAAAAATGTGATTTTTTTTTTCTTTTTATGTGGTTTTAGGAAATATTATTTTTTCAGATGTACAAATTATTCTAAAAAGCTAAAAATGCAAATTCCAAAACTTTTAACTCACATTATGTTGAAATTTTGACAAGTTAAAACATTGTTTAAGATTCTATATTAGCAATAAATGTCTAACTTCCGTAACAAAATCTGAGCACATATAAAATGTTGTAAAATTCTAATTCGTGGTTCTCTTATTGTTTTTTTCTCTGAACATGTTTCACTAGACATAGTAAAAGCTTTATTTTGATTAAAAACGGTTGATTAATTATGATTGCTGTTTCGTTGTGTTGTATGATGTTCGTTCATTAATAAATTTTCCTTTTTTCCTAATTATTCAATGTTTATGCCTGTTGTCGCGGCAAACAACCAATTAGTATCTTGTAATCTAATATCTCATCAATCATTGATACTTCCCATAGTTCTTATTCTGCAAATTAAATGGATTTCTAAAATCATAAAATTTTTAGACATTAGTAAAAGGCATACTCTAACTTCCGTAACGTAATAAATGGGTACCCACGTTTAACATAGTATAATTTCAAAACTATTACAATTGTGTGTGTGAAAATCTGAAACTGTATACTGTTGATAGTCTACATGCAAACAGTACTAACAGTTTAAAGAAATTAGATACTTAATTTGTTTCCATGTTTTTATTTCTAATAGTGCCAATTTTTCTGGATTGACTGTTTATCTAGACTATTTCATCTTGGTCCCTGTTTGAAATGAATACACATACATACATACATACATACATACATACATACATACATACATACATACATACATACATACATACATACATACATACATACATACATACATACTGCCTTTCCTCTGAAGGAATTACAGTTAGCATAACCCTCGAGCTCTCTAGCATTCAAGACACAAGACATCGAATTGTGTTTAAATACTGTTTTAATTCGTGGGCGAGAACTCTCATCAAATAAGGGTGAAAAGCTGTAATAAATGGAAATACAACTATTACAAAATATGAAATTACTACATCTACATTAAATTAAAGAAACGTAAGTGTAGTATTGAAACAATATGTATCGAAAGTAAGAAGTTCCTTATGTATTTCCATCCTTTTAAATTCAACATTGAAATAAGGTCCGTTATGTGCTTCCATACTTTGGAATTCACTAGAAGGTATGTCACACTTAACATCTATACCGTGGCTTAACATCAATTGTTACTATGAGGGCTGAAATGATAACAATAAAAATGTTTATGAAGACTCTGACACAAATAAAGAGTATCATATGCAGTAGCAAGCCACGTGGCATTGCGTATTATTATCCATCACTATACCAAACTGATTGTCATTTTCAGTCAACATCCATATCCTAAATTAAATCTGCGAATCATTAAAGTTACTCACACTGTGGTGGATTTCAGATTCAACAAAAAGAGCTTTGAAAGCACGTTCACATTCCTGCCTGGACGTATTACAGACGCAAGTAGGAAACCAAAATTTACTGAGAGAGAGAGAGAGAGAGAGAGAGAGAGAGAGAGAGAGAGAGAGAGAGAGAGAGAGAGAGAGAGAAGAGAAGAGAGAAGAGAGAGAGAAATATAGATAGATATACTTATAAACAGACATATAGACTGACATACATACATGCATGCATTCAGACACACATACGGACAGATGGACAGACAGGCAGAGAGAGAGAGAGAGAGAGAGAGAGGGGGAGAGAGAGAGAGACACACACACAGACTTAAAAAGGGGAGACAGATCTAAAGAGCTGTTGTGACTGTTCGAACTGTAACAGCACATACATACATACATACATACATACATACATACATACATACATACATACATACATACATACATACATATATATATATATATATATATATATATATATATATATATATATATATATATATATATATATATTCTTACGTGTTTATACTATAATAAACAGTAACAAAGAAAAAGGGGAAACATCATGCTTTGTAAAATTTAACAAATAATGTAATTCCCTGGGAAAAGATTGTACATACTCAATACAAACGTACTGTTTTAAGAATTAGATCAAAAAATAATCAAAGCATAATTTGCTAACTTTAATATAAAAGTCCTAGTAAGGAAATGTTCAAATGAATTCAACGTTGAGTCATGATAGAAAATCCATGATGAATCAGGTTGATGTTAGATGTGGTCAGTACTGTGCTTATCTACAGTTCCTTGCAGAAAGAAACATTTAACACTCAGGTGTTGGAAGTCCGAAAAAAATGTTTGATAAACTGTGTTTGTCCAAAAAATACGTGTGAGCACATCATATATTTTAAGAGGAAAATTAATTAAACATTTTAGATTCCATATGGTCCGGTAAAACACTAACATATCTCGAAAACAGGCTGCAATATAATAACTTGATGTCACATGTAAAATGACCACAACTGAAAATATTTCTCTAAAAGAAAGGTTATATTTTATTATAAAACTCAGTTTAGAAAACCCCAATTTGCGAAATGAAGGGGGTATGTAATCCTGCTTTTATTTTAAAAAAGTTAATTACGCATAATACGACCTTGACGAAACCAATCACTTTACTTTAGGAATTAAAAAAATAACCCAGATGGAAATATAAATGTTGTCTAATAAGTAGGAAATTGCAAGATATTACAATGGTCAGAAATGTAGCAACAGGAAATAAATACTACACCAAGCTTGTGATTCAGTGGTGAGGCAAAGATATGATGTGGCGAAACAATATTTTTGAAAATCATGAACACTCACAGAAGAACTATGAGTCACAAGGTTAACAATTGTCCTATGTCTCAGTTATCAGTACAACAGACTGGAATGACAATTTACATATACGTACGATCATTTCAAAATATAAATATTAAATAATAGTCGTATAGTTATTAAATAACTCTATAATATGGTTTTAATTATTAAACTTTTGAAAGGTTAATCAGTCGCATGGTATACATTATTCTTATTGTAATTCTACTTTCGATCTTCTTACATGGGAATTGTTGTATGAACACAGCGTGGATGACTATGATACAAAGTTAAATGGTACAGTATTATCTACATCGATATAAAATGAGGAAAATAGGGAAAAACTATTAAAATGAGTTTACATGGGTTTTATAAAGTATACCATGAATGGAACAACGCCTAACGTAATTGCGCGTGTACTAATATTACTTTGATAATATAGAAAGTTACGGGAAAAGAAAAGGAGCATGCCATGTACTCACAGTAACGCTTTGCTGCATAGTCTACAAGTTCCCGTACAATATCCTAATTTCACATAGACGACTCTTTCCGTTGCTTTAATATTTTATACAATTCCGAAGAAGTTCAAAAGATTTTTTTGCGCATTAGCGTTTGTGGTAAAACGATTACAGAGTCTGAATGTGAAAGTAGATTCATTACAAGTGTCGTGGAGTTGTCAGTTCAATCGATACAATTTTAGTTGTTTATTTTCAAACTTTCAAATTGCATTGATAACATGTATATTTTATTAGGAAGATTTTGAGCATACCTTCCTTGTATTCTGGTAAAAAAATTCTCTTTGATGGAATAATTGCCGCTGTCTGCAAATTACATTTGATATGTGTTTCGTAGACTACCATACTCTTTGACAGTTGGCTTTTTTCCTTTAATGTTTGTGAATTTATTAGAATCTATGACAGTTAACAGCAGAATACAAATTAACAGGAGTTTTTCAAAATTTGTATAGAAAGAAAAACAGATTGGCTGACTAAGTGTCGCTTAAGTTTTCAAAAATAGTATATAATGAAACATCTGGTTGGATCGGCAAATCATCATAATCTGTGGTAAATATGGTAATTCATAGATATATACGAAACCTTTACCTGCTATCAGAATACTTCTATATGGTACGGATAAATCCTGTGTAACGTTGTGTCAATTTGTACAGACCTCAATACCCTATCCAAAATGCAAATGAACAATTTAGGGGAAATAATTTGTGCTAACAACCTTACCGCCAAACATTTTATATAAAGTTTCTAGGCCACCAAGACTCTACCATTTTCATATTCTCTTTAATATTCCATAATGACTAATCTCTGTGAAAGTTGCAGCGGCTAGTCAAGTGGTATCTTGAGCTAATATCCACATCGGTGCTGCCTCCAAGTATAGTTGAAGAAGGTATGTGTGATTGTTTCAGACGGAACGCCTTGTTGAAGCGTTGCACACAATACCTCATGAACTGCTTCCAAAAACTGCAGTATACTGTTCAGATGAATAATCGACCGACATATCAGGTACATAATGTTGGTATGAAGGAATTTGTTATATAACTTATTTCGTCATTATACGTGCTAGACTTTATGTGTGTAACATTTCATATGCGGTAATTGTTCGTTTGATTTATATAAATTTCATATATATATACACACCCAACTAACTCTGGTATGTTACAGAAGAAAGTCCACCAACACCATCGCTGAAATGGGATATCAATATAGCTATATTTATCGTGGTTGGAATAGTATTGGGTATCTTACTCATTTTGGCAATAGCTGTGATACTCCTCCGAAAGCGTTGCAGAAAAAGTAAGTTACAATTAATTGAGATACATAAAATAGATGTATACATGTTGTTGTAAAGTACATATAATCTTACACAAACTCTACCTTACATTATCTACAAGACAACAGTATTTGTGGAATATAAAAGACAAACAAAATGAAAAATGTAAAGGAATAAAAGTTCCATCTAACATAAATATGCTATTTTACATTTTAGGAGGACAGTCAATTTAGACATGTGTTTGGTTCTACATTGCCGTTAAACTTGTGCTAGTATTGCCTGTAACTAAGGAATGGAACAACAGTTCACTTTTCTGCAATGTAAACCATGCTGTCCACCGTTAATTTTTGTATTATGTATTTTCTGACATCACTAGTCTGCTAGTTTGTTTTACATTTAGAAATTTATTCAGAAAATCTAGTTATATTATAGCACAGACCAAGTTGAAAATTAAACAGAAAATGTGTGCAACCATCAGTAAAACAAATTGCCAAAATATGATAGTCAAGGTCAAGAAAGGTAAATTAATATGCTATCTTCATCAGCGTATTAATACGTAGTGAACGAGGACCACACCTGCCGTTATCCACCAGAACGGAGGTGACAAATGTGCTACTGATTCTTTGCATGAAATCAGAGTGAGAGACAGCATCGTCATCGCCACCTGGAACATTATAACTAGGGCGTCATATATCATTATAGTACGTTTTAAACTACATGTTTGGTTATGAAAGGGATATCGTCAGTTTCAGTATATTATTGCTCATTTCTCCTACTCTGAACTGTCCGAAGACAATTAAACACCAGGCGTAACGTTTCATCATCTTGTTCTGCTCATTTACATAGCTTTCTCTGTCGGTATTGTAAGCAGTTAACGCTAATCACGAGTATTAAAAATATGTATATGAAAACATATCACATCATGTATTTCGATCGATCGATCGATCGATCGAGAGAGAGAGAGAGAGAGAGAGAGAGAGAGAGAGAGAGAGAATGAATTTAATGATAATGTTTCTGTGTCATTCTCATGACCATGACTATCTTTAATATCAATGGTTAATTTATTTGATTGTCTAATAATATAGTGATAATATAGAAATGGCTAATTAATCGTTTCTCATCCATGTATTGAGAAACTTAATAGGTGTATGAAATGTTAAGCTTTAAGCGTGTGTTAAAAGTTAGAAAGACGGCTACAAATATTTTTACATAACACTTATACATACTGAAAATACAAACTTGAATAAGCATACCCACCTGGTCAGTTCTCTTAGTTTTAATGCAAATCAACTTGCAAACATTCAGACACAAAACCATTAACACTTCGACAATTTTTGTCCACAACAACGAACACATGTTGAAAAATAATGATTAAATGTTCTTTATTGAAAGAATAATTGACATATCTATTCTGAGTTTAGATAGGAACATAAGGATTTAAATATAAGTTCTGTAAATTAACCTAATCTAATGTGTACGTTAACATTTTGTTATCTCTGACTGTTCTATTCTTTATTATTTATTTCCAATCCACTTACATAATCATTTTTGTAAATAAGGAACATAATTGTGTAACGGCTACATTTCGTATTCCTCAGAGCGTAACAAGTTTATTGGTTTGACTACAATTTCAGAAACATCAAGCCAATCGATAAGGGCTGTCGTATATTATCGAGTTAATAGCAATGCCCATTTAACGTTTGGTGAAAAAGAAGGCAAGACTGAAGGTAGAGAAGTTAACGATAGGAACTCTGTACCAGGTTCATCAAGAGCAATCATCGGATCTGAAGATCAGTCAGGTAGGTGTTTAAAACATAATGTTAGTACACATCTAAAGGAAAAGCAATGGAATATGGATATGATTGAAATATCATGTTATGAACAGGTCTTATTTCAAGGATTTGTTGAGTACTCTCAGAGATGTCTAATATATTGAATGAACTGTGTTTCACCCGCTGCTAAGGTGAATGGAAATATAAAGTGTTTCCAAGTATCCTTCTACAAAGAAAAACATCAATCTGTGAAAGCATTAGCATCCACATTTATTATTAGAATTGATATCAATATATTTGCAAAGGTTTGTCTTATTAAAATTTAACAATGAGCGGTCTTGCACATTGCTTTGTAATAGCCCTGAATTTTTGTAGCATTGCCAATGCTACCATATAACCTTATGAAGACCAAATTTCTGATAGATTATCTTCTGATACGTAATAGAGGAATATGATACGTGTTTCCTTTTCACATAACAAGTGTTAAAATGGAAATGTTTCCTAAAGATGTCAACCAAACGTACAAATGATGCTTATGTTCATGTCACGTACATTGAACAATATAGAAGTAATCGAAAATGTAGTATTATACGTATTAGCCAATAAGTTGTAAAACTAAAAGATTTACATGTTAAGGACATTAGTACGGTTTATTTTGTTTGTAGTGAAGCTGTCAGGATTAAATGACATCATTATAACCGCTTGTGTCCTATTTGTGACCTAAGTGTTAGATTACAAAATCAGATAAATGTAATGCAATCTCGTAAGATTCCCGATTATATTTGACCTAACTGATAATAAATGTCTTGAATATATGGCAACAATATAATTTCTGACACAGATTTCATAATCTTGCAAATTAATTTGGTGTGCGAATATTACATCTAGGAGTCTTCGGAAATATTGGTAGAAATTAGCTGACATTATTTACAGCATGCAATGTTAATTTTATGATTTGTCAATTCTACCCATAGCCGTACTCTATACAAAGCACGTGGTATTAATTCTACAACATACATGTTCAACCTCTATATCGCGCGCCTCATCTTACCCGCACCCTCATTATCTCGGAAGCAGCAGAAGGGGGTGAATCGGACAACTTTTTTCGACTTTTTTGATTGAAGCGTCAAAACGGCAAATAGAGCCTTCCTGCGAAATCTCATGTTTTAACCAAAAAAAAAATAAAGTCTCCATTTGGCAAATAGAGCCTTAGTGATTTTTGTCTGAAAACATGAATTTTCGCGGGTGATACTGTATTCGCGTTTTCGTTGCTTAACCATAAAATGTCGCAACGTCGTTGTCACTCACCCCCTCTGCTGCTATGGGTTACGGTGATTTCAACCGAATATTTTATCAAGTCCGATACGATATCGTGTCCCAGACCTTGTCTGGGGGGAAATCCTTTGAAATTGCAAAGCAATTTACGATGAAAATCCCTTCAGGATGAAAATCCTTAGGATTTCACAAACAGACTAATTTGTAAAACCTCATCTTGTAAATCAATTAGATTATTGGACTGATCTGTGAGTTTGAAATTAATTCTGGTTAATGAATTATTATGACATCGCATATAGACTGGATTAGTTGGATCCTCAATGATTAAATACCCTGGAGGAGCTGTTGGTGCAAATGAATACAAAATATACCCCTGCTGAGCTTGATTTGATCGTTCTAAATTTATTTGATAGCTTCCTTCGATAACATCACACACTAAATTGATCGCTATCACCGATGAAATATTCACATTGAACGGAGCAATATGCCTGCCGCCACCATCTGGGTCATTATTGTGTGTCAGGATAGTTGATGGTGTTTTTTTCCACGTATCATGAATTATTTTAAAACCAATATCGATGGTATCACTGAGATGTTTTGTTAGTTGTGGTACGTTATATCCTGGTAGTTTGAATGTTGGAATATCTTCTATGCGGATCTTATAGTCTGTTGCAAATAAATCTCTTGTTTTAGGATTACTGTCACCTAATACCTCTTGAATGATTTGCGCATTAAATGTTTCCATGTCATTGATTATTTTGTTACATGTTTCTACAACGCTGATAAATTCATCTCGGGTGAGAGTGCCGGATCTAAGGGATATAAACAACAACGAAATATCGCTATTCATCGCTCCGAAATTTACAGTGATGTCATCCGGTTGAAGATAGTGGTAGATCTTCTTAGTGGGAGGATCTACCAATTCAATAAAAAAAATACAATTTATCATAATCGCTATAGCTTTTTACTGGATTGTCAGATTTTATCCTGTCGGTGATATAATCAGTTTTTTGTGGTTCAGGTAGTAATTTAACGGTTTTTTCCCGGGGTGGTAATTCAGGCCATCCCAGTACGGTTCTTATTGAGCTTTGATAGATATCTACGACATAACCCTCTGTGCTTATTTCAATGGCAGATGATAGTGTTGGCTCATGAACCGTTATAGCTATTTTTGATTCTTTTCCAGTAATCGATTTTATTCTACGTTGCAATTCAGCATTGATTTGTTCAATTTGGTATGATCCGGTTGGTATGGAAACAACGTTCCAGTCTGGGGTACCGTCGTCTTTATTCTTATTTGCAAACACCAGTGAATTATTGGGTTGTTGACCACCAAATGATTTTGACCTAATATTTGGCCAACTGTGGTATACTCGCAATTTTGCTAGTGCGATTTCCTTCACTGGGACCGGAGAGGGGAAATTCACACTGAATTCTGGATTCGTTGAGGTTATTGAGATCATGCTTGTTTGTACTGGGTTTGTGTTCTCCACTATTTGTTGAAGTAATTCCATCTGTGTTGTCATTGTTATTATACTCATGATGTATTTCTAATTTTGACATCGCAGAATCATATATATCTACCATCGCTGAAAACTCACTCTCTGATATAATTGTATCATCGAGAGATGACGATATCAATGAGGATAATTGCGAGTATGCAGTGGACACAACATGAAATTGAATTATGTAGTCTTGTAGTTTGCGTTGGCTGCATGATGATATTTTTTTTGTTATTATTGAAATAATTCCAGCGATTGTTGTTGCCGCAGAAATGCAAATTGGAACAGCTATCGGGGCCATCATTGTCACTGAAGACAGTATAATACCAGCTCCGGTGATTACACCACTCACAGCGTACACAGTAACATCAATTGCGGTAATTCTTCGTTGGTATTTTTTATTTTTATTTGATACTCTTCAGTGAGGATTTTGAGTCTATTTTGATATTCTCTGACCTGATCATAACGATATTGCGATGATGAAATCATTTTTATTTTAAAAACGCTAGCGTTTTCAATTACGATTTCAATTGAAACCGTTAGTGAAATTGCTTTTCAATTTTCAACTTAAATCCGCTACAAATTCCAAATACCATGTTGTTGAAACCCTAACCAAATTTGTATCAGTAGATGTTATCGTGAACTTTTCAGTTGTATTCTTGTCGATGATCGTTGAAATCGTATTATTGACCCCGGATGAACTGGACGATGAAATATTAAATTGAGTCAATGGTGTTACTAGTGTTAATCGATAAATACCCTTAACGGTTGCAGTGATATCTAATTTGTTGTTTGTAGGTGTCCACGCAAATGATCCGTGTTGGATCGTGTATACTACGTTGTTGGTTTTCTCATGAGGTATTTTTGTTTTTTCAATGATTGTTATCATCCTCGAAAAATCATTTTTGATGGCTTCGATGAAGTTTTTCGTCTCATCGATGGATTTTTTAATATCAGGGAGTTTTATTTCAATTTTATCTAACGGGGTTCCAATAAATTTATCAATGATATTTCTACGAAATGATGTTAATTGTTTTCCGTGTTCTTCACTTTTAGATTGAAGTGTTGTTAGTTCCAACACAGAATTTTTTAATTCATCGTTGAGAGTTTTAAATCTGTCTGTAATCGTCGAAATAAGTACACCCGGTTTGAGTTTACCCTGATCGGAAAATAACGCGATAGTATTCTCGATTGCGTTTCGTTGTCGTGTTAAAATATCATTCAACGACACATCACTGGTTTTCAATTTACCCTGTTTGTCTTGAAATACAACTATTTCATTCGGGTCAACACTTGTTAAATTCAACGTCTCAGCGATTTCATCTTCAATTATTTTTTTTATATTACCCGTCGCAGTCTCATCGGGTTTGGGTTTCAGAGGTCTTCCCCAAAGATCAATCATGTTATTGTAAAACTCTTTCTCTCTCTAAAAAGCGATTACTAGAGTATTCATTTACGACAATATGAGGTGGTTTTCCTTTTGGGTTATCCAAGGAGTTAGAAATAGCGTTAAGGACATTTAATACTTCGCTGCCGCATATTGGTGGATCATTCATTTGTTGTGTTGGTAGCGTAGAATACCAAGTCTTCATTGGAAAAGTTTTTATATAACGCATAAACTCTTTTGGCGGGGCTAATCCATATGAATCAAAATAGACAATCCCACGTGGATCAATATCATATGCAACCCAGTGAGTACCAGGTCCAGTGCTGTTATCGAGATTAATAATACCGGTTTCAACGCTGTTTGGGTGTGTCGGCAATTGATCCTTCATAAAAACACCTCTGAAGTTTTTTATGGCTAGTTTTTTAGCAGCATCAATTAAATCAAAATTGGACAACGGAGTCATCGAAGATTTGGGAACCATAGGTTCCTCAATTAATAAACCGGTCCTAGTCTCAGGCCTTTTCCGCTGTACCATGAATACGGGGTTCCTGGTAGTCTTAGACCCTTTCCCTTTTTTTTATACCCCTTCCCCGTTGCTTTCTTTAGTGCCATTCCTGCCGCGGTACCAACAGCCCCTAACGCTGCCGCTTTAGCCACCGCTGGGGCTGCTGCTGAAATCAATGCTGGTATCGCAGCTAACAACGGGAATATGCCTCCTGTTTTAATCATGTTTTTGATAGCAGCCGCAGAGAGAGTGATCTGAACACCTTTTTTATCCTTGAAAGCATCATTGAAATGTTTCACTTGACGAGTTGTCAGTGACAATTTATTTGCCCCGCCATTCATTTGATTAGGTTTCAGCGTTATTGTGGTTCCACATTGTTTAGCGGATTTTGATTGCAATTTTTTTAACTGACCAGGTGTCAACGACACATTGATATTACTATACGACATTATACAAATACAGATTGATCTAATTGCTATAAAGTTTCAATTACATATTTCTGGAAAAAATCGAAGGATTTTCAAAGATTTTCCACAGGTGCATCAATAAGTCTCATTCGTCCGCCAACTCCTTCTAACAACATCGATTTATCACTGAGAATGACAGCAACTGCTCTGTAATTAATAATACCACCAGGACGGGTTACACGGGCTCTAAAGTGTATATCAACGACAGATTGTCTTGTTAAATCAAGATGTTCCAATGAAAAGTAATAAATCGGATACAGACTTTTAAAATCCAATTGTGATATTTGTAGACCAGTATCAACATTTTGATCCCGTGCCATAAATGACAGCATCTTATGATATACACGTGCTATTTGGTTAGTGGTGTAATCAAGTTGTATATCCTCGGATGGTTCCTGCTGTCCATTTATTCTCAGCGAGACTTCATTAACGCCTATCTGATCAAATATCATATGACTTCGTTCTTGATTACCAACTCGCACATTATTCTGTAATGCTACAAATATATGACGTGGAGCTGAAACGCCTTGTTTTGATGCCAGGTGCCATGTAAATGTACCATCAATATTGTCTTGTTTAATATCCGTGGTCACTGATAACCAACTCAGCAACGACTTTCCTCCTTGATCCATAAATGATAGTAATCGCTCTTCTGCTGTGATTGATGGAGTTAACACTGGCATCCACAATGATAGTTTTGTTAAAATGACTTTACCCTCGGGAACACCAACATCACGCCAGATTGCATCATTATCAGTACCCTTTCGCACAATCGCTATTGTATGCTTCGCTCCATAAATAACTTTTCGGACGTTTCTACAGAATCCAAATATATGATGCAGTGGAATCGCACATGAAAATTGTCGACGCTGTCCTTGCAACGTTAATACGCGTGTTGCAAACCCTAGGTTGTAATTAGTAATATTATTTATGACATCAAAATCACCAGCTTTTCTTACATATCCGGCTGGTGCTGGATTAACTGAAGAAGCATGTGTTGCCTTTACTCTAGAATACTGGACGTGTTCAGGGTGATCAGTAATATCCTTAGAAAACATCATAGATGGACCCGCTGATCTTGTATAATCATCAGAATATCTCGCTAACCCTATGATTGTTGTGGCCACATCAACATCACGATCAATGGATTCAATTTCTTTTCCATCAATGAGATATCTAGCGCTTTCAAATAACGCCATGATACCGTTATTAACAAAACCGACTTTGAAAGTTGGGTTATTGTCGTATGGGGTATTAGCTGCAACATTGGTTACAAGTTCTCCTTCTACTTCAATAAACGCTTCACAAGGCAAAAAGTATTTACTGGTATCATGAACTTGAAGTTCAATTCGTGATCGGAGATCTGGTTGTGGTGCGTGATAAGAATAAAATTGAAAATCGCGGACTGAATCGTCCTTGCCCACTTTGGCTTCCATATCAAGCGCGGGATCAACTGTTCGTTTAAACATTTTATTCTATTTATCAGAGTCTAAATCGGATTTTCATCGTAAAAGATTTTCATTGCTAATTGTAGGATTTCATCGTGAAAAACGCTAGCGTTTTCGTCGTGGTTTTTTAAAGCCACTTCCTGCTATCATGTTTGCTATCATGTTATCCTGGTCACTTGGAGCCCCCAGCGATGATAGTTTCTGTTCTACTGCGTTATTTATAATTTTACTAACACTTGCAGGCATTTCCGCTGTAGATGGCAATGGTACCTGTTTCTTTTTTCGTCTAACTAATGATGTTATTTTATTCTTCGCGGCTGAAAACGCTTTTCCGGCAAGATCTCCAACAGCACCAATACCCTTATCACGAATAACATCAATGGCTTTCATTCCTAATTGTTTAGCTAACGGCATCACTTTTGGGGCCATTCTTGCAAATAACCCTGCAATGGTATTACCTAAACCATCTCCGTAGTATGCTCTATAAACTGGAAACCGTGAATTAACTACATAGACGGGGTTGGTTTATCATGATTGTAGTGTATGATCATTCTTATTTAATTGTTATTTATCTAATCAGTGATTCAAAAAACAATTTTTCAATTCAGTCACTATGATACCCACTTTCCGCTAACTCGCCAATAAAATCTCGATATGTTTTGATATCCATGATACCACCTTGAAATAACCGTCTACAGATATCAGCTGCTTCATTAATTATTTCTGGAGAGTTATTTCCAGCTCGTTTTCCTCCGATGAGAACTTCTAATCGTGATATATCGCTGAGAATATTACCAGGACATGAAACGCTAGCGTTTCCAACTAGACGATTTTCCCCTGAAATTCCACTCCCCAGAAATTCCTTCTCATCGTATGGCTGTCTTAAATGGTGTTGAAATTTTCTCTTGAAGTCTCTGTATTCCTTCATCCTTCTATCTAAATTCCCAGTATTTATTTCATACACTATATCAGCCCATTCATTATGTGACATTCTATAATTCGTATAATTGTCCTTGAAAAACTTCTCTTGTGAATCATAGCTGTTAGCAGCAAATTCACCTAAATTGTCTATATCCTCGTTGAGAATTCGTTTTTTAGCGCTATCGGTAAATATAATTGATATAGGTAGTTGTCCACTAACTAGTTCTTCCTGAAATCCTTCAAATTTTCGTTCTGATATATCCTGAGGAAGTGATTGCAAGGATTTTTTTGTTTGTTTAGTTCTTTTTGCTATTTTTTCTAACACAGGGAGAAAAGTCTCTCCTTGTCCAGAGATTGTTGACACTATCTTTTTCGTTGTTGTAGTTATTGGTTTAAACAACTCTTCAGATCCCTCAGCAAAATCAGTCTGAAGACTCTGTCGTTGTTGCAGTTTATTTCTTACAGAGTCACGAATTGGTATAAATCTCTTAATTGCATCTAATCGTTCACGAGCCAATCGGGTCGTTAATGCTTCCTTGACCATTATTTGAAATCAGAAACAATTTTTCAATTGTAAAACAATTTTCCCCATCGATGATTAACTAATCGGAACCATCCATTAACGGTCCATCAATTTTTTTTGTTCAGTGTGAAATATTTTTATTTTTATTGCTGTGAAATATTTTTATTTTTTATTGCTGTGAAATATTTTTATTTTTTATTCAGTGTGAAATAGTTTTTATTGCTGTGAAATATTTTTATTTTTTATTCAGTGAGAAATATTTTTATTTTTTTATTCAGTGATTTTGCCTGTTTTTCACTGATTTTTTGACAGTTTTGGTGCCATTTTGTGCCATTTTGGTGGTTTTCCTTTGAGATTTTTACAGTCAAGTAGTTGATTTTACATGGGATTTTCCATAGGGAAAAGCTGTTAAAACTCATTTTTGATGATTTTTAGCCATTTTTCATAAATTTTTGCCTGTTTTCAGTGATTTTTGGTCATTTTTCATCGATTTTTGGTAAAAAAAACTTCGTAGGGTCAAGTAGTCGATTTTGCATGGGATTTTCCATAGGGAAAAGTTCTTAAAAGTTAGGATTCTATTTTATTTTCGCAGTGTGAAATATTTTCACTGATTCAATCAAAAAATGCTAAAAAAATGAAAATCTCAAGGAGATTTTACGGTCAAGTAGACAATTTCAATAAAAAAAATGACAAAATCTTTTGAGGGTCGGTCAATCAAAATCGTTCATTTTCTTGAATTAACGCTTGTAGGTTTCTAATTTTAGAATTAACTTCCTTTTTCAATTCATATTCGTTACCCAATTCTTTTCGTATTCCTTCCACGATAGTATATAACGGAACAAACACACTTATGTCACTGGAAAATGCAAGAGAGTCCCAAATAGAATTCTGAATTTTTTTGATGAGCGCATATTTTTTTGGTAGCATATACTTGTTAGTGCTAACACCATATTGTATATCCTGAAAATCAGACACAATTTGATCACAATTTAAGCCATCTGACAATTTAATATCCTGGCTTTTCAATTTTGCAATTTCAACTATAATGCTATTCATATTTTCAGAATTCATATATGATAATACATATTTCTAATTCATTTTTCAAAAATAAATGAGCCGTTAATATTTTCAAAATTAAAAATATAAATATATTTTTCAGAATTCAGTCTGTATATAAATATAAATATATTTTTCAGAATTCAGTCTGTATATAAATATAAATATATTTTTTCAAAATAAATAACAACCATGATGAGCGGTTGTCAGTCATTTGGCCCCCTTGATATAGGCCACTGTGTCCTTCATAGGGTTCTTTCTTTGAGTATTTTTCTCAAATTTCCATTTTTTTTTCTGAGATTTCTTTTATCTCGATTTGACCCTATGACCGTTTCTTTTGGCCGGTAATTCATTTTTGAACACCATACGGGGCTACCCAAATGTGACGGAGAGCTAATTACATCCATGGATGTTATTTATTTTAGGTCATGTATGTTTACATTCACCGGAAACATATTCCCCTAAGAGTGAATCTAACTCGTCAAATAACGGGTTAGAATCACAAGAGGGTATGTTTACGTGAAGAGACCTAGAGGTTACATATATACGACAACACATCCTTGGAACTCCTTGGTTGCCTTCACATCCAAGTAAGCCCAAGGGAACCCCGAAACATACATCTCCGGAAGGGAGGCCTAACGTGGCAAACGCCATCTTAGACCGCCCAGAAGATATGCTTGGGGGGGGTGACGTCACAACATATACTTAATTAACTTAATTAAGGACAGTACAAATACCGTATATATCTCCACTCGAGTGTTGTGGCAGATTGTAGGTATACATATACTTAATTAAGGACAGTACAATACCGTATATATCTCCACTCGAGTGTTGTGGCAGATTGTAGGTATACATATACTTAATTAACTTAATTAAGGATGGATTATAATTCAATGATGATGGAATTTATGATGTAATGATGATGGGACGGCACAAGACAGCACAAACATGAAACGACGGGGCGGATTTTCTACGGCCATCCGACCAATCAAAAGCAACCCATGAAATTAAACCCGGTTGCATGATTGAGAAAAGTCAACCACGCACACGTGTCAATGGCGTGGGTTATTTTTGATTGGTCGGATTGGCTTTCGAAAGCCCCAGCTTTAAACCTTTCATTTAGTATATAAGGTGACTAATACAGCAGCATCAATCCACAGGGTGTGTTATTTTATTTTCTTGAATTACTTGTTAATGGTGTTTCACAGTATTTAAATGAGACTGCATATTTGAATTAAACACTAAAAAAAAGAATATAATTGTTTGAAAACATTTTATATTTTATTTCTTTTCTTGCAAAACAGATAATTAATTATGCCCCGCCGCTGCATCACAATTTAAGGGGAGATAACCCATAAAACAAGTTGACACAATCTAAGGGAGAGAGTATATAAGGTGACTTAATACAGCAATCCACAGGGTGTGTTACTTTATTTTCTTGAATTACTTATTAATGCTGTTTTACAGTATTTAAATGAGACCGCATATTTGAATTAAACACTAGAAAAAGAATATAATTGTTTGAAAACATTTTATATTTTATTTCTTTTCTTGCAAAACAATACCCCGCCGCTGAATTACAATAACCCGACACAATCTAAGGGAGATAACTCCCTTGGTTATATTTAATTTTTATGAAAGAGTTATCTCCCTTGGTGTTATTAGACATACGAAAATCGAATTTTTTGTTCAATTTTTTTAGAAAAAGCCGAATTTTGTACTCCTGTTGCAACAAATTGTACTGAGGCTATACAAATATTGAAATATTTACCGGCTTCATTCATAGATTGGAAAAAGTTTTCTTCGTTAGTAACTGAATTGAATGATTTTACAGGCCTCGCTTTTTTCGAGTATTTTCCAGTGTTTCCTCGTTTTAAATTCTCACTTTGTGAAATAGCCTGCAGGTTTGATAAAGAATTATTCTGAGAATCGGAATTAATATGATCGATAACAAAACCATCCCCGATTATTCCATTAAACACCTCGAAGACGAATCTGTGACAGTAATAATTTTTCTTCCCAGCACTAAACATCAAATACCCTCGATTAGTCACAAATCCAACTGGATTCTTCAATCTGCGGTTTCTGATAATACCATCACGGGATGCTTCATAATTAACAAGCACGGGGTGAGGTCTGAATTCTTGGTTCATTTGTATAATAATACTATTTTTCTAATTCATTATTTGGTTTAATTATAAGTCTCTGTATATAATCTTGAGGGGTCTTTATGATTTTGTCATCGGTAGGATCAATGACTGTATTTTTTATTCGTTTGTCATCATAGCGTTTTAGTTCCCTGTATCGTTTGCCGCCACAATTTAGACATAACTGCGATTTTCCCCAACCCCAACCCCACATCGAATACAGGGTAACGGACCAAGGCTTCCACGACGAAAGCTTTGCATATGATACCCACAGAATTCATTTCTGCATGATTTGTTACACGGTGTCACTGATCCAATCATGAGCCATTTGCAATGATTCATTATACTTAAATCTTTCATTTAAATGCTTGTTTTAATTATAGTATGGAGGAGTTCGAGAGATTATCGAAAATTAAGCCCTGGAAAAGTGTTCAATTCAATCTTGATAGAGTTTCTGATACACCAAAGAATAAAATTCTTGATAGAACCTTGATTAGTAAAATCAGAGACTGTTTTAATGAATTCAAGCGTGATGGGGCAGCTCATTGTTGGTCAAGATTTCGAATACAAGGCCGTGTTGACGCTACCATGAATGATGATAAAGCAGCAGTGATAATCTCAAATCTTGGGGAAGAAAGAAATTTTTTTCGAATCAAATTCCTTATCCGTGATGATGGAAAATGGATCATTAGGGACAAATATGAGCCCATTCTCAAGGACAAAAAAACTGTCACTGTGAATCAGGATTCAAAACCAGGAATGTTGACTGGAATTGACAAACCATACTACGAAAGATCTTATCCTGTCACAGCAGTTGTTTACGGGATATATCCACTCAATGACAAACCTGATATTGCAAAACTAGCACCCATGAAATATTCGACAGGGCTCAATTGTGTAGCAACACGAATAATGGAACACTTCACAAATGCGTCCCGGGGAAATAAGCTAACTGATCTAAGACGAAAAAAAATAACCGAATGGGAACTGACAGTGAAACAGCATGGGGCAACAATTCAGGATATAGCTAAATTAGAAACATCATTGAGATTTCCAATATCAGTAACGACAATCACCGGTGAAGTATTATACGAATCGAAATATAAATCAAAAGGAGCCCCAATACAGATTATTGATCATAACGAACATGCGTGGTCATCTGCAGTAACAATATTTCCACGGGATAGAACCGTAAAATATCTGTTTGGAACAGAAGAGTTTTTTTCAGAGCAGAAATTATTTGATGTTATTTACCATTTGAGTAAAAACGATCCTGTGTCAATGTGGCTATTTCATAGTACTTCAGACGAGGAATGTAGATTTGATCAGTTTGTAAGGCCCAACGGAGAATTGTACCGTACTGAAGAGCTGCATAATCAAATGAAACAACTAGCTAGTGAGTTTTCTGGGGAGGGGGAAGACAACGATCAATTATTAGCAAACTGTTTTACACTACCATCAATTGCAACACATTTTGCTAGAAAGAAAAACGCGTGGAAACCAACACGAAGTGAGTTTTTATCAGATGTCAGATTGTCCTGTCTTGAATACAGCCATGGAGGGTTATGGAATACAAAATACACCGCTGAAACCGTTATTTCAGTTGATATGATTGCGTGTTATCCAGGAAGTTTTCTCGGGTATGGAGAATGCGAGAAATATTTCAAACGATTTGGACACCCCACACACGAAATGACCCGTGTTGCGATTAATGGACCACTGCCTGATTTTGATTTAACAGGATTCGCTTGTGTAGTATCATTTGAAATGGCTACAGGACTTCATCCGTGTAGTTATCTTTGGATTGGTAAACACATGTCTGAAAAACACTGGATGCCAATAGTGTTATTACGGTATATGCTTGATTGTAAGATGTTAAAATCATTAATTGTCAGTGAAGCAATTATATCCTATCGAGCACAGAAATCAGTCTGGTTACCACAACCTGATCTAGAAAAAATAATTAGCGAACAGCGAAAACTGTTTCCAAATTTCAGTGAACAACAAATCATGGATTGGTCCAAACAGTTATTTGAAATCAGAAACAATGAAGCAAAAGATCTTGGACGAAGAATAATCGGTAAATTCACTCAGGGTGGTAAATACGATAATACAAGATATTCTTCACGGTTAATTATAGACAATGCTGAATACGATTTTGTAATCGCGGATTTAACGAATAAAGGCCTATATGTCAATCGTAAAGACGCATTTCTGTCCGATGGAACCAAATTGGGTACAATTGTTACTTACAATGATGGATACAATCCGCAGTACACACACTTAAGAGCTTCTATGCTTGGTTATGCTTCTATCAATTTATTTTCAATGATCAATACATTTCCTAACACCGCAGTTAGAGTTGCCACTGATTCATTTTACATAAATAGCAAAATGGCTGATTTTAAGGCTACTGGCAACGAGAATTGGGGGTCATGGAGAATTAAGAAAGAAATGCTTCATGATTATATTCCATCAGCAGATGTTACGATTGAAAATAATTATTTAGAAAGCAATCAGTGTTCAGAATTTTCTAATGCACCACCGTGTTCTGATCCAATATGCCTGTATAAAACAGTTTATTTAAACGGCTGTGGTGGGTCAGGAAAAACAACCCGGGCAATTGAGTTATATCGTAGAAACGCTAGCGTTTCAAAATCAAATATGATTGTGCTAACACCAACACACAGACTTGCAAGAGAGATGATACAGAGAGGGGTAAATGCCTGTACCTATCATAGTTTTTTCCGATGGAAGGGAGATAAGTGGACTCCTGAGCGCATGGGAGAGAAATTTATTCTTGAAATTATCATTTGGGATGAAATAGACACAGTGCCATTAGATGTATTAAAAATATTTCTTGAGTGGTTGTTATTGAAAAATACAAAAATCGTCATGTGCGGTGATCACGGCCAACCACCACCATTTGTCGGTGCATCCCCCCATGAATGGCTAAAGGGTTTTGCAGACTATTATGAAGAAATTGATACCGATCATAGATCACTTGATAATGAATTAAAAGAATTTAAGAAACTAATTAGATTACAACCGGATAAAATCCAGTGTGAAATAGCCCGTGAAATAATTTCAGAAACTCCAGTGAATGAGTTTTGGGAAGCATGGAGACCAAATGATTTGATCATTGCAAGTAGAAAAATAGTCAGGGACACACTTCAGATGAAGTTATTTGAATTGCATAAACAAAAATTTGCAACACTTCCAGTACCTCTTTGTTATAGGCCCTCGGATACACGAAAACAGAACATTGAAGTTGATATTCCAGGCCCAAAATCCGAAGGATTTCAAAAACAAATTCTGGTATTAAATGATATTGTGCTGGTTGATATCAATGTCGTTGAAGATGCATTGCGTGCTAATAAATCCCCGTGGACGCTAGGATACGCAGCAACAATACATTCTTCGCAAGGATTGACTATATCCGATACAATTGTTTGGATGGTAGATAATCGCATCGAATGGTCAAATTTAGTTTATCTTGCAGTATCCAGAGTACGAAAAATAAATCAACTTCGAAGAATTGTTTTCGATGATAATGACACCACAATGGATGATATTGATGTTAAAATTATTGATAAAAAACTCTCCGGTTACAAACAACAAGACAAAAAAAAACAACGAGAATTTGATATTGATGCTGAATTAATAATCACTTTGAAGCAACAACAGAATAATCACTGCGCAAGTTGCAATTGTATAATGCGTTGGCAGTATTCGGATAAAGATCCTCGCCAATTTACCGTAGACAGAAAAAATAACAATCTCGGTCATGTCAGAAACAATGTGATGTTGACTTGTCTTGAGTGCAATAGACGCAACGGTGCTAGTTAAGACCCCGTGGTGGTAATTGAGTATCCTCAGGTATCACTTGTAATTGTTGTCTAGTAAATCCTCGTTGAGGGGCAGTTGAATCCAGTTTATAGATTGGAGGTCTACCCGTAGATCGTGTTATACTAGATATCTTGTGTGCAGTAACACTCCAAATAGGATCAGTAGCCCTTTTTCTGCCCCCTTCAAGCTCAATACTCATACGCTACGAAATATTCATCAGACCTGGTGCAGCGGTGATATGAATCATAATCAATTTAGAAATTTCTTTAGTCACGCTCAGTCAAAACCACACGGATTTGTGACAATAAATTTAGCAGACCCGAGGACACGATATCGTATCGGACTTGATAAAATATTCGGTTGAAATCACCGTAACCCATAGCAGCAGAGGGGGTGAGTGACAACGACGTTGCGACATTTTATGGTTAAGCAACGAAAACGCGAATACAGTATCACCCGCGAAAATTCATGTTTTCAGACAAAAATCACTAAGGCTCTATTTGCCAAATGGAGACTTTATTTTTTTTTTGGTTAAAACATGAGATTTCGCAGGAAGGCTCTATATGCCGTTTTGACGCTTCAATCAAAAAAGTCGAAAAAAGTTGTCCGATTCACCCCCTCTGCTGCTTCGGATGACAGTTACATTGTATGGGTACATTTAAAAATCGTTATATTGCTTTCATCCATGCGGAATCTGTAGCTGCCAGTTCATCTTTTCCTAGACACCAATCTTATGGGGTAGCCTGATATTAATGTGTTCGTCTGTCCTTACGTACAATCTATTATTGCTATTCTTCCTAAACTATTTGGTGTAATCCCTTCACAGGTTGCATACACATTTGACCGATGGAAAATTAGTTATATCTGAAATCGGTGCTGTCGGACTTCTACCATGGACGCCATAGTGACCACTGTTAACATCGTGTTATCGTTGCATCTTTGGAATGTATAGCCATATGACCAAGAGGTCTTCATTAGAAAACTTGGTATGCTATCTAATTGCCCCTATATTGTAATGGAATCGATATGATTTACAAACACAATGCTTGCAATGGCTGGCTGTTATGTTAAAATCTAATTAGTGTTATTGATATTAGGACTCAGATTAGGACTCAGATTAGGCTTCAGGACAATTAGAGTTCCTTTTTCTAGCTTTTACAACCAAATGGTGGATAATTTAGAGCATACAAAAGCCTTTGTGATAAACACCAGTGTATTTATGACTATGTGACGGATCATGCCACAATTAGCTGCCCCGGTAAGTAGTTCATAGAAGAAAGGTTCTCATCATATATAGACCGTATATAGCATATAAGATTCTTCTCCACATCCATCGAGGTTAAAAATATGCTGACATACAAGGCGACTTATTCCAATCTAGTCAGTACCTATTACGATTAGGTCAGTCACAAGGCAGGATGAGCGCTGATTCACTCTCCCTCCTTTTAGGCATCACTCCGTCCAGTTCCAGTATTGATTCCATAATTATTGATTGTTTGTTTGTTGAATTAGGATTTGTAACGTAGCTTTAACAATTTTTCAGTCATATAGCTACGATGTCTGCAGTTAGGTAGTTTATAGTTATGTCTAGCACTGGATTATCATGCCGCAGACATGTAGCATGATATCCCATCCAATCACATTATCTCGACACCAGGTCGACCAGTCCTTTTACTAACCTCGTAATGCTGAGCGTCTCGCGAGGCAGCTGTAAATACTATTGTTGTCAGTAGTTGGTATGACGCGGCCATTGATCGAACCAACGACTCCCAACTAAGTGGATATCATTTATTATCTAAAACTCGTACTTACTGTATTTTGCCTTCTTCTTTATTTGAAAGACGTGTTTTTCCTGCATTAAAAAAGGTAAAGATAAAGCGAATTCTGCTTTTCAAGAAAATGTATTTATGATGCAATGCATGTACACATGTTGTAAGCAAGTATCATTGACACACTATGTACTACAATTGTAGCAGGGTAATAAATGCCTGTGAGGGTAAATTAACCAGTTTTGGTCAATTCATTTATTAATTAGTTTTCTTCATAAGTTTTCCGAAGACATGTCTTATATAACCCATCAGCAGCATGGGCATCAGCAACATGGGCATTAAATGAACCAATAAAATCAACTTTCAAACACGTTTTTGTAAATTGCAATGAGTAACTTAATAAAAGTTAACATTTATGTTTTCTCCTATCTCATCAATACTGACTGCATGATATCTAGATTGGTATTTACAGAAGAACAAGTCTATAACATATAGCACTCCCTTTCTATTAAGTAATTTCATTATAACACCATTCCTGTTGTAAGGCAGTATGATCGTGGATCCAATTTCAATGGGTAGTAGTTTAAAAAAGGTTAATAAACTATAGTTTCCCGTGATAGTGTTCTAATGAGAGTGTTTTGTGTGAACCAGCATGGCTAAAAATGTTTGATAATGCTGTAAAGTAATGTCCAGTTAATAAAGAATAATGGATATCAGTTATAGCAAAAAGATTTTCTTATAACGATAGAAACTTCATATATAAAATATTTCGTGTGTTTCCTGGCTAGCAATCAGTTAATATAATGTAACAAGTAATGTGATGTTGTTGAAAAGCACACACAACATTGTGAAGTGAGCATCTGTGACGGTGGTTGTGCCATTGCAGCAAGTATCACTTTTATGTATGTATGTATGTATGTATGTATGTATGTATGTATGTATGTATGTATGTATGTATGTATGGATGGATGGATGGATGGATGGATGGATGGATGGATGGATGGATGGATGGATGGATGGATGGATGTATGTATGTATGTATGTATGTATGTATGTATGGATGGATGGATGGATGGATGGATGGATGGATGGATGGATGGATGGATGGATGGATGGATGGATGGATGTATGTATGTATGTATGTATGTATGTATGTATGTATGTATGTATGTATGTATGTATGTATGTATGTATGTATAGTTACAAATATTAATCAATGATCTAGTCAAACTTGGGAGGGACCTAACTATTCTAGGACAAGCATTACATTTGAATTAATAAAGTCGCTGCCTACTGCAAAATTGGAAAATATATATGATATAATCTCAAGCCTCAAAGTATAATTAAAATCCATGAAACTGAAATGCAAACAACAGATTGACTACTATTTTTATTACTGACATGTTAAGTTATCTGGAGGAACATCGTGAGAGATTGGAGAAACATTTCGGTAAGTATCATATCCTTTATCGGTGTGTATTTAATTATATTTCTCTATATATCTATCCACTTGCAACTTGATGAGTCATTTTCCATCCGCTTCTCTGTCACGATAATTATGCAGAAAACTTGATCACTCATTTAGTATTTGTTAACATAATTTCTCGGTTTATTCTTTGTTCATCTGATATCTTTGAGCAGCTTTGTAGTATAATAAGCTGAAAAACATTGTATATACCTTAGAAATAATTATAAGCCCAGGCACATTAACAGAGCAACAAAATCCTTATATCTTATGCAGGACTATGATTTCTTCAAAACTTGGACGACAAACGTTGATATTGGTCAATAGTTAGTATGTCTTATATTCCTATTAAAATGAAGCATCTCCCACAGCTGATATAACATGGCTTTGGTCTCAAGTAAGAATAATAATAAGGTATAGAGAGAAGGCTCAAGACACATCTGATATGAAGGATAGAAGGTCAATCGATGGAATAAATACAAAGTAAAACGGATTAAAGTGAACATTAAACATTTTCTAACAACAGCATATAAACGAAACAGATTTACGTATTTCATACCTAAGCATAATGTACTTGTACAATATGGGAAAGTTTTCTAATACTGCTGTTATCGTAGTATAGTACAGATTGTAATAAAAGAGCAGTTATAGCATCATGTTTATCAACACCTGTTGAATGAAACATTGAGCGTTAAAATCAATAAGAAGTGATCTATATCGTAGGAAAAATTAGACGTGAGGATCAATTGAGCCAATCATATAACATATAAGTTACCTGACTCATATAATTACTTCTACAATCCCTTTCTGAAAAAATTGATCTACTAGGTTTTAACCTGCAATACATAAGCTGAATAACATTAAAATTTTATCTTTCTTTTTATTTCAGATTGTATCATTTTATAATTTTATTTAAATTTCCAGAACAGAAATATGTAGTCAAAGTTCAAATAGTGGAAATAACGGTTGATGACGTCATCACTAAATTTACGCAAAATTCAAAGATAACAGAGATTCTACGCCATGTTCGTTATAATTATTAGACACTAACACATATTAACTGCAGGTTAGAAGCTGGTAGAATAGGCTACTTCCTTCAGATAGATTTTTCCAGAAAGGTATTGTGACCGTAATGGTGAAAATAAAGGTTAATTTGCCGATTGGATTCAGGACATGGCTATTTAAGCGTTTTGCGTTGGTATGTCACTGTCTTTTGAATGCATATGTGTAGTGTGTCAGTCTTCTTCCGATTCGGAAGCGATAAAAGACTCGTGAGTAAAAGTTGAATCGAGCGAAGGGTTGTGTTCACGCTTGCACTCCTTGTGTTTATTTATATTACCGATAAGGGTAATTCGTGTTGTCAGAGATATCGCCGTACTTTATTGATACAACGCCAGACTCCTGTGCTCCAAGTCATGAATCAAGGTCAAGAACTATTTCAGCATTAGATACAAAGTTATATTAATATTGTTTGCGAAAAACTGTACTGGAATGCTGGGAAATAAATAAATCCAGTAAACATTATAACATTACAATAGCATGTAACAGAACATTAAAACTAACAAACAAACTCTAATATTAAATCAAACATAAAAAATCACTATCATCTAGCATTTGCCTAACATATTGATTTACTATGATCGCCGAAAGTCCCCGAGAAACCAAATAAGTCGCTCCGGGTTCACAATGATCTTATGCGGCCACTAAGAGCCAAATGTTTTCTCTGTATTTAATGTTTCGTTGGTCTCCGATCAGATGACCTGCATAGTGAACATTCTCAGCATTAGTTGACTAATTCTTATGTCAACCCACGCAATGGTCAGCATCAACGTTATGCATGTGATGGTCACCATTTTCTCCAAACTAAATAGCGGTTCCTTACCGCTTTGAAAAGCCATTCAAGCATGTCGGTTATGCATGTTCTTTATAAACAAGTCAGCATTTGTTTTGCAAAATGTACATTATGTAAAGATGTTTCGTAGGTCGTATATAAGTTGTATTCGCCTATGCTGATGTAAATCTGTTAGGGCTTTTTAATTAGAGAATCGAGTAACATCATTTGTAAGTGTAGACGTTTATAGGTAAATCATTCTTAAGGCATCTGCCCTATTTAACTCTATCTGGATCTTAACAGCAACACAACCACCACCAAAACAAACAAAAAAACTAAATAAAACAAACCTAGCTGTTACTAATTGTAAATTTGTTTTTGCAATCCTGTGACTGGACTGGCCTTATTGTGTTATTCAAGCAAATTCTTTAAATTCTATTTAGGCCAACCGAACAGCAGCAGAGGGGGCGAATTCTACAACTTTTAGAAGCGTCGATTTAGCAAACTGAAACCTCCTCGAAATTCTTAATAGAAGCCTCCATTCAGCAAAATAAAATTTAAAAAAACGACGCCACCCACCCCATGGATTTAATTTATGTAGTTAACGATGAGTTATGAGTGGCGAATCCTAATTCTACAGGCGATTTAGCAAACTGAGGCGTCCTCGAAATGCTTAATAGAAGCCTCCATTGGGTAAAAAAAATGACGCCAAACCTCGTTGTAATTCGCCCCCCTCTGCTGCTATGGATTTAATTTATGTAGTTAACGACCATGATCAAAGAAATCTTACGCTAGTCATGTGTTCTACAAATAGAGCTCAAGGCTGTTTTTGGTTTGGAATGTGTATACATATAAGCTATCACGTGATTGTACTGATGTTTCCCACGATTGACTGCTGGTATTGCTTCAGCATACATTTCGATAGAAGGCGAACCCCTCGGTCTACAATTCAAGTTACTAACTAAAATGCAACCTATAAATCAAATCCACGGCGACGTGGTTGGGTTCTTATTCCAACTATGAAACCATGGATTCGATTCATGGGTTGCATTTTAGTTCGTAACGTGAATGTAAACAGACCCCCCCCCCCCCCGTGACGCCCATGGAAACACAATGGACGTTAAAATAAATAACAACCTTGGATGTAATTAGCTCTATGTCACGTTTGGCTAGCCCCGTAGTTCAGAATGAACTACCGGCCAAAAGAAACGATCATAGGGTCAAATGAAAAATGGTGAAAAATGGAAATGAAAAATGGAAATGAAAATTGCAAAGCAATTTCAGGTGTATAGAAAGAACCCTATAAAAGACACAAAGGCCTAATAAGGGGGCCAAATGACTGACGACCGCTCATCAAGTTGTGTTATTTATTTTTGAAAATTTTTATTTTTGCAATTAAAAGTATAATAATTATAATAATGAATTCTGAAAATATTAACCGTATAAAAATAGTTATTATAAATGAACCGTATTATAAATAGTATTATTAATGAAATAAATAAATTGAATTAATTCCATTAAATGAACCGTATTATAAATAGTATTATAAATGAAATAAATAAATTGAATTAATTCCAAGGCAAAATTGGGTTTTTATTTTTTTTCAAATTAGAGATAAAATATATTATAATAATGATGGATATCCAAGATGTAAATAATCTAATTGTTGAAATTTCAAATTTGAAAAATAGCGGAATATTAAAAAATTGATAGATGACCCCCCACGCGACCATATAACGGAGTCACCCAGCATACATTAACGTCGTTACCTTTAAGGGGCACATACATACATACATACATACATACATACATACATACATACATACATACATACATACATACATACATACATACATACATACATACATACATACATACATACATACATACATACATACATACATACATACATACATACATGCATATACATGAATGAAATTCTTATAGGTGGGTGAATTTTTTTTTCGTTGTAAAGTCATGCAATGCAACAAGTATTTTCACGATTTCATATTTGAAAATTCAGTGGGGTTTTACAACAATGATCGAAGAAGCATTAACGACTAAATTAGCACGAGAGAGATTGAATCCTATTAAACAGTTTATTCCAGACTGATTTTACAGAAAGCTCTGAACAACTTTCTTCCCCTATAACTACAACAACGAAACAGGTAGTGTCAGCAATCTCTGAACAAGGAAAAAACAAGAAGAGACTTTTCTCCCAGTGATAACAAAGATAGCAAAGAGATCTAAACAAACAAAAAAATCTTTACAAACACTTCCTGCCGATATAATAACTGCTTCAAGACAACAAGAACAACAAGAACGAGAACTTCAAGAATTAGGTGATATTGATACTCTTCCGCGGGTTATTCTCCCCGGTTAAACACCGGAGGTTGAACAACAAGAACAACAAGGCGCTGTTGCAAGAGAAGACTATTCTCCCGAAAACATATTTACGGATGATGCGTTAAATATAATTAGAGGAATCAAAACAGACTCTGAATTGTCCGATTTTACTAAAGAAAATTAAAAAAAAAATAATAGAGATAGCTATTTAAAAGACGACAAGTCTAGAAAGTTTATAAAACACAAAAACACCTGGGCAAATAAGGTGTTTTTAGCAAACCACGGTAAAACTAAAATAAAAAAAGAAATACGAGAAGATTATGATACTTTTCTAGCTATGGTAAGGGGAGTTACACAACCACCACCAGGTTATACAGCAGACCCAATTCCCGGTGAAATACAAACAATGGCAGAAGCTGATTCTGAAAAAGGTGCAACGGGTATTACTAAAAAAAACAGGTAGTGGTTTAAACGTCAGCTGTCCTGGTAATGTTCTTAGTGATATATCACGATTAAAAGTACTCGTAGGGGGGAAACGGGCAGGAAATAACTCACCGGAAATAATTAATGAAGCAGCTGATATCTGCAGGAGGTTATTTCAGGGTGGTATCATGTATATTGCAACATATCGAGATTTCATTGACGAATTAGCGGAAAATCATCTTGGTTATTATAGTGATTAAACTTGAAGAGTTTCCAATCAAACAACAATTCAACACCAGTATTTTTATAAGAATGATCATACACTACAACCATGATAAACCAACAAGCGTGTATGTGGTAAACTCGCGATTGCCAGAATACAGAGCATACTATGGAGATGGTCTCGGTGATACTATAATGGGATTATTTGCAAGAATGGCTCCAAAAGTAGCTCCGATAGCAAAACAACTATCAATGAAAGCCATTGATGTTATTAAAGATAAGTGTATTAGCACTATTGGTGATCTTGCCGGGAAGGCGTTTTCAGCCGCGAAAGGTAAATTAACAGCGTTAGTTCGACGGCGAAAGAAACCACAAATGACTTCACAGTCATCACCGTTACCATCTACGGCAGTGATGCCTGCAAGTGTTAGTAAAATAATAAATAACGCAGTAGATGAAAAACTAGCATCATTGATGGCGACTAGCGCTCAAGAGAACATAACCGCAAATATGATAGCGGGAAGTGGCTTAAACAAACGTCAACGACGTCGGTGAAACTGAAAATCTTTAGATTTTCGCCTACAATTTAGACCAGGAGATATATAATAAAAAATGTTCAAACGGGTACCTGATAACGCATTTGACATGGATGCCCCAGTACTTAAAGATGATTCTGTACGTGATTATCAACTTTATTCTTATCACGCAGTGCAACCTGATCTTAGATCATGAATTGAACTTCAAGTACATGATACCAGTAAATACTTTTTGCCATGTGAAGCCTTTATCGAAATCGAAGGTGAACTTCTACAAACAGATGATACACCATATGCAAATGACCCAACTATCCGAGTTGGTTTTATTAACAACGGGATTATGGCGTTATTTGAAAGTGCAAGATATCTCATTGATGGAAGAGAAATCGAATCTATTGAGCGTGAAGTTGATATTGCCACGGGAATAATCGGGTTAGCAAGATATTTAGATGACTATACAAGATCGGTAGGTCCGTCTATGATGTTCGCGAAGGATATTACTGATAACGCCGAACACTTCCAGTATTCTAGAGTAAAAGAAACAAAAGCTACTGCAGTTAATCCAGCACCAGCCGGGTATGTAAGACCAGCTGCTGATTTTGATGTCATAAATAATATTCCTAATTACAACCTAGGATTTGCAACACGAGTAGCAACGTTGCAGGGACAACATCGATGCTTTTCATGTGCGATTCCGTTGCATCACATATTTGGATTTTGTAGAAACGTCAGAAAAGTTATCTATGGAGCAAAGCATACGGTAGCATTAGTGAGAAAGGGTACTGATGCTAATGCAATCTGGCGCACTGGCGGCGCTGCGGGTAAAGTCGTTTTATCAAAACTATCACTGTGGATGCCAGTGTTGACTCCGTCGTTGTCAACAGAAGAACGATTACTATCATTTATGGATCAGGGAGGAAAGTCATTGTTGAGTTGGTTATCAATGTCTACAGATACGATGGATTCTAATATTGATGGTACACTTACATGGCATCTAGCATCAAAACAGGGTATTTCAGCTCCACGTCACATATTTGTTGCGCTACAGAATACTGCGCGATTAAATAATCAAGAACGTTCCCATATGATATTTGATCAAATTGGATGTAATGAAGTCTCGCTGAGAATAAACGGACAGCAAGAACCATCCGTGGATATACAACTTAATTATGAAAACAATCACGTTGCACGAGTTTATCATAACCTATTGTCCTATATGGGACGCGATCAAAATGTCGATACCAGTCTACAAATATCACAGTTGGATTTTAAAAATCTGTATCCGATTTATTACTTTTCGCTGGAACATCTCGATTTAACAAGGCAAACCGTCGTTGATATACACTTTCGAGCTCGTGTAACCCGTCCTGGTGGTATTGCTAATTATAGAGCAGTTGCTGTCATTCTCAATGATAAATCAATGCTACTCGAAGGTGTTGGTGGACGAATGAGAATCATTGATGCACCAGTGGAAAATATGTAATTGAAACTTTATAGCAATTAGATCAATCTGTGTTTGTATAATGTCGTATAGTAATATCAATGTCACGTTGACATCTGGTCAGTTAAAAAATTTGCAATCAAAATCCGCTAAACAATGTGGAACCACAATAACGCTGAAACCTAATCAAATGAATGGCGGGGCAAATAAATTATCGCTGACAACTCGTCAAGTGAAACATTTCAATGATGCACTTGTAGCAAACAAAGGCGTCCAGGTTACTCTTTCTGCAACTGCGATTAACAACATGATAAAAACCGGTGGTATATTCCCGCTGTTAGCTGAGATTCTAGCGCCGATTGCTGCGGCCGCCCCAGCGGTAGCTAAAGCGGCAGCGTTAGGGGCCGCTGGTACAGCGGCAGGAATGGCACTAAAGAAAGTAACCGAAAATGGGTATAAAAAAGGAAAAGGGTCTAAGACTACCAGGAACTCCACATACGTGGTACAAAGGATCGGGTTTAAGAATCCCAGGAACGGTTTACTAGTTCAGAAATCTTCGATTTCCAAAGCAATGGTTCCCATGTCTAATTTTGATTTACTCGATGCCGCTAAAAAACTCGCGATTAAAAACTTCAGAGGTGTTTTTATGAAAGTTACCGGCACAACCCAATGATGTTGAAACCGGTATGATTAATCTGGATAACAGCTCCGGACCTGGAACCCACTGGGTTGCATACGCGATTGATCCACATGGGATTATTTTTTTTTGACTCATATGAATTAGCGCCTCCAAAGGAATTTATGCGTTATATTTGAAATAAAAATCCAAAAAGATTTTCAGTTTGGTATTCTACGTTACCAACACAAACGATGATTGACCCACCAATATGTGGAAATGAAGTATTAAATGTCCTTGATGCCATTTCACGGGAATCAAAGATTCCTCAATCAAAACCACCTCATATAGTTGTGAATGAGTATACTAGCAGTCGCTGGATTTAAACAGAGAAAAGATTTCTACAATAACAATGATTGATATTTGGGGACGATCTTTATCAGCGCTGAAGAAACCCGAACCTGATGGTGTTGAAATCAAGGGCGTAAAAAAACTAATCGAAGATGAAATAGCTGAAACGTTGAACTTAGCAAGTGTTGATCCCAATGAAATAGTTGTATTTCAAGATCGTCAGGGTAAATTGAAAACTAGTAATGTTTCTCTTGATGATATTTTAGTTAAACAACGAGACGCAACAGAGAATACTATCGCGCTATTTTCCGATCAGGGAAAACTCAAACCGGGTGTAATTATTTCAACAATTACAGATAAAATTTTATCACTCGATAACAATCATATATCTGTTACGAATTCATTAAAAACATTCAACGATAAATATGATGATCATATAATTAAATTTAATCAACTTCAACAAGATATCATTAACAACATCGAAACTCCTGTAAATAACTTCTTTGACGTTCCACGTGTGACCACACCAAAACTCACAGAGATAAAAAAATTCTATGTTGGAATTTGCAGCATTTCAATCCAAATATGCAGATCATGTTGATAAGTTTACATCATTTCGTAAAAATATCATCGAGAAATTTTTTGTAACCACGCTGGATAAAACTGATATAAAACTTCCTGATCTTAAAAAATCCATCGATGAGATGAAAACCTTCAACGAAGCAATCAAAACTGTTTTTTCGAGGATGATAACAATCATTGAAAAAACAAAAATTCCTCATGAGAGCACCAACAACGTAGTATACACGATCCAACACAGATCATTTCTGTGGACTTCTACAGACAATATACTAAGTATCACTGCAACCGTCAAAGGCATTTATCGATTAACACTAGTAACACCGACTCAATTTAATATATCATCGTCGAGTTCATCTGGGGTCAACAATACGATATCAACGATCATCGAAAAGGATACAACCGAACAATTCAAGAAAGCATCCACTGATGAGAATTTGATTTTTGTTTCAGTAATATGGTACGTGGAATTTGTAGCGGATTTGAGTAAACAACTTAATTGAAATCGTAAACTGATTTGGAAATAAATTGACAACGTCACAACAATATCGCTATGATCAGGTCAGAGAATTTGAAACTAAACTCAAAACACTCACCGAGGAGTATCAAATAAAAATAAAAAATACCGACGAAGAATCACCGCAGTTGATGTTACCGTGTACTTGATGAGTGGTGTAATCACCGGAGCTGGTATAATATTATCCTCGGTGACAATGATTGCTCCGATAGCTGTTCCAATTTTGTATATCAGCGGCGACAACAATCGCGGGAATAATTTCGATAATAACAAAAAAAATATCATCATGCAGCCAACGCAAACTGCAAGATTACTTAATTAAATTTCATGTTGTATCAACCGCGTACTCGCAATTATCCTCGATGATATCGTCGTCACTCGATGATACATTAATATCAGATATTGAGTTCTCAGTGATGGTAAGTATTTATGATTCCGCGATGTCAAAATTAGAATTACAACATGAATATAATAACAATGACAATACCGCAGGAATTACTTCAAGAAATAGTGGAGAACACAAACCCAGTACAAACCAGCATGATCTCAATAACATCAACGAATCCTGAATTCAGTGTAAATTTCCCTATTCCAATTCCCGTGAAGGAAATCGCGATGGCAAATCTACGAGTATATCATAGTTGGCCTAATATCAGATCGACAGCGTTTGGTGGTCAACAACCGAATAACAGTTTGGTGTTTGCGTGGAAACATAAACCAGACGGTGAACCAGACTGGAACGTTGTCTCGTTGCCAACAGGGTCATATCTAATTGAACAAATCAATGCTGAATTTCAACGCAGAATTAAATCTATCACCGGAAAAGAATCGAAAATCGCTATAACGGTTCACGAGCCGACGCTGTCATCTGCGATCAAGATTAACTCTCCCGGATATATCGTAGATATCTATCAGAATTCAATCAGATCAGTGTTAGGATGGCCTGAAGTACTACTTAGACGAGAAATTGTTATACCGCCTGAACCCAAAAAGTCTAATTATATTACTGACAATACATCATATCATGAATTTAACCCTGAAAGAATCAATCCCCTTTATAATAAAATTTCAACAGAGCCTGTTTATTACAATGGAAATTGGTTCTTTGGACAGCGGGCTGGTGGTGAAATCGGAATTCCTTTAAATACTGTCTCGAAAACTTTTAATGCTTTTAAACGAGAACATAAGAATCATTTAGATAAATTACGGCAGAGTTTTCAGGATTTATCCCCAGCGGTTAAATACATTGAAATATTAAATCAAATTATATACGATATGGAATTATTTCACACACAGCTTATTCAAGCAGTATTAGATGCCACAGATGGTAAATATAGAACAGAATTTGCAAGAACACGTAATATAAGTGTAAAAGATATTCCAACATATAGATTTCCTGAGTACAATACTCCAGAACTAAAAAAATCTCTCAATGATGCCATCGATAAAGGTTTCAAAAAAATCCATGACGCATGGAAAAAACAACACCACAACCACCTACAACTATCCTGACATATAATAATGACCCAGACGGTGGTGGTAGGCATATCGCTCCGAACAACGTCAATATATCCTCGGTGATTGCATTGAATTTAGTATATGATGTTATCGAAGGAAGCTATCAAATAAATCTAAAGCGATCAAATCAAGCTCATCAGGGATATATTCTATATTCATTTGCACCAACAGCTCCTCCAGGATTTCTAATAATTGAGGATCCAACTAATCCAGTCTTTATGCGATGTCATAATGATTCGTTAACGAGAATTAATTTCAGACTCACTGACCAGTCCAATAATCTGATTGATCTACAAAGTGAGATTTTACAAATTAGTTTGTTTGTGAAATCATAGCGATATTCATCGTAAAAGAATTGTTAACCCGAAGCAGCAACGACAAATATCCAGAATAAAATTCTGCAGCCGCATTCATTGATTGAAATATTTTTTCTTCGTTAGTTTCTGTATCAAATGATTTCACACTCTTTGCTTGTTTTGCGTGTTTATCTCCTTTAATACCATAGTTAGACATATACAAATCGAATCCTATTGATAAAACGTTTTGAAAAAGAAGACTGATAAATTCCCTCTGCAGCAAATCGTACTTAGGGCATACAAATATCGAAATATGTACCGGCTGCAGTCATTGATTTGAAATATTTTTTCTTCCTTAGTTGTCATATTATATGATTTCACACTCTTTGCTTGTTTTGCGTGTTTGCTGGTTCCGCCCATTTGTGTATTCTGACTCTGAGTAATAACTCGTAAGTTATCCAATTTGTTATTTTGAGGAAATCCATCAACGTGATCAATCACAAATCCGTCTTTGATTAATCCATTAAATGATTCATATACGATTCTGTGACAGAGATATATTTTATTTCCAACACTGAACCTCAAATTATCCCATATTACTCACAACGCCAACAGATTTCTTCAATCTGCAGTGTCTAACAACACCATCGCGAGAAGCTTCGTAATTAACAAGCACGGAGTGAGGTCTGAAGTCTTGGCTCATTTGTATAATAATACTATTTGTTTAATTTATTATTTGCTTTAATTATAAACCTCTCAATATAGTCTTGAGGGGTTTTTATGATTTTGTCATCGTTGGGGTCAATGACGGTATTTTTTATTCGTTTGTCAAAGTAGCGTCTTAGTTCTCTGTATCGGTTGCCGCCACAATTGAGACATAATTGTGATTTTCCCCTAACGCCCATCCCACATCGGAGGCACGGGAGAGGGCCAAAAGAACCGTTTCTCACGCTTTGTAAATGGTACCCACATAATTCGATTCAGCATGATTTCTTACACGGAGTCGCTGATACAATCATAAGCCATTTGCAGTGATTCATTATATTATACATTTTCTATTTAAATACTTGCTTTAATTATATGAATGAAGAATTCGAGAGATTATCATCAATTAAGCCTTACAAAAATATTAAATTCAATCTCGATAGAACCCTCAAAGATGTGCCAAAACGGGCAATAAATGATAACAGCTTGATAAAAAAAATTCGTGACTGTGCTGTTGAATTCAAGCGTGATGGAGCATCCCATAGCTGGTCAACATTTCAAATTGATGGCGTTGTTGATGCCACCATGAACGACGAAATATCACAACTTGACAGTAAAAAGTATTTTTTTAGAATGAAATTCATTGTCAATTTAGAATCTGGTGATTGGTTTATACAAGACAAATTTGAACCAGTTCTCAAAGACAAGAAAACAGTCGTTGTTAGCCGTGATTCTAAGCCGGGTCTGTTAACTGGAATTGACAAACCATATTATGAACGAGCATACCCTGAAACAGCAGTTGTTTATGGGATATATCCGTTAAATGAAAAACCTGATATAGGAAAACTAAAACCAATGAAACAATCAACGAGGATAAATTGTGTAGCAGAACGAATAACAGAACATTTTACAAATACATCCCGAGGGAACAAACTAACTGATTTACGGCGTAGCAAAATAGCTCAATGGGGTTTAAGAGTCAAAGAGCGCGGAGCAACTATTAGCGATATAGCGAAATTAGAAACATCACTGAGATTTCCGATAACCATTATGACGATAACCGGAACAGTATTATATGAATCGAAATATAACAAAAATGGAGCCCCAATTAAAAGTATTGATCATAACGAACACGCATGGACATCCGCGGTCACAATATTTCCACGGAACAGAACAATAAAGTATATACCTGACGAATTCTTGGGAGAAGATGATTTTCTCGTTGAAGTGAAACTATTCGATGCTATTGCGCATTTGAGTAAAAACGACCCTGTGTCAGTGTGGTTACTTCGCAGCACAGATACTTTTGATTAGTTTGTAAGACCAAATGGTGAATTATACCGCACTGAAGCGTTGCAGAAAAAAATGAAAGAACAGCTAGTGGTTTTTTAACGATGGGCGACGAAGCCACCAATGATGAAATCATCAACAATGATGAACAATTATTGAGAAACTGCTTTACGATTCCATCTGTTGCAGCTCATTTTGCGAGAAAGAAAAACACATGGAAACCAAAACGAACTGAATTTTTGCCAAATATTGAGTCTAGTTGTCTCGAATTTAATCATGGCGGTTTATGGAACCAAAAATACGACCCTGGAACCACAGATTCCTCGAGTATCATTTCAGTTGATATGGTTGCTTGTTATTCAGCTAGTTTTCTTGGTTATGGATCCGCCGCTGAGTGTTTTAAACGATTTGGACACCCCGTACATGAAATGACTCGTGTTGCAATTAATGGACCGTTACCCGACTTTGATTTAACAGGTTTTGCTCGTGTAGTATCATTTGAATTCGCTGCAGGACTTCATCGCTGTTGTTATATGTCTGAAAAGAAGTGGCTGCCAATAGCGTTATTACGGTTCATGATTGATACAAAAATGTTAATTTTGTTGACAGTCAGTGAAGCAATTATATCATATCGGAAACAAACTAATGTCTGGTTACCAGAACTGGATCGTCTTGATAGTATAATTGACGAATCCAGAAAACATATTGATGCCGACGAAGAATATATCATTGAGTGGTCCAAACGGGTATTTAATCAACGAAACAGTGAAGCAAAAGATCTCAGCAGAAGAATAATTGGAAAATTCACTCAGGGAGGGAAAAAATGTGACTATAAAAGATATTCTTCACGGTTGATTATAGATAACACCGAATATGACTTTGTAATCGCGGATGCAGTATCTAAAAACATGCATGTGGATCACAAGGACTCTTTCTTGTCCGATGGAACAAAAATGGGTACAGTTGTTACTTACAGTGACGGTTACAGTTCTCCGTATACACATTTAAGGTCGTCCATGCTGGGTTATGCTTGTATCAATTTATTTTCAATGATAAATAGATTTCCTGACACTGCGGTTAGAGTTGCAGTTGATTCATTTTACATTGACAAAAAGTACATCAACGAGGTGGCTAAATTAACTGCCAGTAGCGAAGAGCTACTGGCGAAGAGCGCTGGGGTACATGGAGAATTAAAAAGGAAACACTGCGTGATTATTCTGAATCAGCAGACGTTGAGATTAAAAACATTTACTTACAAGGAAATAATTTATCAGAACGTTCTAATGCACCACCGATATCTGATCCAATTTGTAGATATAAAACAGTTTATTTAAACGGCTGTGGCGGGTCAGGAAAGACGACTCGGGCAATTTAATTATATCGTGGGCGAGCAAATATGATTGTGCTGACACCAACCCATAGATTAGCGCGAGAGATAAAACAACGAAACGTTGAAGCGTGTACTTATCACAGCTTTTTTCGATACAAGGGCGATGAATGGACCCCTGAATGAATGGGTGAGAAATGCATTCCCGAGGTTATTTTTTGGGATGAGATATGTACTGTTTCGGTGGATGTATTAAAAATGTTTCTTGATTGGCTGCTGCGTGCGAATACAGCAGTGATAATGTGTGGAGATCATGGCCAACCACCACCATTTGTCGGTGGGAGTCCACATGATTGGTTGAAAGGGTTTGTTGACTATTATGAAGAAATCGATTCAGACTATAGAGCACTTGATGAACAATTACGTGAAGTCAAGAAATTAATTAGATTACAACCGGATAAAATCCAATGTGAAATAATCAGAGAAATAATTCCTGAAACTCCCATGGAGGAATTTTGGGAAGCATGGAGATCAAATGATTTTGTAGTGGCAAGTAGAAAGATAGTCAAAGACAAACTTCAGAAAAAGTTGTTTGAATTACACAAAGAAAAATTTCCAACACTTCCAGTGCCGTTGTGTTATAGACCCTCGGATACACGAAAGCAGAATATTGAAGTTGAAATTCCAGGCCAGTTCACAGAGTCAGGACCAGAAAAACAATTTCTAGTGTTAAATGATATTGTGCTGGTTGATATCAGTGTTGTCGAAGATGCATTGCGTGCTGATAAATCGCCATGGACGCTGGGTTATGTAACAACAATACATTACTCGCAGAGATTAACCATCACGGATACAATTGTTTGGATAGTTGATAATCGCATCGAGTGGTCGAATTTAGTCTATCTTGCAGTATCCAGAGTACGGCGAATAAATCAGCTTCGAAGAATTGTTTTTAACGACGACACAACAATGGATGATATTGATGTTAAAATCATTAATAAAAAACTCTCCGGATATAAACAACAAGACAAAAAAAAAGAAAACAACGAGAATTTGATATTGATGCCGAATTAATAATTGCACTGAAACAACAACAGAACAATCACTGCGCGAGTTGCAATTGTATAATGCGTTGGCAGTATTCGGATAAAGATCCTCAACGATTTACCGTAGACAGAAAAAATAACAGTCTCGGTCATGTCAGAAACAATGTGATGTTGACTTGTCTTGAAGGAAACAGACGCAACGGCGCTAGTTAAGACCATGCGGTGGCAATTGAGTATCGTCAGGAATCACTTGTAGTTGTTCGCGTGTAAACCCCCGCTGAGGGGCGGTTGAATCCAATCTATAGATTGACGTTCTACCAGTTGATCGTGTTATAGTAGATATTTTATGCGTAGTGACACTCCAAATAGGATCAGTAGCCCTTTTTCTACCACCTTCAAGCTCTCCTGGTTCATATAAATATCTCACGGTGACATTGCCGAGAATTGGCTGAGAAACGCTATCTTTTTGTGGTTGTGGTATATACTTTTTTTTGCGTTGTTAGGTTTCATATTGATTGCTCTGGTAATCTCGTTATTTAGCGCTGCAACTACTCCTGGTAACCTTTTGACTCATTCACGAGATCTTTTTTCTTGGATGAATTCTTTCGCGTATTGATATCCAAATAACCGCTCAGCAAGAGTCCGATTAAATCATTCAACAATTGACTGATCGCGATGCATCGCAGTATGCCCTTGTCTGATGGTGACATTGTGATGTTTCATTGTGGATGCAACCACTTCTTGAAATTCCTTGCCAGGATCAACTTGTAATAGATTTGGCCAGCGTAGTGGGCCTCGTCGATAAATTCTTTCAAATGCAGAAGGTACTTCAGTGGCCGACTTTGTTTTTAGCGGTTCTGCTTGTTTGTATCGACTCGCAACATCAACTACGGTTAGCACGTATTTATAACCGTCGTCATGTGGTAAAAATAATAAATCAGCTTGATGAACTCCATTGGGTACGATAACATCAAAATGTGAGAAGTTGATTTGTTTAGGATGCGGTAAATAGATTTGCCATATAGCCTGTTTGGATAACCAATTAGCCGCAGTGGCCCTTTTCACCTTTGCGGCACTGGCGAGTTTACTGATTGCAGCGCTACCCCTCCAGTATTCTCTCGGAGAATAATAAATAGATTCCATATTATTAATTATCAGCGCCCATCATCAATTTGCCTTTCATAGCTGATTTTACTAACCATGAAGCCAATTTTTCTTTGAAAGATTTATCAGGAATAGCATTTAACGCATGATTTAATTTCACATCTGCTAGATGTCTATGCTGCAAATTGCTGCTTTTATATGCAACATCATGAGCATGACACGCCTTATCAATAGCGTTTATTGGTTCTTCACCACGTCGGGGCTGATTTTGATCATCGAGTCTGATATCTAATCGTGTTCCGGGGCCACAGTAGCTATATCCTGGAAGGTGCTTTTCTCCTGGATACTTTACTCATGGGGTTCCAGGGAGTTTTGCTAACTTGGCTGCGATATCACCTCCTCTTTTTTTTTTAAATCCTTGATTTCAGCAAGGGAAACAAATCTAAATTTTTTTATACCACATGTTGCACACCTACCAGTAAGTGCTGATCTGTTATTTTTAGTTGTAATCGTCGTCACATCATTTGTGCTAGTACGCGTTTTACACTTCACACAATATACATCCATCATTTATTTATAATAATATGAATGTAATTGATTTTTCAGCGACTAAAACAAGAGAACCAGTTAAGCATCATGCAGCGCTACCAAACTCTATCCGCGCAATTATAATCGGACCATCTGGATCCGGCAAGACGCAATTGTTACTCAAGTTAATAATGAGATGGATGAAGTGGGATTAGTTGTATTTAGTTGCTCCTAGTGTAGATGATCAGCGATGCTACGAAGTATTATAAGACTTTAACGAAAACGCTTTAGAAATTAAAGGTGAGAACGTCATTGAGTTTATAACCGATATCGATGATGCACCATCCGTGGATGACCTTGATGGGAGCATTAACAATTTAGTTGTATACGATGATGTAATGTTAGACAATCAAAAAAAACCAGCTAGGATATTTTCCCGGGGGCGTCACAAAAATACTGACGTGATATATGTCACTCAACGCTACACTCAGATTCCAAAAGTGATCAGAGATAACTGTAATATTCTTGCGGTATTCAACGGCGTTGATACACATACGCTACGAAATATTTGGCAGACATGTTGCTGCGGCGATATGGATCATAATCGATTAAAAAATTTCTTTAGTCACGCTCAGTCGGTCCCGCATGGATTTATAACAATAAATGTACATGACCCTCGAACACGATATCGTATCGGACTCGATCAAATATTCGGTTGAAATAATTTATTAACCCGACGCGACAATATCAATGGTGTCGTTTTTTTACCCAATGGAGGCTTCTATTAAGCATTTCGAGGAAGCCTCAGTTTACCAAAATCAGACGCAAAAAGAGTTGGTCTGTTAATCGTTATCTCATCGTTAACTACATAAATTAAATCCATGTCAGCAGAGGGGGCGAATTACAACGAGGTTTGGCGTCATTTTTTTACCCAATGGAGGCTTCTATTAAGCATTTCGAGGACGCCTCAGTTTGCTAAATCGCCTGTAAAATTAGGATTCGCCACTCATAACTCATCGTTAACTACATAAATTAAATCCATGGGGTGGGTGGCGTCGTTTGTTTTCAATTTTATTTTGCTGAATGGAGGCTTCTATTAAGAATTTCTAGGAGGCCTCAGTTTGCTAAATCGACGCTTCTAAAAGTTGTAGAATTCGCCCCCTCTGCTGCTCGAACCTAGGTATGCTTCCGTATCTTTGATTTACGCCATTGACTTTAGAGGACACAATATTACTAAATGCACTGTGTTCAAGCAGTGTGCTACTGTTTTCTCCTTGCATGCATGCAACACTCGTTTCACTAGAAAGATTAGAAATACTTTAGCTCACAAAATTTAAAAAATGATCCAGCACAGGTAACTTGGCAAACTGACGTTAATCGTTTGAGTTTTTACGGATACTGTTAAAATATTTCATGGGCACAGTTGATTAGAGCGTAGCAATGTGAGATTTGTATGATGGAACATTTCAGTCAACCAGGCTAGGTGAGTCATCGTCGAGTTTCTTCGTGTTGGAAATGCACATTTGTTTCACCAGTTATATTTTGTAGCATTCATAAGTACCCATATACGCAATTTCCTACATCGTGTCATGTATGTTCTGGAAATGGCTCCAGCATCCGCTTTATTGAAGGCACTATATTAGCAATAATTTTAGTCATCTTTCCAAATGATGCCGATCCTAAATATTTGATAGAAATGATCGATGGTTTAAACTGCCATGGTGACAAACTGCCATGAACTATTTATTGCTCCTGTTATTTAATACAGAAGATGCTGTGGGGCTGGTATGCATAGTTATATAATTATGTATTTTATGATTATCATTACAAGCATGACGAGGACGTATTCTTATATCTGTCTGGGTGTGTCTATATCCCTTTAGTGACTATACTTTTGTGAACAAAGTGGAAGCTTACTTTTATAAAGATTTGAATCCCAATTATACTATCACACGAGTAAAGGGATTCGACTATTAGGAATATCAACCTATACTAATGAAGCACTGGAGAAATATTGATTTTTTTGGGTTTTAAAGAAACACACATTTCACCTACGAAAAAAAAAACTAATACAAATTAACATCTGAATTTCTTCAATCGAACAAACAGGCTCTGTCAAGAAAATGTAATAGATTCTGTAATAATGTTGTCACATATTTTATGTTTGCAGACTCATATTACTATTTTATCGTCGACTTGTGTTTTATTTTTCTCTTTCAAGCATCAATGTATGGATATGGGTGCTAAACCCATATGGTTACACCATCCCATTCAAACGTCCCCACAAATAGCTGTTCCTCTGATTTCTTCAGAGCATAGGTTAGTCGTCTTGACCTGCAGAACTAGTGTGTTTATAAAGGCAATAACAATTTACTCAATTAGGTCATTCTCAGCGTTTCCAAAACGTCAAACTTATTCGTCATTAAATGCTTTTATTATAAAATGCATGGCTTAAAGTTTGACATAATGAGCTTGATAGACCTCTGTAACATGACATTATGATTTTTTCTGTCAGTAGAAGAATGCTTTGTTATTGATTATATTTTCCTCTTTCATTTTCGCCAACAGTATATGTTGCTTTTTATAAGTATAAGCAGTTGATTGGTATCAACATTCCAGATAATTAACTCTCTTTTGCAGATATTGTAAAACAGAACCTTCTTTTGATGAAAGAAAATGAGCTATGGATAAAACATTTCGGTCAGTATTATATCCTTTTTCAGTCTGTGTTTGACTTTTTTCCTCTATATATCTAATCACTTTTAATTCAATGAATCATTTTCTATCGGCATCTCTATCAAGATATTAATGCAGAAAACTGGACCACTCATTTAGTATTTGTAGACATAATTTCTAGGTTTATTCTTTGTTCATCTGATATCTTTGAGCAGCTTTGTAGTAGAATAAGCTGGAAAACATTGTTTATACCTTAGAGATAAGTTGTAGCCCAACCACATGAACTAAGTAGCAAATTCATTAATGTTTATGCAGGACTGTTTTTTCTTCTTCAAAACTAAGGATGACAAACATTTATATTGGTGTATATTTTGTATGACTAAAAGGGTCGTAGAGAACGTATGGTAGAATATGATATACTTTTTTTTAAAATCACTTTATAATGTTGCAAAGAAATACTTATATATTTGAAAACAGACTTTTCAATTTAATATCTGATGTACACTATCTATCAAACTGTTAAATAGTTAACTTCATTTAGATTTCGGAATATTTGTGTTTTATTTGACAGCCTTGTGTTTCACTTCCGCCAACAGAGAAGATACTTTTTATTAGTGTGGCTAACTGTTATATCAATTCATTTATCGTTGTTTGTGCTGAGTTTTCGATAAGCACAATTACACATTAAATAGTCGATCAGCTTAATGAATAAAACTGCTTTAGATGATGTTATAGATTGGTACAAAGACTTGATGGTGGGTTGTGCACAGACGCATTGTATTATTTATATTTGACTCGGCAATTGAGTACCAGTAAATTGTAAATATGTTGCTGTTTTCTTAAGCAGTGATAATATTAAACTGTTCTTCACAACAACTTGCATAATCCTCTGTCGTGTACAGCGGGTCGGCGTCAGTCCACTTTCTTTGCAGTCTCTAAAATAATACTTTATATTCGCTTGGTCTTGGACATTAGTCGTCTTCATAACACCAGTTGAGCAGTGTTGATCTTGTAGTTTGTTCCACCTTACGTCCCATGCTTTTATCACTGTAGGTACAATACTAGTAGGTACAATAATAGTAATTTTAAATAGCAATTGCATCCAGGTATAATGGTTTCCCTTAATGGCATTATCAACATTTTCTACCATTGGTCTGGAACAATGTTTTTGTCTTGTTCATTACTATCAGATATTCTGATCGTTACGATAGCAAGGCGCAATCCAGAAACATATTACCATACAAATGTCTGATGAAATACACTTTCCAGCTATCTTGCATGTACTATTCCTCAAAACACAGACGGTTGTCATTAATAGTGTCAATTGTGCGAATACGTGTTATACCTTGCCAAAACAAAAAGTCACCCATAAAACATACTCTATTCTTTTTTTCCTTTTTTTTTACACTGTCTCAGAAGGGCAGTGATACAGGGCAAATATATAGAATTAGTATATGGGGAGCATTTATACATATGATTCCGGTTTTAACTCAGTAAGCACATGTTACAGTTAGGTCCAGGCTACGTCCGACTTGAAAAATACTACTCTTATGAGGTATTTTTATCTCCTGGTCCATACTAGCCCACTTTAGCCATGCTCCAACGAGAGAAATAGGAGCTGTTTCCATCTACATATGTGCTATATATGGGTCCCAATGTTATCATAAGCAAGGATTAGTTCATATCCCGGTAGAGAAAGAAGAACAATTTCACATTCATTTGCGAAGCACCGAGAGCGAAGAATGTTCTTTTGTATTGTCCATATCCATATTGTTGTGGATTGTAAACGTATTTATAAACCTTGTTCCCGTGTAAAGATGGTACTTGTTCATCCTATCGTTTATCTGGAATCCTTTGAAGATAACAGGAATGTCACCATCAATTGAACCAATGGACCTATCGTGGGCAGGGATCATATATATGTGCTCCGAATCTCATACCCATATTTAGTGTGCTCGCTAAATTCGAAGAGTTACGATCATTTAGATTCGGAAGGGCTGTTTATTTAGGATTCATGGTACTAGGCAGATACTCAATGTGGAAATGAAAATATTGTTTTAGCGGAAGAACGGTGGTTTATGCAAATAAAGTCTTTATATGGGCTTATACCGCTAAACACATAGCATATTCAAGGAAAGAATAATGTATGTTCAGGATGGGAAAGGTAGTTGCCTTGGAATAGTCTCGTCTTCAATTTGTAGCTGTATATGTGCCCAGTTCCCGACGAGACTCTTAGTAAACTTGTTTCTTTCAAAACAAATATCAGTATTTAGTGTTGCGTGCTTCTATTGTCAGTTCAGAGTGCTTGTACATTAGACATATTCAGCCTGAAGTGGGACCGTTTGATCAATACTGACTGTTTTATGAAAGTGAAATATTTATTTGCATAGGAAAGATATCATGTTTTAAAAGGCGTGCAGATATGTATGCTGTTGCTTATCGTCATATTCAAGTCAGTGTAACTCTCAGTTTATCTGCTCTTTAAATGAATTTCAATTAAACTACATTCATGATTAGAAGTTTAAATCCTACAGGAGAATCGTGAATATGATAAAGAAATATTGTATCAAGCAACTCCAAATGTCATGAGATGAAAATAGGTCTACCAGAATATCTTGGCCAAAACATTCTAGAAAATGTTTTTCAAGTGATTAAAAAATCCTTTCCCAGAATAATAATACTATATCCAGTCACATCAGATAAACTACACTATCAACATTCTAGGTTTGAAGATCTGAGTAACTTTATTCTTATTCGTTACATAAAATGGAATTATTAGAATTAAAATAGGTATCACCTTTTATAAAGCTGTACTCAGGAAATCGATGTAGCTTCAGTCAGTATATTTTACATCAAATTAGAATGTTCGTCATCCCTTGCAAAATATGTGGCATGGAAACGCCACGAACTTCAGAACATCAACCACACTATTGGGCTGTTGCATCCATGTATTTCATTAATTACATAGACGTGGAATTGTGCATATCATTAAGCGAACGCTGTTGCATCTATGGAACGTAGCTGGAGATGGACCGTGTGTGTCACTGGTGCAAAATCACATATAAATAATTTGGTGATTCCCGCAAGGAAGAACATGACATTTTGCATTGATAACCTGCTCGGTTACGATGGTCATTCGGATCACAGAAGCTAGAGAAAGAAGGAAAAGTTCACTGGGGATATTTGTAGTTTATTGAAAACCTCCAGTGTATGAACGGCATACTTCAAACACAACACTAGCAAAAACCCTCCTTCACTACGAGGGGCGAATAATTAACAGCCGTAACATTGCGGTAGTATAGCCATACTCAAGAAGAAGGGATCTACCTTCTACCTTCACGTATGGCTTATAAGGAAATACTGGTTTAGATCAAGCACAGTCGTAAATGATGGTGAAGGTGGTGTCGGAGTTTTAGCTGGTTTCATTAGCAAGGGTATCATTGTATTTCATGGTTACAATCCAGGCGTAAATGCAAAGGGCGTAAACTAAATTTGCATTTCCTAGAGAAGTACAAATTATTAACATTTTCTGTATATGAAACTGTAAAATCTTTCAGCAAAATCCTAGATTTAGGGATCATCAGTCATTTGTTTACGGTAACAAATACAACAGGCAGTGTCGCTGCCGATAATGCAAAATTCTCAACTTTGTACGAAGCTAATGACCAATTGATTCACGATTTCCTTGCCCGTGTTTGCCCAACGCTTTATCGGCTGTGCCCACCTGCTTTAACAGCTGAGTATCTCGTTTCTGATGCAGTTTATCCACTCTTCTCATACCTGGAGCTATACGGATTTAACGATTGTGCAATCAAATTTAACTGCTCAGCTGAACAACAATTTAGTCGCTTTGTTAGAGTGGATGTCAGCTGCGAAGAAATTGTTTTGCTCAGCCTGAATAATAATAAACTGGCTATGTTTGGTATAATGCGTAACATATCTGTAGTCGTATTCATGTGTTCTAGTATGTCCATTTTTACTGTCAATAATTATGAAACAAATACTCACTTATCCAAGTCAATTATATGGTTAAAGCAAACGTTGACGCTTTTAGAGACTTCTTATTGCTGATAGTCGAAATGACCTAAAATTGGTTTCCAATGTGAAAATAAGCTTAAGAACAGGCTTGCTGTCTCTATGCTGCTCGTCACAGCAGCCAATATAACAAGGGGCCACATCGGTAATTTTAACGTTGCTGGTACACAGAGAGATTGTAGTGTAGGTTCCTATATGTCGCAGTTGCCCTGGCGCCTGTTCGTAATGTGGTTCGACCTCTTTTCAGCGAGTATAATCAATATGCAAATTTCAACAACCAAGACGTGTTTAAAGCTTCAAGGGCCAGCAAAATCATCACGGTCATAGTGTCTCCAGAAAAGCCTGCAATAAAAATAATCCATCGAGCCCCAAGTCGTCTCTATAATGATTTACATTGGTATCCGTATGATCCAAAACAACATACGCACAAAAACATCACTTAGTTTTTCTGAGCCATGCAATCATCCATCATTTCATACATTTCACGAAAGTATTTATGAATTGAAATCTCTCAATGTAGACATACAAGGCCGACCTTACAGGGTTTTGCATCACCGCCATTATTGCAGACACATACAATATGTGCCTTAAACTCTAGCATCTGACCGTTTCCGCTTTCCTTAAAACACTAGTTGGAAATATATGATTGAAAAGCACAGTTCCGAGTGGGATAGAAACAGGGGGCAAAACACTTAGACACCAATAACCTGGACCACTCATTTATTTTTAAGCCATACGCTGGTCATCAAGGTGGATTTACACATTCTCTGTCAGAACAAAAGTTGAAAGACTGCCTCCAAGCATATACTGCCTGGTGGATAATACAATGCAATCATGGCTTTAACTGGTGTCATATTGGCTTAAGATTAATAAATATGCTAATTCATTCAGGTATGCCTCAGAGGGCATATTGGGTCTATAGAGTTAACAACCATTATTCCCAACAGATGTGGAAAAAAAAAGTTATATTCAGAACGAAAAACCGACATGTTGCATAACAATGATTAGCCAGAAGAAGAAGAAAAAAAATCACTGAACATGTTAAATGGATTAATATGAGTGTGTATTTTGGGTAGTTCAGGAGTCAAGTGGGCTAAGCTATTTTAAGGTTTAACGATATTAAACGAACTTTAATCTTCTTTCACGTCACCGAAGACTCCTTAACGTGAAACATACGACGAAATCATTTACTTCTCCACAGCAAAATTCAGCACAATGTCTTCTAAAATATCTAAAGCGTTAGTCGACAACGCCATGTATGTGGAAGACTTCAAGCTTGTGCATTATGAGGTATATATATATAAATTAAATGGGAAGCTGTTTTGCAGAAGGCACACACTTCAACAGTAACTGAAGAATTGACAAAAACGTAATCTTAACATAAGCTTCGAACATAATCCAAAATAGAAATTCAAATTAAGCTCATTTGGCAGCGGTAACACCAGCAACATAACGCCTATTTATTTTCAGCGCTCATCAGCCACAATGGGTAAAAGCGCATGTGATACCAAATCGGCACTGATCTGGTATATTGCTTGGTAAAACGTAAGATGCAGAAAATGACATTTGCTAAATATATCGGATAATCATATGAGCATCTTCCTATTTTCGATCCAAATACCGGGATATTCGTTATTCCATTTCTTGACTGTTAATTATGCGGGCTGTTACTACAAACGAATACATACATACGGAGAATGTCTAGGTATTTCTGATGTAATGCAAAATGTACACACATTTTTGTGTTAAAACTGAAACTCCGCATGATATCCAAGGTCGAAGAAAAACATTAGTAAACAAAACTTAAGGATATCGGTAGCTAATGCTATCTTTGTTATACCATTTGCCCTTTGAAGATACAGTGATCAAAAACGTTTTGTGTGCAAGTGTTTATCTTATCTATTTCGACTCACCACTCATGGTTGACTTATATAATAATGAATGAATCAGGAAGAAACAACATCTGAGATGAAAGCTTTTTGATCCAGTTTCCGAAAGACTAAGTTGTTTCGCTTTCCGGATCCTATTAATTAACCTGTTTTCATTTTAGAGCAAAGTAGTTGTATCACATAACAAAATCAAGAAACGAAAAATGAACCTGTACAGTAACAACAACAACAACAAGTACTACTACTACTAACAAAAACAGCGCCATACACTATTACTAAAAAAACACAATACAAATGACCCCAGCATACTACATACTGGATCTATACACAGACATGCTGAACATTATTAACGGTAAATGTCAAAAATCATTGTTAAATATATTCTTGTACATTAATATGCTACTTTCTATAGCGCGTTTGAAAACGAATATGACGTTACGTTAAGTTCCAGAGGTAAGCTGTCCCAAGGAATTGGACCCTAATATGCAAAATAATTTTATTCATGACTTTCACAATGGGATTAAGGAGACTACGATTGTCAAATGAAGGTGTCTTGATGGGGTGTACACATGCGTGAGGTCGCACACACACACAGCCATATATATATATATATATATATATATATATATATATATATATATATATATATATATATATATATATATATATATATATATATATTTATATATGCGCGTTGTGAACTCCTTGAAGTGTAGTAGATTAATCAGACAGAAGATATTTAGATTGGTTGGGCTTGAAAATGATTAGAAACACTTACGGCATGAAAAACATCTTCCGTCAGTACTACGTTACAGCCATTTCTACAAGAACGACACCTATTGCTATAATAGCTATTAATGTTATAAAATCAAGTTTCGTTTAACTCATTTAGACGGATTGGTCTGGTGATTATGTTTATTACTTTCGGTACAGTGCATTACTGAGTATATTTTAATCCTGGTGAGTTCGATAAAATAATTGCTTTTAAGGTTAAGAGATTAATTAAGGTTACCAAATGATTTAAATGCAATAGGAATGGTTTTTATGATAAAAAAGAGATACTTTTTCAAAAGGATGCATGTCGTAAATGACTTATCTCCTACAGATACTTTGTATCTTGTAGTTTTGTGTTCGTGGTTAAAGATAATTTATAAAGTTTTAACTAAACCAGTTGTCTGGTGTACGCGGTGATGGTGACGTGGTGGAAAAATACATGAAGAACAAAATCATGTTTATAATATGGGCAGGTGCAGTTGTTCATGTGCTTTGTTAGGCTGCTGACATATACTACAAGTGATGCCGATATTAATTTGTACAGATATGGAATTTGTACCAGTCATGATAATGTCAATTGTTACGTGCTTAGGATCGAATAAGCAGCAACACAGAAAGAGTGAAAACTAAAAAGCTTCTAAAACTTTAACAATGAATTTATTAAGTACAATTATTTTCATAAAATAAATAAACTTACGGTTTTAGAGAATGAATTCCAAAAATAATCCAATATAGAATTCACCAAAAAAAATCCACTAAAGGAATTGCAAGAGTCCTGATAAATAAATGTTCTAATAGTTCAAGGCTCGAATCTTGACGATATGATCCAAAATGGCTGACGATGTTACGTGATGCAGTTCTTGTTTTATAATCATCCAAATGAAATTATGAGCACATGTTCTTTTCCATATAAATAAAATAATTCCTCTTGCTTCAACGAATTGACACAAATTCCAATATAACTCAAAACACAACTGTCAACTTAAAAGCCCAGATTCTACTGAATTGTTCTATCCCAAACAATAATTTATATACCTGTTTTTACGTAAACAAGGAATCACGTGATTTTATGGATGTTCATAGAAGGTCATAGAACAAACGTACGATCATTTAAACACGTACACAAAGAAAGATTCAGATAAGAAATTCAATCACTTCTTAACCCCAAGAACTAAAAATAAAAAGTAGTCCTTGCAATTAACCAATAGCTTTTGAAGCTTGTTGACACTCTCTGTAGGAAGGTCAGAAATGAGGTTAACAAGTCAAGGTCAACTTGTGTTTACAGATAAGAGTCTAGGTCAGCCTGAATTTTCCAGAATAGATATATCCCAATTAATGAATTTTAAACCCAAAATGACAAATTTGGATCTGACAATTAAAAATAAATAATTTAAATAAAATATACGTAACACAATGCTGTTGGGGTGCCTGACATAATTTTATCACATCAACTCCAGTGACAGGGTCGATAAAGTCAGTTACATCGGCAAAATAATACAACATGATTTTATCAACGTTTGTTACGGAGTCTCGTTATATAGACAGGGTGCACACTATTTGTAATTGACGTCAAGTTATGTTTACTATCATGTCTCCAGTATCGAAGACTAAATCATATAGTCGACAACACAACATAAATAATGAATGTTCTGTGAACCTTTACCCTGTGTGTTATATCATGGAATAAACGAGTTCAGTTTAGAATGTTACATTAATATTGGTAACCATTGTGCTACATCGGTCATCAATGCACATGGTTAATCATTTAAGACACCTTTTCTAGTTTACCAAATCGAATTAGTAAATTGGGAAGTTACATTCATATTTGCTTGAAATAAAACGGTAAGCTATTGTTTGTATGCTGTTGTAACATTACTAAAAAACATACGACTGTAATTGTATTTGTAACATTTTCCATTTTGTAAACCACTTTACTTCCTTTGTAGACTCGGACATAAGCCAACAGAAACAACCAGTGACCATCAACCTATTCCAAAATGCACAACAAATGAGAGAGCTTTAAACAAAAGAGTGACACAACCTCTTGACCATCCAGCATCGTGCTTAGTTGTTTTGCCCATCATCCACATATGCATTTGTTCTAATTGCTACCTTATAATAGTGTTCAATATGTAACGAAATAATTAAGGATAAGATGGCATTTTAATGAAAGTGATCTGATCTCTCTCTAATTATATATATATATATATATATATATATATATATATATATATATATATATATATATTAAAATTTATATATATATATATACGGGATGGCAGTGTTCTAATGTAAATTTCATATCAAAAGTTATATATATTAGTGCCTTATCTCATACAATTATTATGTATATGTTCAGATTCATTATGTATACTTATTTAGTAACCCTATTCATGTTTTACTTATCGGGCAGGTATATAAATCTTGTGGGCAGTATTGACCTTTGATTACTCAATACCTAGTGCTATACATAGCATTCTTCCCACTAGAATGAAATGTATAAAAATTCTGCCCACATATACAGTGCATTTAATCAAAGTTCAGACTACTGACGACGTGATATTTTGATACCTTAGATGCTTTATTATACATGTTGTCTGAAATATTTATTCCTCACGTGAACAAAATTAGGATAGGAATAGGATGATTCTTTCAGCTTCTAGTAACTTCGTAGAAAGAGATACATAGCACAAACAATATTATATGTTATCCATCTGACCTTCATGAACTTATGGGAATTACATAATCTTAATTCCGATAACAACCAAATCAAAATATATTTTAAAATCTCAAAAATCAGCCATATTTGGAATATTTTTAGGCAAATTTTGTTTGTGATGGCTATTTAAAACCATTCTGCAATCAGGTAGAAAAACATTTCTACATCTCGAGATAATGCAATGGTAAAATTAAAACAAAGAATTGAAGGAAATATTTATCATTACATAATCTACAAATTATTTTTGGTCTCAATGAAATACAAGCGAGATACATAATTTTGACATCTTCAAACAACCACACTATTTAATAGTTTCCAATTTTCAGGAAAAATTTAATCTGAGAGTAAATATTCTAGTAAATACTTATTATTGCCACCATATCAACTGTTTATCTATTAATTTAAAAAGTCGGGGTGGGGGTGGGGTTGAGTGCCCGAGTGGCCGCCATGTATAGCCTATGGTGTGCATACAAATGGCATTAAACCTAACAACAATTTTCGGGAGGTGTGGTGGTGAGGGTGGGATACGCACCAGATATATGGCTGAATAGATGCACCTTCCACCAACTTTGCCTCCCAAAATATAAAAGTGTTTTATGTGTGTTTCTATCCACCGTAGATATGTATATCTGTACTTTTTATGAAAAATATTTTGCACAAAAGTTTGTTTCTGAGAATTGTATGGGGTATTTATGCCCCAGTGCTATCTAAAGGGTGGGGCCCCGAGTGCCGAGTTTTCTAAAGCGCTCTCCGTTACGGATCACTGCCATCTCACCTCTGCGTGGGTTCGAGTCTCCGATTCGGCTAATGTAGTTATATGAGAAAGCTTGCCAGTAGCTTCTCGTGGGTCGGTGTTTCTTTCCGGGGGGGGGGGGGGGGGGTCCCGGGTTTTTCCTCCACCAACGTCTACGTGGTAAACTCACGATTTCCATATAAGACAACGCATACTAAGGAGATGGTCTCGGTGATACCATTGCAGGATTATTTGCAAGAATAGCTCCAAAAGTAGCGCCGCTAGCAAAACGACTATTAATGAAAGCTATTGATGTTATCAGAGATAAAGGCATTAGCACTGTTGGTGATGCTGCCGGGAAGGCATTTTCAGCCACGAAAGATAAACTAACAGCGCTAGTTCGACGGCGAAAGAAACCGGTGCCGTTACCGTCTACGGCAGTGATGCCTGCAAGTGTTAGTAAAATAATAAATAACGCAGTAGATCAAAAACTAGCATTGTTGGCAACTTCGTTGACCCCAAGTGATCAGGGTAATATAACCGCAAATATGATAGCGGGAAGTGGCTTAGCTCGGGCACGTCGTGGTCAACGACGATGATTTAGACGATGATAAATCAACGAGAATAATAAAATGTTCAAACGGATACCTGATAGCGCATTTGACATGGACGCCCCAGTGCTCAAGGATGATTCTGTACGCGATTATCAATTTTATTCCTATCACGCAGTACAATCAAATCTTCGAGGGCGAATTGAACTTCAAGTTCATGATACCAGTAAATACTTTCTACCGTGCGAAGCGTTTATCGAAGTCGAAGGTGAACTCGTAACAGCTGCTGATACTCCTTCTGTACCAACGCCGTATCCAGCTGGTACTCAAGTCGGTTTTGTCAACAATGGCATCATGGCGTTATTTGAGAGTGCAAGATATCTCATCGACGGAAAAGAAATTGAGTCGATAGAACGTGATGTTGATGTAGCAACAACAATAATAGGGCTAGCAAGATATTGCGATGATTATACAAGATCGGCCGGTCCTTCTATGATGTTTGCAAAAGATATTAAATATACCGCTGGAACAAATCCATTTGTTATAAGACGACCAAATGATCGTGCTGCCCCTCCTGCTCCTGCTGGTATCGAGATGATGTTAATTTCAATCTCGGAGCTGCAACACGCGTGTCAATGTTGGAAGGAGTGCATAGATCATTTTCATGCGCGATTCCACTGCATCATATATTTGGATTCTGATGAAATGTACGAAAGTTATTTACGGAGCGAAGCATACAGTAGCACTCTTGCGAAAAGGTACTGACAATGATGCAATTTGGAGGATTCCAGCAGATGCTGCAAACCCAAATGCTGATGCCGGTAAAGTCATTTTAACAAAACTATCACTTTGGATGCCAGTGCTGACTCCGTCAATGATAACAGAACAGTGACTACTAAGTTTAATGGATCAAGGAGGAAAATCATTACTAAGTTGGCTAACAACGAGTACAGATATTGTACAATCAACTGTTAACGGTACATTTACGTGGAACCTAGCATCAAAACAAGGCGTTTCAGCTACGCGTCATATTTGTATTGCGTGACAGGATACGACACGAGTTGGTAATCAACTCCTCAGCCATATGAGATTTGATCGATTAGGTGTCACTGACGTCTCGCTGAGAATAAACGGACAGCAGGAACCATCCGAAGATATACAACTTAATTACGGTCAAAACCATATTGCACGAGTTTATTATCGGTTGTTGACATATGGGACATGATCAAAATGTTGATACCGGTCTACAAATATCACAGTTGGATTTTAGCACGCTTTATCCGATCTATTACTTTTCGTTGGAACATCTTGATTTAACAAGACAATCCGTCGTTGATATACACTTCCGAGCACATGTAGCCCGTGGTGCTATCCCTGAATATAGAGCAGTTGCTGTCATTCTCAGTGATAAATCAACGCTATTCAAAGGTGTTGGTGGACGAATGAGAATCATTGACGCACCAGTGGAAAATATGTAACAATTAGATCAATCTGTGCTTGTATAATGTCGTATAACAATATTAGTGTTACGTTGACTCCTGGTCAACTCAAAATGTTACAATCCGAAGTAGCTAAGCGATGTGGAACCACTATAACTTTGAAACCCAATCAGATGACTGGAGGTCAAAATAAGTTGTCGTTGAAAACTCGTCAAGTAAAACATTTCAATGATGCACTACGCGCACAAAAAGGTGTTCAGATCACACTCTCTGCGAGCGCGGTCAGCAACATGATAAAAACCGGTTGTATATTCCCGTTGTTAGCCGCGATCCCAGTGCTGATTGCGGCAGCGGCCCCAGCGGTAGCTAAAGCGGCAGCGGTAGGGGCCGTTGGTACCGCGGCGGGAATGGCACTAAAGAAAGCAACCGGGAAAGGATATAAAAAAAGGGAAAGGGTCTAAGACTACCGGGAACTCGACACACGTGGTACAAGGGAAGCGGCCTGAGAATCCAGGGAACAGTTTATTGAACCCATGGTTCCTATGTCCAATTTTGATTTACTCGATGCTGCTAAAAAACTATCGATTAAAAACTTCAGAGGTGTCTTTATGAAAGATCAGTTGCCGGCACAACCAAACAGTGTTGAAACCGATATCATTAATCTCGATAAAACCACCGGACCTGGAACCCACTGGGTTGCATACGCGATTAATCCACGTGGGATTATTTATTTTGACTCATATGGATTAGCGGCGCCGAGAGAATTTATGCGTTATATAAACAACTTAAAAACTCCTCGTTGGTATTCTACACTACCAACACAAACGATGATTGACCCACCCATATGCGGCAATGAAGTATTAAATGTAATTGACGCGGTTTCATTCAACCAAGGGAAACCACCCCATGTAGTCGTGAATGAATACACCAGCAACCGCGCTTTAGAGAGAGAAATTTTTTTACAATAACATGATTGATATTTGGGGACGACCCTTGTTACCGTCGAAGTAACCCGATGCTGATAGCATTGCAACCGGTGATATAAAAAAAACTAATCGAAGATGAAATAGCTGAAACGTTGAACTTAGCAAGTGTTGATCCTGGTGAAATAGTTGTATTTCAAGATCGTCAGGGTAAATTGAAAACTAGTAATGTTTCCCTGGATGATATTTTAGTTAAACGACGAGACGCAACATAGGATACTATCGCGTTATTTTCCGATCAGGGTAAACTCAAACCGGGTGTACTTATGTCAACATTTGTGAAACGAATTGACGATTTAAAACCATTAAAAACTCTACGCGATGAATACAACGATCACATAACTAAATTCAATCAGTTTTCTGAATTACAAAAAAATATAATTGATAAAATTGATAAACCCGTAGTAGAAGTTTTTGGTAGTCCACATGTGACCGCACCAAAACTCAGTGAGATAAGAACTTCTATGCTGGAATTAGCAACACTTCAATCCGAATATGAAAAGCACGTTGAAAAGTTTACATCATTTCGTAAAAATATCATTGAGAAATTGTTTGCAACCACGTTGGATAAAATTGATATAAAACTCCCCGATGTAAAAAAATCCATCGATGAGATGAAAAACTTCATCGAGGCAATGAAAGATGATGCAGCAAGGATGATAAGGGTCATTGACAAAACAAAAATTCCTCATAAGAGCACCAACAACGTAGCATACACGATTCTGCACGGATCATTTGCGTGGACCCCTACAAACAACATTTTACATATCACTGCGACCGTCAAAGGTATTTATCGATAAACACTAGTGTCACCGACTCAATTTAATATTTCATCGTCGAGTTCAGCCGGAGTCAATAATGTGATATCAATAATCATCGATAAGGATACATCTGAACAGTTCACGTTAGAATCTATTGATAAGATTTTAGCTAGGGTTTCAGTAACGTGGTACGTGGAATTCGTAGCGGATTTGAGTAAACAATTAAACTGAAAATCTTCGATGAAATCCAAAGGATTTATATTTCAAAGCAATTTCACTAGCGGTTTCAATTGAAATCATAAATGATTTGAAAATAGCATCGCAGCAGTATCGCTATGATCAGGTCAGAGAATTTCAAACTAAACTCAGCGCACTTACTGAGGAGTATCAAACAAAAATAAAAAAAATAGCGACGAAGAATAACCGCGGTTGACATTACCGTGTACTCGGTGTCCGGGTTAATCACCGGAACCGGAATAATACTTGCATCTGTTACAATGATTGCTCCGGTCGTAGTTCCAATTTGTATTTCTGCGGTGGCTAGAGTCGCTGGTATATTAACCGGAATAACAAAAAAATTATCATCGTGTAGTCAGCGTAAACTGCACGAGTATATAATTAAATTTCATGTTGCATCTGCTGCTTATTCACAATTATCCTCGATGATTTCCTCGTCGTTAGATGATACAACAATATCAGATAGTGAGTTTTCAGCGATGGTTCAGTTGTACGAGTCAACGTTATCGAAATTAGAACAGGATAATAACAATAACAACAACAATGTCAACACCGCAAGAACTATTTCAACGAATAGCGGAGAACACAACTCCGGTGAGAACAAGCATGATTTCAATAACGTCAGCGCGTTCTGAATTCAGTGTGAATTTCCCGACTCCGATTCCCGTTACGGAGATAGCGCTAGCAAAACTACGAATATATCACAGCTGGCCTAATATTAGGTCGGTAGCGTTTGGTGGTCAGCAACCGAATAATTCTTTAGTGTTTGCGAATAAGAATAAACCAGACGGAACTCCAGACTGGAACGTTGTCTCGTTGCCAACTGGGTCATATCAAATTGAACAAATCAATGCTGAATTAGCGCGTAGAATAAAATTCATCACCGGAGCGGAATCAAAAATTGCTATAACGGTTCATGAACCGACTTTATCATCTGCGATCGAAATAAACTCACCTAGTTATGTCGCAGACATCTATCGGAGTTCTATAAGGACAATACTGGGTTGGCCTGAAAATCCACCTCGGAGAGAAACTGTTAATGCACCGCCTGAACCAAAAAGATCCGATTACATCACAGACAGGATAAAACCTGACATTCTAATAAAAAATTATAGCGAATAGTCAAAGTTAAATTATTTCAATGAAAAGATAGACGACCGCAACCGTAGATACTACACAACTCGAGAAGATAGTATCAATAAGAATTACACAGCAATGGAAAATGATCTTTTGTTGTTGTTAATATCTCTTCAATTTGGGACTCTCACCCGAGATGAATTTATCAGTGTCGTACAAACAGGTAACAAAATCATCAATGACATGGAAACATTTAATTCGCAAATTATTCAAGAGATATTGGGAGACAGTAATCCTAAAACGAGAACAGATTTCGCAGAAAAACATAAAATTCGTATTGAAGATATTTCGCATTTAAGCTTCCAAAAAATAATGTACCGGAACTACAAAAAGAATTTAAGTGATACCATCGATAATGGTTTCAAAACGATTTATGACGCATGGAAAAAAACAGCATCACAACAAACAAATATCCTGACGCATGATAATGACCCAGATGGAGGTGGTAGGCATATCGCTCCTCAAAATGTAAATATATCTTCGGTGATTGCATTGAATTTAGTGTGTGACGTTATCAAAGGAAGCTATCAAATAAATCTAGAGCGATCAAATCAAGCTCAACAGGGATATATTTTATACTCCTTTGCCCCAACAGCTCCTCCAGGATTTCTAATAATTGAGGACCCATCTAATCCAGTCTTTATGCGGTGTCATAATAATTCTTTAACGAGAATTGATTTAAAACTCACTGACCAATCTAATAATTTAATTGATCTACGAGGCGAAGTTTTGCAAATCAGTCTGTTCGTGAAATCATGAAAGTATTTTCATCATAAATGATTTTCATCGTAAATTGTTTACAATTTCAACAAGAATTGTTAACCCATAGCAGCAGAGAGGGTGAATGACATCGACGTTGGCGTCGTTGACGAAGTCAACAAGGAAGCCTCAGATTGACTCGTTGACGCCTTTTTTTTCTATTTGGTAGAAGCCTCAGATTGCCTTGTCGACGCCTCTATAATTATTGTAGGGTTCACCCTCTCTGCTGCTATCTGAAATAATAAGGTCAAACGTTTAATGTGTTAAAATAGATATAACATTTCAAAGGACAAACATGAGAGAGAGAGAGAGAGAGAGAGAGAGAGAGAGAGAGAGAGAGAGAGAGAGAGAGAGAGAGTATTTGTGCCAGTATTTCAAACTTTCCAGTCACCAGTTATTTTTATTTGAATAGAACAATTTGCCAGCTTAAGAGGTATCACTTCTGTGTTGCCGATTTTGCAATTGCTATAGCCAATCTTGTCTGGTAAATCTCTCTCCCTCCCCCCCCCCCAAAAAAAATAATAAATAAATAAATAAATAAATGTGCTGACACTGATACACTATTTGCACGGTCTGATGCTACCAATTCATAAAGTTATCAAATGTTGCAGAAGAATCTGTTTGCAACACATTGCTGTACATTTTAGATACCAAAAGGTATTGCTTTTGTTAAACGAATACTTATATCAACAAGGGTTTTCAAGGAATTCTAGTTTAACGCACTGTACTGGGGAAAAACTGGAAGTAGGAAATAGTAACACTCTAATTTGGACAAGTTGCCAAATATGGGGACATGAAAGGGGGAGGGCATGCCAAATGTGTGGGCAGCATGATGCATCTCTGTGTATGTATAGCTGGTATGCTGCATATTTAGTGTAATTTTATGTAATAAAATGGAAAGTACGTTAGACATAGTTGCGCCATACTTGTCAGATCCCAGGTGCTTGTGTGTATTCGGATGAATCTGAAATACTTCATGTCACATGTTTTTTAATCCATTAGTTTAAGTAGAGAATATTAGTCGAGGGGGATGGGTCATATTGATATATACTCTTAGAATCTGGCGTAGCCAGGATATTTGTCGCCCAGGGCAAAACACCCAAATTTGCTTCGCCCATGGCAAAACACGGACATGTGCGCCCTCGGCTGCCCATGTTGTGCAGTTATGTTGATAGTTGGGGCCGATTTGGGGCCCATTTGGCGCCCCCTAGCCACCGACGCCCGGCAGGAATGCCCCACCTGCCCCTCCCCCCTCCCGTCGCTACGCCACTGCTCAGAACCTATGCATAGCTTCCATGACTGCAGTATTCAGATTATATTTGTTAAATAGTTGGGCATATAAAGTATTTTTTTAATACTAAATACAATACTAATTGACTTTTGTTGATGGAATGAAGAAAGATTTCCCCGGATTTTTTTTCGGTTTTTTTAGACAAGCAGAAAGACATCTTATTATAGGTGGATAGTCACATCAGTTTTCAGTGATAAACCCAGACTTAGCCAATGAGTGTGCTGACAGAGAGAAAGAGCTGGGATTTATGGATATTAGGTATGGGGCCTTATAAAAGCAAAGTGTTCAACTTCTTCATTATCATAATCACGCGCAAACGTGAATGAGTTAACTAAATTCACCAGGTAGCGGCCAGATTTAAGGGAACTGACTATCAGTGTGTCTAAGTTTTGTATGTAGGATATTAAGGTGACGTTTGCCAATACAGGTAGCATAATAGTGTGATGACCCATCAGTTGAATTAGAGAAACGGTCGCAGGTGCTCTTCTTGAGATTATTATACTATATGATATTTTCCAATATTGTACGGCATGACGAAATATAAATTGAAAGTGTAATGACGAATGCATCCGAATGTAATTTAAAGTCAGTTATGTAACCTAATTTTCCGTTTCTTTAAAACTGAATTTCATTTTTTACATGTGGTACACGTACCATACTCGTATATTTGAGATTATTTAAAATGACATTTATGAAATACGTCGAATAGTTCCAATCTTTTTCTATTCTTGTGAAAAACCATACAACCAACAGTTATTTATCTATGTAGATAGCAGCACCCTATCACAATCACAGGCATATTCGAAATCATACCCTGAAGCAAAACGTTTTCTGTTTCCTTTTAATATTTGTAATGGCACGGAATTTCATAACCAGGAACAAATGTTGATGTCACCTTATTACGGCCAACTATGGACCAATCTGACATGGACATCATCTGTAAAAATAATTGAACCTCAATTTACAACGTTCCATCTCCAACCCCTAGAACATTGCACATTATTACAAATATCGAGACGTTGGCTGTTGACCAAGAGCTATTGATCTGTGCATGCTGCATATAAAGACCGAATCAAACAATAATTCTATACTGTAACTGATTGGCAGTCTTTAAAACTACCAGACCTATTTTCGGAAGTGTTGTGCTTTTCATGTTAAGTAAATAAATGGAGAAGAATAAGGTTTTTTTGGTAGTATATTATTTCCTCTTTTTGAAACCTACAGAAATGTGAGTTATAAATGTCCTTTTACATATTAGGAATTAATCACAGCTTTTTCCCCCAAACAAATAAAAGCGTGTGCAATCCAAAGACTGCCCATAAAAATTTCAGACTTGAATTCTTTCGAGGAGTTTGTGTGTCTTAAGTTGAAGATATTCTGAATTTCTGAGTTAACCACCAGGAGGACTTGGACTACGAAAACTAAAATGGGACTAATATTAGTTAGGGATTGAAGGCTTGAAAGAAACTGTGTAGTTTGCTCAAATTATATTTTATTTTACCGTTAAGCACATTTGTTTTAAACATATTTTATTGTCATTGAATTTAAGTTTGTTTCTTTACCTATATCGATGTCATTGTCAATAATAAATAATGAATCATATCTATTTTGCGGAAGTAGGTCGCTTAAATAGTTAAGGACTTGAGTATTTATAAACGAATACATTATGCATTATCTCTTCTTGTTCCTTCCTTTTCCAAACCAAACAATGTGGTCATAAGGAGACTATCTAGAAGAATTCTTGGGTATAGATCTGTAACGATCCGTGCAGCTTCCATCTGATTTCTTTCTTTCTAATATTTCCGAACTTTCAATACAGCAATTATCCCTGATTCCATAGGCATATTCTAAGGTTCAACCTATCAACAGTGTATATGATGTAGCGGAATCAGCAATTAGTCTGTAATTAGACGACAGTGTTTTGTCTCCTTTCTTATAAATTGGCATGTCATGCGCTAGCTTCCTCTGTTTTGGGATCACGTCAGCTTCGAGTGATTTAGTTTTAGAAAAATAAAAGGTTTATAACTTATTTGATCGGTTTCATCGGTTTTGTTTAGGTCAAGACTAGTTATTACATCTATAATTTCTTGTTTATGTATAATGATGGCAGAAACAAAAGTTTGATTTCGAACTTCAAAATGTGATATATCTTATCATAATTTCTTTAACTACACGTTAAAGAGAAAAAAAAATACGAATTCAGCAGCTATCACTTTTCCTGCAAACTTAGAGGATCGGTTCGTACGTTCCAGTGGAGGTATTAGGTTCAATGTCTATGTAGCATATACTTATTATCTCATTATTTTCCAATAAAGTCGAGGATTTGATCCTCTGCAGGATTTGAATCCGCATCGACTCGGTTGCAGGTCTGCGACGCTAACCACTGACCTAACCACGAGGTGGGTCCTCGTGAGATTATTATACTCACATTATATTTACCAATATTACACATGTTTAATAATACCCAGTAGCACACCAAACTACGGCATGACGACATATAATTTGGTGGTGTAATGACGAATGCACCCGAATGTATTTAAAGTCAATTTGGTATTTCTTTGTATTGAAGATCATTTTTGTCATGTGATACACATAACATAATCTTACATTTAAGATTATGTAAAATGAAATTTATGAAATCTGTTGAATAGTTTCCATCTTTTGCGAATCTCGTGAAAGATCCTACATTGTTGTTCATATAATGTTTCATGTCATTATAATCCTTTATTGAGTTCCACTTTGGTTACAAAAGAAACAACTTCGTTTTGCCGAGGCCTAAAACATGTGTGCGAATTTAAAATGTATTTCATCTATACCACATTAGTGGGACTCGTGAAATGGAGGCAGCTTACATGACCCCTAATTCACCTTTCGGGACTAATACTTGCGGGGAAACGTCTCTATCTCCTCGCTGGGTAACTATGACAACAGTAATTTCATTACCTCTTTTCCAGTATGGAGATTTTAGATAACACTGAAACCGCTCTCTTATAGGCCTGTTCTATATATCTGCAGCTTAAACCTTGTAGAATTATAGCAAGAGAATAGCAAGTAATCCCTTCTGTAAAATGCACAAGCTGGCACGTTTACATTTTAAACTAGTTTCTCTTTCACTCGTTTATAAATAATTACAAATACGTGTGTAGTAACCTAAAATATATAAATTCGTAAGACCAAGATTTAAATTTCATTTTTAGAGTATCGTGGTTTTAATGCTTACTTTCCAGATAGATTGTTTTTATTAAAGAAAATATGAAATGAAGAAAATTAATTTTTGTAAAGCAAAAATCTTATCATTTTGAAAACCATGCTTTTTTGTATGAAGCCTAAAGCAAGACAACTGGATTATACGTTTAAAAAATGTACTAATACGTAATACGTTCGTTTGAATTTTAAGATACATTTTCTTTTCTTGTAGTTGTTTGTTTATGTGCAAGTTGGTCAAATAATTTCATTGCAGTGTCCAAGCCTATGAGACGTTAAAGCATAAATAAACCCTTGTATAGTTAGATTTTGGCAAAAAGTTAAAATATCCTGATTAATAAGCACGTCATGTTACACAAAGGCCGATTTTGGAAAGGTGTTTATTATTGCGTGTATAAGTCTCACCCATGTAATGCCATGTCTTGGTGACAGAACATTTGGTTTCTAAAATGGGTATGAAAATAAATAATTGTGAGAGAAAAAAATATATGTTAACATGGTCTGCACACTCAGTGTGCATAATCAATATACTCTTCTCAGCTTATGTGTGGTTCACATTTTAATATCAGAGAGATCAATTCTCACTATCAAAGAACGGCCGCATTATGATTATCCATTGTATATGTACTACATTGATTGTTAATTATTACTTCAGATATCAAAGTGACAGCCTGTTGGTTCCATAAATTTAGTAAGAAGTGGATGATGGAGTGCATAAATAAGCTCATGTAACAAAAGATCTGTTTTTCAGATGAACGTAATTTTCACCATCAACAAAGTTTCTACATGACGCCTACCTGTTTTAGATAATCTGATTCATAAAATCACAAGCTGATCTTTCGTGTTTTTTTTTCGTCTAATGTATAATGTATATCTTTCTTGGATTGTATATTTTGTCCTAATATTAACTACTGATGTGAAATTGCCTAAGAATTAAAACTAATGAACCTTATCAAAATATAGGCTTGATAGTTGATTTGTTTCTGACATTTTCAGTTTTATAAAATGATACAAGACATAGAAAACAAATTATATTGCCAAATGTACACCATTGCCTTTTGTTTAAAAGAAATTTCCTTAGTTGGTTTTAAACGATCATATATAATTGTACGTTCCATAAATCGACACGAATGAAATATTTCCCGATCTTTAATCCGGTTACTAAAATGGTGTAAAGATAGAAAGATCTACACGGAATATAGTGCGGTTCGAAAATAATAAAATAGTATTGCCGAAGTTAAATTTTAAAACAGATACAGGTATTGTGGAATCTATGTAATTATTTCGCTTGCGTGAAAAATAGAAGGAACAATTAGTACCAGTTGTGCAGGGGTTGTTTACGTATGCTTAGTATGCTTAAAAACCAGTGGCAGTATAAACAGGCAGACGAATAAGCAACCATATGAAAATAAAGATAAAAACATTTTCTTTAGTTTGTGTTCAAAAGCTCATCTCTGCGTTAATATAAAAAACAATGCAATTCAAAAAATCCCAGCATTGATCTTTATTTTTTTGACTGTACAGTTGAATGCATTCTCACAATTAAATGTTCCAGATAATATGGACTTGTATATTTCCTTTCAGTTTCCATCTTGTTTGTGTGTTGTCAGGAATAGGTTCATTTCTTCACGTAATACAAATACTTCTTGCTTCAAGTGCATTTGTATTGGTAATTTTATTCTCTTCCATCACGAATGCACATTTGACACTTACCCCTGTTTAAATGCCCGTCAGTCCGTCCAGCCATATGACTCATAATACCTTATGTACGCACGCAAAACATAATCACCAAAGATGTTTTCAGCATTTTGCACAACAGCGTTTATTATTATAAAAATATCATACAAGATATATCCAATTTCACCCCATCACTTGTATTTGTTAAAAGTGTTGACATTCATGTCGGTTTTCATGAAAGTGATTTTTCAGTTTCGGATTTGGATGCTAAGAAGTTACAAATAGAATGTGAATTTTAAAATAATTGGCGATACAAATGTAACAACAACTTTCTGTTATTTTATGTCGACTTTCGTGCCAACGTTGAAATTAGTCCAGATCTTAACCAAGTCAGCGAAACTCAACTTTCCCTGAATATCTTCTTTATAACATGTAAATGGATTCGACGAGGGTGAACAAAATTAAATCTATGAACAATACAACCCATATCCAAATCTCTAGAGAGAGTAGAAAACATATGTTCGGTATTTTAGTTTCGTCTTGGTATTCTTCCTTCTTATACGTCCTTCTTAACGTTCCTTACAAAGCACAATATATTTTACCATTCATACATGAGATATGTTAATAATATATTATTTCCAAAATATTCCGTACAGAGAAACGCATAAGGCTTCAACATGCATTTATGTATGTAACCATACATACATACATACATACATACATACATACATACATACATACATACATACATACATACATACATACATACATACATACATACGGGACCCCGCTGTTCGTTACGGATCACTGCCATCTCACCTCTGTCTGCGTGGGTTCGAGTCCAAGATTCGGCTAATGTTGTTATGTGAGAAAGCTTGCCATTAACTTCTATTGGGTCAGTGGTTCTTTCTGGGGCTTTTCTGGGTTCTTCCTCCACCATTAATACTGGCCGCCATGTATAGCCTATATTGTGCTGAAAAATGGCATTAAACCATAATAAAAACAAACAAAACACACACACACACACACACACACACACACACACACACACACACACACACACACATACATACATACATACATACATACATACATACATACATACATACATACATACATACATACATACATACATATTATAGTTTTCTTTATTATAATTACTTAATAACAATAATCAAACGAACACATGCATACTAAATTTAACGAGCGAGTTTGTTTGGATGAGATGAATCGGTCAGTTCAAACCGCATAGTAATCGTTTTGTCCGTTCGTCTGTTAGAAAAAGAAAAATAGTAATGTCACGACGATGTCTACAACGTGTGAAAAATGACTTGACAACCATTTTCTCCCAAATTACAATCTCGTATGTTGCAGTACAACATATCGACACATCCTTACTGAGAAGCCTCATCTGGCAGTGGAAACCACATGCAATTCGCCCTGTCCGTTCGTACGTAATAGTCAGAAAACCGGCCATTTGTATGTTATCGGCAGTCTACGTCGAATGGATAATACTATAAATTAAAGCACAGAGGCGAAGCTATCCAACAGTATATAATATATGTAGGTATCATTTTAAATAAGTCTTCACGTGTCTGTCTGTGCGCCTATACATACGTTTTACGTAGGTAAATAAGTCTTGCCATTCGTATACAACTACATATTTGGATAAATTTGATATCAATTCTGTTTTTGCGGCAGTCTGTATCGATCTATTCCATTAAATTTGTTTAAAAACGCAAGGAAGTACTATTGCCTTTTTAAATATCGCTTTGATAACTCCCCCCCCCCTTTGAAAACTCCCCCCCCCACACACACACACATAGGATATGGAATAGAGTTATTTACTGCTCTGTTTTGTTACAGTTTGTTCATATGAATCACATTAGTATTCATTTCCTGAGAGATGTAAATCATAACTGATGTTTAATATTAAAATTAAATTCCATTATATATTGTAATAATTAAGTGCATCTAACTTTACTCTAGCTTGGAATGGATACAGATGGGAGATTATGCTAACAAGGCAACCTTCTTTCCACCCTTATGGGAGTTCAGACAGCTAGGAGAGTAGATTTCACATTGATTACACAAAGTGACCATTACTCAAAGGCGTGATGTATGTTCCATCATTACAATTATACTGAACGGTCAGCAGCTTGGATTTAGCCACAAAATAAAAGCAAAATCTGCCAATAATATACTGGGTTCCTATCTATTACGCGTATCAAAAAGAAGTGCCGGATTGGCGGTTTAGTGTCCCATTTTTCAGAAAAGCAGTGGCTCATCTCAAACAATTTAGCCTTGCTGTTATGGTTTCACAACTTTGAGTTATAACATATGACGCATAGAATACAAGCTCTGCAACAGTATATAAAATATGTAGGTATCAGCTTAAATAGGTCTTAATTTGTCTGTCTGTGCGCCTATAAATGAGTTTTCTATATAGGAAGTAAAGTCTTACACTACGTATACAACCACAAAATTTGGACAAATTTGATATCAATTTATGTTTTTCGCATTCTAAATCGATCTATGCTATTTATTTGTGTGTAACAATGCACAAAACAAAAATATTGTCTCCTCATTATCGCTGAGCTAAGCGACTTTAAAGTTCGATATATTCATATGTACTTGTACCCTTGTCTTGTTGTTTCCACGTATTATGATAAAAAAAAGTTTTCATTTGTTTGTCCGTGTGCCTCTAATAAGTTTCCTGTATATGTAAATAAATCTTACACTTCATAATACAAACACAGATTTGGATACATTTGATATTAGTGTATGTGTTCCATGGCAGTCTAAATTAATTTATGCCATTAAGTATGTATACTACGCAAAATAAAAAAGTTGGTATTGCTGTTAAATATTGCTTTGATAATCTACTTTACGGGTTATGGACCTCTACCGTGGCACTGTTGACATATCTTCCACATATTTTGGTGACAAAACCATATATATGAAGCATAGAGTCCACGTTATCCAACTGTATATGCAATGTACAGGTACCTTCCTAATAAAAAGTCTTCTTTTGTCAGTCCGTGCGCCTATACAAACGTTTTACATATAGGTAAATAAGTCTTCCTATTATAATACAGCCACATACTTGGATAAATTTGAAATCAATTTATGTGTTTGTCGGCAGTCTAAATCTATCAATGTCATTAGATTTGTGTAAATGTGCAAATAAAAAAATTGGTAGTGTTTCCTCGATATCGCTTAACTAAATCAGCTTAGTGATCGATATATATTATTGATAAGTGCTTGAACCTTTTCGGTGTTGTCATGCTTCAACGCAAACTGGTGATAATAATACAGATATAAAGACTAGGGACGAAGCTATCCAAATATAATAGAATATGCATAGGTTTCATGTTTACAAAGTATCATAATTTGTCTCTCCATTCGACTTTACATAGTTTATCCGCATAGGTAAACGATTCTTACCATTCATGTAATACCAACGATTTGGACAACTTGATATCAATTTATGTTTCCCTTCAGTCTAAAGTTATATCATAAAATTTGTATAAAAAAGCACAAAAAGGTTATATTGCTTGCAATATATCGCCTTGATAAGATACTAAAGTTACTTCGAACAGGTACCCTTGCCTTGTTGACATGCTTCCACATATTTTGGGGATAAAACCATAAATATGAATCATGGAGTCCAAGCTATCAAACAGTAAATAAATTGTGCAGGTGTTATGTTAAGTCTGTCCGTGCGCCTATACACACGTTTTCCGTCTTGAAAAGAAAGTCTTACCGTTCGTATACAACCACAAATTTGGACAAATTCAATCTCAATTATCTATTTATCAGAAGTGTAAATCGATCTATGCCATTAGATTTGTGTAAACATGCAAAATCTGAACGTTATTATTGTTTCTAAATATTCCTAGCTAAGCGACGTTTCGGAAAGAAATATCCATGATACGTGCTAGTACCCTTGCCTTGAGATATTTGCACGTAAACGGGTGAAACAACTATAGATACAATGCATAGTGACAAAGCTATCCAAGAGTATATAATAGGTGTAGGTATCAGGTTAAATAAGTCATCTGTTGGTACGTGCGCCTATACACAAGTTTCGAATACAACCATATATTTGGAAATATTTTATATTAATTTATATGTTTTTGGGCATTTTAAAAAGATCTCTCGCACCGAAATTGTGTGAAAATGCCCCAATATCGCTTAGTTAAGCGACTTTACGGGTAAATTTATATTAATGTGCGTGTACCCTTGCCTTGATGTCATGTTTCCACGTAAATTGGTGATACTATTATAAATATACAGCATATAGATGAAACAATCTAACTTAACATAATATTTGTACGTATCATTGTAAACAAATGTTCATTCTTCTGTCAGTAATTATGTCTTACCATTCGTATACAAGCACATATTTGGACACATTTGATATCAATGTTTGTGTTTAATGACAGTCTAAATTGACCTATGCCATTAGATTTGTATAAAAACACAAACTCTAGAGGTTGCCCAAATATCGCTTTGAATAGCTACTGTAGAGGATAGGAGCATATATCCCTGCCTTGTTGACAATCTTCCACACATTTAGGTCATTAAACCATACCTACAAAGTATGGAGTCCAAGCTACCTAACAGTATAAAAAATGTTAAGGTATCATGTTAAATAGGTCTTCATTCATCCGTCCATGTGCCTATACAAACAATTTCTGTATAGGTAAGAACGTCTTACAATTTCGTATACACCACAGATTTGGACAAATTTAATATTAATTAATGTATTTTGCGGCAGTCTAAATCGATCTGTGTCATCAGATTTGCGAAAAGATGCAAAATAAAAAGGATGGCAAAGTATCCACAATATCGATTATCTACGTAACGCGACTTTACCGATAGTTATCTTCATGATATATGCATGTACCCCTTCCTTGTTGTTTCAACGTAAATTAGTGATAATACTATAGATTTAAACATAGAGAGCAATTTATCCAATAGTTAATAGCATGTGTATGTATCATGTTAAATAAGTCAACATTTTTCTGTCCGTGCGCCATTACATAACTTTTCCGTATAGGAAAGAAAGTCTTACCATTCGTATACAAAAACAGATTAGGATAAATTTGTTATAAATTAATATGTTTATCGGCTGTCAAAATGGATCTGTGTCATTAGATTTCCGAAAAAAAGCAAAATAAAAAAAGATGGCAATGTATCCTCAATGTTGCTTATCTACGCGGCGCGAATTCATTTCATGTGCTTGTACTCTTGCCTTGTTGTGGTGTTTCCACGTAAATTGGTGCTAACATTATAGATATATAAATCCTAGAGAACAAGCAATCCAACATTATATAATATGTGTTGTTATCATGTTAAATAAGTCATCATTTATCTGTATATGCGCATATACATAAGTTTTGCATATGGGTAAGTAAATCTTACCATTTGGTTATAAGCACATATTTCGACAAATTAATATCAATTTATGTTTTTTCGGCAGTCTGAATCAATTTATGGCATTATACTTTTTTAACAATGCAAAATAAATTGTTGGTATTGTTTCCTCAATATCGCTTATCTAAGCGACTTTACGGATAGATATAATTATGATATATGCATGTACCCAACGTTCCCTCTGCGCGCGCGGCAGCTGCTCAGGCATCCCCGCGCAGCTGAATTGTCAATTTTTGCTTAATTCAACGTTAAAATTTGCTCGTCTCCTTAATGCTTGCGCAGTTCAGCGAACACTGCGTGCACATCTACCATTCGCTTAGAGGGAACGTTTTTATTGCATGTACCCCTTCCTTGTTGTTTCCACGTAAATTAATGATAATTCTATAGATTTCAAGCATAGAGACCAAGTTATCCAACAGTATATAAAAGGTATCATGTTAAAGAAGTCAATATTTGTCTGTCCGTACGCCTATACATAAGTTTTCCGTATTGAAAAGAAAGTCTTTCGATTCGTATTCAACCATGGATTTGGACAAATTTGATATCAAATTATTTTTTTCTCGGCAGTGTAAATAGATCTATTCGTGCAAAAAGACAAAATCAGAACGTTTGTATTATTTGTTAATATTGCTTAGCTAAGCGACTTTTCCGAAAGAAATATCCATGATATATAATAGTACCCTTGCCTTTTGAGATCTTTGCACGTAAACGGGTACTACTATAGATATAATGCATAAATATTAACAAAAAAGTATTGTTTCCTCTAAGCGATATTTACGATATATATTTTCATGATATGTGCTTGTACCGTTACCTTGTTTCGATGTTTCCACGTAAATTGGTAATGTTACTAATGATATAAAACATTGTAACATAGCTGTCCAAGAGTAAATAATAGGTGTAGGAATCAGGTTAAATAAGTCATTTATGGATAAATATATCTTATTTATGTGCGTATATCCTTGCCTTGATCTGATGTTTACACGTAAATTGGTGATAATATAATGGATATTCGGCACAGAGACGAAGCCATCCATCTTTACATAATATGTGTAGGTATCATATTAAATAATATCTTACTTTTTGTATACAAGCAAAACGTGTCTTTTCATGGCAGTCTATTTTGACTTATGCCATTTGATTTGTATTTAAACATAAACTAAAAGGTGATGACCATCCATCTAGAAGCAGTAGTGATACCATTTTCAAGATGGCCACTGTGGAAACCATATTGGACATCATATCAGCACCACTTTCATCCAGTACCAACCAGACAAAAAGTATTTTCGCAAGAGTTGCAATAACAAGGTTTTCAAGATGACTGCCATTGTAGCCATATTATGGATCAGATTGACACGAGTTTTAATCAGGACCGACTAGACAGCACACATTTCTTCTTTTATAGTGAAATCCATATGATGATATAACCATCCATCTAAGAACAGTAGAAATAAAATGACAGGTATGGTGGCCATTTGGATGTCAGATCAGCACCATTTTCATTTTGAAGGAACCAGACATGATAATAAGTCTCTTAGGGAAAACTCCATGTTGGTATTTCCATCCATGTAGATGCAGTAATGATAACAACATTTTCAAGATATTCCCTGTGGCAGCCATATTGGATGTCAGGTAGATACAATTTTTATTCAGGACCAACTTGACAACATAAGTCTTTTCATGAAAACCCCATCACTTTTAAGATGGCCATTGTGGCAGTTATATTGGTTGACCAAGCAAAACATTTTTCATTTAGGACCAACAAGACCTTGGGAAGAATGTGTGTAAAAGTTCAAGTTAATCTTCCAAGTAGTTTAGGAGGAGTGTTAAACAAACATGCAAACAGCCAGACAGATGATGAATCGATGAGAGACAACGGACCATCCTATAAGCTCCTCTACTCTATGACCAGTAGAGCTATAAAAAACATAATGTTAGGGTCTTTTTTCTTTACTTTACCTATAGAGACCAGGAAGTGAAAATTACCAAGCAGAGATAAATCTTTTGAGAGGTGCATATTTGAAGTAAGGTCAAACTGTATACTTTATAACCCTATTTACACCCAACAATCATACACCAAAAGAAATGTGAATTTTTATTTTATTTTAATGATACCTAAGATATGAAAGGTCTTTTTTAAATAGTCAGTATAACCAAAGAGGAACACCAGAGAAATTCTATTCCTTTAAAAGTCAAACCCTGTGCAAGCAATGGAACTGTAGAGTGGAACATTAAAACAAACATGAACATTTGTGCAATTGCTTTTCTCTTTTAAATATCATCATGTATGATTTTCTCAATAAATTCATACATTATTATTGATGCTATAAATAAACAATAATCTAAATAGCCTTTCTTTCTGTTGCTGATACAATGTTCTGTGGCTGCAGTATTATGTTTGAAATGTTTCTAATTGTGGCGTAATTAAATGTTTTAGAGCACAGAAGTAATATAAACTTGGAATAGGTTAAAGAAAAAAGTAGTATATATAAAAGTGTTTCTATTCATTCATTTGTAAGAAAATAAAGGAACAATTACATGTAAAAGTGTTTCAATTCATTCATTTGTAAGACAAAAAAGGAACAATTACAAGTTAGATTCACATGCTTCCTTATACTACTGTTGGAAGAATGAGCAAACCTCGTACCTTTGACCTCGGTGAACCTGATCTATTTCATCCCTATTTAACCTGTAAATTTTATCACTGAGATCTCTCGTAGAAATGTTGTAAGTCTTGTGTTCCTGTATTTAGCAAAACATTGGTTGCTAATGTGAAAAAATACAATATGTATTTTTAAATTAGCTCAGATGTTCCTATTCACGACCAATTAAGATAATTTTGAGTTGTTCAATTGCTGATAAACACCTTGTGATTGCTACTTGAAAAAAAATCAAGGTTCACTGGAGATCATGTCTGAAAACACAAGTTCATGAAAAATTGTTTTGTAACATATCATCTCAAAATTATACTGCCAATAAAAATTATTTTTACACACAATTTTTGGTGTCAGAAAACCATCAGCCTCCAAAGACAGAAAATAATGTATTTGGTTTTAATGATCTGACAGGTACCGACACTGACACACAAGTACATAGTGAAAAAGTACATGGTGTATGGATCAGACATATCAATATTTATCCTTGCACAATTGTTGAAAGTAAAGCTATTTGTTAAGTCCATAAGAAAATCTTTCATGCCCATTTTATCTTCTGCTTTGTGTCTGTATGGTATTTAAAGGATTGTTAAAATATGATGGCCAAATAACTGCATGGGATAATTATGGACACCTCATGTCCAATGACTGACATATTTAGTTGGCAAATAGTCATTTGAACCAGTTTGTTGGTCAAGTTTAGCAAACATTGTCATTTGAGGACCATCTATGTATGTGTGTATGCCATATCTGAAAGATATTTTTTACTGGTAGATAGGTATACCTGCAAAATATGCTAGATTATACACAGAGAGACAGGTAGATAAATATAAATTATTTATATATATATATATATATATATATATATATATATATATATATATATATATATATATATATATATATATATATATATATATATATATATATATATATATATATCTAAGTGTTGGAAGAATTAGTAAACATTGTACCCTTTGACCTCTATGAGCCTGATCTGCTCCATCTCTATTCAACATGAAAATTGTATCAATGACATCTTAGGACAAATTGTAGCACATCATATGTCCTGTCTTTAGCATAATATTGGTTGCTATGTTGATACAATACAATATGTAGTGTTAAAATAGATCACTTTTCCTGATGGGCTGGGGTTTGAGGGTTGTGTTCGACCAACAAATACTGCCCTGTGAAATAAATGCATACTAATTATTTAAAAGAACTGTTTAGATGCTCACGATTTCAATGTTTACTTTATGCCACCAAAATCAAATTGTACAATAATAACACGTGCTTAACTTTATGGTCCTGCTCTGCTTATTATATACGTCTGAAAATGGGACTGGTATATGGTAAATTTGCATGCATTTACAACAGGTGCATTGGAGAGAATGATGACATACCTCAACGCTACTTTCATTTACTGTGACTAAAATTTCTTAATATGTTGCATGAGACACACAAGAGGCTGCAGAACGAAGAAAGTTGATCAAAATGGCTGCTCCCACGTCGACATGAAATGAAGTTGAAATAGTCCAAAGTACACTATCGGTAACTTTAGCAGTTTTAATAAATGCTATAGGGAAAATAAAATTTGACAGAATAGGCAGTTCTCATCGTTATGTGTTCATCTCACACATTATCAAACCTATGCAAGAGCTTAAATATATATCCAAGTCTGATCAAAATCAGATCAGAAATATGATATTCAGAATGGGATCAAGTTAAGCCAAACGGGTGCAAGATAACCTTACTAATATGCGTTGATCTCATTCACTATCAAATCCATCTGAGATCTGGATGATATATGCATTTATTCAAAATCATATCAGATATATATATCTTTTGCATACCAAGGCCCAGCTACGTTGAACGAATTGCCTACTGAACTTAGACACAAAGACACAGTGATCTCATTCAGTAGTGCTCTTAGCACGCACTTATTCGACTGCAAGAACAAAAGTAAAGGCATAATAATGTGTCCTACCTTAAATATTTTCAGTATGTTTTATGTTTACTAATTTCACGTTGCCTGTTTATAATTATTTCATAATATATGTCATTTATGTTATAGGTATTTTCTAATGTTGTAAAGTCTTAGAGCTTCTAGAGGTTAAGCGCTATACAAAGTCCTCATTATTATTAGTAGTAATAGAAGTAGAAGTAGTAGTAGTAGTAGTAGTAGTAGTAAACCATGGATGTTTAGGTATAACATGTCAATTTCGTTTGGCTCTCATACATGCTCCATTTGTTATTTTTATTGTATACAGATGGCTATTTGTACCCAATGGACACTTTACTAATCTTATATCCAAATGTTCTTATTTGAGATGAGTTGTTTTCTTTTCCATATCACTACTGCTGATTTGTTCCAATAAATTGTGTTCGTGACTGCCAATTCTTGTGAGTATTCGTATGCTCCAGTTTAAGATACTGTGAGCGAAACTTTGCATATGATAGCACGTGTTCTTGATCTCTAGTCCTTAAGTCGGCAAAAGCATTTTATGTTTTGTGTATGTATTGTTTGAGATGAATCACGTTTTAACAATGCACTCGAAATAGAAAGATCTTATTAGACTAAAATATTATTCTGAGCTGTCGTAATTTATTTTAAGAGGAGGTCTGAATAAAACCATTTTGAAAGTTGAGGGTTCCGCAGTACATGTCCGGATCTGAAATGTGTACGGAGCATTTCATTATTTTGCACTTTAAAATGCTTTAAAGATACATTTATAGAATTATTTGAAGTTCAATTCACAATAATAGAGGTTTGCTTCTAACGTTGTATGTTAAACCATTGATAATAAACTATTTAAATTTGCAAAGTGTGTCTGCTTTGCTTCTTTCGGTTACTTAGTCCTTGCATATAGATTCGTGGTATAATTTTCATATGAAACCAGTTAAGTTGGTTTTGTTCTTTTCATAGTTGGAATTCTATATCCGAGTTAACAAGCAGCACTTGGTAAGGAAATATCAAACGGTAGCACATATTTTCATGAATCTAAAAGATGTATACGACAACGAAATATTTTTCAAAGGTTAAAAGTAACTGAAACCGCAACTTGTAACACTGATACAGAATTAAAAGCTATGTGAGTGGTCAGTGACTTGTTGGTAGCAAGTTTTTATCTAATGTGCCGAAATAGATTGGATGGATGGCCTAATAAATTTTTGCTGGAGTTTACCAATAACGTAATCAAATATGGTGTTTAAATTTGGAGTTTACTGAATCGACATGTTCATCAGATAAGCTGAATATTAAATAGATTTCCTTACTTAATGGGTTCGGAGGAAGCTGGGGTCTATTATAAGGTCTGAGGCATCTTGTTGACTGAAAGTTTCATTAATTGCGAACGGAATCTGAATAATTACTATCGATTTTTCAATCAGATTCCAAGTTTTCAGAATGAAGATGATCAAGATAGGTCTTTAGTTCCAATGGATCTAATGCAACAGGATCTATATGGTCATCTCCTCCCCATGGATGCGAAACAACTGAATTCATAGTTCGATTACGTTCATTGAAATTGTAAGGAGTAGGATCAGTATCTCCATCAAGTTCATCACGATCTGAAGGAATGGGATGTATGTATTCGCTGAATTCAACGGAATGCAAACATGCTGGTTCAAAATATTCATTGGATTGTTTACGATCTGAATAAATTGGATTAATATATCCTTCGAATTCGACAGAATCTGAACGTCTTGTCTCGATTTCTATAGGACAGGAGTGAGCTTCTAGCTCTTCCGCATTGTAGTGTGTTTGAGTTAAACTTGTATCAGATTCCTTGGGCATTGAGAAAACTGTACCGACGAACTCTCTGACTTCCACATTAATATCTCTTTCAAGGGAACTCCTAAGTTCTTCTCTTGCATTAGTCACAATTGTCCAGTAATGTTGCGATTCGGTTTCCATATGTAGACTTTCGACTGTAGCCAAATGTGCACTTGTTGTATTGCTTGATACTCCTGCTACACGTGGGCTGAACAAATTAAACATTTCTAAAATTCTGATTGCAAGAAAATACATAGGGAGCAAAATGAAAAGTGAAACTTTTCCAAATGCACTAGGAATTACATTTCTTTGGAATGATCTTGATACAAACTTGATTAAAACGTCATTTTGTAGTCGCTGTGATCTAAATGCCTTTAGATGAATAACACCTATGTATTACTATAATAAACCTACCAATGACTCATACTAGCGTGCATTGATCTGGATTAAAGTCATTATCAACTCAATTCATAAGGAACACATTATTTGTGTGAGACGATATACTTGTTCTACCATGTGATTTCATGGCTATTACACAAAACATAACAAAATTAGTTACTGTGCTTAATCAACAATTTGTAAATCGTTGAAAGCAAACATTATATTTTGCATTTGCAATACATTATGTTGATTCACGCTGCTCTATTTAGGCTCATTTGAATATGTTTCATTAGCTGCGTAGATGTATTGCAAACATAAATATCATCAAGTCTAAAGGCAAGCGAAATTTATGTCTTAAATGTGACTTTGATATCTTAATATCGTCAGTTAGTGGAAAAGTGTTAGAAAAGACACATATCGAACTGTCAAATTATTAACACGAATATTCTGTGTGTATATTCACCTTCATACGAGCGCTTTGCATATTAGGAGAGTAAATCAATATATATATATATATATATATATATATATATATATATATATATATATATATATATATATATATATATATATATATATATATATATATATATATATATATATATATATATATTCAACACAAATTCATTTTGTTTTATTCTGAATGCCCCTATGATAGATATAAAGCAAATAGTTGCATATACCTTTGTATGCACTTCTTACGGAAAAAAAACACAACACCCAAAATCAATCCAAATCCGCCGATGCCTGGAAACACGTGTATTAGGTACCACCTCAAAGATGGTTTATCTGAAATAGATTTTGTTTTGTTACGGTATTTAATAATAATAATATATATATATATATATATATATATATATATATATATATATATATATATATATATATATATATATATATATGTGTGTGTGTGTGTGTGTGTGTGTATGTGTACATGTGTGTGTGTGTAGGTCACCATGTGTTCCCTCTTAAAATTGTAATCTACTGAGACCATAGTGTTTTACCACTCTAGATACGCATTTATATGTCGGTAGCATGTTCTGTATGCATTACAAACGTTACTTTTTTTCATTTAGAAAAGTCAATGTTAATATTTAGATAACATCTTGGTTACGATGTATATATATATATATATATATATATATATACATATATATATATATATATATATATATATATATATATATATATATATATATATATATATATATATATATATTCTTTTTACTTTGATTTATACTCTTGGGAATCACATAGTTGGCATGTACAGTAGTATTACGCACGAAAGATCAACATATTTGCCTCTATATGTCGCGATCAACAATATAAATATGAAAACAAAACAATTTGTTTTCTCTTCGATTTTTATTAGCGATCTTGTTTGTGCATATATATTTAGCTATGTGAAGGTTCAACCATACGCGTTATGTTCATTTACTTTTGCAATTAGCATGAAGTGAGTATTAGACTGAACATTTAAATGAAGATAAGAGCTCTGTTCTTTCAAAACTTCCTCAAAGAACGAATATTGTACATATAACAAACGTTTGTCTCATAACGCATACTTTGGTGTCGACAATGCCTATTATGCCATCGGTTTATTTAAGAATACATGAAAAGGAACACGTTTTGTTACCTGTTATAGGTGTTTCCCCGACCTGGTCCTTGACTACTGACAATGTCGTGTGTCTAATGTCCCCTGCAATTCAAAAGGTTTATCAATTATACACAGTCAAAATTATAACGCTGATTTGACTATACTTGTTTACTCTTAGTTACTTATAGACCTCTATTTGAGAACCGAAAATACAATAAAGGATTCCTTATCAACAAACGTTGTAAAATCTGCAGAATCTGAGAATATAATCCTTGCAACATTAATTGCGGGCAAAGTATTTCCTGGAACAGACACATGCACATATAAGAACATAGTATTCGCACTCTCATTAACTCGTTGGAAACTTGGGCAACATTCTGCACGTCGTGCGATTGCATGATTAGATTGTCTATTAACGCTAATACTGTGAACGGTCACGATGATGGAAGATGTTACTTGTCACCGGAAATTCCAGTATATGTTACCTGAAATACTCAATCAGCTCTAATGAACCTATTATATAAATAGTAGTTTTCATATAAATCGGTTAAAGTTACAACATGTGCAGAAATTAATGTTAAAATAGCATTTATACTTACCTGGTTGTCCCTTGATAGTAATTGTCACAGAGACTGTAACATTCATGTTTATAGGATTTGTTACATGGCAGGTGATAATATCATTAGATGAAATATTGAAAAGTTTCAGTTCGGCGCCTTCATTATATATATATATAACGGTAATTAAGGGCACAACTATAAAAATTTATCAATACCAAGTTTAACTGCAATCTTGATCTTCTCTGAACTTTTAGCGGAGTCAGTTTTAGGGTTCCATGCACGACATGTGTAGGTACTATTGGAGGTCACATTGATTAGCTTTAACTCTGCATCTTGTGTTTGGTGTCTTGTAGACATTTCCGTCCAGCTAAACTGACACGACGGAAAGCATTCGGCAATACAAAGTATTGTTATTGAATCAAATTCGTCCACCTCAATAATGTTGCTGCTTGTATTGACAAATATTTCCTCTGGACCATCTGTAAAATTGAATAAGGACTTGGGCATAATATCTAGGATATATAACAATAGAACCGACGTAATGCAAGACAGCATTATTGATTAAGGTATCTCATGAGGTTCTCACTATAAACAAAATTGAGTCATAACGGGCTTTAGTGCGACTGATTTTAAAATACTTAATGGTCATGGTATTATACAAAGTTGCAATATGATAATCAATGATGTATTTTGATAGAACGTTCAGTAATGTGAATATTGAGAATTACAAACGAAAATACGAAGAATAAAGAAGAATTAAACTACACAGTGAAATTGATACTATACACAATCGATTTGCAATCCTGATCAAAGACGCGTCATTATGTTCAAAACTGAATGAAGTATATTGATTCTGATTGTTTGCACAAACCATTACGCACAAGAATGCTCAGCATTATAGATTGAATTCGGTCATTTGTCTGTTAGAAAGATACTAATATCTTTGCATCTTACAGGATCTATAGTTATTATTAATGCAAGTACTGCTGACAATATCAAACCGATATCAAACCAATACCGGTACTACTATTACTACTACTGGTACTACTACTACCACTACTACTACTACTAATAATAATATTAGTACTCTGCTCACAATTAACGTCCAATGATAGTGTTTTTTCGTTAACTGCACCAGATATAAGATTCTGAACTTTGCAGGAGTAATTCCCTGACATCTCTCTTGTAATATGAGGAATCTGTAATGTTTCATCTTTCAGTAAAGAGGTTTGTTGTTGGCCTGAGGACGGATCCAGTTTACTCCACTCCACAGAACAAAGTGGATAACACTTTGAAAGACAGCTGACGTTCAACTTGTCTTGTTCTTTGATCATCACAATATTTTGTTTGAACTCGATAATGGTTGGTCCATCTGCAAACATTATACGAACTACATATGTTAGGATATAATTTTTAGTAAAATTAATAAGATTGCCATTTTCTTTGAATTGTATTAAAGTAATGTTTTCTTTGAATTGTATTTAAGTAGTGTCTTATTTAATTATATTAAAGTAAGTGTCTAAAATATATTAAGGGTAATTTCGTTGTCTTTAAAGCACAAATATATAGAATAAAAATTGATTACTGCGCACGTGAGAAAAAGGCAAAGTATTTAGCTATATTGCATAACACCAGTAAAATAACTAAAAGCTTGCCAATGTACAGAGCTGTTTGGAATGATAACAAAAAAACATTATACATGCCATTTTGCCAACTCAGCTATAACATCTAGGTACCATCAGTACAAATATATACTTTGTAACCTAGACATTGGCGGAAGTCCAATTCGGTTAATAAAAGTAGAGTAACTTTTCTCTAAGAAACTTTTAAATGACATAAAACAAAATGGCTTCCAACTAACGGCTAACCATATTTGGTGTGACGGTACTAAACGAATATAAATAAACCACAAGACTAAGTCTTATGACGTAAAACAAAATGGTTTCTACCGGTTGAAACTGGTTCTTGCTGGGGGAAGAGTCAGCATTTCTCTGACTGGTACATGGAGGGTATGACTTTGTCTGACCCTGACACTGGCCGAATGCGTATAAATACAGATGCGCGATCAGGTCAGATTAGTTCTCCATGTCAGCAGAAAATAGTTGTTTGACTCTTCATTCCAGGTAAGAAAATTGTATATGTCGTAACTTCTGTTAGAAATAGGTATACTGTTAATGTTTGAGACTTTAATGGTAAAATTGTTTGTTTGCAACATTGCTACTGAAATTTTTTATTTATAATATATTGTAAATGAATGTTGAATGTTTTAAAGAATTCATATTTAATTATATTTATGTAATTTTTATTGTAAAAGTTGAATTCGCTACCAACTTCATGTTTTGATTTAATGATTGAAATAAAGTATTCTTTAAGCAAGAAAGAATAATATCAAGCAATATATTCTAATCAATATTCTATTTTAAAATAAGTAAAATGCATCTATTTAAATTAATTTTTACATTAATTACAGTTATTACATTTTATACTTGGCTATCTTGAAATTGATTAAGAATTAACTATTTGTATAATATTCTAAAATGCAGAACTTATACGAATAAATGAAGTTGGAAAGTTTAATAAGGAAAATGTAATATGTATTTCATGAATTTTTATTCTAAAGTTTTTAGATGTGTTTCTAGAATGTAGTAATATATGTGTGTTGATTATTTAAATAAAGTTCTCCATGTCTGCAGAAAATAGTTGTTTGACTCTTCATTCCAGCTTCGATTCCGTACCTGATTCCCCAAGACATTTCTATCACCTGGTGACATCCTTTATTTGGGAACTCATTCCTTTTTTCTTACTATCCTCCTGAGTTTCCAGCATGTGTTTATGAGAACGAACCGTAATTCTTCCAATAAAAGTTCTCATAAAACATATACAATTAGCTATACTATATACAGACATGGTACCCGTGAATGACAATACTAATTTCTTACGACTATCTGCTACGCGTGACTATCTCGGAACAGGTTCAACGTAAAAGAAATGATTTAATACAATCTTTGCACATTTTGATTCAAATTATTAGTTTGTACGAATGTAAAGAGGTTATAAGAGTAATGAACTGTACTTTGAAAGTACCAGTTGTTTCGTAGCATTGTATTTTAGACCAGATATGCTTATTATTGTCTAATAGGAAATGTATATTTAACACCCTTTATGGTCATCCGTGTTAAGGCTGAAATAATAGCATGAAACGTTAGGGAGTAATAGTTTGCATCATAAGCGGTTTATACATTGTTTTCGAAAAAAGCAATTCTACCCGTCAATATAAACCTGGCGTTGACATAGCAGAATTTTAGTGTTTTAGGAATTTATCTTTGGATGAATTCATTTAAACCAAGCAGGAAAACTCTAATTAAGTTCGGTACAACGCTACTAAATGAATATATCAGAAAGTATGTAATCTTTTTATCGGGAAGACGAATCACACATTGGTACAACACTCATGCTAAAAAGCATGGAACTATTCATAATAGTACGATAGGTTCTAGTACGGATGAACACAATAATGGGAACCCGAAAGATCCCATTTCAATGTAAATTATAGTATGATGTTGCATCTAGCGCACTTTATTCGAAGTCTTCAAGACTTTAAAATACTCCTATAATTTTGTGCTGAATGCTGTCATGTAGCTGGGAAGTGTATTGCAGATATTTGAGACGAATACCTTTTCAAGAGTATACATTACAATCATGAAATTAACATGAAACAGAAAGTGGCAATTCATGTTCGATGATCAATTCTTTTATATCTTCTGCAAATCTACATCTATATTAACGTTGATTTCCTCACAATACAATATTAATACACTGAATAGGTCCGATTACAAACTAGTTATTCATCAATACATTAATTACAGTTATGTTAATAAAGCAAGTACTAGCTTAAAATTGAAAGCAGCTGTATAAAGAAAGATATTTAACTAATGTAATGCGCCATTTGATGATACTGTGTTTCTGTATATCGAGGTTTAGTTAAGATTGAACTTTATGTTCTTCCAAAATATAACAATGCAACAAGAAATCGCTAAATAGCACACCCATCAGTAAATAATTCTTTCAAAAACGAAAACCTGTAAATTAATATAACCTTCAAATATTGCTTAAATGCAGGAACTGTCTAAATCAATAAATTATTAATATAAGATTTTAATAATTACTTTATGATATCGGCAGAACTGACAGAACCAAGTTGATCATTTTGATTATGCTTCTTACATAAACGATTTGTACTACTGATTATTCGACTTTATCCGCAAACAATATATGATACATTGTATTCACATTTCCTTCGAAAACTGGGTTTACAAAAATAATCTTAATTCGAAATGATCAAGACAACAGTTTCACAGCAAAATCACCAGTCTCTAAGTATTAAAAGTATTTTAATCAAAATGAAATGATCGTGACATTTTGAGAAGATATCGAAGCTAAATTTAACAGTGTTGTAAGTGAAAAGACGTCATATGTCAGATTTGATTAAATGTACTTATTATAAATATGCATGAGTCACATGACCATATAGATAATACGTAACACATTTATAAGTAAGCACACTTTTGATCTAGGTGAATTCTAACCACTGACACAATTCAAAAAAATCTTAATGGGATATAGATATTTCTCAAGTAACAATGTGCAAAGTATGTATAATTATTAAAAACACATGTATAAATATCTTCGGATGTTTTAGTGACGATTTTCCAACATGAATCATATATTGTGACTAATCTTATTTATGACACAGCTAATGTATCCGTGAATATAATAGACCGATAGAGGCATGAAACACTTAGCAGAATAATGAATCCTCAAACAATATGACACCAATGCAAGATGTAGCGAAGTAGATGTGCAGGAATGTATATATATATATATATATATATATATATATATATATATATATATATATATATATATATTGAGAGAGAGAGAGAGAGCGCGAGCGAGACAGAGATAGATTGATATATAGAGATGGATGGATGGATATATATCCATATATATATATGTGTATGTGTGTGTGTGTGTGTGTGTGTGTGTGTGTTTGTGTGTGTGTGTGTATGTTGTTATAACCGAAGATAAGAATGAAAGTCACAAAATATATCTACTCACATGGGTCTATACTATATGGATCACTCTCAAATCGGCCTCTTGACTCCACACAGGTATATATCTCGTATTGGTCGCCAATTTGTAAATATCGTATGGAAAGAAAAGTGTCCATTTGATTATACTTAGCGTTGTTATTGATTTGAATCCCATTGCGTCTCCAAATGATCCAACTAGCTTTTTCATTGCTTGATTTACACTGCAGCACTATGGACATATCCCGAATATCGCTGTTAACCAGATCTATCTTTGGTATCAGTTTTTCATCTAGAGTAAATAGAAAATGCAGGATAAATCTACCATTAATGAAAATTTTCATGTAGAAATTAAACGTAGGCTGGTACCGTCTGTACAAATGATTGTAAGTCAATTTTTATTTGATTAGCACATTTGGATAGATCTTTTCCTATTTGGTCTATATTACCATATTTATAAGACATTCGTCTGCAGTTTGAAAGAGCTTTTATTTTATAACGACTAAAATGTGTGATTCATCAAATAACATCTAGGTGTATTTTAGGAACTGAGCTAATTTTTTATTAATTGGGAATGTCATTCCTGAAAGCAGATATACATTATCCTAACATAGTGTAGTTCGATGACTTCAATATCCCATTGCTCAAAACATTTGTCACGACTGGTCCAATTGTATTTAGAATGAAGCCTTATATAATCTGTTCGCTGAAAATGCACATTTAGCGTCCTTAACATATGGATCCATAATTTGGCGCTTCGATCACCGGGCATTTTACATAATGATTTAGTTGTCTGTATCATTATCGATCGTTGACAACAATACGCTTACAGTAGATCTTTCGTCAACTTACACCTGTTTACGATAACTGTTATTTAGTTTCCTAATTTAAGATTTAGATAGTCACCTCTAGTAAATTAAGAGCAATCACAACATTATTTTCAAAACGAGTCTTTAATTGTAAAGAGAATTTTGAGATCATTAGAAAAACAGGCGTTTCCTAACTAAATATAAATCTTAACAGTGAAGGAAATATTATTCAACAATCCTCATATATAAAAGAACTTCCACACCACAAGTCGAACATAAACTCGTTTAGTTGGACTTTAAAAGTTTATTAGATGCATTGGCAATATTTTGTTTGTGTGTGCAAACTTACTTGTATTATTTTTGAAAGATGAACAGTAGTCAGATGCTTTTGATTCTCTCGCACATTTCAAAGAAGGACTTTTGATACAAGCATGATATGTACTTGCTTCAGCTCCTGGTAGTACCTGTATCACTGTGTCGTTCTGCAAAATATCACGAACAATTAAATGAAATTGCCTGATTATCAGCTTTCTATATTTGAAATTTGTGGTAACTACAGAACCTGTTAGTAGTAGCTGCAGGTATTGCAAATGTACTCCAAATAACTTAGAGCCGCGTGGAACAATGAGTACAACGAGTACACATATATCAAAAGTAACATATATTACACTTGTTACGTTTCCCAATATGTCTGCTTTCCAGTGGAAAATCAAAATCCCTGTTAGGCGTTCACAAGGCGACAAGATGACAACGACGCATGGAAACTATGAAAGTTAACATGTGCTATTATTCAATAAATTGTCGGAACGTTTTAACAGACGTAATATTTGTACCAATTACACAGGTCGCTACATATAAGTTTCCAATTACAATGAAGACACTAAGTTACTGGTAAAGTGATTTACCATATATATTTTAGTCATTTTGACAAGGCAAACAATATATCTTAGTGAAACGAGAATTTAGGCAATGACTTATGTCCATTGACGAGTAAACATAACGTAACCCGAGTAGTTTCCTTTTTCTCCGATTTCGTGATTAGCTTTAAGACATATACTCTCTACTAGCTTTTACGCCCTTGATATGCATCATACTATGTTTATAGCAAGTTTTTGTGTGTTTGTGCGTGTGTATGTGTGTTTGTGTGTGCGTGTGTTATGCAATAAATTGACCATTACAGTATATGTACTATTTACACTATGGCTGAAACTCATTTCCGTTCATATATTTGCTAGTTTTTTATACTCTGAACCTCTGTGTGCTTCTCGTGAAAAATACTTGTTTTTCAAACTCCAAAGTATTGAAATAGCTGTAAACCAAAGGAAGAAAACAATTACAAATTAACACTGTGAAGAAACTGTATGGATTGGTTTAAGACATTCAGAAAATATGGGAAATAATGATGGTGATTCGTTTAAGTTTACTTACTTTGTATCCAAGCCAATATGCCGATGCTAAAGGTCTGCCACAATCATTATGTTTGAGAAAAACAATCAAATTTGTATCCTCATGTTTAATGTTTGCCTTGCAATGCTTACTTGGAGCCTCTGAAAAAGATAAACAGTTGCATAAATGTGATCAGTGAAAGGCTCACAGGCTTGATATTGCAAAGTGAAGAATGTCATCACACAGTTGTAACATGTATTTGGCATGATCGGATAAAATTAAGACCATATATAACAGGGCAAGTAAGTTAAATCTAATTTTGGTTAATATGTATTATTTTGGGTTTGTTGTTTGAGGGGGTGCGCCTTAGAAAAGCATTAAAGTTCTTTGTTCCATTTAATTCTACAAGTGACATTTGTAGTTTTGATTTATTTAAAGCTGTTATTTAATCAGTGTTTCATCCTCTCTGTAGCTACAATTGTGACTGAAGAATAGAAACATGCTCATAAACACACCGCATGTATGGTAGACGTATATCGTTCTCGAAAAGGACAGAACTTCTCAAAATGTATATAGACCCTAATAGTGGTCGATGTCTGAATAATATCATTTATACGATTATGTATATTTGCATGAAATATAGTAATGCCGTGACTAAAATAACACAATTAAATACTCATTCCTTTTTTCAATTTGCAATGAAATGACATCTATTGTTCAAAATATATTTGGCTATGTCTCAAAAAGATTTTGTATGCATATTACGTTTTTTTTCTTGTTTAAGAAAGAAATTTACTATTAATAACTGTTGGATGGCAATAAATCAGAAATTTGTTAGTGATACATAACAAGACAATGAATATATTTTAAGTCAAAGAGAAAACAGTTTAATACGAAGTTTTAATACGATCATAATGATTTAAAGAACTACCACCAATTGTCAAGTATCCATTCATTTAAACAAATCTTAAAAACTTTGTTCTAACCCAAAATGTATCTCATATAAATTCAGTCATTCTTTTAGCAATGTACAGACTGCATATCGCCCTTGCTTCAGTACTGAAAAGACTCTTCTGAAAGTAATCAATGCCATTATATGTGCTTTGGATAGCGAATATATACCAGTCCTGACCCGCCGTGATTTTAATTAAGCATTTGACACAATAGACCTTGACATATAGATAGATAGATAAATATATAAATGTATGTATGTAGCAATATAACCTTACTCTGATTACAGTCACGATTAGTCAACATGACTCAAATTGTGTCTGCAGATGGAATACACTTTCGCCCAGTTGATCTATGTTTTGAATTTCCACAGGGATCTGTTCTTGGACATGTTCCCTTTATTAAATACAGGCATCCGCTCGCAAGTGTCATATATCATCATCCAGTCTCACTAATTGTATTCTTATGACGCCAAAATATACAAATATTCATATATTTCCACCCAATTGAAGTTCATGCTACAATCCAAGTTGGATAATTTCTCTGGACAATAATCTCACGATGAACCAGCATTTCATAAACATATTATGCAAGGCTGCATAGCTTGAGCTGCAACGCATCAGAACCATTAGTAAATATCTTTCAGCTGATGCCAATAAAACACGTGTGTGTTCTTTTAGCACTTTCAAAGCTGGAATATTGTAACTCAATTCCGTCTGGTTCGTCTCAATATCTACTCACGAAATTTTAGAAAGATAAAAACACAGCAGCTCAGACCAAGTTTTGAGTGTACGACGAGTGCACACATACCCGCTGCTCTGTACCATACACTGGTTATCCATTCAATCCAGAAACAATAGAACAAAGTCTACTCTTTGCTATGTTTTACTGACGGGATCCAGTCCAACCTACTTATCTGGCCTCGCCCATGCTCACACACTAGCAAGATAATTATTCTCATCTTCCAACAATGGTATACCCATTATAACCACTTTGAAAACGAATTCATGTGTGTTCTAATTTCATGGTGCCATTTTGTAGGCATAACATACTATGTGTTATAAAACGCCTAGAGTTTCTAAAGATTAGGCAATATACAAAATCAAATCGCAGTTAGGAAACGAGGGAATGTTCAACCGTAAACAACAACGATTTACCAATTAGCATAGAAGTGAAACTGAACATGTTGCGTCATATGATTCCTGGTATGTAATTTACAATAAAGAAAATATTGTGACTTACATTTTTTAAATACTCGGTATAACGAGTGCATAGCCAGTCAATATCACACAAATATTAAGCTCGAAACAAGCAAACAGACAAATCATTTTGCAAGGAATTAGAATATATATATATATATATATATATATATATATATATATATATATATATATATATATATATATATATATAATAATAATAATAATAATAATAATAATAATAATAATAATAACTGAATCATGATGCTATACTATAGAAAGACTAAATACTAACCCAGAACAATTAGTTCTACTTCCATGTCATACACATTAATAGCATCTTCGGTATACACCAATTGGTATCTCCCTTCGTCGGAATCTTTGACGTTTCGCATCCATATTGTTCCGTATTCGTCAAGAAATAGTAATCGCTCGTATCGATTATCAAGGAACGAATTTATTGTAGAATTCTGCATAAACCACTTGGCAATTTGCCTGACTGCTGCACCATAAATCTGATTAATAACTAGCGTGCGATTTGTTAATGAAACATTTTGAAACAATGGAGCGGAATCCTCAAGGCAAATATATTTCGGAATAGTTTCTGTATTTCCTGGAAAGGACAATAATGTATCTTGAATATCATTTACGGTATATATATATATATATATATATATATATATATATATATATATATATATATATATATATATATATATATGTGTGTGTGTGTGTGTGTGTGTGTGCAGAAATATCGAAGGTAGTAGTGCTTCTACAGCTACTACTGAATCAATGTTGTTAGTAGAATTAAACGTAGAAGCAGCAAAATTGTTAGTTACAACCACTGGAAGAGACTTTGATATTTGCGATAGTTAAACAGACCTAAGTTCTACAAAAACAGGAAGATACGAAACTTAATACTGTTCTCTCTCCTTCTCTCTCCTTTCACATGTATGATATTTATAATCGTAGTAAAAAGAAAAATTCTGTAATTCTTACAAATTGCATACATACCGATATATATATATATATATATATATATATATATATATATATATATATGAACAAACTTAGAGACATAATAATATTTATATCTAATTTGTTTCCAGCATGTTTTTATGTTCGTACAAGTCGCTTTGAGCTTCTAATGATTAGGCGATATGCAAAGACCTCTTTACTTTTATTATTATTATTTATATTATATATATTGTTACGTATGTTTGATTTAAATCATTTATTTTTAATTGTCAGATTCAAATTTGTCATTTTGGGTTTAAAATTCATTTAATTGGGAAGTTTTGTTTCTGGGACATTAGCTTGACCTATACTTTACAGGTAAATAACAGATGTTGATCTTATCTCTGACCTGGTTTCTGAATTATAAACAAGCATCTAAAATGATTGGTGGATTACAAGAACATTTTTTATGTTTAGTTTTTGGCTGTGAGAAGTGGCTGATTCTCATCTAGATCATTAAGTGTATACGTGACTTGGTAGACATGAGGTTGTTCGGAAAGCTTCCAGAATATCACGTGACCCTTCCTGTTTACGAAAAACAGGCATTTAAATTATTGTTTGGGGAGAAAACAGTCAGTAGAAGATTGGGATTTTAAAATACAAAGATATGTTGTATTGTTTGAGTTATTACCTTATATTGGAAATTATTTCAATTCGTTTGGATCAAGAGGACTTATTGTATTATTTATCTGGAAATTACTTGTGCTCATTTGAACTATAATAAAACTAAAACAGACTTCATCCCGTGACATCTTCGTCCATCTTGGATTGCATCGCCAAGATTCAAACCTGGAACTATTAGGTCATTTTATTTTCAGGACTTTTGAAATTCCATTAGTGGATTATATTGTGAATTTCTTTTTGGATTAATTTTTGGACTTGATTCTCTAAAACCGTCAGTTTATTTATTTTCTTTTATGAAAATATTTGTACTCAATAAATTGTTTGTTAAGTTTTATAAGCTTGTTATTTTCACTCTTTCTGTGCTGCTGATTAATCGAGACTTAGCACGTAACAATATATATTCTTTCCGAGGTTTTCTCGGTTTCTTCCTCCACCATTATGACGTTAAACCCACAATAACAATATCTATCTATCTCTCTATCTATCTATCTATCTATCTATCTATCTATCTATCTATCTATCTATCTATCTATCTATCTATCTATCTATCTATCTATCTATTTATATATATCTATCTATCTATCTATCTATCTATCTATCTATCTATCTATCTATATATGTATCTATCTATATATATATATATATATATATATATATATATATATATATATATATATATATATATATATATATATATATATATATATATATATATATATATATATAGGTATTGTGGGTTTAACGTCATTTGTCGGCCCTAGATAGGATATTAATGGCGACCAGAATTAATGGTGGAGGAAGAAACCGAGAAAGCCTCGGAAAGAACCACCATCACACGAGAAGCTACTGGCTAGATTTATCACATACCCACAAGACGGCAGTGATCCGTAACGGAGACCCGCTTAGGCAAATCGACCTATCGGGGCTCATATATATACATACACACACATATATATATATATATATATATATATATATATATATATATATATATATATATATATATATATATAGCGTCCACCGGGAAAGCGAGTGGTCGAGGGATCGATCTCCGGCTGAATCATACGAAAGAATTACAAAAATGATACTATCAGCTGCCTTACTTGGCATTCGGCATTAGGAGGTTAGTGTCAGGACTGGTCCGCCTGATGTCAGGGTAATGTTAATGCATGGATGGATGGATGGATGGATGGATGTGTTTATGTGTATCAACTTAGAGATGCATTTCCTACCTGACCTTAGTCCTGTCAATAAAGCTGCCAGCAGAAACACGCCGCAGAGACTTGATGCAGACATGGTGCTTTTTTGAAAAACGTTAAAGAAAATGAATACACGTAATTAATAATATCTCTGATCATTTAGATTTTAATAAAGGCAGATTTGTATTTTGCAAATATGACATTGTGCATTATGCACGTGGAAAGATATACCTCAATTACAAATACTTTACGATTTGGTTTTTGTAATTTACGATATTGAAAACTATATAGGCTTTTTCGTGCAAATGCTATTGTAGACAGTTTATGTTTTAAAATTCGAGTCAGTAGCTCTTGAATCGGATGTCCTGCACGCTAACCACTGAGTGATTGTAGCTCATATGATAAATAATTGATGTTACGTCAATATACGTATTTAATATTTGTCATGTGGATGGTTAGATAACTTTTAATCCCAGAAGTATGGTATATTCACGGTGTAAATGATATGAAAGAATGTATAACGTTGACCACTCGACAAAGTATTTTCTTTAATTACAAGTTGCAAACATATGCTGCGTGGAGACTGAATCTGAACTTAGTCTCAGTGGCATCGAGACTGAAATTACATTTTGATCTTTATTTCCACAATGCAAACGACATATTTTATTGGGCCCAATAATGTTCGAATGTTTACTTTATCTCATACTCCTTATATTTATCCCATGTATAATGGACAAAAATTAACAAACCTTCTTTGTATTTTAGTAAAATAAATAAATACAAACAATTTATGTTTTGACTAAGATTAAACTTGAAGAAATAGTTGCATCCCTCCTTCAGCTACCTAAGTGAAGAAGGACATAGTGTATTGATTTAGGGATTCAATTCAGAATACAAATGATTTCTTCTTTCATTTGCCAAGAAGATAAGAGAACCGAGCCAAGTCCTTCATATATCCATCTTCCCAGAGGGAGGCTGGGTGGGAGTGAGTGGGTGGAACCATGCAATATAAATGAACAAAAGTGTAAAAGAGAGTCATTCAGGGAGTATATGATTACATCCATTTCCAATAAATTGGTCTGACACATCCCTCATCCCCCTTCCACAATGAACGGAAATGTAAGACTACATGACAGGCAAATTACTAACAGGTAAACCAGGATGTGGAGTAAGTTTATGCTAGTTTCACCCAAATGGCTAAAATATAGACTAAGTCTTATTGTACGTTAAAGGCTATACAGTATCTGGAACAATTACAACCTTTTAAATATGTTTGAATCTATATACGATTTAAATTCGGTTTGAATAATGGTACCTTATATTGTCAAAGTTTCATTTAATTTCTGATTCCATATCACAAAACAAAAAACATATTTAATGAGACAGAAATATCCCAATAGTTTCTAGAATTAAACAATAATAAAATTTATCCTGTCGACCCTCTTTATTTAACTTTCAGCCAACTTGTAATTTAATATGACTGCATGATGTTCATTTGCCCTAGATGACGTCTTATTATATTTGGTCAAAGAAGACACATTGACACATTGCGATACTGTTATAAATAACTTGTTGCTAAGTCCATTAATGAAAGTGTAAGTAATCACAAAATATACATTCTCACACGACAAAAGGAAACACGGTTAGATATTACAATAATTAATTTTATTTTAAAGTTTTTATTTCTTCAAAGCTTAGGATGGCAAATTGCATTAAAATTAATGACATAAAAGGCCATATACAACCTTAAAAGGCGAATGAATGAGCTCATGACTTATTCTGTATTTGGACATAAAGTATGAAACATTTACAAAAGCGAATTTGATTATATCTTTATTGTGATGTTGAACGCGATTAGCTTTGAAAGGTAATGGATGATCTGGCAAATAAATGCCTAAATGTAGTTTATGGTGGACATATTCTCTTTCATATTAACAAAGCTAAATAAAAGTTGTAAAATATAAACAATATTGTCTCGTCAATAGTTGACTTATCCAAACCGTTCATGTATGGGTTTGCGTACGACAAGATCAAATCGTTTTACCAACATCATATCACGCAGATATAAACCGACACCGATTATTTCTGATGCTAATAACAACCCAATATGTTAATTCAGATATTGCCCCAAGAACACATGCGTACGAAGTCCAGTTGCTTATTAAATACAAAAGATACTTATTTCGGTATATTTTAAGAAGAACTGAATGGAATCGTATGTAAGACTTGCATCTAAACTGTACTTGATAATAGACAGTAGGAAACAAAAGAAAACAGAGAGATGAGTTCAACTTCTTAAAATATCGCATTAGTGTTTAACGATGTACCAAGTTAGATTTGTCACTACATGATAACCGATGTGAATACCATGTACGCGTTTAGACATGATAATATTGTGTGATTCATTGATGCATTGCATATACGTTAACGCTTTTAAAGTGGTCTTGGTAGTTGCACCGTTTTTTCTGGAGCAACATGAAATTCTACTCTCACTAATGCTTTGTTCGTAAGTTGCGTTCCAGATCAACGAGAGGGATTGAAAACGATAGCATGCTGGTTGTCGTGGAAAATGAATCCAATCTGAAATTTCGAACAAATCAATTGGTCATATTGGGGCAGTCGCGCGAAGATGCCCACCTTCTAACTACTCTGGTGCAAACAATCTAACATGCGACATCGCACACAATTTGATGACATGAATGTGCTTTACGCAGCAAATGTATTATTCAATGGCATCACTTGAATGAGAATTCAGCATTATGGATTTATCTACACAATTATAACCTAAACAAACCAAACATAGTTATGGTGGAACCATTGGGTCAGCTGAAGACAGAAACTCAACCATTGTTGAATATGATTTAAAGAAGGTTAGCATGGGATTTGTTGCACGGCATTGCCCCGTCAGCTGTTGATGAACCGTATCACTCGCTCATCAAAGAGTTAAAGAAAGTTCTGAGTGCTTATGCGATCACGGTAAAAACGCAAACAAATTCAAACGTGCACATCAGCTTACACCCAGTTCTCTATTTTCAAACGTGTACCCATACACAATTTATATTAGACGGTGATCAGTAGATCTTTGTTAAATTGGCCTACACGAAATTTCAGAAAACAAACAATTTGAACGTATGGGGTGTCATGACAGCTGGCATTGTCTGTATTATCTATATAAATCAAATCAATTTAATCTCACATTTATTAAAGCAGGTCGGAAACGACACCGATATATAGTCATGATTTTATATGTTTCGACGCTGCCTGCGTATTTGCCATGTTATACTAATCGGTTGATATATATTGATCCATGGCAATGAAGACGGACACGTGTTAAATCATCTTATGGAAGCATTGATAATATGGCTGTATCGTGGAGACTGACGCGATGTGCAGAATGACAGTTGTAGGTGAATGTATGATATCAGTGCTTGATATTAACGCGATGAATTCTCTTCAGGTGACACAATATGTAAATACTATTGATGATCTTTTACATGGGCACGAAACCCAAAGTGGCCATTTAATTGTCATCGAGCTATTTAACAATCGCTAAAGACATTGCAATGCGAGTCATTGACATCACTAACGTTGCTGATAATCAATAGACTTATCGGCATGTACCCACGTTCAATCGATCCGTGATCTCCTACGACAATTAATGACTCGCCAACAACCAACACAGATTACAATACCTCACCAGTCTCGAAGTCAGCAGCTGTTGTAAAATTAATAATCAATCCGCTAAACATTAAATGTCAGATTCACAAATTGCAATCTGGCAATGAGGAGCAGATTCAACAGGTATATAATAATGTATTTACAATAATAGCTCATTTGCAAGACACATCAGATCCTGCATACAATGTAGGAACCTGTATGAACGGATCGAAGCAGAAAAGATGTATCAATATTACGCATAGACTGTAAGGGTCCCATATCAAGAAAGACATTGAATTACAAGTGCAAGACGCATTAAAGAGTTTGCTGTACATGAAACCTACTTGGCAATTGAATGATTACTAATATGGTAAAACGTTACCAGTGATTATTATTCCGTGTATACCAGAGTTATGATCCTATTCATCAGTGCACATTGTTCATTCGATGGAAAGTATATTGAGTCAATTACGACAGCGTTGATATATCCACGAATTATTTTAGACTCACGGATGCAGCGATGTTAATGCAAGTTTAAATGGTCCAACTATGATGGTTATAAAAGATAAATAGGATCATGCGAATTCTCAACCTTATAATGATTAGGCAAATTCAAAACATTGCACACAACAATGCAATAGACGTCATGTGTGTAGTTTTAGACGGTACTTTCAACGTTGGAATCGCTTATCGTTAATCAAAACTTAGTAAAGTCTCATTACGAGCTTTGTGCACAATGTGCAACAGTCATATTTATGGGCTTGTAAGGAGTTTTTTTGTGGGGGGGATGAGCAAACATAGTGTTAAATTAACACTTAACAACAACGCTGAAGATGTGCCACGGATGGAAGAGCATTATTGGAAAAATAATATTGTGGACCCCTGTATTATACTCTTGAATGGATTCAGAAGAAAGCAATTTGTAGTCGGTGACGGTTATCATACATACATACCACTGATACAGCAATCAAGTAATATGTGCTCAACTTGGGATAACCACACCAAAACACGTTATTACCGTTTCAACCTAAAATTCCAGGAAATGACCAAGCTCTTGGTAAGAATGTGTTTGGCAATTTAGACGAGACTCACGGTAAAGAACATTCTGAATATATTGTACATGACCATATAAAAAATCATTTGCCAGTGCAGACCACAATATGTGGTCGTATATTAACCGACATCATAAGTCTTAATACTGGTTGTTTAGTTTCAAACACGACTCCATTATATTAAATCCGATATATGACTTTGGATAGGAACACCAGGAATCTATTATCAGTATATAGCTTCATGCATTCGTAGGAGTTGTAAAATACGTCAGGTACGCATACAGGTCACATGTCCAATGATCAATATTGATTAACTAGCGGCGGTAAAACTTGAAACGCATCTTGTTTCTTTTGCGAGCTTTAAACGCAAAAGTAAAACCGTCATTGTTCGCTTGAATTTGAAATGGTTACCTGGCACTCACTGGATTGCAGATTTGATGTCCTCAATCGTTTCTTGTAATTTGTCTCGTATGGATTATCACCACCACTTGAAATTGTTTACAATCAAATGAAATGTCGTCTCTTGGTTCACATTTCAAAAACCACCTATAATAGAAATGATATTTTCCTGTCAGCTTACTCATCTTCCCTATCCCTATTATAATGAATTAATGTTAATTATTACTTGAATACTACTACTACTAATACTACTACTACTAATACTACTACTACTACTACTACTACTACTACTAATAATAATAATAATAATTCAAAAAAAATAAAATAATAAAACAAAGAAGAGGAATATCATGAAAATAACAACATCAATTATAATACCACTACTACTACTACTACTACTACTACTACTACTACTACTACTACTACTAATTAATATAGTTATAATAATAATAACACAAACTATAATAAGGCTATTAATTGTTTTATATCTTTCAATTCGTATAATTGCTCTCTTTTCTGGAATGTAAAGCAAAGGAACCGGAAATGTACCGAATTTCATGACCTGTAAACTAACCAATCATCTAGATATTTTTGCTTATCAATCAAGCAATATCAATATGCATTGTTGTACTCGTCCCAATATATGTGCTAGTCTGTTTATGACCTGATTGTTATCTGATAAAACAAAATTTCATTGTTCCTATAACTGAAACTTTTGGAAACATATTTATTGTCCCACCACTTTTTTCCGCTGTTGTATGATTATATCTAGTGATTAACTGTCGTCCGAAACAAAGCTGATAATACATGCGTTGTTTGTTAGTCCTGTCTGTGACCATTGCACCAGCATACTCAGGGAAAGACCGTGGTTAGATTTTGTTGTTGTATGGTTTAACGCCATTTTTCAGCACACGATAGGCTATACATGGCGGCCAGTGGAATTTTCGGATTCACAACACAACACTTTTGACTTTGTTATCAATACAATGTATAATAATGAATGAATTGATGAACATTTAAATCATGAATACGTGCGTGTATATGTAATCCAACTATTTGATTACTAACATAACGAACATACATAATGAAGAAAAATAGAAACAAATAACTCTACAAAAGACAAACACAAGGCGTGAATAACTCAAAATGACTAAACACTGGAAAATGGATATAGTTTACTCAGCTTGCAAAAAATGTAGAAGTTACGTCAAGTAGTAAAACGAATTAACGGACTTGAAATGATGCTAATAAAAAAGACACATATATAACTGATCTTGACAGTCCCTAAAGATGAAATGGGTTTTACGAAACCCCACATATATCTTACGGCTAGAAGATTACATACAAAGAGCTGCACTCCATTGTCAGAACATTTTATTTGAGCTCCACGGATGCTAGAGTTAAGTTTCACCGCTGCTGAGATTAATTCATGTGATTGGCTTTACAGCTTGCACAACGTAGACCTCAATTCAGAATACAGGACAAAACCGGACACTCCAAATACTGGATACGCCAGATACTGGACAGCTCTACAGCTGGGACACTCCAAACACGGGACATCACAGGACACTCTGAATGCTGGACATTCCAGACACTGGACAGCTCAATAGCTTGAACATTCTAGACAATTGAGAGCATCGGACAACATTGGATATTCTTGGCATTTTCAGACATGGGGTAGCCAAAACAATAGCAAGTAATATGTATATGACACGTGCATACAAATATAATAACGTTATACACGGTAAGTTATACAGACATAACTACCGGCACAATAATTACAAAACAATAAGTTCAGAAATAAACCTAACCAGGCTTGATAAGAATTATACTGTACAAAACATTTCCTGAAAATATAGATTTATCATACTAAATATTGAATCCTTCGCTAAGTTGTAAACACGAATAAAAACGTGTGCATGAGTCCATATAGTAGACCGCCGACTGCAAATGCTATCCTTAATGTAAAGAGCTTTGAGATTTACATTACTTGAGGAATTTATACACATATATTGTCTGTGCATCGAAGGCTTTCGGTTCATGTCATCAAAGGCACTTGGCACATGCGGCATACGATGAAACGAGCTATCTATTTGGAAACAAGACATAATATACACTTTTCACCCTCTGATATCGTTGTACGGCAAAAACAAAACTCTATTACACGACTTTAATAAATAAATAGAAAGGGTTCATATAATTCCGTGACACTTGTCTAGACTTTAGGGTGAACCATCTATAAATGGAACACTTAAACGAGAGATAGTCTGTGGATGTTATTTTGCTGAACTGAGGTAGAGTTTCTGAATTCCACCAACCCCAACCCACTCCCTCCCGTTCTATGTATATATCACACTTTTAGAAATATATTATCAATATAAAGTTCAGCCTTTTTTCTGTGCTTGAATCAACTCCTGTGTTCGCTTGCGTAATGATGTAGGAACAATTAACGTTCCGTTTGTGTACCGGGCTCTTTGTGGAAGCGCATAAACCTGTTAGAATCATTACTAACCAATCATAATAGTCACACTGATCCATTGATGATTTGAATATGAAGTTATGCTATTTGATGGCATTAGACGAATTCTAACATGTACATGTGTACTAGATACATTGCTTCACCAGTGCAGTACTATATTGCTTTGGTGTTTTTCGGCACAGCAACACAATTACTTTACAAAGCACCAATTGATTGTAATGAAGTGAATCACTCAAAGGCACAACAATGTAACTAACTCACACCGGTATAATGGAAACTACATCGTTTCGGTCAAGGTTCTGGCGCGATACACACTTAAACAGATATACTCCCTTCTATTGTATTATGTTATACACAATGAAAGGAGAAGAAAAAAAAGAAATATTATTATCTTAAATGAATGATTAAAAACATAAATGGGTGACTGAAAACATATGACTGAATGCTGCTTTAATATTCTGACAATGAGTGAGTTACATACCACTATTATGCAAAGAACATTTGCATTTGAATGAAGTTTCACAGTATAGATCCAAAGCATCACCCTCCGTGGATGTAAATTATCATCTAATGAGTTGTACTTGAACTATTGATCATTAAAGACAATAAAGAGGAAGTGGGGATTGATGACCTAACTGTACAATAAGCAATGGTTTACCAACCCTATTATGTTTCTAAATGCATGACACATCATCATATCATGAGCAATGAAACTACATAACTAAATGTACTGTGTCGCATTTATGATGGCTATAAAAGGAATATATATATATATATATATATATATATATATATATATATATATATATATATATATATAGTATTTCCTGACAATACGTTTAATTATATGCATACGTATTTATATTTAGATTCTTTTCACCCCTATATACACACATGTGCACACTAATATACCTAAGCACAGATGCTTCCATGTGCTTATATACATATTAATTGCTTGATCTATAACTGTTTTATTAAGTTGTTCCCGTTAATAGTTTATATTGGCGTTACGTTTGTTTATATTACAGTCACTCGCAACTGAATTTTATAACTGAGACAAAGTTGGCCTATCTCGAATATAACTTCGATAGGTAATATGTTCCGATACAATCATTATATTTACTATAATTCTTAATGTTTGCTTTAAATTCTTTAATTTATATTTATGCCGTAGAAATCCAAATTGTTTGTATGACTAGACTATTTAATATCCATACTGTCTGTATCATGTGACAATCGCAAAACAATTGTGATATTGTCTCTGCATGTAGCATACAAGCAAAGCAAAGCCTGTTCGCGGTAATTCTAATATTTTGCGAAAGGCGTTTGTATGCAACTTGTACATAATATTTGCAGTTGCACCCATCTAAGATCTTGCATATTTCGAAGTTCTAAATGGTAGCAGAATACATTATGCCCGGCGTCGTCTTGTAAATTGCCATCTTCAGCTATTATTGTTTCAGCTAGAATTTCTTATTTCATTTCCTCAATTCAGTTGTACATACTAGCAGTCTTTTGATAGGTGCACATCAGAAGTAAAGTTAATCTGCATTTACTTAAACCTATAATACACCGATCAATTATACGCCCACATAAAGGGAAATCAACGTCCTTGTACTGATACTTCATATTTGCAATTTTCCTTTTTATCTGCTTGGATATTTGTCATCATTATTGTACTATATCTTGGCTAGATAAACTCATTTACCAAGTTGCACAAATCAGCACAGTTCATGAGATGCAAGATTTCCATATGTATAGCCAAAGTCATAAACTATCTTGATCATGTAAACTTATGTCATAAGTTAGATCCCAAATTGATTAGAAATGCTCTATTACAAGTCATAAGAAGCTGAACGAATCAGATGCCAGGTCACATCATTACTATATAGTTTGACATTGCTCTTAATATAATTTATCTGACATGTTCATGATGTAAGCCCATTTACCAATATTGATCAAAATCCGATCATGAATAAGCTGGTTACAAACTCATGCAACCAGTTGCCAATTCAGTTGAGATTTCATGATATAGGCATGATATCCAAGTTTATTCAACACTTAATTAAATGTATACATGTGGCCTTTAAAGTTACAACTGGTTCAGTAAGATGCAAGACCAAATAATTACAATGAATGAATACCATCTCTTGCTAAATTGTTACAAGAGCACGATGATATAAACCTCTAGTGCACATTTTAAAACAACTAAATCCAAAATATTGCTTTAAGACTGGTAACAAGCTAATTAGATGCAAGATCACCTCATTAATATCTTTTGATTTTATTCATTGTTTAACTGGTCTGAAATTTTGAAAGCTCATATTCCATGTTTTACTTAAAAAGTAGATCAAACAGAAGGATGATAGAGTGATATAAATATAATTGTTTAAGGATAAAAAGATGAAGGCTTAATAAACGACAATAGCAAAAACTCAACCGTATGGCATAAGGACTTAAAATTAAGTCATATAGGCAAAATGTACATTTCTACCGTACCTTTAGTCATATGTACACGAATGTTATGAACGTTTTTAACCATGTATGTAATACTTTTAATTAGTGCTGCCTTTCCCCTTGTGAACGTTACAGGTGACACACGGAAAATCAGGTTAATGTCAAAATTTGTTTCTTAAGTAAATCATGTAACAAATTACATTTTACTGTATTTAAAATATTTTGATGTACGAATACACAAATGACAATTATTTTTTAAGAGTCCAAAGTTTCGTTAACAATGAAAATAGGCCTAATTTAGTGAGGATGCAGGTTTTTTTTATGGTCACCCCTGTCAGTCTAATAAATAGCATGTATAGTATATTTAATGTGTTTCCAATCAGGTAATGTTATATGATACAGTTTCACACATATCACAGTTTCATAAAACTAGACAAAACTTCCATTGTAACAGCTGTTAACAATTACGAATAATTTATTTTCATTAAAACGAAGGATCGTTGAAAGTAAAAGAACAATTTGGCTGGAGTCCAATTTAATACTGTTCACCTCCTGAGTGTTCAATTTTTGCAAACATTTTAGAAACTTTCATAAATCATCATATATCTATCTATCTATCTATCTATCTATCTATCCATCCATCCATCTATCTATCTATCTATCTATCTATCTATCTATCTATCTATCTATCTATCTATCTATCTATCTGTCTGTCTGTCTGTCTGTCTGTCTGTGTCTCTCTCTCTCTCTCTCTCTATCTGTATATATATATATATATATATATATATAGGTGTACTGGCACATTTTAGGTTGAACATTAACTCTTTGTATCAGCGTTGTTTCAATACAACATAACTTCAATGTAAGATTATTCTACAGAGCAAACGTTTTGAAGTATTCAATGGTGTTGTTATAACTAACATTTCTATGTTGAACATGACCGCATTTAAAAAAGAGATGTTGAGCACAATTATTTATTTGATTCTTACACATAACAATCAGTAAATATGTCTTCCTGAAAGCAATATTTCTGTAGCACATCCATGTCTCTTGCGGATAAATGCACATTAAATTTGTTTGTGTCTTTCATAAGAAATACTTTAGTCAATATATTTTTGTTTCTAAAATGTATGTCTTCAGTATGGACAGATTATTAAGTAATGATTGAATATCTGTACAATATATATATATATATATATATATATATATATATATATATATATATATATTGAATTTGATAATTATCTACCGAACTGTTGTCTATAGGGTCACATTTAAAAAATCACCTACATTGGACATGAACATAAAAGAAAATAGTGAAGTTTGATGGAGCGGACACTTTACAATTTAAGGCTCAACCAGTTAAACCCAATATACATCATTTTATTTTCCTGTCATCTACTCATAGTCCATATCCCCTATTATAATGAATTGATACTAATTATTAAATTTACAACAACAACAACAACAACTACTACTACTACTACTACTACTACTAGTACTACTACTACTACTTCCATTAGTACTACTACTACTACTACTAATAATAATAACAATAATAATGCTAATAATAAAACGAAGAAGACAAATATCATGATAATAACATCATCAATACTAATAACAATAAAAATAATACAAACAATAAATAGGATATTAAATGTATTTTTTATTATATCTTTTCACTTCTTTTGTCTGAGATATAAAGGAAACAAAATATTACAATGCATTATTGTACTCGTACCAACTGAATGTTGCAGTCTGTTTATGACCTGATTGTTCTCTGAGAAACAAAAAAAATAATTGTTCCTATTATCAAAATGCTTTGAAACATGTTTATTGTCACGCCGCTTTTTTCCGCCATTGTATAATTACATATAGTGATTCACTGTCGTCCGAAACAAAGCTGATACTACATGCATACTTTTGTATTCCAGTCTGTGGGCATTGCAAGAGCGTAATCAGGGGAAGAAAGAGGTTAGTGTTACCATACTAACAGTCCATGTAGGCGATTGGTCTGCATAGACATCACACTGTTTAGGATTGTAGTTAAAATGATAACATAAAAGAATAAAATATATAAAGTTAGCCATTTACGGATTTGTCTGTTGACTTTTGCAAGGTTTCAATTTAAGAAAAGACCAATAGTATCCAGCAGGTTATACAAATTCTTATATCTTATTTATTATTTCTCTGGCAAAGAATAAGTACGTCAACATTTGTGATATTTATATTAAACAGTTCCAATTTAACATTTCTTTTCTTACTGCAGAATGAATATTTGTCAATCTCAAAGCAAAGTACTATTCGGTATTATTGGAGTCGATTCATTGGAATTACACTTAATGCTTTATGCAATTAAGATCATTATATTTGGTCAAATATTGCAGGTAAGTAGTATATTTTCATAATGTCCAAGATGTATTTGCTATTTAATATAAAACATTACAGTTTAATTTCATTCTTTGGATCTTACAATCAGACCAGTAATAAATGCAAGCTGTCACAGCTATGGGACAAACGTGTATTACAACTTAAACAAATTACTTTCTTGTGGATAAAGGTTTACTTGGAAGAAACAATACTAGTCATGTAAATGTTATATATTTTAAGTTTCTCTTCTACAGCAATAACCATTTCATGCCGTTGTTCTAACAAAGATACATACGTAACCACTTAAATGTATCTTGTGATGGAAAGTACACCACTTTAAAGTACAAATATTGATATTTAAGCAACTTAGTATTATCCATATAATAAGTAGTCAGGCTTTGCGTTATCATCACTCTAATACTTTATAATTACATAGGGGCATACGTGTAATATTATTTATCATATATAGCGTAGATATTATTAGATTATTCCACTCTGATTTTGGACTCGTGTCGAAACATATTATATTGCAACAAAATCTTTCAATCATCCTTCCACAACCGTTCAAAACCGTTCTTGAGCCACCCTGGTGCATTGTTACTCTTGACTACATTTGCATACAAATAATACTAATTTTTTCAAAAAACTCCGATACAATAAAATAGTATGTTATAGATTACAATCACATGTGGACAGATGATATGTGTGTGAGAGAGAGAGATTGACGTACCGTAGCTTCAACAATTTTGCAGTCCTGTCATTAAGATATCTGCAGCATGGAAGTTTATAATGATGAATGGCACTGAGGAATCATGCTGCAGACATGTATATAATGATTTTCCACCCAGTCTCATTATCCTAACACCAGATCGACCAGTCCTACCACTAACAACGTAATGCTGAGCACCTAGCATGGCAGCTGTTAGAAACCAGTTTTAGACGTCTTTGGTATGTCTCGGCAAAGGGTCGAACACACGTCCACATAATTCTTAGACTCCACAGTGAGTAGCAGAATCTCTCGGTTTTTAGGTTTTAAAGAATATGATTGGGAACACATTTTTAAAAGCATTGTGGGAGTCACATATGTATCCATCAAGATTAGCATGGTTGTTTTCTAACTTTTGAACGTGTATTTTGTCCTCGCGTTTCATGGTACGTTTGTTTTTAATTAGCCTGGTTATTTTATATGCATTATGTAATACAGCAAAAAACATAATTTCCGGGAAGGAGGCGTATCTAATTTTGCAGTTGTATATCCGCCTTCATTGGAAAGTTATAAATCTTTATGAAATTGCTCATTTCATACCACTAAAATATTTTGTTTCTGTCTTCATGTTTACGCTTGCTGTAACAAGATAACTGGGTGGGATTTTTCTGATTCACAGCACAACACTTTTGGCGACGATATAAATACAATGTGTAATAATGAAAGAATTGAAGAACGTTTAAATTATGAATACGTGCGTGTATATGTAATCAAAATATTTGAATATTAACATAACGCACATATATAATGAACAACAATATAAACAAATCACTCTACAACAGACAAACACAAGGCATGAATAACTCACAATGACTAAACACTGGAGAGATGGATATAGTTTACTCAGCCAGCAAACAATATAGAATGAAGGTAAGGTAATAAAATTAAATCAGGAAAGTGATAATATGCAAATGAAAAGGACGGATATAGAACTTATCTTGACAGTCCCTATAGTTACAATGGGTTTTACGAAACCCAAAATAAGCCCATGGCTGCAATATTACATGCAAAAACAGTACACTCAGTTGTCAGGACACTATATGTCAGCTCCACGGCTGTTTAAGGTCATTTTCACAGCTGCTACAACTAATTCCTGTGATTGGCTTTACCAATTGCACCACATAGACCTCAGTTCCTCTTATACTTTCAACGCTTGGGTCTTGCTAATAACCGGACAACACTGGGCACTCCAGATACTGGATAAGCCAAATACTGGACAGCTCTACAGCTGGGACACTCGGTACACTGGGCATCACCGGACAACACCGGATACTATGGATGCGAGATATTCCAGACGCCTGATAGCTATATAGCTGGACACTCCAGATACTGGACATTCCAGACAACCGAGAGCACCAGGCAACATCGGACATTCTGGACAATTTCAGTTGAAAACATATCAAATACCGTGTACTATGTATATGACACGGGGATAAAAACGTAATAACGTTATACACTGTAAGATATACAGATAATATTACGGGCACAATAATTACAAAACAATAAGTTCAGAAATAAACATAACCTTGCGTGATGCAAATACTACTGTACTAAACATTTCTTCAAAATGTAGACTTATCATACTAATATTTAATCCTTATGTATATCGTAACCAAGAAGAAAGAAATTGCGTGATGCTGCGTAAACCAAACCTACAAATAATGCAGAAATGTATGTTGCATTACGATAAATTATTTAAAGTTACGTACATCCACAGCTGGAGATGTGCGAATCCATATAGTATACAGCTGACTAACAAGACAATCCGTATTGTAAACAGCTTTACATACCGTGAGGCATTTCTACACAGTGTCTGTGCGTCGAATGCTTTCGGCTCATCTCATCAAAGGCACTTTGCATGTGCGGCATAGGATGAACCAAATGCGCCATTTGGAAATATGATACAATATAGTTTATTCACCCTCTGGTATCTTTGTACGCCATAAACGAAAATCTAGTACATGAATTTAAAAGATAAATAAAAAGGGTTTGTACAATTCTGTGACACTTGCCTAGTTAAAAGGGTGAACCATCTAGAAATGGAACATTCATACTTGAATGATAGGTAGTCTGTGGATATTCTTTTGCTGAACTGAGGTAGAGTTTCTGAATTCCACCAACCCCAATCCACTTCCTCCCGTTCAAAGTATACTGCACACTTTTAGAATATAGTATAAATAATACGTTCGGTCTTATTTTGTGCTTGAATTAATTCCTGTGTTCGCTTGTGTAATGATGTGCATCTACAACAGAGGTAGGAAGAAGAACCAGTAACGTTCCGTTTGTGTACCGGGCTCTTTGTGGACGAGCATAAATTTGTTAGAACCATTAATATATAGCCATAACATTTTGACTGATTCATTGATGCTCTGCATGGTTTACATGATCCCCCCTGTCAGCCTAATAAAAAACATGTATAGTATATTTAATGTAATTCCTATCAGGTAATGTTATATGATAAAGTTTCACACATATCACAATTTATAAGAATAAGATACGTTTACTGGCACATTTTAGTTTAGACATTAACTCTTTGTATCAGTATTGTATCAATACAACATAATGCCAATGTAATATTCTTCTGCAGAGCAAACATTTTAAAGCATTCAATATTGCTGGTATAACTAGCATTTTTAAGTTGAACATAACCATATATTAAAATGAGGTGTTGAACACAATACTTTATTTGATTCTTACAAAATATAAAACAATAAATAAGTCTTTCTGAAATAAACAATTTTGGTTCACTTTCATATCACTTGTGGAAAAAATGCACATTACATTTGGCTGTAGTGTCTCATGAGAAATACTTCAGTCAATATACTTTTGTTTAGAAAATGTATATCTTCAGTTTGACCCGATGACAAAGTAATGATTAAAAAGCGTTATAAAACATATATATATATATATATATATATATATATATATATATATATATATATATATATATATATATATATATATATATAATGTTTTCTAATTTATTGGTGTTTTGTTTTTGCTTTTTGCATTTTGTAGTCATATCATTATATATCTTGTGAAGTGCTTAGAGCTTCTAAAGATTAGACGAAATAACAAGTACTCATTATTATTATTATTATTATTATTATTATTATTATTATTATTATTATGTTTGTGTGTGTCTTTGTGTGTGTGTGTGTGTGTGTGATATTTGGATGCTTAATGTAGTTCACTCATATTGCTACAATGCCTGCAAGGTAGCAGTTTATAGTGGTCCATAGCCCTGGGTCATCATAGTGCAGACGTGTAGCATGAGGACCCACCCAGTCCCATTATTCTGACACCAGCCCGAAAAGTCATAACACTAATCTATTAATGCTGAATGCCAAACAAGGCAGTTACTTGTACGACGTTTGTAAGTCTTTGGTATGACTCGGCTGGTGATCCAACCCACGACTTCCTACATCCATGGCGGATGCTCTAACCACTAGACAACCAGACTAGTCTACCAAAGACTTGTAAATATGATGCAACATGGAAGCCCATGTTAAAAGAAAGAATCTTGATTTTTAAGTTTCGAACTGAATGGCGAAGTAGTTTGAACATTATTATTTTCAATATTAAATTATTATGTTGTGACAGTGGAAAGAACAAGCAAAAGACTTGCTTAAGTTAGTTCAAAGTAAAACAATCCATTCAAAAATACTGACCCAAATTTGTCAGGTATACACAGCCCAATATGCATCAGGTGGACATCGAGCTGATCGGGCAGACAGAATAAAATATAATGTTGGGAAATATGTTCTATATCTTGCAGATGAAATAAACATTCACATCGGTCAGGCCTAGGACGAAGTTGCGGCTATTGCCGTTACACTTGGAATATACAATGCTAGTATTTGAAGGTGAAACTGACATCAGATAAACATCTAAGAAGTGAGTCAATTCTATTTTACCAAGGGACTTTGAGCCTCTTTCTTCACAAAGATTGTAAACGTATAAAAGAGGGATCTTAAACGCTAAAGTAAACAAGGAAACATTCCATAGGCAATGTTCTTTCAAATAAAGTGAAAAGCCATTTTCATATTACATTCAAATAAAACACCTTTCAAAAAGCTACACAGTTTTCTAACGTTTTGCATATGCATGGAATATTGTGTTACTTTCTATGTACATGTTGCACAATTTCAGTCATATGTTGTTGAATAATACATATTTTGTGTATTTAGTCATTTGTTTTACTATTTTGATTTTCCCTAAATTGTTTATGCATACAGATATTGGTTTATCTCTCTGTTGAATACTTGGTGTACAATTTAGGTTTAATACTTTTTGCATAAATTTTAGTTTGATTATACCCTCTCTACCGATTTCAATAAGGACGACCATTTGTGTGATAACAATGCACATAATTTAGTCATTGTATTCTCTGCTGTATACTTTCTCACCAACTCGGACCAGGAAGGCGCTAGCTCTCTCATCCTCTTTCAGTGTTGTGCTTAACGTAACGTCCTTAATAATTGTAGCATGTTACATATACTATGCGTGAGTATATTTTCCTCTGATATCATACTGACATCATTCGTCCTGTTTAGTATCTGTAAGATAAATGCACAAATAACCATAACGTTGAGAGTTATATATATTTACACACATGTACACATACATTAAATCACTTATTAAATCCATGTGAAAGGCAAATGTGTAGTTTTCATTTTTTTCCTTGTTTTGACATAGGAAATATCAACAGTAGATGACATAGTATGTACATTCTGTTTACATACACATGCATGTGTGAATTTACCTGTTCGATAAAAATAAACAAACATATATCTATATTACTACCTGAAGTAATTTGAAATCAAGATTTAATTTTACAGATATGTCATAGAAACCAACAAATTAAAGAATGTATCATATTTCGTTTTGAAATTTCAATAAAATATTTATTATTCTACAAATGTATTATTATTTCAGGATAGGTAAACAAAGCAGTCATCAAAACATCAAGTAGCCAGACTCTTTTGTACTGTAGTTGGCCATTTCGCCTTAATAAATACATTTTTAATTGATACAAGATCCACAATATGTTTGTAAACTTTGCAGGTTTTCATACATGGTATTTACAGGGTTATGGATAAAGTATGATGTTTCTTTGTTTTGTCTTCTCACTACTACTACTACTACTACTACTACTACTACTACTACTACTACTAGTAGTAATAATAATAATAATAATAACACTAACACTAATAATAATAATAATAATAATAATAATAATGATAATTGTGCTATAAAAAGATTGAGACATTCCTAATGATGTTTTAATAGACACATACCATATATCATGTGAGAGGGTCTGATAGCCTGTTTTTACCACACATGGGATCTGCTTTCCTTCAGCACATGGTCTCAATGAAAGATTCTCATAAACCTTAATGGCAATGTTATTGATATACAAATATAAAAGAGAAATGTAAGTATATTTCTATATGTTACTTGACAATCTTAACAACATGTATTTTTTTTCCAGATTTCAGTTAGCAAGATGGCTAAATATTAAGTAAAGTTAATAATTTTGCAATACAAATTAAGTTTTTATATGGATATATATTGCCATTAATAACGCAGATTAATTTAAATTGTGATTGAATTTTACCATGGAAAAAAGTTTAAAAATGTTAATATGTATCTTCACATGCAATAATGACAATTATATTATGTGATTTATTGACTGTTACATATTAATCATTTGTAATCTCTGCCGAATATATTTAAATATTTTCAACCATATTATTAAGTGTTTGATCAAATCTCATATCTCATTAATAGTTAATATTAATATGCAAATCTGGGAGCCAGAAATATTGTTTTTTCCAAATTGGTTCTCGTTGAGGAGTGAGCAATTATCTTGACTAAGAATCCAAACTCCGAAATTAATTCCACCACTGTTCACTAGAGAGTCAAGCTGACATTAACGTGCTGACTGTGACTAGGTACAGTTCTCAAAGAGTCAGAGTATAAAAGTCTTAGTTGGTGAGACCTGTACTAATAGTCACACACACCCTCCAAATATTGTATGAATTTGAGTACCTTCGACGTTTAGACTGTTAAGATAAATATTTTATTATACATAAATATAAACACTACTGGTAATCAAACCTAATTTTATATAGCAAGATATCCTATAAGATTGTATTATTTGTGTTTTAAAATACATTCGTTATATATATATATATATATATATATATATATATATATATATATATATATATATATCTTAGAGTAGTTACAAAATGACAGTAATATCTGGTGTGATAAAGAATGTAATACACTATTCTCAGGTATACTACTATATTATTCTTACTTACAAAAGAATCAAAGTTGAGAAACTGGAACCAAAACATCATGTGAGCAATTTATATCGTCAACAGTTCAACTATCCATTGCAGCAGATGTACATACTTTATCATTTTCCCAACAATATGAATATATAGATTTGTTTAAAGTTTATCAACATGATTACATTGCAATGACACCATGAAAAAACAAAAATAGCAGTTACCATAATCCTCATTATTTTATATCACTGACACTAAATTTCAAATTGTTATTTGAAATCTTCTTATAAAATATTAAATGTTACAAAGTTTATACTGATTCAGTACATTACACAATAGAAACATTTCTGATTAAGTATTGATTTGCTTTTTGTACACATATAGTTTACATACACGAGTCTTATCAAGAAATACTCTTTATTATACAAAAAGAGTTACTGATCGGCAGAGATACTTGTTCAGATGCAAGATAGGAGGTCTGGCTGTTTTGTAGTTTCAATTAGCACAACCAATATAATTGTGCAATGAGTCATGATTCACTTAAAATCCAAATCGTAATGTGATTCAACAACACCACTGTTTTCATGACCTTGTGTACTCGTAGAAAATTATAGTGTGATAAGGAATAGAAAACTTGAATACTATGAAAAGATGTGATCATATATTCTTTATGGACTCCTTCACTATCATCAGCACAAGGCTATTCAATTTAGGTAACAGAAACATATTTAAGAAATTTGGACACAGAAGTCAGAAAACTTTATTTTATGAACACAGTCATTAAGGTTATATTAATACACACGGCATAATAGTAAATACACAAATTTAGTCCCAATTGATACGAAGAACATGCGTTATCAATTATGATTTTCGTTGTAGGTAATCTCTGCAAGTATTTTTGGGCAGGTGGAGTACAATGTTGGTGCAGTCTACAGAGGATTACTGGACGGTCAAGATAAGATATACTGCAAAACGCCATTAAGGAAACTTGAGAATGTAGATTTAATTTTTAGTTTGCTAATGGTTTAAAATAGCATTACATATGAAATATATCCAGACAATCAATGAACGTTAGTTGTTCATCAAGTTCAATATATAGATAGTGAACAATCAAATGTATGTTAGGGAAAAGAAAAGAAACATGAACAAATAAAATAAGCATTATTGAAATATACTTGAAATGTTAAGCACATGTATGAATTACTGTTATCAAGAGCTTCATTGGTTGATGTATACTCCCTTACAGATAAAGCGTTTTACTATGTGAACACTGGATTGGACTTGTAGTAAAAGTATTAGGATTGGATGTTTAGTATCAAAGAAACATTATTCTACAACTGACTGGTTACTATTTAGTAAAACAATATATATCTGTAGTCACTAGGTCACATAGATTAGTTTTTAATTATAATAGAATACATGTCTTTTAGAGTGTGTATACATTTATACAATTAACCACTTGCCATTAAATCACTCAAGCTGAACCTCGGGCAATTGTTATCTCATTTTTATGGGGATAATATGTGGAATATATCTTGTTTAAACTGTGTTAAGATTTATATATGTATCAAACTAGCATTATATAGAAGCAAGGAATTAAAAAATTATGAACATGTACAGTTGAACTTGAAACGAAGCAAACATTATGTTTGTTTGTTTTTTACTGTTATATTCAAAGCTTCAGTCATTTCTCGGAAGTGCTGTCAGATCAGAATTAGAATAAAATAGATTACAAGGGTACATGCGTGTTAATATGCTTCTTATTACTCTATCTGACCTAAACACTATCATCCAACATGTCCCTAATATCCGATTATATGAAATAGTCAAAAAGAGACATTATATCATTTGCAAGATTTTTCTTCGCTCATACACATTAATATTGCATAGATAATTTGTTGGTTGAACGGATTATACGTTTTAGCTGTACATTATTTATATGCTGGAAATGTTTATGATTCACTGAGGGTCAAAGCCAAGTAAATTACTCCTTAAAAAGATTAATATACAGAAAATACATAGATCATTTGTACTGACTCTTAAAGTTGCACATGTTATGTCCTGAGATCATTTTATGGCCAAACCTAAAGCACTATCTGAAATTATACAATTTCAGAATGTTCTACGTTTATTATTCTGATAAGGATATCTAAATGTCGTATGGTATTATCATTACAAATAAGGGTATTCAATAGCGATGTGATATTATCATATTAATTCTCTATTCATTTTCTCTGGTTTACAGCTCAAAAAATGTGTATTCACTAGACAGTATTCTGAATGCACATTTCAAAAATAGGGTCGGCACACATTAGAATGGAATGGTGGTGGGTGGAGATAAAATAGATAATTTACCTCGCGCTCGTATACATACTAACCTTATACAAATATTTGAGATGGTTCTGTATTATGCCAGTCATTAAATTAATTTGAACAATACACTCTAAATTCTATGATCAATTATATACATTTTAAAATGGCATGATGCATTAGTAGTTCAACATAAGGATCACATGTGTTCTATGAAGATGGCCTTATACACAGATCAGTGGATTTTGCAAGCATTTAATGTAAAGGCATGAAAGAACAAAATGAAAGAGAAAGTGTAAATTTGAGACAAAGGCAGCATATAGAAAGAAAAGAAATAATAGTTGGCCAAGTACATATATGTAGATGGAAAGGATGTAGGATTGAAAACAGATAGGTAATACAAAGTACATTAATTATTGCAAGATTGCAATAAATTGAACCATTCATGCAATAAATGTAGTTATTGACATGTTTTGAAACCATGCAGTAAAGATTGCAAGTGAGTCTTATTATGTGTGGTTGATTAGTTACGTGATGGGAATGAAACATGTTTAGATAATCACGGTTACAGAACAAAAGGATACACAATATCAAGAACAGTGTTACCAAACTCCACTTGCAATTGAAAGGGCGCCATACAGAATGAGTCTACTGAATAAACATTAGTTCAGAAATACAGTAACATTACATGTATATTATGGTATGATACACTGAGGTGGATAGACACATTTGACTACTTATACAAATTTTAAGATAAGTTTTAATAGCCAGAAATGGATAGTGTACTAAAGCTGTTGTTGACACTGGCCAAATGTTGGCTAAGGATACATTTATTCAAAATCTTTGTTTTGCTTAAAGATCATACCGAACATTAACAGTAAGCCAAATTGGGCTAATCATAGTTGGTCTTTTGCATCTATACATGGGAGTTATACTAAAATACACTCGCCAAATGTCGCGCTTATCCAAGATATGGTTTATATCGTGTGAATAACAGTTATGTAGGAAATAAGTAAAGGACATCAATTGTTCACCTTCCTCAATGAGCATGGCAACAGGATTGTTTAGCCAAAGTGTGGCTTATTTTAAACCTGCCTAGCTCCTGCAACAGACAACAAATATATTGAATAGGTAAAACCAGATTTTGGTCAAATTCTCTTCAAAGATTTGTATTATTTGCCTTTACTGATTTGGTCTAAGATAGTTTAGCCCACAGCAGAGGCCCTATTTGATTATAAGGAAAATTCCAAGTGAAAGCTGAAGCTGTGTTAATCAGTGAAGAACACCCGGAATATTCCTTTTCTTTAAAACCTAAGCCTATACAAAAATATCTTAGAGTGGCACCTTTAAGACTTCTCTAAATGTTATGTTTCAAATGATGTGATTAATTTCTCTGAATGTCTGATATTCTTAAAAAGTCCAAGAACTAATGTATGTGTCTGTTAAACTATATATGACTAGGGATAACATCCTGACTGATCCGCGTACAAATTATGGCAGGCTTTCAGTGTTATCATTCTGTACATTACCATGATGACTTACAAAATATCCAGGAAAGAATATCAACGTGATCCTGGCACCTCTTGCCTTGGCATGGTCTTTCCCTGACCGGTGAAATTTATATTTTTCAGAGAACCTTTTACAGGATCTCAAGTATCTCGCCAACTTGAAACCTATTATTTGAATCTCTTTATCTCCATCACTCATATAGTACTAATAAATTTTCCCTAGACCACAATGTATACTTTTAATTGTGCATTCATACAAGTGTAAACAAGCAAAGCAATATGGGTCAACAAATATCAATAAATATCTTTGATAAATGCCATGACCATTCTAACTCTAACAGTGATAGTATATTGATTTCCTGAGAATTGATATATATTGTAAAACACCCATTAATGTATACTATGAAATTTAGTCGTTTTGCAACCTAACACTTATACGTAGAAGTAACAGCGTGCATATGTATCGCAATAAATGGAACTGCTGAACCTTTCGAAATATACCACGATTGCAACATTATTTTGAAATACATTCAATAACAATAAACGTAATAAAGACAAGGTAAACTACACCAAAATACGACTATCTGTCTATCCGCCTCTACTTCATTTATTAATGGCATTACAGTGGATGATGCAAACACCCCATATTGTTGCTTTCTGTGGTTAAATAGAAGAACAAGTAAAGCCTGGGAACAGGAGTTATGCAATTATTTATGTACGTCACGGTTCCATGTTTGATGAAGGGAATTAAAGTACGAGTCGGCAAACTATCTTAATGTTTAAATGTTAAATTATCACGCCTGTACTCTCACGTCGAATGATTTGTTCAAATCAGGGTCATATTAGTGTGACATTAAATAGATACAAAGAATGCAAGATGGCATTAATTCAGATCATAAGACATGTGCATTTAATATTAAAGGTGTCTACGAATTAACTTTAACGTTCAGATCTATTGTTTGCAATACTTATAATAGTACTGACTCTATAGTGGTATCAATCAATATTGTAAAACATAAATAAATAAATAAGTAAATAAATAAATAAATAAATAAATATGTATATATTTATATATATTTATATTATATACATATATAATAGTCAATCGCAATCAAAACCTTTCCGTTAGAAACATTCTACATTTGAGTAATTTTTAAGAATGTCTGCTTTTGAGGATAAAAGCTATACAATTTTGAAAAGACCCAGTCGAGTTGGATAGCAAGCTAGTATCTATCTATCTATCTATCTATCTATCTATCTATCTATCTATCTATCTATCTATCTATCTATCTATGCGGAAATTACTGCACGATTTTTTATATTAACCAATTTTAATTTATATAGGTACATATACAATTTACATGAAAGATTATAAACAGTATATAGGTGGAACCTTAAACGGCATATTTGGCATAAACCGCATTGATACTCAGAGATCTCTTTTATATAACACATCTTACCAAGTAAAATAGGCGACTTGAGTAAATGGAATGAATTCATGCCCTAATATGGGTATTTTGTATCATTCATATTTTGTTTCATATTTCTCTAAATGTGTATACCATATTTGAAAAGAGAATCGAAAATTACTGGCACGAGTATATGAGCATACTGTCTATATTCACTTCTATGGAAAATGATTGCACCTTGTATCGTGTCCATATTCACATCAGTGGAAAAGACAATTAGTTTTAGACTTTAACAAATTATATATTGCAAGAAACGTTTAAAACGCATACAGTAGTTTTAAATCGCAAAAAATATTCAGTTTTACTTAACAATTTGGATTATTTCTGGAATAAAACTAACGAATTTGATTCGGTCAAGGACCAAGTCCATTACGCAATCTCAGAGATCAGTGGAGTAACTGTATTAATGTTATAAATTCCCACAGGAGCTATATCCCTTCGATTCAGATATATAAGATGCAAAGCAAATATTTTGCTGGAATTGTTTAGAGAGAGCTGATCTAGTAATATTTTCTGCAACAATGGTATACACATATCAAATTATTTGCCAGCTTTATTTAATGATTAAAATATTCATTCTTCGCTGGTCTTAACATTGACAAATTTAATACTTAGAACAAGTTCCTGTACCCCCTCCAAGTGCAGATTTCCGACTTTGTGTAATAGCTCGAATATTTCTAAGATAAATTTTTAGGATCTCCGTCAATGTGATCAATCACGAAACCATTGGGGATTTATCCCTTATATACTTCATAAATATTATCTGAGACATAACTATTGTTTTACCCCAGCAGTAAACGTTAAATAACCATTACTAATGACAATCCCTACTGGTCTTTTCAACCGGCAATTTCTGACTACACGATCATTGTTTCTGCTGGCTTTGTTACAAGGCATTACGGATCCTATCATCAGCCGTTTGTAGTGATTGGGTATATAAAATATCTTTTATTTAAATACTTGTCTTAATTATAGTATGGAGGAGTTTGAGAGATTATTAAAAAATCAACCCTTAAAAAAATGTTCAAATGTTACACAGATATAATCTCTATAGATGCACCGGCGGAGAATAAAAGCATAATCGGTAAAATATGGTCAACCACCATCTTTTGTTGGTTTGTCTCCACTTGATTGGGTAAAGCTATTTGTACATTATTACGAAGAAATTAATACTGATCATAGAGCGCTCGATTCAAAATTAAGCGAGTTCAAGAAAATAATCAGACTGCAGTCGGATAAACTCCAGTGCAAAATAACGTGTAAAATGATTCCAGAAAGAAATATAAACGATTTTTGGGAAACGTGAAGAACAAATGAGTTGATACTGGCAAGTAGTAAGATAGTCACAGACACACCTAAACAGCAGTTGTTTGAAAAACATAATTTAAAGTTCCTGTCTGTACCATTGTGTTATAGACCAGCTGATATACGAAAACATAATATTGAAGATGATATTCTTGGACACTGAGTCAAGGAAACATAATCTCGTATTAAATGATATTGTTCTGATTGATGTTGATATTGATGTCGTCGAAGATGCATTGCGCGCTGACATATCTCACTGGACGCTAGGATAGGCAATAACGATAGACCCATCTCAGGGTTAACCATCTCTGATACAATTGTTTGGATGATAAATGATCGCATCTAGTGGTTGAATGTAGCTTATCTCGCAGTATCACGAGTTAGAAAAATGAATCAGTGTCGGAGAGTTATTATAAATTTGAATGACAACACCAACAATGAAATTATAAGCGATGATAAAATAAGAACAAAATCCTCGCTGGCTATAAACAAAGCGACAAAACAAAGTAATCGTGATTTTGATATTGATGCTGAATTTAGAATTATGCTGAAACAATAGAATAATCACTGTAATAGCTGTAATTGTATAATGATATGGTCCTGATATAAAGACAAAACTCCACGATAATTTACCGTATATAGGAAGGATAGCAGTCGTGGTCATACAAGAGAAAATACTATGTTGAACTTTCTTGAGTGTAATAGACAAAGATGTGTTAGTTAAGTGATCGCGGTGGTAATTGTGTATGCTCAGGTATCACTTGGACATGTTCACGTGTAAATACACGCTGAGGAGGAGTTCAGTCTAATATGCAAATTGCGGATCTACCCGTGGATCTTGTTATGTTAGATATTTTGTGTGATGTAACATTCCAGATAGGATCAGAAGCTCTTTTCCTACCTCCCACGAGCTCACCTGGTTCGTACAAATTTCTCACAGTGACATTTCCAAGTATGTTTTGTTTTGAAAAATCATTTCGTGCGTGTGTATATTTGTTTGTGATATCGCTATTAGGTTTCGTATTGATTGTTCGAGTAATTTATTTTTTTAATGCATTTATCACACTTGGTAATCCTACAACCCATTCACGAGATCTCTTGTATTGAATAAACTCCTTCGCGTATTGATACCAAATAAGCGCTCAGCAAGTGTCGATTAAATCGTTCAACAATTACCTGATCGCGGTGTATTGCAGTATGTCCTCGTCTGATGGTGACATTATGTTGCGTCATTAATGATGACACTGTACCTTGAAATTCCTTGCCAGTATCAACCTGTACTAGACTGGTCATTGAAAAGGTCATCGTCGATAAATTCGTTCAAACCCAGAAGCTACTTCTTACGTGGTCTTTGTCAATAATATCTCGTCTTCTCTGTAACTATTCGTAACATCAGCTATAGTTAACGCGTACTTGTATGTCCGTGTTTTAACACTATCATATGGGAAAATAATATTCCCTCCTGATTAACTTCATTTGGAACGATGACATCAAAATGTTCCAAGTGAATTTGTTTAGGCGGTGGTAGAAAAATCTGCCATATTGCCTGTCTTTATAACCAATCTGCTGTAGTAACGTCTCTGATCTTTGCAGATTCGGCGAGTTTATTAATAGCTGACTTACCCTCCATTATCCTCTTGGAGAATAATAAATATATTCCATAATAATATTAATCAGCCGATTAATTACCGGCACCGTGCACTAGTTTTCTCTTCATCGCAAATCTTACTAACTAGTTAGCTAATGATTCCTTGAAAGATTTATTCGTCATAGAATTTAACGCGTGAATAAAGTTCACATCTGCGAGATGTATATGCTGCAGATTATTACTTTTATAAGACACATCATGAGCGTGACAAGCTCGATCAATTTCATTTATATGATGTTCAACTGAGTTGGGTTGGTCATTGTTGTCAAGTCTGATATCATGTCTTGTTCCAGGGCCGCAGTAATTATATCCTGGAAAGTGTTTTGCTCGCGAGTATTTGCCCATGGAGTCCCCGTTAGATTTGTCAATTTTGCTGCAATATCACCACCTCCTCTTTGTTGTAAAAAACACTTGTAAGCTGATCTTCCAGAAATAAATCTAAATTCGTTTGTACGACATTGTGCGCACTTACCATCAAGTGCTGATCTATCGTTGTTTGTTGCAATTGTTGTTAATTTGTTTGTGCTAGTGCGCGATTTACATTTCTCAAAATATAGATCCATAATTTATTTATAAAGTTGTTACTTAATCTTATAATGACATGGATCAAGTGGGATAAGCTGTAATTGATAGTACCTTCTGTATGTGATCAGAGGTGCTCTGGTGTGTTACAAGATTTTAATGAAAATGCAAAGACGATAAAGGAAGATGATGATATTATTGAATTTATCATTGGTATAAATAAAGCACCGAGAGTTGATTTCATTGATGGATCTATTAATAATTTAGTTGTGTATGATAAAATGATGTTGGACAAACAATCAATTCCTGCTAGAATATTCTGATGTGATTTATGTAAGCAAGCGATTTTCACTATTTCCAAACGTGATCATAGACGATTGTAATATTATTTCTGTATTTAATGAAATTAAAACACAGACACTAAGAAATATTCATCAGATCTGGTGTATCGGTGACATGGATTATAATATTTTTAGAAATTTCATTAGTCATGTTATATCAACCCCACAAGGATTTATAGCAATACATGTACATGCTTCGCGATCAAGATATTGTATAGGACTTGATATAATGTTTACATAAAACCATGGCAGCAGAGAGGGTGTGACATCCAATATGCGTCTCGGTTGGTCAAAAGCCTTATTTCTGTTGTTTTTCTTTCTTTTTTATCGATTTTGGAGGAGGGCATTGTTTGCCAAATAGATGCCTCTCAAATGTTGTATTGTTCACCCTCTCTGCTTTTCCCCAGCCATTTATCCAAATGCAAATGTACGTTACACACGCAATAAACGATACATTATAGCGACGCAACACGTTGACTACGGACACGAATATACACCCGAGATACCGTTAATACTGTGGGATCTATGTAATTTCAACGCTACTACTACTACGTTGTCTGTTCCTTTCACGTATCTGATATGCTTTGGTACTGCTGCAAGAACAGCGACCTTCGCATCAAGCGTATATTTGACAATTTCGCTTCTTGACGGCAGACAATTTACGACTGCCGTACGCGACAGGAAAAAAGAGTCCCCTACTTCTAACAGTACTGCTCCCAGTCCTGTATCACATACGTATGGTCACAGCATGAAGTCATTAGACAGATCTGGAAGGCGGAGAACTGCAGTGGATGTGAGCCTGTCCTTTAGCTTTTGGAAACCGTGCTCTCACGCATCCGTCCAAATAATTTTAGCCGGTGTATGTTTCTTGGTCAGGTCAGACAACGGTTCGGCAATCGCAATGAAATTAACAACATACGTCCGGTAATGCCCTTCTAATCCCAGGAATGATCTCAGTTATTGTGGTGGGTCGTGCGGCATATCTCAGCTGCTCCACTTTTGATTTTTCGGGAAACAGCGTGCTTTTACTAAGGGTATGTCCCAAATAGTTCAATGTTCTAAACCCCAAGTTATATCTGGAAGTTCGATACGTCAATCCCTCCTGAAATAGCCGCTTCAAAACACCAGCTAGTAGAGTGAAGTGTTCACCCCACGTCTCTGTGGCTTGCAAGAGATCATACACGAAGTTGTGGACAACTATATTGCGCAAGGGCTCCAACAAGTTCCCCATCATTCTAGTGAAGATGCTGGGCGCATTATAGACTCCGAATGGCATTGGTAGGTTCCATCTGGAGTAGCAAAAGTGAGTTTTGCCTAATCCTCCTTTCTCACACGGATTTGCCAATAGCCTTAGGACAAATCCAATTTTAAGAAACATTTAATCTTCGAGACAGACACGATAACAGGTTGCATCTCCACATGAAATTCTGTCACCTGATTCAGCTTCCGGTAGTCGACACAAATCCGATCTGTGCCATCCTTCTTCTGCACTAGGGCTACTGGAGAACCGTACGGATTGTCTGCGGGTTTGATTACTCAAAGAGCAATCATCTGCTCGATCACATACCTTACAACATGTCATGTTGCGTGGGGCAAGGGGTAGGGTCTTCAAGTGACGTTCTCCCCTGTATTTTCGTAAGTACATTGGAAGCAACGTGTGCATCTCTTTCCGCTGTACCGTGGTCAATATGGGATCGCACTCCACGTCCCATGCTGTCTAAGACCTCTTTAACGGAAAACTTGGGACAGTATTTGTCCCTTCAGTGTCGCCTTTGGCGTCTCCGGTGACGATCATGGCGAGGACAAAATCGCTGACGGTTTCCCTATCCAGGTATCGCTTAAGGAGATTGGCGTGGTATAGCTTTTCCTTAGTCGGTTGTTGTATCCGATAAGTTTGACCTCCGCCTCTACCAGTGACGACGTAAGGCGGTCTCCAAGAAACTTGCATCTTATTGTGTTTTTGGGACAAAAGCAACAACACCTTGTCGCCTACGTCAAACTGGCGTGGTTTTGCGAGCTTGTTATAATACTTCACCTGTTGCGCCTTCGTTAGCTTTAGGTTCTACAATGCGAGTGAGCAAACTTCCTCCAGTTTGGTTTTCAAATCCGCCACGTACTGATAGGAAGTACGTACTTCTTCGACAGCGTGATCGTCCGTCCACATCTGACTGATTACGGCAATTAGGCCACGCACGGACATCCCGTACAATTGTTCAAAGGGAGAAAACCTTAAACTTGGGATATTCCCGATATTTAAAAAGCAATGCAGGGATGGACCGATTGCAATATTTGGAGCGGCCTTCGTACCGCGTCTTGAGCGTGTTTTTCAATGTCCCGTTAAACCATTCGACCAGTCCGTTACATTAGGGGAGGTGCGGTGTGGTCGTGAGGTATTTAATCGACATTTGTTGCCTAACTTCTGCCATCAAGCGACTCATGAATTGTGTCATCTTGATCGGTAAGAATTTCTTAGGGCTTTCCGATTCTTGACAGAATCCAAAAGAGAGGATTAACGACGGTTTCTGAATCAATATTACGCCACGCGACGGCCTCCGGATAGCGTGTAGCGTAACCGTTAGAATATATCAATTTCTGTGGAACGACGCTGGTTTTATCGGTCCAGTTAAGTCAATTACGAAGCTTCGCAAGGGTTTATCGGTAAGGGGTGTACTCACCAGGGTACGGGTCCATGATACGTTTTAGGTGCCATTCTCTGACACTTGTCACAGGAGAAACAGAATTGCTTGATATCTGCCTCGACCGCTGGCCGGTCAAATCCTTTAACAACACGGTCACGCGTCTTGGTAATTCCCATGTGTCCTCCCATGAGACTCTCGTGCGCAAGTTTTAACACTTCTCTTCGCTTGTCTTTTGCACGATTAGTGATCGCTGCTTTTTATGGCGTGTCGGTTAAATATCGCCTTATTGTACGTAAACCTCACTGCATCATTCGAAGTTTACTTCTCCGTTCCCTATTCAGCGTGTTTGTGCAACTTCGCCTGAGTTGCGTTTTCATGCTGAAGTTTCCTTAATTCGTCTGAAAATACGTTACTGACAGGTGTCGACGTATCTTCCAATAGAGTCGGTTTCGTCTGTGAAATCCTGGACCTTGTTTCCATAGCACTCACCGGCATCGGTGTGCACGTTTCGCGGTTTTGCTGTGGTTACACATAACGAGATCCCTATATTATGTCATGTGACATTCCAGCCAAGCATGCAGCTTCTATTTTCCCCTTCACGTAATGTGAATAGAGGTCAAATGACAGCCACTGGCAACGGGTCACGCGTGCTGTTCCCGTACTGGACTTCAATTACTTCCAGTGTGTAGTCCTCAGGCTTCACGTAGTTTCTGTCGACATGAGCTGGAACGCTACACCCAGTGTTGTACAAGACGGTGACTACTTCTCTGTTGACAATTTCTAGCGCAAGGTTTGCTGATTTACACCTTGCCTCCGGGTGGCACTTGTTTCTATCAACGGCATACATATGGATCTGCCTATGTTTGGCACATTCACTTGCAAAGTGCCCCGGATGCTTGCCGCTGAAACACGTTGCCGGTCCTTGCCGACTTGGAAGTCCGGGTTTTGTGTGTGAGGACTGTTCAGGTCTATAGGTGGCATCCTTACCTGAGTTCCCTTCTCCGACCTTCCCGCTACAGTGACGGTTACCGAGAGCAGACTCTCACTCCTACACAAAACGCAACTCAGTGGATCGGGGTCGGACAGCGCCGCCAGAACCTCCACTCTTCGAGTATGTCTGCTTGTACTTCTCCGCCATGCTAGAGAATCCTTTGTGCGTATGGTGTTCACTTCTGGTAGAAAGACTATCAACTCGCGTTGGTATGTACTCAGGACATGCTCCTTGAGTATGACATCGTGTAGAACCGTAGGAAAACCTTTCGACGTCGGCCTACTTAATCCACTTCTGAAATAACCCTCGCATGCTAGCATGACATTGAGAATGGAACTCCATTGACATTTTCGTCGAGACCAGACTATATTTACGGTACGTTTCGGCAGTCAGCCGATAATGGCAAAGCAGGGCCTTCATATGCTCATCGTAGTTATCTGCCTCGTTGGCAGCTATGTTGTGGTAAACTTTACGAGCTGCACCTTGTAAGAAGGCTCAGACGTTGCTCGCACAATATTGTGGTAAAAGTTTGTGAGCGGTCGCAAGTTTTTCAACCTGCAAGAGGAAATCATCAATGGAATCGTCTTTGTCATTAAGTCGCGGCATACTTTTTGATCAGTGGTCGTACGCTTTTCTCAGGGATCGTACTGGAGTTGTCCCTATCGGCCCTAGCCCCTACCCTTACCTTTTCCATTTCGAGAGTATGAGTATCCTTCATTCTTTAAATTAGTGTGTGAAATTTTCCCTTCTGTACTGAGTTTCTACTCATCTGTATATTTCATCTTTTCTTTACCTTTGTCTCTCTCGGTTCTCCCCTCAAACTATTAGATTTATTCTGCCTTCTATCTTTTGTCTCAGAGAGACTCGGACCACTGCACTTGGTTATTCCCTCTGTTTCCTAAAGGATTGAAAAGAATACATACAAAGACATTAGCTACACATATTCCTTTTGCTATGTAAACTCACATTAACGTTAATATCAGCGAGGCCATTACCGGTTTTGGTCATGCATTAGTGCTCATCGAAATACTCATTCTTCATACTGACCGTACAAGGTTTATATATATATATATATATATATATATATATATATATATATTCTCAATCTTATCATACAAAGCATAATTATATAATCAGACGCTTTTCTGTACATTGCACTTCAATTAGTGTACACATATATGCACATATTCATGCGCGGATATATCCTTACACATGTTATTTCTACAAAAATCCACAAATTTGCAAATTCTTATACTAATGTTGCACACCATAACCCTTTTACAAAGTTTATAATTCTTTTCAGCATTTTCAATTTTATAATAGCAAATGAATAAATGCACGAGACTGCTACGACTTAACATATTAGCGCATTACAATATTAACTCGTCACACCATAGCTCATATCTAAAAAAATGCATGTATAGCAAACACTACGAAAGAATCAAACTACAAATGTTTATTATACGTACTAAAGTATATACATATACTGCAATAATTAAGGAACACTTATTTTGCAGTAATATTTTACAACAATCGAGCAAATAATAACTAACCTGTTTCTAAGCTCGCGTTTCTTTCCATAATACGAATCCCTCCAATAACGAATGGTGTCGGAGTATTTTATTTGCTTTACTTCCCGCAACATAATTGTAACCCTACAAACATTTTGATTCCCAAGATGATATATTTAAACTTGAGATTCTAATATTTGTTTTGCTTTTTGCCTTCTCAATTCCAATTGGATGTTGGTTCATAATGATTAGACATCGACCCTCTGAACCGTCAGTCAAGGATGTTTACGACCGTCTTTGCTGTCCTTGTTCCAAACAAAGAAATCGTCATTTAAATGTGAACAATGTTACGTAACTGGTTGGATACCTTCGTATAGTGTGACGGCGAGAAAGTATAGCCTCAGGGTCTAACATGCCCAAGTTGAAATCTGGTTTCATTCTAGAACGTGACACAGAGTTATTTTGTTGATACACAATCCTGCAGTCATAATTGCACATTAATCATATCAGAAAGACTAGGGACGTGGATATACAAGTATGAGCACAGCCATGCAGTGACACTTACGCACATAATGCAAAGGGAATATCGATGATATCTTGACTACGTTTTTAAAATTAATATTAACATGTATAATCCTTTATATTGAAAGCAAGGCGTATGATAGGATTTCAATTTCTAACACGTAATGCTAACTATTACAAACTTACAGGAAGGACACAACGATATATCCTCCTTAGATATTATCTATATGCATTTCGATTACTATGTAAAGTGTATTCCTTGAGCAAGTATTATTATTAAAAGAAAACACCGATACTTTATGTTAATGCTGCTTCATCGTCTTGTAAAGTACTGTTACGTTCTTTCGCAAAATTGTAATATATAGATTGTCACAGGGTAAGCCGGGTCGGGGCTGGATTATTGAAGACAAGGAAAGTAACTGCGTTAATACGAGGTTTATTTATAAACGCAATTTAAATATAATCAATTCTGACACCATTATAAACAAAATATAAGGAAAATTAAAATGTTCCTAACATGCAACTATCAAAGCAGCAGAGGGAGCGAATCGGACAACCTGGCGGATTGTCTATTTGGCTAACCAAGGCTTCCTCCAAAATCGAACAAAAAGGTTCATTGAAGACGCAAAGTCGTTGTTGCGCCCCCCCCCCCTCTGCTGCTACGGGTTTGAAAATGAAAATCCTTGAAATTGCTAGTAATTTACGATTTCACAAACATACTAGTTTGTAAAAACTCGCCCCGTAAATCAATCAGATTATTGGACTGGTGTTTAAAATTAATTCTCGTTAATGAATTATTATGACATCACATATAGAACGAATTAGTTGCATCTTCAATAATTAAAAATCCTGGAGGAGCTGTTGGTTCAAATGAATATAAAATATATCCCTGCTGGGCATGATTTGACCTTTCGAGATTTATTTGATAGCTTCCATCGATATCATCACATACTAAATTTACAGCAATCACCGATGAAATATTCGCATTCTCAGGAGCAATATGCCTACCCCCTCCATCTGGATCATTATCATGTTTGAGGATTGTTATTTGTAGTTGTGGTATTTTGTTTTCATCCGGCTAGTATTTGTGGAAAGTACTCATCTATGACATAATTGAGTGATTTGTTTCATCTCTGGTATATTATATCCGGGTAATTTAAAATTTAATAATTCTTCTTTTGTTAAATTATGCGCGGATATAAATTTTTGTTTTTCTATAATATCAACAGTTTTATCAAAAGATTTTATAAAAAATAGAATTTTATTCGTTCTTGTCCTTCATATAAGAGTTTATTTCTTTTATTATTTCAATGATTTCATCACGTGAATTTGTTACATCCAAAAGATATTTTTGAAAATTCTGCTGTAGTTTATTTATATCAGATTCGAGATATTTATTTAATTCTTTAAAAACCTCCTTAATATTACTATTTAAATTAACATGAAGACTATTTATTTTACCATCGTGTTCAAAATAAAAACTCCACCAACTTTCATTCCGGTTACGAAAGTCAAAAGATTCTTTCCTAATTTTTGTTATATCTCCTACAAGACTTAAAAAAATATCTTTATCACCTTTAGTCTCATCTGTTGTAAAATCAGATTTTTTTGGTTCAGGTGGTAAGTCAACGGTTTTTTGTCGGGGTGGATTTTCATGCCATCAAAACACGGTTCTTATAGAACTCTGATAGATATATACGGCAAACCCAAGTGAGTTGATCTCAATGGCGGATGATAGTGTTGGTTCATGAACTGTTATAGCGATTTTCGATTCTTTTCCAGTGATGAATTTTATTCTACGCTCAAATTCGTTATTGATCTGTTCGATTTGGTAGTGCCCAGATGGTAGAGAAACAACAATCCAGTCTGGAGTACCATCGGGTTTATTTTTACTAGCAGTCACTAGGGAATTATTCGGTTGTTGACCACCAAATGGTACTGATCTAATGTTAGGCCAACTATGGTATATTCGTAATATTGCAAGTGACATTTCCTTCACTGGAATCGCAGTAGGGAAATTCACACTGAATTCAGGATCCGTTGAGGTTATTGATATCATCGTGGTTTTCACTGGGTTTGTGTTCTCCGCTATTCGTTGAAGTAGTTCTTGCGATGTTGTCATTGTTATTATATTCGTATTGTTTTTCTAATTTTGACATCGCGGAATCATAAACACTGACTATCGCTGAAAACTCACTATCGGATATTAATGTGTCATCGAGTGACGACGATATCATCGAGGAAAATGGCGAGTTTGCGGTTGACACAACATGGAACTTAACTGTATAACCTTGCAGTTTGCGCTGACTACATGATGGTATGATTTTTTGTTATTATTGAAATTATTCCCGCGATTGTTGTCGCCGCGGATATACAGATTGGAACAGCTATCGGGGCAATTATTTTCACGTGAAGATAGTATAATGCCAGCACCTGTAATTACACCACTCACCGAGTACACGGTAAAATCAATTGCGGTAATTCTTCGCCGGTATCTTTTTATATTTACCTGGTACTCCTCAATGAGCGTTTTGAGTTTAGTTTGAAATTCTCTGACCTGATCATAACGATATTGCTGTGATGTTGCCAATGATGACATTTTATTTTGAAAGCACCAGTGTTTTTAAATCGATTGTTTACTCAAATTCGAATTCCACGTACCATATTACTGATGCCATAACCAAACTATTATCTGTGGTTGTTATCGTGAATCGTTCAGTTGTATCCAAATCGATGATCGTTGATATTGTATTATTGACCCCAGATGAACTCGTCGATGAAATATTAAACCGGAGAGGTCACACTAGTGTTATTCGATAAATACCTTTGACGGTTGCAGTGACTCTTAGCGTGTTAGCGTGTGGTGTCCACGCAAATGATCCCTGTTGAATCGTATATACCGATTTTATATTTCTCTCATAAGGGATTTTTATTTTTTCAACTATGGCTATCATCCTATAAAAATCATCTTTGATGGCTTGGTCAGTCATTTTTAAATCATCGATGAATTTTTTTTTACATCTATGAGTTTTATCTCTAATTTATCTAATGAGGTTCCAATGAAGTTCATAATGAGATTTTTACGAAAAGATGAAAACTTCTCAACATGATCATCATACATAGATTGTAGTGCTGCAAGTTCTATGATAGCGGTTTATTTGTTTGAGATTCGGTGTGATCACTGGTTTGAGTTTACGATCCGTAAAAAAACGCAATAGCATCATCTGGTGCGTCAAGTCGTCGCGTCAAAATATCATCAAGGGAAAAAGTACTTGTTTTCAATTTGCCCTGACGATCTTGAAATACAACTATTTCATTGGGATCAACACTTGAGATGTTTAGCATCTTGGATGTTTCCTCTTCAATTAAGTTTTTTACATCAGTGGCTGCAGATATTTCTGCAGTGGGTTTCTTCAGGCTTGATATAGATTATCCCAAAATATCAATCATGTTATTTTATATAATTTCTCTCTAAAAAGCGAATACTCGTGTATTCGTATACGGTGTTATATGGTGTTTTTCCCGATGATGAAATAGCGTGGAGGACATTTAATACTTCTATGCCGCATATTGGTGGGTAGGTCATTTCCTGTGTTGGTAGCGTGGAATATCAACGAGGAGTGTTTAAGTAACGTATATAGCGCATAAACTCTTTAGGCGGCGCTAACCCATATGAATCGAAATAAACAATCACACGTGGATCAATCACGTATGCAACCCAGTGAATTCCAGGTCCGGTGCTGTTATCGAGAGTAATGATACCGGTTTCAGTGTTGTTTGGTTGTTTTGGTAATTGATCTATCATAAAACGACCTCTAAATTTTTTTATCTCTAGATTTTTAGCAGCATCGAGTAAATTTGACATGGAAACTATTAAATTGTCCCTGGTATTCTCAGGACTATTCCGGTCGTCTTAGACCCATTCATGATCGTCTTAGACCCATTCCTGATCGTTTTGTTTCTTTATATCCCTGTCCGGTAGCTTTCTTTAGTGCCATCCCTGACGCGCTAGCAACGGCTCCGAGGGCAGCAGCTTTCGCCACCGCTGGGGCCGCGGCTGCAATTAGTGCTGGAATCTCAGCGGGAAGTGGAAAAATACCACCTGATTTTATCATGTCTTTGATCGCAGCCGCAGAGAAAATAACCTGAACACCTTTTTTATCCTTGATATTATCATCGAAGTGTTTTTTTGACGAGTTGTCAGCGACAATTTATTCTGACCACCAGACATCTGATTGTGCTTCAGCGATATCGTAGTTCCACATTTTTTAGCTGATTCCGATTGCAATTTTTTAATTTGACCAGGAGTCAACGTGACACTAACATGACTGTACGATATTGTATGTAATAATATATTGATCTAATTCTTACATGTTTTCCGTTGTTGCATCAACTACCTTCATTCTTCCATCAGCTCTTTCAAGAATGACAGAAACTGCTCTGTAATCGGGGATAGCACCAGCACCACCAACAGGGCGGTCTACACGACCTCTGAAGTGTATGTCAACTAGGGACTGTCTTGTTAAGTCAATTTATGAACACCTAATTGATCAAATATCATATGACTTCGTGTTTGTGACCCAACTCGCGTCTTATTATGTAACGTAACAAATATATGAAGTGGCGCAGCAACGCCCTGCTTTGATGCCAAGTAAATAGACCCTTAACAGTAGAATCCATGGTATCCGTGGTAGATGTTAACCATCTTAGCAATGATTTTCCTCCTTGATCCATAAATGAATAATGTTTCCTCTGCGGTGATTGATGGATTCATTACTGGCATCCACAGAGAGAGTTTTGTAATATTTACTTTACCATCAGGGAGGAGAGCTTCAGCAGGTCCTGCTTCTCGCCAGATTTCATGATTATCATTACCTTCTCGCACGAGAACTACTATATGCTTCGTTCCATATATAACGTTTCTAACATTTCTGCAGAATCCAAAAATAAGATCCAGTAGAATCGCGCATGAAAATAATGTACTTTCAACATTGATGCGGTGTTGCAAACCCAAGGTTGTAACGAGTACTATTACCTTTAATAATATCAAAGGGATTAGCTGGTCTTGGTTTGTGTTCAAGAGAAACATTATCTACTGGTTGTGGACCGGATGCAGTAGCTACTGGTGTCCGTAATTTAATATACCTATTGTTATCTGCGTAATCAGAGAGATCTTTAGCGAACATCATATACGAACCTGCCGATCTTGTATAATCATCGGAATATCTCGCCAACCCCACTATTGCTGTGGCAGCATCAACATCATGTTCTATGGATTCAATCTCTCTTCCATCAATTATATATCTAGTGCTGTTAAATAGCGTCATGATACCATTATTGACAAAACCGACTTAGTCACCAAGTGCATAATTTCCGTTTATGGTAGTGGTCACATTGAGTGTATCACTGGTTTCTTTCTTCGCCGAACTAACCCTAATGGTTTTTCTTTAGCCAAAGAAAAAGCTTTCCCCGCAACATCACCAACAGCTCTAATACCCTTATCACGAATAACATCAATAGCTTTCATTCATAGCTGTTTTGCGATTGGTGCTATTGTTGGAACCATTCTTGCAAATAACCCTGAAACGGTATTGCCGAGACCATCCCCATAGTACGCTCTATACACTGGCAATCGTGAGTTTACTACGTAGACCATGGTTGGTTTATTGTGGTTGTAGTGTATGATCGTCTTATTTAAATGACATTTATCTAATGTGGTGACATTAGTCACTATGGTAACCGTATGCTAGCTGCTCAATAAACTCTCGATATACACCAATATCCATGATACCACCCTAAAATATTCGCCTGCAGATAGGTCTCATTAATTATTTCCGGTGAGTTATTTCCAGCTCGTCGCCCTCCTACGAGAATTTCTAATCGTGATATATCCCCGAGAACACTATTAGGACAACAAACTAGACTACTACCTGAGATCCTGCTTGGGTTTACACTCTGAGAAAAACCCTTACCGGTAGTACCAGTTGCACCCTGTGCATCACCATCGCCATCTTCGTCTCGATCAGACTCCAATAATCTCAAACCCGCATCATCATCATCATCATCAGGTCATGGTTCTGGTTGAGGTGAGAAAATTATTTTCTTTGACGGATGTTGTCTTTTTGTTTGCAATCTTTTCAGTTTTTTTGTTTTTGTTTTTAGTTCTTCATATTGATCATACACTGTACCCACCGAGTTGAGATATTCAATGTATAATGCATTGTCCTGATCGATTCGACTTGTTTTAGTTTTGATTTTGTAAAACACATCAGCCCACTGTTCTATACTCTTAATATATCTGATGTGTTCTGGTTTCAGCATTTTGTTTCTGTTTTCATACGTCCCAACAACAAGCGCAGGAATTTCTGGTGGATCAGTCTTATCAATTGCCGCTAACCCTTCATTAAATCGATTACGTAATTCATCTACTATTTTTTCCTTTGTTTTTTTTTCGGATCAGGTAAGGGTTTTTGTAACAGCGCTGATGTTTTATCAGTTTCCTTTGCTATTTTTTCAAGTACTGGTACAGAGGTAGACATGGCTGTAATAACGTCTTTGAATAATTGTTCAGTTCTCGTTGTGAAATCGGTCTGAAATCATTGTCTTGTAATTAGCTTCTCTCGAACGGAATCTCGAACCGGAATAAATTTCTTAATTGCAGCTGATCGTTCGCGTGCTAATCTAGTTGTTAGTGCTTCATTTACTGTTATAAATATAATATACGATCTAAATTGTAGTAACCATACACGATTTTGAATGAGAAAATCTCTAAATGAATCACTTGGAGAAAATTGACCATTTGACCCTCCTGATTTTTTCCGGATTATTCTAAAAATTTTACCTTTTTTTGATAATTTTTAGTCGCTTTTTATGATTTTTAGTCGTTTTCCGGATTTTTCTGGTTATTTTTTATTTTAATGAGTAAATCTCTAAACGAATCACTTAGAGAAAGTCGACCATTTGATCTTATGACTAAAAAATGACTAAAACGACCAAAAATGACCAAAAAATGAAATATTTCAGCAGTTAACAAATATTTAGTACAATCCGCCCACCCGAAATTCTTTTGAATTTCACTACAGTATTTCCATTACTTCATTGTTCGGTGAAAATAAATCCGTCTAAACACATTTTGTACTAGGTGAGTAAGCGCAGATCTGTCTATATTCATACTTGCAAACTGGTATGGTTTGTGTTTAGAGTGTCAATTCATGGAGAGAATTTTTATTCACTCTGTGAGGGAATTTCCATTTTTTCGGATAATCGTTCTTATAGTTTTGATCTTTGAGTTAATTGTGCGTTTAATTTCATATTACTGCCTAATTCACTTCTGATTTTTTCGACAAAAAAAGAATAACGGGAAGAACTTGTTTATATCATTGTCATATGCGAGGGAGTCATAAATCGCATGCTGGATTCGTTTTATAAAAGAATAGGATTTCGATAGCACATACTTATTATTCCGAGCGCTATCATCAATATCTTGAAATTCAGAAAGAATCCGCTCACAATCTAAATTATCTGACAATTGAATTCCTTGATTTTTCAAATTTGAAATCTCGCTAATAATGATATTCATATTTTTGAAATTCATATATGATATATAATACAAAACTAATTGGGGGTCATTTTGACCAGTCTTTTCATTTTTGATATATACATAATTAAGGACAGCACAGCCTTTCAACTCCCAATTGGAGTGTTATGGCGAGTTATAAGGCACACACACACACACACACACACATATATATATATATATATATATATATATATATATATATATATATATATATATATATATATATATATATATATATATATATATATATATATATATATATATATATATATATATATATATATATATATACATATACACATATTTTATATATAGGACAGACAGCCTTTCAACTTCCAATTCGATTGGTATGGCGAGTTATAAGGCACACATAGATACATATTTACAACTGAGATATATCTGACAAAACCCATTTGGAACCCCTCAGGTGTTATTAACATCGGAGAGACCCAGAGGTTATATGTATAAGACAACACATCCCCATTTGAAACAACTCAGGTGTTATTCACATCTGACCAAGCCCAGAGGTACCACGAAGCATAGTCTCCAAGCGGAGATCTAACTCGTCAAATAACGAATTAGAAATCGAAGAAGATATGCTTAGTGAATGGACGTCACATGATATATACAAGTATTTACAATGATATGTTGGTATGATATTTACAATGAAATGATATATGAAATAGGACAATAAAACAATGACGGTACGATATATGAAATAGGACAATGGTATGATGGTATTTACCTTGACGGGGCTGTTCTACATTTAAACTGAAACAACCATGCATCCAACATAATCACCCGGTTGAATGCAAAAACACATTCACACCGTGTGACGGTGTGTGTCGTATGGTGATTTCAATTTGAGTTTCGAATGGCTTAAAGCCCCAAATAATATAAGACAGAGCATGATATATAAGCTAGCTAATACAGGAAAACCAATGACAGAGGTGTGCGATTTTTATTCTTTTGTGTACTTAATAATGATTATCAACAGTATCTATAGAAGACCGTGTTTTCAAATAAACATCAAAAAAAAAAGATTTCGATTGTTGTAAATACCACATATTTGATTCATTTTCTCACTAAACAAATACTTGATTATCTCCATTGGGAACCTGTTTTAATAAAACAACACATAAAAAGCAATTTAGTCATCGAAAAATCCCATTGAGATCCGCAGACAGTGTCTTTCAGAAGCCATTCAGTTAAACCACGAGTCATCGAAAATCCCACTGAGATATGTGGCTACAACAACAGAGATACCTCTCTTTCATAAACAGAACACATGCCCACAAGAGTTATTCCCCTTTGGTGTATACCTAATAATTCAGATGTAATCGAATTCAATTCTATGTCCAGTTTTTTGGGAGACAGCCGACCTAGTTATATTCTCTGCAATACGTCATACTGAGGACTCGCAAATAACGAAATATTTCCCAGCCGCATTCATTTATTTAAATACTCTTTCTTCGCATTTTTCGAGTATTTCCCAGTCCCTCCCTGTTTAGAATTTTCACTCTGAGAGATAGCATGTAGAACGATAAAGAATTGTTCCTAGGACATCCATCAATATGATCGATTACCAATCTATCTTTGATCAATCTGTAACAGAATTGTTTCCGAGTGGATGGTGGATTAAATGAACAACACAAACACAATATGTGAAAGATAATGTAAATTTATGAAATAAATTATTAATGAAAAATAATGATGTATCAACACAATCACTCATGCATTCAACCCACAATCACATTCCACAACCATTCACAATTCAAAAATAAATTAAATATTAATACAAAATAAACACAGATCCAAGGAATCTCCTGGACTATACACAGATGCAAGGAACCTTTACAAAATTTATATTAACGCAAGTATAAATTGCGATAACAAATACAAACATCAAACTATACTATCGCATGTATGGATTGCGACAACTAGCACAAACATATACATGTATTTAATCAAGTTGCTAACTTTTATTGAAATTCATGTAATCCCTTGAAATACTACTGTGATTCAAAGTAACAATGTGTAAATATAACAATGTATTCAATTGTACTACAATTGCAACACACACATATGTCTCGACCCTGTATAACCGTATGATTCACCAACTGTTGAATCGCCGCCCAGCTTCTCCGAATACCTAGGGTTGACTCAATACTTTTATCGGTCACTTGCCCTTCACGGATCCACCACAGTTATACGTACAGACAGCATACAGCATCTACTAGAACCATCGGTCCCAAATACCTAGATGCTACCCCGGATTTTTACACCGCTAGACAGCTCCGACACTCGGACATTAAGACTTCTAGATTTCCGGATATTTACACATCACGACAGATGTAGATGGACAGACAGTCCGACAGACAGACAGTCAGATACCTCAATTTGATTGCACAATTAAACAGCATAATCACGGCACAATCAATCACATTCAGCTACAATTCAGAGACATTCAGAGACGTTCAGCTACAATTCAGAGACGTTCCGCTACAAAATCAGAGACGTTCCGCTACAAATCAGCTACAATAAGGAAACCAGACTAATAATAGTTGTTTCTAAAACAATCTAAAACCAAGATTACGCTATTGCATTTAAAGTCTAATAGTCACTAGTCATTCCAAATATTCCACGTTTTAAATCTGCATTGTAATAAAGGCATCATTACATGAAATGATAAACTGAATAAAATTCACAATAAAACGAAATATAAATTTAACACTCACCCCTTTGGCTGGAGAAAGAATGACGAGCTATCTCTCCTGTGATAAGATACTTCTGGACTCGTAATATTATCAGAATTATTCTGCCTTATATATCCTCAAATAGGTGAGCAGAATTCACGGCAAAATTCACGTGCACCCCGTGTATCTAATGTTCCTGACTTCAAGTGATTCGTAGTCAGGCACATGCAAATCGTTACACGTCGCTTACCTTGAAAAAAAAAACACTTATTCACCCCAGATAACGCATGCACGACGAAACCAAAAATATGGTGAAATTAGTTTGTAATTCAAGAAGAAATAAATTTAATTTTCGCCTAATTCTGTGACAAAATCCATTAAATACTTCATATACTCTCCGGTGATTAAGATACGATTTCCCTCAAGCACCAAATATAAAATACCCTCGATTATTCACAACCCCTACTGATTTTTTCAACCTGCGGTGTCTGACAATACCTTCACGAGATGCTTCCTAATCGATGATAGTAGGATGTGGATGAAATTCTTGGTTCATTTATATACTAAATACTATTTGTCTAATTAATTATTTGGTCTAATTATTACTCGGGAATCTTTCAATGTAGTCTTGAGGTGTCAGATTCATTGAATCGTTTACATAATAGCGCTTTAGCTCTCTGTATCGCTTACCATCACAATTGAGACACAACTGCGATTTTCCTCTCACACCTATCCCACATTGTTTGCAAGGTAAGTTCCCGAAACTACCCCGAAGTACGCTTTGTGAATGATATCCACAGAATTCATGTCTGCATGATTTGTTAAAAGCGGTTACTGATCATATCTTAAGCCATTTGCAATGATTCATTATATACTAAACTATCTACTTGTTTTAATTATAAAATGGAGGAGTTCGAGAGATTATCGAAAATTACGCCTCGGAAAAATGCTAAATTCAATATCGATAGAGTCTCAATTGATGTACCAAAGGGTCTAATAAGTGATAGAAGCATGATAGGTAAATTTCGATATTGCATTTAATTCTTTCAAGCGCGATGGAGCATCTCACTGTTGGACAACATTTCGAATTAATGGTAGTGTTGAAGCTACCATGAACGACGAAAGAGCAGCAGTGTTAATCTCGCATCTTGACCAGAAAAAGTATTTTTTTAAGAGTGAAATTCATTATCCGCTCAGAAACGGGAAATTGGATTATACGCGACAAATTTGAACCCTACCTGAAAAGTAATAAAACTGTCACTGTGAGTCAGGATTCCAAACCAGGAATTTTGACTGGAATTGACAAAACGTATTTGCGAAAGAGCTTATACCGTAACCGCGGTTGTTTATGGGATATGTTCGTTAAATGATAAACCGAGTATTGAGAAACTAAATCCAATGAAACAGTCAGGGAGGATAAATTGTGTAGCAGAACGAATAATAGAGCATTTTACAAAAGCTTTGCGTGGAAACAAATTGACGGATCTAAGACACAAAAATATAAACGAATGGGGATTAACAGTTAGGAAGAACGGCGCAACAATTCAAGATATAGCCAAATTAGAAAAATCATTAAGATTCCCAATAACCGTAATGACAATAATAGGAGAGGTATTATACGAATCGAAATATAAATTAAAGGAGCTCCAATCAAAATTATTGACCATAATGAACACGCGTGGACACCTGCAGTAACAATATTTCCGCTGGATAGAACCATAAAATATCTGCCCGTTGAGTTCTCCCCAGAGTTCTCTGGGGAGGAGAAATTATTTGATTTTATTTACGAGTTAAGTAAAAACGATCCTGTATTAGTGCCGTTACTTCACAGTTTTGAAAACGAAGAGGGTAAATTTGATCAATTTGTAAGACCCAACGGCGAGTTATACCGTACTGAAGCTCTCCATAACGAGATGAAAAATCTATCTAGTGGTTTTTCAACGGAACACGAGGAACAATTACTAACAAACCGTTTTACAATTCAGTCAGTTGCAGCTCATTTCGCGAGAAAGAAAAATATGTGGAAACCATCAAGAGCTGAATTTCTATCAGATATCAAGTCATGCTGCATCGAATATGGCCATTGTGGATTATGGAATACAAAATAAGACCACAAAAGTATTATTTCGGTTGATATGATTGCGTGTTATCCGGGGAGTTTTCTCGGATATGGAGAATGCTCTGAGTACATTAAAAGATTTGGGCATCACACACACGAAATGACCCGTGTTGCGATTAATGGGCCGCTACCCGATTTCGCTCTCACCGGATTCGCTTGTGTGGTATCATTTGAATTGGCTAAATGACTTTATCCGTGCTGTTATGTTTGGTTTGGTAGACACATCTTTGAAAAACAGTGAATGCCAATAGTATTATTACGGTATATGATTGATTCTAAAATACTGATATCGCTGATTGCCAGTGAAGCGATTATATCATATCGAAAACAAACTGAAGTCTGGTTACCACAACCCGATAGTCTAGATAGTATAATCAGTGAAAATAGAAAACAATTTCCTGATCTCGACGAAGAATATGTCGTGAAATGGTCCAAACATATCTTCGAAGTTAGAAATAAACAAGCAAAAGATCTCGGTTGAAGAATAATTGGTAAATTGAAACAGGGCGGAAAAAATGCGACCACAAATGATATTGTTCGCGGTTGATTATAGCTAATGTTGAAAACGATTTTATAATCGCAGATGTAGTATCTAGAAACATATATGTAAATCAAAAAGACGCTTTCTGGTCCGATGGAACAAAATTCGGTACAATTGTTACGTACAAAGACGGATATAATCTTCAATATACGCACTTAAGGGATTCTATGCTGGCTTATGCTTCTATTAATTTACTTTTGATGATAAATAGATTTCCTGACATTGCGGTTAGAGTCGCCACTGATTCATTTTCAATAGAAGTGAAACATAAAGAAGCGGTGGCCTAATTCACAAATTCCGACGAGAGTTGGTGGTCATGGAGAATTGAAAAGGAAATGCCATGTGATTATTCCAAATCAGCTGATAGTACGATTGAAAACCATTACTTGAAAAATAATCAAATATCAGAACTATCTAATGCACGGTCGTGTTTCGAACCAATATGTAGATATAAAACCAGTTGCCTAAACGGATGTGGTGGGTCAGGAAAGACGACTCGTGCGATCGAATTATTTCGAGGAAAATCAAACACGATTGTTCTAACACCCACGCACAAACATGCAAGATAGATAAAACAACTAGGAATTAATGTTTGCACTTATGATAGTTCCTTTCGATGAAAAGGTGACGAATGGACTCCTGATCGAATGGGCGAGAAATATGTTCATACAATCTTAATTTGGGATGAGATATGCACAGTGTTGTTAGATGTATTACAAAAGTTTCTTGATTGGCTATTGCTAGCGAATACAAAGGTGATACCGTATGGCGATCATGGTCAACCACCACCATTTGTCGGTTTGTCTCCACATGATTGGCTAAAGTCTCCACATGATTGGCTAAAGAATTTTGTAGACTATTATGAAGAAATTAATACCGATCATTGAGCACTTGATAATAAATTACGCGAGTTCTAAAAACTGATCAGATTACAACCGGATATAATTCTGTGTGAAATAGCGCGAGAAATAATTTCAGAAACACCATTAAATGATTTCTGGGTAGCGTGGAAACCAAACAATTTGATAGTGGCAGGTACAAAGATAGTCAGAGACACACTTCAGATGAAGTTATTTGACTTGCATAAAGAAAAATTTGCAACACTTCTAGTACCATTGTGTTATAGACCCAAGGATACACGAAGACAAAATATCAAAGTTGATATTCCAGGACAAAGTTAAAAGCAGATTCTCGTATTAAATGATATTGTGTTGGTTGATATCCGTGTTGTCGGAGATGCATTGTGCGCTGATAAATCACCATGGAAGCTAGGATACGCAGCGACGGTACATTCTTCGCAGGGATTGATTATATCAGATTTGTTTTGGATCATAGATAATCGCATCGAGTGGTCGAATTTAGTTTTCTTTCAGTGTCCAGAGTACGATGAATAAATCAATTTCGAATAGTTGTTTTAGATTATAATGATACAACAAGCAGTGATATTGTCAGCGTTATAAACAACAGGACTGTGCGAGTTGTACTTGAATAATGAGTTGGTGTTGGTCGGATAAAGACCCCCGCCAATTTACCCGTAGACAGAGAAAATAGCAGCGTAGGTCATACCAGAGATAATGTGATGTTGACTTGTCTTGAGTGTAACAGACGCAGAGGTGCTAGTTAAGACAACGTGGTGGTAATTTAGTATCATCGTGTATCACTTGTAATTGTTCACGAGTAAATCGCCGCTGAGGAGCAGTTAAATCCAATCTATAGACTAGCGGTCTACCCGTAGATCGTGTTATGCTAGATATTTAATGTGCAGCAACACTCCAAATAGGATTAGTAGCTCTTTTTTGCCACCTTCGAGCTCTCCTGGTTTATATAAATATCTAACAGTGACATTACCGAGTATTGGTTGTTTTGAAAAATCATTTTGCGGTTTTATGGATATATACTTCGTTTTAATCGCGTTGTTAGGTTTCATGTTGATTGTTCGAGTAATCTCATTTTCAGCGCGGTAATTACGCCCGGTAATATCTTCACCCATTCACGAGATCGTTTATCCTGAATAAATTCCTTCGCGTATTGATATCCAAATAACCGCTCAGCAAGTGTCCGATCAAATCGTTCACCAATTGCCTGATCGTCATGTAGTGCAGTATGTCCTTGTCTGATAGCGACATTATGATGCTTGATTGTTTATAACACTGCACCCTGAATTTCCTTGCCAGGATAAACTTTTAATAGATTTGGCCAATGCAGAGAACCCCTACGATAAATCCTTTCAAAAGCAGAAGATACTTCAGTTGATTATTTTGTTTTTAGAGGCTCTCCTTGTTTGTATCGACTCGCAATATCAACTACAGTTAGCGCATACTGGTAAACACCATCATGCCGCAGAAATAATATATCATCCTGATGAACTACATTAGGGACGCTGACATCAAAATGCGAGTAGTTAATTTGTTTAGGCGGTGGTAGATACATTTGCCATATCGCCTGTTTGGATAACCAATCAGCTGCAGTGGTATTTTTCACCTTTGCGGCGCTAGCGAGTATACTGATTGCTGCTTTACTCCTCCAGTATACTTTTGGGGAATAATAAAGAGATTCCATGTTGTTATTAATTACCAACACCAAAATTAATTTACCTTTCATCGCCGATTTTATCAACCATGAAGCCAATTGTTCTTTTATGGATTTATCAGTGATGGAATTCAACGCATGAATCAATTTCACATCTGCGATATGTGTATGTTGCAGATTACTGCTTTTATAAGCATCATCATGAGCATGACAAGCCTCATCGATAGCGTTTATTGGATACTCGCCGGGTTTGGGTTGGTTTTGATCTTCAAGTCTGATATCGAGTCTGATCCAGGGTCCACAATAACTATACCCTGGAAGGTGTTTTTCTCCTGGATATTTGACCATGGTGTTCCTGGTAATTTTACTAACTTGGCGGCAATATCACCTCGTTATTTTTGTTAAAACATCTCCAGATTTCATAGAAACAAATATAAATTTCTTTGTATCGCATTGTTCACACTTACCAGGAAGTGTTGATCTGTTATTTTTAGTTGATCTCTTCGTCCAATCATTTGTGCCAGTACGCTTCTTACATTTCGCACAATATAGATCCATAATTTATTTATAATAACATGAATGTAATTGATTTTTCGGCGACAAAAACAAGTGAACCAGTTAAGCATCATGCAGCGCTATCAACGTATATTCGCATGATTATAATCGGACCATTTGGAGTGGCAAGACGCAGTTGCTACTTAATTTAATAACGAGATCGATGAAATGGGACAAGTTGCATTTAGTAGCCCCAAGTGTAGACTATCAGTAATGTTACGAGGTGTTAAAGGATTTTAACGAGAAAGCAAAATCGGAAATTGATGATGTTATTGAGTTTATAAAAAATATCGAGGAAGCTCCGAGTATTGATGATATTGATAAGTATTAACAATTTAATCGTCTATGATGATGTCTTGTTAGACAATCAAAAGAACCCCGCTAGGATATTTTCCAGAGGCAGGCATACAAACACTGACGCGATATATGTCACTCATCGATACACACAAATACCGAAAGTGATCAGAGATAATTGCAATATTATTGCTGTATTCAACGGAGTTGACGCACATACGCTACGAAATATTTGGCAAACTTGGTGCGGCGGTGATATGGATTATAACTTCTTTTGAAATTTCTTTTTTGATAGTTCATATAACGAGACTGCAATGAAAAGGTGAGATTATGAATGGTTCAAATAGCGAAACCGATACATGGATGTGAATTACTTGCTTAGATGGCAATAGCAAATAATATGGAACACGTATACTACAACTATCATGGCGTCTATTTGACGTCGAAGATGTATATCCGGTTCCACCCGCTCTAGTCAATGGTGGTGGAGTCGCCACGCATGGTCCACTCCCACGTCCGTTTAAAAGATCCATAAGGAGCCCTTTACATTCAACTAAGAGACGATGGTCGCGCGATGCCTTGGTCTCTTGATTTGAAGACACTTGTACACTCTTCCGAACCATTGTCACCAAAACGCAGGGTATACGTCACAAGAACTTAACAGTTATGTGACCATTACACGGCACCACACACACACAGGCAGCGTAGACAAGCCCCGCGGTCACAACAACGTGGAACCACACACGGGCAGCATAGACAAGCCCCACGGTCACTCACGGAACCCACTGTCACCCCAACATGGCACCTCACACGGGCACCACCGGACCCCACGGTCAGCTATGGACCACAGTCACCCACGGACCATACTGTCACCACATCATGGCATCGCAACCGGGCACCAACGGACCTCAGTCAGCTAAAATTAAACACAACCAAACCATATAATACATTTGAAGCGGTAAAGTACTTTTTCATTCATTTATGTTGCGCATACGTGCACATGAAATAGTTATCCATGTACATTAAAAGTTCAAAGCATGCAGCGTATAACTAAATTCAATTCTGTTCAGTTACAAAACAAATTATGTTGAAACAGACTATAGTATTACTAATATAATGGCGTTGCATAACCTAGGTATTTATTCTGTAGAATTTAGAATAAATACTAAAACATCTAATATGTCAAACAATTATGTCATAAAACAAATAGCAATAAGAACAATCTTAAATCTGCTTTACCTCTTTAACTGCTCCTTTAAGGATGGAAGCTTTTCAGACAAGACTGGATCATAATGTGATATCTGCTTAGAATGTTGTCTATATATATATATATATATATATATATATATATATATATATATATATATATATATATATATATATATATATATATACCCCTAGCTGTGACCAAACTGCGCAGCTAGGTACTTTTAAACTGCAGGCACTTCGCACATGCAACATGAGTTGAGTTTTCACTCACCATTTCGAAATAGCTAAAAGCCGATAATGAATAAACCACCCTCGGTAAGGTTTGCATAATAGCGAAATAAGAGTACATTTTTGACCACATATACATATTGATACCAGTCATACACAATTCCGTGACATAGATAAAAGTACTTTCAGTTAGATCCTTACGAACAGCTGATATAATATATAAATGACGCCTACGAAGGTGTACCATAAATGTATCGATTGGACGGCAAAGCAAACTTTAGGTGTCGTGAAATATTCGATGTCGAATGACATACAAACATCAATGACTAGCTTCGAAACAACATATTCCTACTGTAAATAATAAACATTGAGCAATTAAGTCAAGGAGGGTGTCCATAAAGAAATGACGAGGAAATGGCGGTTTCCTTCCTAAGCATTGTATTCAGTATCGTCACCTGTCCTACTACGAACAATATTGTTAAATGTTCCAAATAAGACCGATAACTAAATTTAACTTTGTGAACATTGTAACTCCAACTATGATTTTAATGAATTATTTTAATCCATGGAATTACAAAAATTATGTGAAGGACTGAGTGGGTTCATTGTTCCGCAATTAATACCAATATGCAGCAGGAAATCGGCAACCAAACCGATGTATTTGAATTCATGGAATTTTAAAATAAATGAACAAGTTCAGGAAAACAATGTTCACAATCCAAAGAATGAATAGGAAAAGCAGACAGTATTGTTTCAGTACCTGGGAGATATATGTGCACTGTCAGATAAGACTTACACGTTCCTTAAACACCATCAGATCTTGAAACCATGTGCATACCCAAAACCAAGTGGATAGGAAATGAACTTAAAATAAGAAAGTGACAAACGAAGTATAGAAGAAACCTTACACATGCATTTTAGCCTCATGGATTCTCATTTGTCTTCGCACAAGCAATGCATCGCAGCACAACAAGCAATCACATTCTTAAAGGTATATGATTTAAAGAGTTGTATATATCATGACAATAAGTCGTTGCATATACATTACATCAATAAATTCGATACTTAGAAGTAAGAGCGTTGTAACGAGTAGAGCTGTGCAGTTAGACGTGGACACGACTGATGTTTTATTCTTTGTTTTAGTACAATTGGGATGACGTGCAGCTTTTTTGTGCTATCAGTATGTTTGCGTCACACTTCTGACATTCGAAACGTAATCCGAGTTATTGCGAGCTCATAAACGTTTGGATCTTGATGGAATGAAATGCTGGTTACTAACTCAGTTATAACATATATGTAATCAAATCAGAGTTACCTATTAACGGTTCAGATGGGTGATAACAGGAAAATTAAATATCCTTCCAGAGTTGATACATCAAATAAGCAAAATCAATAAGTGCAAGCCACACTCTGTTAAAATCAAATGTTACAAATTATAAACATTAAGGTACAACAGTTGTTTACATTTTGAGTTTTGACATTTATGGGCAATTATGCTACATGTAGAGTTTTAATACATTTGGATTCAGTTCATGTTTCGTTGCTGTTTTATTATATATAGTCATTTTACTAAACTTAATGGCAAAAAAACATTCTCATTCACTTTCGCTCTATTACATTGTGTTTAAAGAACATGAAATATTACTCAAATGGATTCGATTGACATTTCATTGTACAACAAGTACCCATTCATAAATCATTCTCCATCAAATCAATTTAAGACTGCTTAAATGTGTGTGTGTGTATTTGTTTCGATAAATGTTAGCTATTTGTGTTCTTGGAGATTCCATCTATCAATTATGCTAATATAGTATTAAGCTTTGTTAAAATTCTATCAGATAATGAACGAGACACTAGTCCAACCAAGTTCCACCAGTTATCCAACAAACGTTGCAACAGAGGGGCTATCCACTCTTCAAGAAACGCCTTGAAAACGCGTATCTTTCGCTATCATTACCAGATAATACATTTCAAGAACATATGTCCAGAAACATTTGTTAAAACAAATGTCGTCTGTAAAGAAAGCAATAAACTACATGACAACGTCCTACATGAAAACAACCAATGTTTTGTATGTTAGCGCATTAACGCATTCTGCTTTCTGCGAATGAAATAAAGTTTCAAATGCGCATCTAAAGTAGCCAATACTAACTGATACCTTAAAATATATTCTCGTAGAACACACTTTCCTGCTCCTTTAAATGAGTTTGACGAATTGCCAGAAAAGGGAAATTAATCGCTTCGCAAAGAGACAATGTAAACGGATTAAAATAAATTCTCACCAAATATTTATATCTTGTGAAACAATAAACTTGTTAAAATAAGAAATGAGAAGGTCTATGCTAGAATAACGCTAGCATACCAGTACCATCACTGCATAGTTTCAGAGTCTTTTTAATGATGTTTTGAACCTAACTTTATGCACATGCATATGTATGTAAATGTCGCAGAGTGACATAACAAACCATTTTCATCATATTTCCTTGCATATGACACACTGTGTAACTCTCAGACAAGCGTCTTTAGATTCCCAGCTGGTGCCTGTGTCAGTTCTACTTTCCCGACGTATTCGGCGATGTGTTTGTAAACTTGTTACGCAACAATTTTATTACGCCTAGGAAAGTTGGATATATAATCAAACCATGATATTGCACGGATAGGGAGGAGGACTACAGAGGCTGGCTCAATGAATGGAGGCTTCTCACTGATTTCCTGCACTAGAATATATGTCCGACGTTTCAAATGTACATTTCGTGCAATGTGCTTCCAGTCGCACCAATACGTCTATGTGAGGTGCAAAAGCATGAATATTTTCTCTGCATTACGATCCATACAATGCTAGCCAAAACTTATATCTTATATATGGTTATGTTCCAATCAGCGTTGGAAATCTGATATTCATCCTCTCTCTGCAATCCACTAGCAACATACTAGTAGTTAGTCTGATGACGATTTGGAGAACAGATGGAATTAGACGAAAGGTGCTAGGTATGTTTGTTTTAGCAAGTACGGGAAGAAAGTCAGTTTAGTTCCCGGGGACTGGCATTGACCTAGCTTCCACCAACGTGGTAGGCTGTGAAGAAGCCCTGAAGTATATACCCGGGTACATTCATATGTGGATTATTTTATCTGCATGATGTTTACTAATAGTGTACAAGTCGGCGGTTGAAAACTATTTAATAGACGAAGTACAACCAGTGTTAAGGAAAAATACTCCGCATGCGATAATATCCTTTTAATCTGACTTTAGCCCAAAAGCATATATCCAAAAAATGTCACATTGTATTGCATTTTTGTTGTTTTTAAACCGTATTGTGATAATCTACAGCATGCTACATTATTGTAACCATTAATACGCGATGGTATGAATGGCAAAAGATGAAAGTACTAGACAGGGTTGCTTTTGTGCTCTAACACGTTTTCGATTTTTATTAATGAGTTAATTAGACAGTTGAATCTGTGTAATGTCTAATATAAATGAGGTGTAGTTATGGAAGAATATATTAATATGTTTCAGTGGTTGCACTCATGTTGTTGCTAACTGAGATAATAAGAGAAAGCTACTTTGGTGCCAAATAAGTGTTATCGGAGGTTTCTGTGATAACACTTGTATGAGACCAATCTCGATAAACCTAACATCACTGTTGTCAGAAATAGAGGATATCTCAAGGAAAGGGAGGTATACTTTTTCATAGACGTCCACAGTGAATATTTGCCTTATTACAAGTGCATATGTTTAATTTTGGTTAGTTTATACGGTGTTTTATACGATGTATACAATTTGTTTGATTTTTAACGGCGCTCCAACACACTTAGGCTATTTAGCGCCATACAATAGGTTCTACTTATACATGTTTAAAATACTAACATAGTCTATACAAAAATGACTGAAGGTTGAAAGAATGCCTTCAACTCTCAAGTGACACCAAAATGAAGCAGCTGGCTAAAATGAGATGCTGGAGACAAACAAAAGTTATCCTACTATGTCTGCAATAAATTACGGCGTCGATATTCCAAAGCTGGCAAAGTGATAATAAGAATTCACATAAATGTGTGTAGTACAGCATGAATAAAACCGCATTAGAAATGGAAAAATACCTGTCATGTAGATGATTTTCATTTCTTAGGAAGTTACATACGTTGCAAAAATATTAAAAGGTAGGCATAGCAGGATTAAGGCATTTAAAAGTGATGTGAATTGTGCAATAATGTGTATTTAGTTGAAGATTAATTCCATTTTGTTTATGCTTGTACAGCTTATGACCATTTAATACATGCTTTAAAATATCGTATTATCTTTGTGACATTACATATACTATATATATATATATATATATATATATATATATATATATATATATATATATATATATATATATATATATATATATAATGAGATACAATTCGGCTTTTTGTCTTAGACATTCTTTGACAGTTCAAATGAATGGTGAATAATATTCTTCGTGTCAAGAATATAATAATATTGCGCAGCTACATTATGTCTATAAGAAAGAACAATACCAAATTTAAGTTCTTGTACACCATTGTACAAATTATATTTACTTATATTTTGTTTTGTAGTATGGGCAGGTGGCCTAAACAACTGAATTCAGTGTCATATTTTGTATTTTTATCATCATTCTTAGTTGTAGTACTAGTATTAGTAATAGCATTTAGAAGAAGAAGTAGTAGTAGTAGAAGTAGTAGTAGTAGTAGTATCATTACTTCATAGAGCGAAGAGAAGGTATTTGGCTTTGATCTATGAAGTAAATCTCTGAACTTGACCTGTAAGCTACGCTCTTCAGAGACCACGAGGCTTATCTGCACAATACTGGTAACATATAGAACAAAATCTTAAATATCATCAATGGCCAAATGCTTAGATGCAATATTCTCAAAACATCACAAGACAAGTGTACCGCTATCATGTTGACTATTTTTAAAGTAATTGAATGATGTTTTGTCTTCATTGTGTTATTGCACTTATCTAGGATGATTATAAATCAATTACGCATCAGGGATAACTATGGACGATGCGCTTGTATTTCGTTGCTGGATAGATTCAGATGTTATATGAGAGTGTCAATAGGTTCAGTGCGAACATAATCTCTGGTTTGACCCCCAGAAATTCAGCCATTTATGGATGTTGCAAGAATCCGCTTAGTTGAACGATTTGTCAGATTCGGTCTCAACAAGGTTATATTTTAAAACTTGTTTTTGGCTTCATCAAATAGCCGTTTCTTCTCAATTTCACGAGTATGTATAGTGTGATCATATCTATGACATAATGGAATAAAATCTTAACAAGCGAAGCAATCGAAGCTCCCTGTGACCATTAAACTTGACACTGATGGACGAAGTAGACCGAAGAGCGTGCTTTTAAAATTGCACTGGTATTGTAAGTACACACACTCCACTCTACTAAGTATAATCGTGTTGTTTTATTAGTAAGTTGGAAAGATAATGTAACTATTGTCGATTGTCCGATAGTATTACAATCACTCGTTCTGAATATACATGTCCTGTTTATCTAGATATAACAGGCGCCGTGGAAGCAGTAGCTGCCAGAAAGCTTGAACTGTCAACCTATATGTTATCTACTACTTTGCGAAAAGCATTTCCCGCCATTGTTGTTGTGTTCACATTTATACCAATTCACATTCCTGAACATATGGTCCCAAGATCCATTGATTATTATTTAACATATGAAAGCCTTCTGATCGGGAAATCAGAAATATTTGAACCGAAGTATGGATCATTTTAACTCCATAACTGTAGGAATAAAATTAATGATTCTGCTGAAGAAAGACCGCTTCGTGTTGGACGCTTTGAAAAGTGTGCTAAACGCTAATGTGGCATGTGGAGTGGCTTGAATAAATGGAATGCATTCAACTGTCGTTTTGATGAAAATATGTCCAGTAAGGTCTTGGTGGTGAACATCGGAGTATGAACATGAATAGTATTCCTGTAGATAAAGCTTGTAATATAGATATTTGTAATCGTCGAGTTTTCAAACCATTCTACTTTAATTTCGTTGGTCTCTAGTTCGTTACTACTTTCAACGATATTGACAGGGATTATATACTCGAGTGTTGAGATGTATCAATGTTCTGTTGGAAGGGTATTTTAATACTTATAGTTTAAACATTCAGGAATATGGAGTATACTTAGAGATTAACAAATCCCTTTTTTGTGAAGGATCACAGTTATATTTTCACTTACCGTGTTTTCCAATGTTGTCCCAGGCAATTCTATGTCAATCCAAAGAATATTTCTTTACATAACAATGTGGCCGACACTACTGAATAACTAGTATAGTTGCTTGGATCAAATGAGGAAGTCAGGATGTTTCCGAGTATTTTCCTTTGTACGACCCGCTTCCATCCATCCTCCTCATCTCATGTTTGCTATATACAGTATCCTGATGAACCTCATTATGCTCCCATCAGTGACTAACCGCCATGCAAGACAGAGAAGCATCGAAATACTCCACAGGACAAAATCTGTTGCAGTAACGTCGCTAATATCAACCATTTGTATGGACACTATGGATGTATATGATCACAGCTTCACTGTTACATAAATCTTTTGAAAGCGTATCTTTTCTTGTGTTACTTAAAGGTAGGAGCTAATCCTTTATACAAATCTTCATCATACACTACCCATTGAGAGGTTTGTACAGCCTAATATCTTGTTAGAGTAAATTCATTGACTTCTCTGAGAAATGATCACATTGTTTTTGTAAACGTTGATTACTGGATGAGGGTATTGGGATCCCAATGCTTCTTTATTTGGAAGTTCTTTGCAGAATATACACGCTTTTTCCAATTTTGAAGCATATCAGTTCCGGTAAACCCAAAACATGACTGGATCAACATGCCTGTTTTCAGCGTCGGTCTGGAATGTACCAGAATCTTATATAGGCACCCATCTTCTGCAATACGATCAATATACAAGTTAATGATAGCAATTATGTAGAAAGGTTAAAATCGTTGTTACTGCGATCAACTTTCTCGTTACACATACCTAGAAGTTTAAGGAATTAGATACTAAATACTAATGTTACCTGATCACGTTTTTGTTTTAATGTTGGTGTCTAGAAAGAAGAAGCAGAATTATAAGTTCCTTTGGTGTAAACATCTGCGTGATTCTGATAATAAATGCTCTCTCTCTCTCTCTCTCTCTCTCTCTCTCTCTCTCTCTCTCTCTCTCTATATATATATATATATATATATATATATATATATATATATATATATATTCTAGGATAGAATTTTCAAAACAGACCAAATACATAACATCCATGCGCATTAGATATTGAATATTGCCATATAACAATATGCTATATATGTTTGTCTCAAACGAGACGTTTTAGAATACTAAACGTATGTGGATAAAATTGCTTGCCAACTCTTCCTCAAAAAATACTTTCTGTATTTGCATAGCCTTTTAATTGTCATACGTTACATTTCAGTCATTAAATAATTAATTATTGTGAGGATTCTCTCCTTTATAAAGAACATAAAATTGTCCAGTGCGTTACACCAAATTTATTATCCGCGTTGGAACTAAGCTGACGTGTTGTATGAATATTTTTTTTTAAATTTAGTAAATTCAGTAACATCAGGTATTAAGTCATCACGATGATTACTAAAAATGGCGATCACAATTTTGCGTTATCCTGCTATTTCAAACTAAAATACAAACTTTTGGTTGAAAGTTAAATATACAGATAGATTTAGGGCTCCGAGTGGCCGAATGGTCTAAAGCGCTCTCCGTTACGGACCACTGCCATCTCATCTTTATCTCTCTCTCTCTCTCTCTGAGCGGATTCGCGTCTAAGATTCGGCTAATGTAAGTTATGTGAGAAAGCTTGCCAGTGGCTTCTCGTGGGACATTGGTTCTTTCCGGAGGTTTTCCCGGGTTCTTCCTCCACCAATAATACTGGGCGCCATGTATAGCCTATCGTGTGCTGAGAAAAGGCGTTAAACCCTACAACAACAACTACAACAACATCATATAGATTTAGAGGAATTGGATAAACTAATGTAGGATTATATGGACAAAGTTTAAGCAATAACTGATTTCATGCACGTGGATCAATCAAAGATTATTGTTTCTCCGAACCACAATATGGTACTATACAAATGCTTAAGTCATCACCTGAAATTGAAGGTTCGTTCATTTTGGCATTCCTTGCACTGTACGATTTTTAAACCTTTTTAGAACGTCCGTGGTCTCCCCATTTGTATGTTTAATTCAACGTCAACGAAATTTGTGTCAAGATTTTTCCTGTTCAAATGCAGTCTAACAGACTGAAGAAGAAAAAAAGGAAGTGCCTTACTCATTATTTGTACTTTCGTCACGTCACACAGATCTTGACGTTAGTAAACTGAATGATATTGAGTATCAAGTCTTAGCAAAAGACTCGAACCTGTTAAGAGTCTCAAGACATGTAATGTCAACATCATGTGGTAGGCTTCATTAAACATGAAGAAATATGACTGACAATCTACTAGATTAGATGGAAGATCCACCATGGAGAAAATAGAGTTGCAGACTGTTGATTGGAATGACGGTTGGATGGAAATATAAGCTCCGAGTAGGTGAGTAAAGTATTTTGTCTTTTTGCTGTTTGTTTAGACATAATTAAATATGTAAACCTTTATTTTGCGAATGTAACTTTTAACTTTTGAAACCGACCCTAACACGATGTTGGTTAGATATATTCTATTTCGCAAAGGACAACTTAAAACATGCATATGTTTATAATATGACTAAAGCGATACAAATCTTTGTTGAGTCAAAATGATTAGTCTCAAAGAGTGGTATAATTTAAAATGATTTAAATAATAAACAAGTTAGTACTTGTGAATAGCACGGTAAGAAACTACTTTAATTCTATATATTTGTAGATATGTACTATCAATATACCAATACTGAAACGTAGCAGATTATTTGTATATTTCAAAGTGCAACCTTGTTCGTGTAGCGCTATAATTATGCTTATCATCATGGAGGCGGCAAATAACTTTTTCCTCCAAGAATTAAATTAGAACGTTTGCAATTAATATACATCAGCTTTTTCCCGAGGAATTTAATGTTATTCAGTTTATGTATATATATATATATATATATATATATATATATATATATATATATATATATATATATATATATATATATATATATATATATACACACACACATATATATATATATATGTATATATATATATATATATATATATATATATATATATATATATATATATATATATATATATATATATATATATATTCCACGTGAGTTCGTATATGGACCATGATGATGGCGAATGGCTTGAGGATTTGATTATAATAATATTTGTTTGTTTGCTCCGTTATCTTCGACAATCGAAATAAAACAAGCACAATCAAGATATATTTCCTCTATGTACAGACCACTCAAATTTAAGCCCAAAATTTAAAATGCTAGATGTACAGCACGCTCGTTATCTGCCATAATGCAACTATTAGTTGATGTATGCCCTTCATAAAAAGTGTTATATCCTTGGAACAGATATATGGGAAAGTACCAGAACTATATTAGCAGAGAACAAGTTTACAATCTGGATTGTACGATTCTTATTTTGAGAATCTGGCTAATCGGTTCTGTTTATATCCTTCATCAATGGGGTTTTGATAGGCGTTAAACAAGCCGATAATCTCGGTGGACGGTTTTGATAGACCATGGTAATGTCGAACATATTGTGATAAAACTTGATATGGGAAGAAAGACAGCATAAATAATAGTGTTGGCACCAACACTACCGTTTGAAATTACTATGCTACGTTTATTCATAAATATAGTTTAGCAAAGATGAATAGAAAGTGGGGAAAAATTGATAAATTTATCTGCACTTCCACAGGGTGATTTGTGAAAGAAAACCTTATCAAAATCGGATTTGAGTGGGAATCATCTATTTCTTTTTACATAGTAAACAACGCAATCTTGAATATGTGTTATACATATGTTATTGTAACACTAATATTTGAATGGGATATAAGTATGGAACATGATACTAGACTATAATCTAGACTGACATCCATAACATAGAATGCATAAGAACCTGTCTTAGCAGCGACTGTTTTCCTCAAGCACATAGGAACAATTAATTTTTCATAAGACTGTCGTATTACATGATTCATTTGTTTCCTATTTTGCAATGCAAACTGTTTATTTTATGACCAATGCACCAAGGTAGGTGAGAAATGGTTTATAATACATGTGATTAAAAAGTTCTAGTTATTACAAAGGGCCTGTTTTAAATTAAAATGGGACATATATAAAGAAGAACTACTTCTAGTATGTGGAAAACCTCTGAGGGAGTTTTACTTCCATGATGGCCAATACTCTACATGGCGCCACACTACAACAATATGGATCTCAAGTGGACAGCAGTGGTCCAGTTATCATGTAATATGTATATTCCGTGTTGAAGCAGTTTGGGAGCCAAATGAACATACATCGCCTGCACACAAACAATAAATAAGATACACATTGAATATCGCCCATCGCCATGTTTACCTATAGGGCGAAGCAATCTAGATAGTACATGAAGAGTATCTGATAAGAATGATTACGTAGAATTACATGAATCTGAAACAACTCACGTTTTTTACTATATGCAAAATCGATATTATATATCAGCCTCACGTTCGCGAGAACAATATGATGGTAGCATTGACTACGTAAACAATAAAGTGTCCAATGAAAACGGCATCATTGTATTTCAAATTTACTGTCACAATACAAATCTTGAGACAATAATCAGTCAGCTATGTAGTTGACTTTGCATACTGGGAAATACAAATATGTTTCGTTGAAAATATAAGTACTGCACCGTAACAATATGTTAAAGATCATGCAAATTTCGTGTTAATTAGTGTCGTCACTATTTTGTAATCGGTGGTGGTTTTCCATTCTCCCCCAACACATTGTCAAACGTGGCCATACTAAGTTTGTTATCTTCAACAGTAATTTAATCGAGTTAATATATCGTACACTGAATACATTCTTCTGAATAGGCGATTATTCGTGAAAGCTACAATGACGAAATTATTTTACCATTACCACCAACAACACTATTTACGGTAGACATTGTCCCGACACGAATTACGATTTGTGTGTATATAATTATTTATGGTAATTCAGCGTGGTTATTAATATATATATTTATTTTTATTTTGTTCTTAACATAATGTACAACGAGTTGCGGTGAGGGCACATGTATTAGCTGCTAATTAGCGTATCGTTTCATCCCGTCATTGGCAGTGCAATTTAAAATCAAAATATATTGCGTGGATCTTGAAGAGGTTTTGTTCCCTGACATTGCATGTAAAACCTCAACAACAAGTTGACCAACCGGTTTGGTAGTGTCAGAGTTGAATAAATCTAGTGGTATACAGATGTGTTCTGTGGCGGCTCCAGGTACTAGGGCCCGTGGTTAAAGTGCCATAACAGTGAAGCTACATTTATTCAGTTCTTTTCACTGAATGAAAATATATATTCAAAATACGAATGAACAAAAATCCGATTGCAAACTGTTCATTAATGACTGCATTGGAGCCTAGATCATATATCTCATTCGCACATGTCTACGATAATACCCAAATGCAACTGCCAACCGTTTATGGTATTTAGTGAAAACAAATTGTGACGTCAAATGTGGAACACTTTTTGTAAACAAAGGCCGAGTTTGTAACATCTTGTTATCGAAAAATCTCCTCCATTCGAAGATGGTGAGGAAATAAGCTGGAAAAAACTCTGCTAATGGTGTAGACGTGGCTGCCGGCACCGAAATTAATCCTTTTCAGTTTTAACCCTGTATATTTCCAATGCCGACGAATCTGAAGTTGCAGAAGAAGATGACGAAGAAGAAAAGACAAGACTAGATTGACAGACAATTCATGGTAATTGTTTTATGAATATGTCTACAGCCGAAGTTACGATAAATATATGTATCCGACGATATTTAAACATACTGTTCAATAGATTCATGTTCATTGACAAATATATTTGTTGTCACCTATAATAAAGGCTTACAAGTGTATCGCATTTCACGGGTAAACACACATTTATACGTTAATAAGTAAAAGGTACATTCGATAACAGTTGTAAATGTTTAAGATCTATGAACAAATTGATACGATTTAGAAGCACGTTCAGATTCTAGGAGAGCAGGCCCTCTTTGCACAACTATTGAAATGGCAGGATATTCAAAATTTGTTCATGTTATGTATACTGAATTATAGTTAATGTTTCTGATTTTGCAAATGTATGCTAATAGTTTTTATTTTATAAATTATGAAATAAACCTTTCTTCTGTGTTCTACTTGTAACTTCTTTTTTCTTTCATGTCTAATTTAATTATGCAGTGATGTACTAAATGTTTTCCCTGTTCCTGATTTGAGTTAGAATGTGTTATTGTACTGTGCTGATCATGTGTTCACAAATATGATTTTAAATTTAACAAGCACAGCACTGTGCATTACAGAAGAAAACAATATTTTAGGTGTAAATGTTGACATTGCATGGTAATTCCCACAATGTGTATATTGCTGTGACATATAGAAGGTCACACGTGTCAGCAATGAATACCACAAGATACAATGCATTACATACCATCCAGGGTTCAGCCCAGTTTGTATCCACATCCATGTGTTAAACGGTGCTTACTACCAGTATAGATACCAATTTGGATAACGTTCAGAACAAGGAACGGAGTGAGTAAGTAAATTATCTGACTAATTTGCCATGTTCTTTTGTTTTGATGATCTATGCATGACAACATACTATTGGGGTTATTAATACAGCAAATAAAAAAGAACTTGTTCCGGTCTTTTTACCTTCGTGCATTGAAATTGTGTTCCGGAGGCCGACGCTGTCTAACCTTTTATACCACAGTGATACGAATAGATTATGCCATAAAACAACACATATACATGTACAATAATTGATTATTTACATGTTTTGGGTCGGAAAATAAGATGTCTATACTCACAAATTATGTTGGAATCATTTACCTTTCTCGATATACAAAATACCGATAATTAACACTGATCCACTACTAACACAATATATTTAAACGTTTGATTTCCTAATATGACCTAATGCATAATGCATGTTTTATTTCAACTTAAGTTATTATTTCATAATAAATCGGCATGCAGAATATAGACAATCTTCTCTGTGGTCTTGGTACTTCTTGGGCAAGTAATTGAGGGTCATCATTCCGGAATATGTTTTTTTAAAGGATCCACACTTCCTTTCCTGATCAAACCAGATCTACATTGGTTGAGAAGAGTGCGAGTAAAACCCACCATTTTATACAAGCCTTATTTTGTTAAATAAAGGCTTTATTTTGTATTTAAAGATTATGCTGCGTGAGTGTACGCACACATGTGTGTGAACATTATTTCACCGGTGATGCTTCCTATCGGTCCGTGCCTGTGTGAAAATTATCGGGTTTGGTTGATATTGTATAACTAAATATTGTATCTACTCCGATCCGATATCGTGTCCGAGGATCATGTAAATTTACCGTCACAAATCTACGAGGGGTGGCTTTAGCACGCCATAAGAAATTACTAAATTTGTTTATATCCATATCACCTCGGCACCATGTTTTGTGAATATTTCGTAGCGTGTGTGTGTCAACTCCATTAAACACCACGATAATATTACAGTTATCTCTGATCAGTTTAGGTATTTGAGTTTACCTCTGAGTAACATCTATCACTTTAGTATTTTTATGTATATCGTGGGAAAATATCCTAGCAGGATTTATATGCTTGTCTAACACCACATCATCTGACACAGCTAGATTATTGATACTCCTGTCAAGATCCTCGACGTTAGGGGCTTCTTCGTTATAGGTGATAGAATCAGTAACATTTTCTTCGGTTAATGATTGTGCGCTCTCGTTAAAATACTTTAATACCTCATACCCTTCTTGATCGTCTACGGTCGGGGCTATCAAATATAGTTTATCTCATTTCATCCATTTTATAATCAAATTAATTAACAGCTGTGTTTTGTCGCTTCCAGATGGTCCAATGATAATCACTGGTATTGAACTTGGTAACATTGGATGATGTTTAACAGGATTTGTTTCTCAATGAAAAGTCAGTAATGTATATAAGATATAAACATAAATATACATTGGATTTATATTGTGTGAAATGTAGGTCACGTACACCGAAAATTGATAAAACACCTGTTGTAACTAAAACTAACAGAGATGCGATCACCGGCAAATGTGCACAATATGATATAAAACGAATTCTGATTTATCAGTCAAAAAAGAGAGATGATATCACAGCAAAGTTAACAAAATTCCCAGGAGGTCCGTGGGCAAAATACCCAGGTGAAAAACACCTTCCAGGATATAATTCGTGCAGTCCTCGAACTCGACTCGATCTCCGACTCGATAATCAAAATCAACCTCTACCTGGTGAATATCCAGTAAACGCTATCGATAAAGCTTGTCATGCTCATGACGTTGCATACCGATGCAAGGATTTTCAGCAACGACACATCGCCGATGTGAAATTAATTCACGAGATAAATTATATCACTGATAAATCTTTCAACGACAAGTGGAGCTTCCTGGTTGATACAAACTGGAATGAAAAGTAAATTAGTAATTGGAATTTAATATTATGGAATCGATGTATTATGTTACAACAGGAAACTGGAAAGGTAACGCCGCGACTAATAAACTCGCTAGCGCTGCAAAGGTTAAAAATACTACCGCAGTGGATTGGTTATCTAGACAAGCACTATTGCAAATGTATTTACCGACGTTGAGGAAGATTCAAAAATAGTCATTTGATTTTAACGTCCCAAATGACGTTCAGGCTGATATATTATTTCCTCCACATGATACTGTCAAAAAATGTGTTTACAAATACGCGTTAACAATCGTTGATATTGCCAATAGATACAAAGAAGCAGAACAATTAACTACTAAGACATCATCTGAAATTGCCTGCGCGTTTAAATAATTTTTCGATGAGGACCTATAAAATGGCCAAATCTCCTGCAGAATGATCACAGTAAAGAGTTTCAGGGTGAAGTATCATCAATGATGAAACAATATAAAACTGCCATACGACGAGGGCATACTGAAATTCATCGCGATCATGCAATTGTTGAGCGGTTTAATAGAACGTTTGCAGAACGGTTATTTCATTATCAATACGCGAAGGAATTCATCAAAGATAAACCATCAAGTGAATGGATTAAGAGATTACCAGATGTGATCACCGCGTTCAACAATGAAATTACTCGGAACATCAATATGAAACCTGTTATCGCGATTACAAAAAATGTATATAAAGGTACCTCAGCGTGCTGTTTTAAGGGTGGCAGGAAAAAGATCAACTGATCCAATCTGGAGTATAACCACACATAATATATTTAACGTTGTAACATCTAAAACGGACCAGCAATCTATAAATTAGATTCAACTGCTTCATAGCGTGGATTTACTCGTGAATGATTATAAGTAATCCCAGATGATACTGAATTACCACCGCATGATCTTAATTAATATCATTAACTCCGACAATAACTCTTCGAAGTTCATTTAATCTTCGTACTAGAAGTACTGCCAATAAACTAAATTTTACCACTGGATGAAATCGTCTATGATCCAAACAATGTATCAGTGATAGTCAATCCCTGCGACGAGTGTATCGCCATCGTGTAACCTAACCGCCATAGAGATTTGTCAGTATGTAACGCGTCTTCCACAATATCAATATTAACCAACACAATATCATTGAGCACTGATTTTTATTTCTCGGATGTCCCGGGAGTGTCGACGTCGATGTTTTGTCGTGGTGTATATGCCGGTCTATAACACAACGGAACTTGATCCATCGAAAATTTATTTGTATGTGTTTGAAATAATTTTACTTGAAGTAAATAGCTGATTTTTTATTGTATGGTAACCAGTTGTAATCTTATCACTGAGTTTAACTCGTTTAATTTGACGTCGAGCAATGTGAAACCTGTATTAACTTCCTCGTAATAGTCAGCATTGTTTTCCAGCAATTGGTGAGTAGATGGTCCCGTAAACGGCGGTGGATGACCATGATCGCCATTATCACAGCGGTGTTTTCTGTTAACAACCACTCCAAAACGATTTTAATATATCCAGTGATACGTTACATATATCATTCCAAATAGTGATCCTGGGAATATATTTTGTTCCCATATTCTCAGGAGTCCAAGCGGTACGGGTAAACCGAAATAATCTGTGAAACGTATAGGCCTTTACCATTTCGGGATTTCATCTCTCTTGCGAGTCTGTGCGTCGGAGTGAATACTATCATATCAGAATTTCCCTTAAATAAATCAATTGCTCGAGTTGTCTTACCATATCCTCCTGAGCCATTCAAATCAATGGTTTTATGTCTGGTTATTGGATCGTATGCGGATGGATATGATGATACTTTTAATCTAGTCGTCGCGAGGTAATTGTCCTCGCTGGGAACATCATCTGTTCACAATATGTGTAGTGTTTCACGTTTTATTCTCCACGTCCCCCAATCGCCCCACATTGTATTAAACGGTTCTACGCTTCTCCAATGTTCTCGATTAAAGTAAAATGAATCAGTGGCGACTCTAGCCGCGATGTTAGAAAATCTGTTTATCGTCGTGAGTAAATTTATGGAAACAAAAGCGATAGTTTCGATTTTTTGACCAGTTGACAAATAAGCATTTTTCCTAGATACAGATTTTTCATCTAGAGATGTATCCGCGATTATAAAATCACGTTTACGGTCATCGAAAATCATACAACGTCGTTTATTATCACACGATCCACTCTGGGTAAATTTACCGATTATTTTTCTACCGCGATTTTTTGCCATACTATCTGTGGTCACATTTGCATCTTAACCATCGCGTTTTCCGGACTTAGCAACGAAACTGTGGTTTGTTTCTGATATGATAAGGCAGAAATCGCAATAATACTATCGAAGCCAGTTTATGTTCGGAAAAATGTCTTCCAAACCAAATATAACAAATCGGATGACGTTTTTCGGTAAACCTAAACGATGTAACACGAGCAAATCCTGTTAAATCAGGTGAACCTCCGTTAATAGCGACTCTTGTCATTTCATGTGTGGTATGTCCAAAACGTTCAAAGTATTCACTGCATTCACCGCGCCCGAGAAAACTTTCATGTCCACGGAAATCATATTATTGTTATCGTAGTTTGTATTTGACAATATACCATGAACGTATTCAACACCACTCGCTAATACATCATCGAGAAATTCGAGTTTAGTTGGTTTTCATGAATTCTTTATCCTGGCAAAATGAGCTGCGACGGATGGAACATTTTAACAATTTCGTGTAATTTTGTCAACATCTCTCGAATACCGCTCCTCGAGTTTATTCATCTCGTTATGAAGTTCTGCCCGCCGGTATTATTCTCCATTCGGTCTTACAAATTGATTGCATCCTTCATCTTCATTGCTGCTAAATAACCACAATGACACATGATCTGTTTTACTCAACTGGTAAATATAGTCAATCATAGTTCCTGAATAGTATTTTACTACTCGAGTTTGCGGAAATACACGCACAGAAATACTCCACGCATGTGAATTATGATCAATGATTTTAATCGGAGCTCCGCTTATTTTATAATGTTCCGACGAGTATAGAATATCCCCGGTGATAGTTTTTACGATGTTCGGGATTTTTTCCTTCTAATTCAGCAATAGTGTTTATTGAAGCCCCAGTGTCTTGAACTGATTCGGCTCACATGGTTATCTTGGATTTTTTTATATAGATTAAATCGTTAACTCGCCGGGTAATTTTGAAGTTTTCAATAGCTCATTCAGCGAAACAGTTTATTCCAGATGAAGCTCTCATCGGGAATGTTTATTAATACCCGGTGCAGTTATAGGATACATCCCGTAAGTCAACAACCCGCCGTTACCTAGTAAGAGTTATCTCCGTAATTGTAGGAATTTCTTTCATTATTATAATTTTAAAAAAATATTTTTATGAAATATTTACATGTAATGAAAAACTGAAATTGGTTATGATTGCGTCTACAACCCGCTGTGGTAAATTCTGGAGAAAGGTGTTCTGTTGGAATCAGACATCGTGAACGAAAATTAAAACTCGGTTAGATTAGTAATACCAGTTAAGCGATGGTTAAAATTGGAGTGATAAAAATATCATGTTCAATGAATCATTTAAGAATGTTTTAACGGACCAATCGGTAATGGTTTAGTTATTGATCATATTAATCGAAATCCTCTTGAAAACCACGTTAAGAACTTGAGAGTTGTTACTGCTAGTGAGAATTCTCTTAATTTGAATCCTCACTAAAGTATAAATCGTCAACCAAGAACTGTAATCGCGTTTATGGACACCTTGATTGAATAATTTCCGTCAATATCATCTGCCGCAAAGCTTTTCGATATTCATCATGCATCTGTGTTACGAGTTGCATCCCGTACATATTTAACAACCTACTAGAACAAATGTAACCAGTGGGTATCATTTACATTCGCGTGATTTTTTAATATATGAAAATACTAATTTAGACAAAAAGATAATTTCATATATTATATATGACGAAGAAATTATATCGGAGATCGCGCAACAACTCGAAATTTTTCAACGAACACGTAAACATTTTCAAATGATGCCCCGGGAAGAATTATGTGACAGATAAACACAGTTAAAATATATATCCAAACTATTGAAATTACAACGATTTGCGAATACGATAGCCGATAAAGGAAGAATTTATTGGCGAAAAAAACCAAACAAATTAATTGCCTGATATCTCCACACGAAACAGATTTAATTCTATCAGAAATACTCGCTGAAGGAGAATCTAATTTACACAAATATGAAAAATCAGCGGAAATAATCGAGTGGAAAATCGTTAAAAAGTTAAAACACAGCGTGATATTGCACTTTTAAATTTTAAGAATATTAAATATTTAACGATGTATCTTAAAATAGAAAGAAAGAAAAGTTATAGACGTTAAAAAAGAACATCGCGAAGATAATTATTTTTTTCAGATTGCCATGAATGATTTCGATGAATAATATATATATATATATATATATATATATATATATATATATATATATATATATATATATATATAATGGATGATAACAAATATCGCAGAGTTGAAAACCGAACTTGATCGTGTACAACATCTCCACGGCAGTAACACGTTTACTAGTAATTGTATCGACACCGAGTACAAAACATTAACACCGTGAGACAATCAGGCCTCCGGACGTACAAATTGGAATACCGGGTAATGAAAATTATGGCAGGGAACGAAATTGGATCGTCTATAAGAACCCCGTAGAAGAAAATTTCATCGATGTATTAAGGATTATAAATTAGGTTCTCAAGATTGTCGCGGAATTATTTAACAAACAAATTCATAGAATCCAAAGCAAAGAAATTCGAAAAGAAGTTTCCGTGTTTACGACGAATAGGTACTTTCAACGGTTTGAGATCTTATTCATATTTTTTCTATCTCGATTAGTGATTGTATCTCCCGGCTATATTCTATATCATATTTCATGTTTTCGTTCTGCGATTTTAGTTTATTATTCGCCGAGATAAGTTTATTATAATTCCACGTTAATATTTTATTGTATTGTTGCTGTTTTGAGACCTCGGTCGTGTACTCGTTATTTTCTTTGTTGTAAATCCACGATTATATGATAAGGCTCTTCGTTGGTTTTTTAAACGCGGTTATTTCTTGTTGGGAGTCAGCCTAAATTTGTTTCGCATTGCTCCGTAATGGATCTCGCCGAGCATTCGAATCAGCAAACTTTATTTAAGGTTGGCGATGAGTTTTCGTTTGTTAACTCAGTATTGTTGTTGAGCTTAGCGGATTTGTGCAGCGGAGCCTTGTTACAGCTGAAATCACTTCCTTTGCCCTATTTTATACAAAAGATAATTATAGTTTGTATTCGTTGGCAAGCTCGACGTGTCTTTTTACCCCGTGCAATGCATTTTATTTTCGTTATCGGCGGTAAAATAAGTTGGAATCCTCATACATATTTTAAACAAAAAGTCAAAAGAAAACAATCATGGAAATTACGGGATAAAAATTATAATGACAATCAGAGAAAGAAAAAAAATCATGCTAAAAAATCATGGATAGTAATCGTAAAAATCGTTTAAGTTTACTGGTTTTTTTAGTGAATTTTTTTTTCCTCCACGAGATCCTCAATGATATATTCGATATTGCCCTTAAGAATGTCATGGACATCGTCGGGAGATTACCTCGCCAGAAATTCTTTGAGATGTTCCTGAGAAATACACGAGTGAACATAATTTAAGATCGGATCACGGGTACATGAGATCACAATGACATGATCTCATTGAAGTTGATCTAGCTGGTATTCTGTTAGCACGAAGCGATCATCGCCGAACTCATCAAGGACGAGTTTTAAAATTCCCCGTGATCGTATTCGCGAATGAGGTTCTGATCGCGTGCTCGAGTTTTTGTTTATCATACACATATAACTTCGTATGATGGCATATTATTACACTTTACTTGTAATTACCGCGGAAATCCCGAAGATAAAGTCTTAGGATGAAAGTCTTAAATAATATTTCACATCAAGAGTAATTTGTAATTGTTCATCGAGTAAGTCAATCAAGTTAAAATTTTTATCGAGTTTAAAATTAATTTTGATATCCAACGATTATTACATGCTAAATTTACTGAATTGATTGGCGTTTGTACGATTAAACTTCCAGCAGGATCATGAGTATATAAAATATATATAACCCTGAGCTGCCGATTTGATAATTCGGTATTCGCGTTGTAACTTCCATCGATGACATTTGGATCATCCGGTTTAAATCTTTTTGTCCACGCGGGTAGGATCTTAGGAATACATTCAACTATGACATCGTTGAGGGATTTGTTGAAAACTTTTATACCCCTGAAATTTGAAGACAGGCAGAGTAGCTTTAATTAACAAGAAATCTTCTAAAGACTCTTGTTTTTCGTTTAAATCATCTCTTAGATTAACCAATGCTTGAACGAATCTCTCGTTGAGATACTCATATCGGATACAAGCTGGTTTAATATCTTAACACCTTTAATGATTTCATCACGTGAACCTGTTACATCAAATAGATATTCTTTAAATTTTTGTTGTAATTCTCTTAAATATGCTTTATACATTTACTTTATTTTGTTTGAAAAAAAAACAATACGATCAAGAGTCTATGAAAATTCACTAGATTTTCTCCCTTCACAAATTGGGGAGATTATAGTTTCAAAATCCCAGAAAATTGATTCTTTATTTTGATATAAACCCCAGTATCTCCTGAATTGTTTAACTAGCGCAAATTATATACCTCTGCGTATGGCTGAGTTTTAATTTCAGGATATGGCGATTTGTCAACAGTTGCATAATCCGACCTTTTCTTTCACTGGTGGATTTTCAGGTCATCCTAATATAGTTATATTCATCGAGTTATATATATCCACGGCGTACCAGGGAGAGCTTATCTCGATGGCTGTTAACAACGACGGTTCATGAACTGTTAACGTGATCTTAGATTCGCTTCCCGTGATAGATTTTATCCTGCGTTGATTTTTATTATCGATTTGTTCGATTTGATAACTTACCTCAGGGTGATATACAAATTGCCAATCTGGAGTACCGTATGGTTTGTTATTCTTTGCGAACACAAATGTGTTATTTGGTGGTTTACCGGCGAATGAGTCTGGTTGGATATTAGGCCAACATTAATATAATCGTAATTGAGTGAGCGAGATTTCTTTTACTGGAATCGGATTGGATAAGTCAACGCTGAATACAGGCTTGTTCGCCGTGATTGATATCATGGTTGTTTTCACCGGTCCGGTGTTCTCGACTATCGGTTGAAGTAATTATTGTAGTGGGGTCTGTGATGTTGTCAGTGCCATTACTATCAATATATTTTTCTAATTTTGACATCGCGGAGCGGAAAATGCTGACCATGGCGCAGAATTCATCATCAGATATAGTGTCATCGAGAATCGACGATATCATCGGGGATATTTGCAAATACGCGGTTGACGCGGTGTAAAATTTAACAGTGTAATCATGTAGTTTAATGTGTCTACACGATGATATGTTTTTGTTATGATTTCTAGCACTCTTGTGATTGTTGTCGACACGTAAATATAAATTAAAACAACTACAGGAGCAATCATTTTAACCGACGATAATATCACACAGGTTTCAGCGATTAAACCTGAAACCGTGTACATAATGATGTCAATTTGAGTAATATGTCTATGATATATTTTACCTTTGATTGGTACTCGTCTGTGAGATTTTTTAGTTTAGCTTGTAATTCTCTGACTTGATCGTATCGATACTGCTGGGTGGTCATCATTTAATTAGGTTGTTTACTGAAATCAACTACAAATTCTACCTACATGTGATCGACGGCCACGCTAAACTATGGTCGGCGGAAGGTATCCTTATATACCTTTCAGTTTGTCCTTCATCCATTATTAGATGAACCATGTTAACATCTTCAGATATCCCTGATGATGTATTACATTGTAAAGGTGTAACCAGGGTTAATCAGTAAATACATTTGACCTTCGCGTTAATATCGATACAATTAGTTTGAGGCGTCCAATCGAGAAGTCCATGATGGGTCGCATATACATTATTTATAATTTCCTCACGGGAATTTTTAATTGTATTGATACTATCATTATTATCGGTGAGATCATATTGTACTTTTGCGATTATATCTGAAAATAATTGTTGTTCTCTGACACTACCTGATCGCTAATTAATCTCCGAGAGGTTTACACTAATCTCGGAAAGTTTTGTATTAGTATCAATAAGTTTTATAGGGACCACTGGATGTTTACCAAAAATGTATCCGTGGTTTTATCATTTTTTTTGAAATTGCTACGAAGATTATCAAAGTTTTTTTTTATTACATGTTTGTCATAATCGGTGCCTAACGCTGTTAGTTTATCATCGATGGTTTCTACATCAGCGAGTTTTAACGGGATCACCGGTGGCAGGTCCCCCATAAAATTTAACAATGTTGTTTAAACCTGGATATGTTCTCGGATAAAGTCATTATAAAAGAAGATATTATTGTCACATTCGGATGTTTACATCAGCGAGTTTCATAGAAACCACCGGTGGAATTCCAAAGAAATCATGAACGGGCTTCTCAATATTTTAATAAATTGTTTGGAGACCTCTAGGATGATTTATGTGAGCGTCATAATAGGATCGTAACGCCCTTAATGTCTTTGTCGACGATATATATTCGTTCTTCAACAACGTTAGTTTATCCACGATGGTTGAAGAAAGAACACCATTTTTAGGTCTGCACGGGAAATTAAACAATGTGATAGCGCCTTCGGTTAACCCGTTGCGATTAAGTAGAACGTCTTTCTGGGAAACAGTACGCGTTTTCAATATATACCCTGCCGATTTTGAAATTCAACTATTTCATCTACAAGGTTTAATGTTTCAGATAACGCCTTGGCGCTAAACTTCTTTCCAACATCGATTGAAGCACCCTCGGTTTTTGTTCCTCGTGAGAGAGATCTTCCCAAAATATCTGCCATTATACATTTAAAATATCTTTATAAAGGTATCGCTGATATATGTATGTGTTGTTTTATGAGTGGTAATGATGATTTCGAAATCGCGATAAGGACATTAATAACTTCTCCACATATAGGAGGGTCGGTCTTTGTCTGAGTAGGTAACGTTAATACCAAATCGGAATCGTTAACCCGTCTACATATTTAAGAAAATCCTTAGCCGGCACTAATCCATAAGAATAAAAAAAAATAATCCCCACCACCCTGGATCAATCGCGTATACAACCCAATGAGTTCCAGGCCCTATGTTATCATCGAGATTTATAATACCTGTTTCGGGATTGTATGGTTGTTGTGATAATTGATCTCTGTATAAAACACCTCTGACAATCTTTAAACGGGATTTTTTAACCGCTTCGATTAAACCGGAATTTGAAATCGAGGTAATTCTAAATAAAAGAGTTTATTCAAGACAAGAGATAGGTTACAAGATAACCAAGTGTATTCAATGCATTAAATAATGAAATTACTCGAACAATCAATATGGACTCTATTACTGCGCTCACAATAAATATATACCCGCTCGAAACGATGTTTCAAAACATCAAATATTTGGTAATGTGACTATAAGGTATTTATATGAGCGGGGCGAACTTGAAGGTGGTGAAAAAAGAGCTAATTATCCTATTTTGAGTGTTACAGCACTCAACAAATCTAATATAACAAGACGAACGGGAAGATTTTCAATCTATAGATTAGATTCAACTACTCCTCAGCGTGGATTTACACGTGAATATTTGCAAGTGATACAATATGATACACAATTACCAACGCGGTTACTTAACTAGCACCTCAGAGTCTATTGCATTCAGGACAGGTCAGCATCGTATTTACACGTGTATGGCAAAGACTACATTCCTTCAAATATACGATATAATGTCGTGGATTTTTATCCGAATACTGCCATAGCATTACACATTTACATCTCGCACAGTGATTATTCTTTTGCTTTTTCAACAGTATTTTAAATTAAGCATCAAGATCAAATTCTCTATTGTTTTGTTTGTTTTTTTGTCATTTTTTTTATAACCGGTGACTTTTTTCTTACTCTATCATCACTATCAATTTCGTTGCTATGTATGTAAAATTTAAAATAAGCCTCTGAAGTTGATTTATTCGTGACACTGCGAGATAAACTAAATTTGAAGACACGATGCGATCATCTACGATCCAAACAACTGTATCAGAAATAGTGAACCCCTGAGATGTGTTTATCGTCATTGCGCATCCAAGCGTCCAGGGAAATCTATCCGATAACGCTGGAAACTTTTATAATTGTTCCTGAAGTGAGTCTCTATCTTTCTACCTGCCACTAAAAAATCGTTTGGTCTCATGTTTCTAAAAAATCAGTGATGGAAGTTTCGGAAATTTTTTCACGCGCTATTTCGCACTCGATTTTATTTGACTTTAATCCAGCGGTTCTCAACCTGTGGGTCGCGACCCTGTCAAGGATCAAACAACGATTTGCCAGGGGTCGCTTACGACCATCGGAAATATACATTTTTACAGTTATGAACGAAAATAATTTTACGGTTGGGTCGCCACAACATTTGGAATTGCATTTAAAGGGTCGCGGCACTAGAAAGGTTGAGAACCGCTGCTTTAATCTGATTAATTTCTTGAACTCTATTAACTCTGGATCAAGCGCTCTATAATCGTCGGTTATCTGCTCATAATAATCTAAGATATTCTTTACCCATTCGTGGGTAGGCAAACCAAGTAATGGTGGTGGTTGACTGTGATCGCCACAGATTATCACGGCTGTATTTTACAATAACAACCATTCGATAAATGTTTATAATATATCCAACGACACTGTGCATATCGCATCCCAAATGATAACCGTAGGAATATATTTCATTCCCATTCGATCAGAAGTCCATGCGTTGCCTTTATACCGAATACATTTGTGATAAGTACACGATTTCAAACCTCATTCGTTAATCTCTCTGGCAAGTCTGTGTGTAGGAGTTAAGACAGTTAAATTTGATTCCTCCGAAAATAATTCGATAACACGTATCGTGTTTCAAGACCTGCCACACCATTCATGTAATCAGTAGTGTGGATAATGGATACTGTTTTATTCTCCATGGCCCCATGGTGCATCAGAGTTTGTAAAACGAGCCTTTTCTTCAATATACTTGCTATCGGTATATAATGAATCTGTTTCAACACTAACTGCGGTGTCAGAGAATCTATTTATCATCGATAACAGGTTTATTGAAACACAAACTAGCATATATGATCTTAAATGTATATACTGATGTTCTGTCAGGAAACTAATCATTGTCTTGAATGTAGCAGCAGCATGGGCGAATCAGACAACTTTTTAGAGGAGTCAATTTCTCAAACCAAGGCCTCCTTGAAATCATAAAAAACGTCAAGTTAGCAAACTAAGACTTCCTTGTAAATGCTTTATAGATGCTCATTTGGCCAAAAAAAAAAAGGACGCCACAATTGTTGTCCCCTCCCCCCACCACTGATGCTGCTATGGGTTTAACAATCTTTTTTAACGATAATACTTTGAACTTGTCGTAGAAACGCTAGCATTTCCAAATCAAACAATGACAAGTGTTTTTCTAATAATTTCCGCGTTTTTTAAAAAAGAACTCTGTTACTGTCCGCGCCCTTGCGCCTGTTCTAAGACAAATCAATAAGACTATTAATGTCATAGTAACATTAATTACGGCATGCCTTTTATCAATTTGCACTCCCGCAGACATTAATACTATGTCTGTTAGTCAGCTGGAATCAATATAAATGCAATCTTAAAGCAAACAGACTTATATATCCTAATCATTTTGTAGTTTCCAGATCTCGTCTACACTATTTAATTATTGCTTGTAACAAACTAATGTTAACCCGTGATATAAACGTTATGACCACAGTTAATGAATTATGACTGTCTGTCTGTGTGTCTCCTTCCGTCAGACTGTGTCTCTATTCACTATAATAATTGTCCATTTAGAACAAATAGAGCTTAGGAAAGGAAGACTGTTTAACCATATTTTACTGTTTAAACTGTCATGATTCTCAATGGAGATATATCTGTAAGAAAACAAATCAACAGTTGTATATACAACAGTTACAATCAGTTGTTTTTTTTCTCCAAGTATTCTGTTTGATAGAGATATATTATTTTCAAAAGCATTTACTTGTAGATATCGAATTAAGCCTATTCGTAACACATTGCCGTCTTGCCAAGAGGTCCATCGTTCGATTCCTGTAACTGACATACTGTCGACGGTACCGATTTCGATGGTTTTTTTTCTATATGATTGGGGTGGCCAGCCCAAAGGTACCTCGTGTACACTTCCCGTCACGTCAAATACGTGACGGTGTGATTTTTATACACCCACGGGAAATTAATTCTTGGGGTGAGGTGTACAAAAAATACATAGACAGTCTTCAGAATATTCTAACATTTCGTTTCGCTTAGAAAATTCACCTATATATATGTCTATGGGCGCCCCCAAAATATGTAATAGCATGGATGCTAGATCTCTACGTCACACTATAGGGTAGCCCTCACAGGATAATTCAAAATGGACCCTATGAAAAGACACAAAGGTTACCCAGTGTGAATGATAACCGCTCATCATCAATATTATATATTTTTGATAAATATATCAATTTTTCAAATTTTTCAAATTAGAAATATCTATTATTATATATAATATGAATTCTGAAAATATCAATTTTTCAAATTAGAAATATATATTATTATATATAATATGAATTCTGAAAATATCAATTTTTCAAATTAGAAATATATATTATATATAAATGAATTAATTATCATTTTTTCAAATTAGAGATATATATTATTATATATAAATTAATTCTGAAAATATCAATGAGATCATAACTGAGATTTCAAATTTGAAATATCAAGGAATTCAATTATCAGATCGATTAAATTTTGATCAGATTCTGATTTTCAAGATATTGAATACAGCGCTATGAATAATAAATACGTCTTACCAAAACGATACGCTTTTATAAAAAGAATACAGAATGCTATTCGCGAATCCCTTGCATTATGTAGCGACGTCAGTAAGTTTGTCCCGTTATTCGCTGTTGTCGAAAAAATCAGAAAATATTTGGGGCAGCAATATGCAATCAAACTCACGATTAATTTGAGGGTTAAAACAATAAGAGATATTATCCGCCAAACTGAAAACCCCACTTTGGTTACCCCAACAGAATAAGTTCTATACAATACAATACAATGTATAGGTAGAACTCTTACTCAGCTAACAAGTATGCGTGTGATCTTCACCGTGAATGAATTTGTAGATTTTTTTTTTATTTTTAGTCATTTTTGTTGCATTTTTCACTGCATTTAACAAGACAATATGTCGTTCAATGTACATTTAACAAGACAATATGTCGTTCTATATAATGGTAAACGAAGCACTAACGACTAGATTAGCGCGTAAAAGATTAACCTCAATTAGGAAATTCATACCAATTCCTGATTCTGTTAGAGAAAAACTACAAGCTAGATAGAGTTTTCAGACTGGTTTTATAACAGGGACCGAAGAATTGTTGAAACCAATAACCACGGCAACTAAAGGGGTAATATCATCCACGGAGAGAGCATATTAAGGAGATATCCCCGAGGAAGAAAAAAGGAAAAAAAAACCCACCTCTGATTAATGTACTTCAAAAAATAGCAACTGAAACTGAAAAAACATCAGTGTTGTCAACAAAACCCCTAGCTGGCCCGAAAAAAACGATTGCTCATTTAGCCGATAAATTTACCGAGGAGGCTAAAACGCTAATAAAACAAAAAGATGAGCACTATTTAAGTGATTTTGTTGTTAACAGCTATAATTCAAAAGAGGAGTTTTTAAAGAGCGAGTATTAAAATGATCCAATATCGTTCAATGACTGGATTGATGAGTTCTATAAAATAAATAGGTAGATCGAATTTTTAGATAGGAGGAGAAAGGGGTATCAAAGATTCAAAAGAGAAATTGATTATTATAAAAAAACCACAAGAACGACAAAAAGAAAGAAAGCGCCAAACACCAACGCGAAGACAAAAAAACAGGAAGACCTTCAATGGGATGATGGAACCCTTGGGCGTTTGCAAGATGATGTACAGGGCGCAACTGGTACAACTGAAAAATTTGCTAGTGGATTTTCTCAGAGTGGTCCAAGTGGGATTTCAGGTAATGGTCTTGTTCGTTTTCCTGATAATATTCTCAGTGATATAGCACGATTAGAGGTTCTCATAGGAGGAAAACGAGCGGGAAATAATTCAGCGGAAATAATTAATGAAGCAGCTGATATCTGCATGAGGTTATTTCAAGGTGGCATCATGGATATCAAAACATATCGAGATTTCATTGATGAGTTAGCCGAGCATCATGGTTATCATGGTGACTGAAAATCCCTTGGATTTTTCATCACCGAATTAGATAAATATTCATTTAGAAAACACTAGCAATTCGACATTAGATAAATAGTAATTCAATAAGATGATCATACACTACAACCATGATAAACCAACCAGCGTCTATGTAGTAAACTCACGATTGCCTGTTTATAGAGCGTACTATGGTGATGGTCTAGGCAATACCATTGCAGGGTTATTTGCAAGAATGGCTCCAAAAGAGGCGCCATTAGCAAAACAATTATCAATGAAAGCCATTGATGTTATTCGTGATAAGGGTATTAGTGCTGTTGGAGATATAGCCGGGAAAGCACTTTCCGCTGCAAAGGATAAATTAATGTCGTTAGTTCGACGAAGAAAGAAACCGATGACTTCGTCATTGGCGTTACCATCTACACAAGTGATGCCTACAAATGTTAGTAAAAAAATAAATAACGCAGTAGATCAAAAATTAGCATCGTTGGCGACTTCGGATGCATACGAGGCACAGAGAAATAATATTGCAAACATGATAGCGAGAAGTGGCTTAAAACCACGACGACGACAATAAAAATCATGATTTAGATCGAGGAATATATAATTAAATGTTCAAACAGACACTTCATCCAGCGTTTGATGTGGACGCCACAGTGCGTAAAGATGATTCTGTACGCGATTATCAATTTCATTCTTCTCACGCAGTACAACCCGATCTTCGATCAAGAATCGAACTTCAAGTTCATGATACCAGTAAATATTTTCTACCCGCTGAAGCTTTTATCGAAGTAGAAGGAGAACTCGTAACAAATGTTGCAGCTAATACACCATATGACAATAACCCAACTATCCGAGTTGGTCATGTTAATAATGGTATCATGGCGCTATTTGAAAGTGCTAGATATATGATTGATGTAAGAAAAATTGAATCTATTGAACGTGAGGTTGATATTGCTACAACAATAATAGGGTTAGCAAGACATTCTGATGATTATACCAGATCAGCGGGTCCATCTATGATGTTTTCTAAGGATACTACTAATAACGCTAAACACGTCCAGTGTTCTAGAGTAAAGGCCACACAAGCTACTGCAGTTGATCCAGCACCAGCCGGATATGTAAGACCAGCTTGTACTTTTGATGTCATAAATAATGTTCCTAATTAGAACCTAGGATTTGAAACACGCGTAGCAACATTAGAGGGACAGCATCGACGATTTTTATGCGCGATTCCACTGCATCATATATTTGGATGCTGTAGAAATGTCTGAAAAGTTATCTATGGAGCGAAGCATACAGTATCTCTCGTGCGAAAGGGTAATGATAATGATGCAATCTGGCGTGATGCTGGTGCTTCCGAGGGTAAAGTCATTTTAACAAAACTATCACTGTGGATGCCAGTAATGACTGCATCAATCATAACAGAAGAGAGATTACTATCATTTATGGATCATGGAGGAAAATCATTGCTAAGTTGGTTATCAGTGACCACAGATACCATGGATTCTAATATTAATGGTACATTTACATGGCACCTGGCATCAAAACAAGGTTTTTCAGCTCCACGTCATATATTTGTTGCGCTACAGAATAGAGAGCGATTTAACTCTCAGGAACGCAGCCATATGATATTTGATAAGATAGCTGTTAATGAAGTCTCGCTGAGAATAAACGGACAACAGGAACCATCCGAGGCCATACTACTTGATTACAATACCAACCAAATAGCACGTGTGTATCATCGTCTGTTATCATATATGGGACGCGATCAAAATATCGATACAGGTCTGCAAATATCACAGTTGGATTTTAAATGTTTATATCCGATTTATTACTTTTCACTGGAACATCTTGATTTAACAAGACAATCTGTCGTTGATATACACTTTAGAGCTCGCGTAACTGATCCTCCTGCTGGTGGTTATAGAGCGGTTGCTGTCATTCTTAGTGACAAATCAATGCTACTTGAAGGTGTTGGTGGACGAATGAGAGTAATTGATGCGCCAATGGAAAATATGTAGTGTTTTCCAATGTAACAATTAGATCAATTTGTTATTTAAACTACTAGTAGTTTTAATAATGTCATATAGTCATTTTAGTGTTGCCCTGACCAATGGTCAGGTAAAGAAATTGCAATCAGAATCAATTAAAAAATGTGGAACCACGATAACGCTGAAACACAATCAGATGTCTGGTGGTCAGAATAAATTATCATTGACAACTCGTCAAATGAAACATTTCAATGGTAAATTCAAAGATAAAAAAGGTGTTCAGATCACTTTCTCTGTAGCCGCAATCAAAAGCATGATAAAATCAGGTGGTATAATTCCGTTGTTAGCTGCGTTACTAGCGTTGATTGCAGCAGCAGCCCCAGCGGTAGCTAAAGCGGCAGCGTTAGGAGCCGTTGGCACAGCGGCAGGGATGGCACTAAAGAAAGCAACTGGACAGGTATACAAAAGAAGGGAAAGGGTCTAAGACTACCAACAACTCTGTATTCATGGTACAGCGAAAACGGTCTGAGAATCCAAGGAACTGTTTAATAGTTCCCATGTCAAATTTTGATTTACTTGACACTGCTAAAAAACTAGCGATTAAAAACTTCAGAGGTGTCTTTTTGAAAGATCAGTTGCCGGCACAGCCAAAAAACGTTGAAACCGGTATCAATAATCTCGATAACAGCACGGGACCTGGAACCCACTGGGTTGCATTCTCGATCGATCCGCGTGTAATCGTTTATTTCGATTCATATGGGTTAGCGCCTCCTAAAGAATTTATGAGTTATATACAACAATTAAATACTTTTCCAAAAATCAAAGATTTTCTAAAAATGAAGACATGGTATTCTACGCTACCAACACAACAAATGAATGACCCACCAATATGCGGCATAGAAGTATTGAATGTCCTTGACGCTATTTCATCATCGAGAAAACCACCTCATCAAGTCGTAAATGAATATACAAGTAGTCGCTGGCAACGACCAAGTCGTCAACGAAGTAATTAGAAAATCAAAAGATTTTTACAATAACAATGGTTGATATTTGGGGGGAGATCTTTATCAGCGCTGAAAAAAACCACCGCGGAAATATCTGCAACCGGTGATGTACAAAAAATAATCGAAGATGAAATAGCTGAAATGTTGAGCTTAGAAAGTGTTAATCCCAATGAAATAGTTATTTTTCAAGATCGTCAGGGTACATTGAAAACGAGTAATGTTTCTCTGGATGATATTTTAGTTAAACAACGCAACGTAGTAGAAGACACTATCGTGTTGTTTTCCAATCAGGGTAAACTCAAACCAGGCGCACATGTTTCAACAATCACAGATACAATACTAACACTCGATAACAATTATATATCCTCGGCGAATTCATTGAAATCACTCAATGATAAGTATGACGATCATATAAATACATTTAATAAATTTACTAGTTTACAAAAATTCATCAAGACCAATATTGATAAACCACTATTATAATTTTTTGGACATCCTCCAGTGACCGCACCAAATCTTGCAGAGATAAAAACTTCTATATCAGAGTTTGTAACGTTTAGAAATGAATACGTGGATCATGTTAAAGAGTATGAAGGTCATTTAAATGCATTTAATGAATTTACTAGTTTACAAACATACATCACGGACAATATTGATAAATCCGTGTTAGAATTTTTTGGTAATCCACCAGTGACCACACCGAAGTTCAAAGAGATAAAAACTTCTGTGTTAGAGTTTGCAACACTTCAATCCAAATATGAAGATCACGTTGAAAAGTTTACATCATTTCGCAAAAATATCATTGATAAATGATATGAAACTTCCTGTTATTTAAAAATCCATTGAAGATATGAAAACCTTCATTGAAGCAATCAAAGATGATTTTCCGAGGATGATAGCAATCATTGAAAAAATAAAACTCCCTCACGAACAAACAAATATCATAAATAATGTGCACGCGATCCAGCACGGATCATTTACGTGGACACCTACAAACAATATTTTAAGTATCACTGCAACCGTCAAGGGTATTTATCGATTAACACTAGTATCACCGACTCAATTTAATATTTCATCAACGAGTTCATCTGGTTCAACATTATAATATCAACGATCATCGACAAGGATACAACTGAAATAACCGTGATAACAACGACTGATAATAATTTGGCTAAGGTTTCAGTAACATTTTATATGGAATTCGTAGCAGATTTAAGTAAACAACTAAACCACTAACGGTTTCAATTGAAATCTGTTGTAAGAAATAAGATATCATCACTAATGTTTTTATCACCGACGATACCTTCGGTATCTCAATATCGCTATGATCAGGTCAGAGAATTTCAAACTAAACTCAAAACACTCACTGAGGGGTTTCAAGTAAAAATAAAAAGATACCGACGAAGAATCACCGCAGTTGATGCTACATTGTACTCGGTGAGTGGTGTAATCACCGGAGCTGGTATTATACTCTCCTCGGTGACAATGATTGTCCGGATAGCTTTTCCAATTTGTATAGCAGCGGCAACAACAATCGCTGGAATTATTTCATTAATAACAAAAAAATATCATCATGCAGCCAGCACAAACTACTACAAGACTATGTAGTTACATTCCATATTGTGTCAACCGCGAATTGATTGTAGTGTTGATGCTAACATGAACGATGAAAGAGCAGCACTTATAATCTCACATCTTGACAAGAAAAAATATTTTTTTCGAGTGAAATTCATTATCCATTCAGAAATGGGGAATTGGATTATTCGAGATAAATTTGAACCAATCTTTAAAGATAAAAGAACTATCACTTTGAGTCATGATACCAAACCAGGATTGCTGACTGGGATTGACAAACCGTACTATGAAAGATCTTATCCTGTAACAGCAGTTGTTTATGGGATATATTCGTTAAATGATGAACCGAGTATTGCAAAAATGAAAACCAATGAAATATTCGTCAAGGATAAATTGTGTAGCAGAACGAATAATAGAACACTTCACAAATGTGTTGCGTGGAAACAGATTGACGGATCGAAGACGTAAAAAAATAAATGAATGGGAATTAACAGTTAGGAAGAACGGAGCAACGATTCAAGATATAACTAAATTAGAAACATCATTAAGATTTCCAATAACCATAATGACGATAACAGGAGAAATATTACACGAATCAAAATATAAATCACAAGGAGCTCCAATCAAAATTATTGATCATAATGAACACGCGTGGACACCTGAGGTAACATTATTTCCGCCGGATAGAACAATAAAATATTACATGGGAAATTTATTTGATTTTATTTCTCAGTCAAGTATAAACGATCCTGTGTCAGTGTGGTTACTTCAGTTTTGAAGACGAAGAGGGTAAATTCGATCATTTTGTTAGACCAAACAGAGAATTATACCGTACTGAAGCCTTCCACAACGAGATTAAAAAACTAGCCGGTAGTTTTTCAACAGAAGACAACGAACAATTATTAACAAATTGTTTTACAATTCCGTCGGTTGCAGCTCATTTTGCGAGAAAGAAGAACACGTGGAAACCAACAAGAGCTGAATTTCTATCAGATATCAAATCAAACTGTATCGAATAAAACCATGGTGGATTATGGAATACAAAATACACCTCTGAAAGTATTATTTCAATTGATATAGTTGCGTGTTATCCAGGGAGTTTTCTCGGGTATGGAAAATGTGCTGAGTATTTTAAACGATTTGGACATCCCACACATGAAATGACCCGTGTTGCTATTAATGGACCACTACACGATTTTGATTTAACCGGATTCGCTCGTGTGGTATCATTTGAATTGGCTACAGGACTTCATCCTTGTTGTTATATTTGGCTTGGTAGACACATCTGTGAAAAACAAAGTGATGCCAATAGTGTTATTACGGTATATGATTGATTCTAAAATGCTAATATCGCTGATTGTCAGTGAAGCAATTATATCATATCGAACGCAGGATGAGGTCTGGTTACCACAACCTGATAGTCTAGATAGTATAATCCGCGACTATAGAAAACAATTTCCTGATCTAGACGAAGAATATATCTTGAAATGGTCCAAACATATCTTTGAAGTTAGAAATAAACACACAATGATCTCGGTAGAAGAATAATCGGTAAATTCACTCAGGGTAGAAAAAAATATGACAATAACAGATATTCTTCACGGTTGATTATAGATTATGCTGAATACGATTTTATAATCGCGGATGTAACATCATAAGATATATATGTAAATCGTAAAGACGCTTTCTTGTCCGATGAAACCAAATTGGGTACAATTGTTACTTATAACGATGGAAAAAATCTTCAGTATGCACATTTGAGGTCGTCTATGCTAGCTTATGCTTCTGTTAATTTATTTTCAATGATAAATAGATTTCCTGAATTTGCGGTCAGGGTAGCAACTGAATCATTTTATAAAAACGCGAAACATAGCGAAGCAGTGGCTAAATTTACAAATTCTGACGAGAGTTGGGTATCATGAAGAATTAAAAAGGAAATAATGTGTGATTATTCCAAATCAGCAGATGCTACAATTGAAAACAATTGCTTGAAAAATAATTAGATATCAGAACTATCTAATGCACCATCGATATCTGATCCAATATGTAGATATAAATCCAGCTACCTAAACGGCTATGGGGGTTCAGGAAAGACGACACGTGCGATTTAATTATTTTGTGGAAACGCTAGCGTTTTTAAATCAAGTATAATTGTGCTAACACCGACCCATAGACTTGCAAGAGAAATGAAACAAGGAGGAATTAATGCTTGTACTTATCACAGTTTCTTTCGATGGAAAGGTGACGAATGGACTCCTGATCGAATGGGTGAAAATATATTCCAGAAGTCATTATTTGTGATGAAATATGCACAGTATCGTTAGATGTATTACAAAGATTTCTTGATTGGCTATTGCTAACGAATACAAAAGTAATAATGTGTGGCGATCATGGCCAACCACCACCATTAGTAGGTTTATCCCCTCATGATTGGTTGAAGAATTTTGTAGACTATTATGAAGAAATTAATACTGATCATAGAGTACTTGATGAACAATTACGCGAGTTCAAAAAACTAATTAGATTACAACCGGATAGAATCCAATGTTAAATAACCCGTGAAATAATTTTGGAAACCCCATTAAATGATTTCTGGGAAGTGTGGAGACCAAACGATTTGATAGTGGCAAGTAGAAAAATAGTCAGAGACACACTTCAGATGAAGTTATTTGAATTACATAAAGAAAAATTTGCAACGCTTGCAACGCCGTTGTGTTATAGACCCAAGGATACACGAAAACAAAATATCGAAGTTGATATTCCCGGCTTGACAGAAAAGCAAATTCTCGTATTAAATGATATTGTGCTGGTTGATATCAATGTCGTCGAAGATGCATTACGCGTTGATAAATCCCCATGGACGCTAGGCTACGCAGCAACAATACATTCTTCACAGCGATTAACTATATCAGATACAATTGTTTGGACCGCTCCGGTGGCCTAGTGGTTAGAGCGTACGCCCCGGAAGCGGGAGGTCGTGGGTTCGATCCCCGGCCGAGTCATACCAAAGTCTTACAAAAATGGTACTAACAGCTGCCTCGCTTGACGTTCAGCATTAAGAGGTTAGTGTTAGGACTGGTCGGCCTGGTGTCAGGATAATGTGACTGGGTGGGACATCATGCTACATGTCTGCAGCATGATGCCCCAGTGGTAGACATCACTATAAATTGCCTCACTGCAGACATCGTAGCGATATGGCTGAAAAATTGTTAAAGCTACGTTAAAAATTCTAATCAAACAAACAAACAAACAATTGTTTGGATCATAGATAATCACATCGAGTGGTCGAATTTATTTTATCTAGCGGTGTCCAGAGAACGAAGAATAAATCAACTTCGAAGAGTTTTTTTAGACTATAATGACACAACAATAAGAGATATTGTCAGCGATGATATAATCAGAAAAACTCTCTGGGTATAAACAACAGGATAAAAAAATAACAGAGAATTTTACATTGATGCTGAATTAATAATTACACTGAAACAACAACAGAATAATCACTGCGTGTGTTGCAATTGTAGAATGAGTTGGTGTTGGTCGTATAAAGACTCTCGACAATTTACCGTAGACAGAAAAAATAGCAGCGTAGGTCATACCAGAGATAATGTGATGCTGACTTGTCTTGAGTGCAACAGACGAAGAGGTGCTAGTTAAGACCACGGGGCGGTAATTGAGTATCCTCGGGTATCACTTGTAGTTGTTCACGAGTAATCCCACGCCGAGGAGCAGTTGAATCCAATCTATAGATTGCTGGTCTACCCGTAGATCGTGTTATACTAGATATTTTATGTACGGTGACACTCCAAATAGGATCAGTAGCTCGTTTTGTACCATCTTCGAGCTCTCCTGGTTCATATAAATATCTAACAGTGACATTACCGAGAATTGATTGTTTTGAAAAATTATTGCGATTTTACGGGTATATACTTCTTTTTAATCGCGTTGTTAGGTTTCATATTAATTGTTTGAGTAATCTCATTATTCAGCGCGGTAATCACGCCTGGTAATCTCTTGACCCATTCACGAGATCATTTATCCTGGATGAATGCATTCGCTTATTGATATCCAAATAACCGCTCAGCAAGTGTCCGATTAAATCGTTCAACAATTGCCTGATCGCGATGTAGTGCAGTATGTCCTCGTCTGATAGTGACATTATGTTCCTTCATTGTTCATAACACCGCACCCTGAAATTCCTTGCCATGATCAACTTGTAATAGATCTGGCCAACGCAGAGGACCCCTTCGATAAATCACTTCAAATGCAGAAGCAACTTCAGTTGATAATTTTGTTTTCAATGGCTCTGCCTTTTTGTATCGACTCGCAACATCAACTACGGTTAGCGCATACTTAAAAAAACCATCATGCGGCATAAATAATATATCAGCTTGATGAACTTCGTTAGGGACGGTCACATCAAAATGCGAGTAGTTAATTTGTTAAGGCGGTGGTAGCTAAGTTTGCCATATAGCCTGTTTGGATAACCAATCCGCTGCAGTGGTATTTTTCACCTTTGCGGCGCTAGCGAGTTTACTGATTGCTGCTTTACCCCTCCATTATCCTCTTGGAGAATAATAAATAGATTCCATGTTGTTATTAATTACCAGCACCCAACATTAATTTACCTTTCATTGCTGATTTTATAAAAAATGAAGCCAATTTTTCTTTGAAGGATTTATCAGTGATAGAATTCAACGCATGAATTAATTTCACATCTGCGATACGCCTATCTTGCAGATTGCTGATTTTATATGCAACATCATGAGCATGACATCCCTTAACAAAGGCGTTTATTGGGTTTTCACCGGGTCGGGGTTGGTTTTGATGATCAAGTCTGATATCGAGTCTGGTCCCGGTCCACAATAATTATACCCTGGAAGGTGTTTTTCTCCTGGGTATTTTGCCCATGGTGATCCTGGAAGTTTTACTAACTTGGCTGCAATATCACCTCCTCGTTTTTTTTTTTAAATCATCAGAAATGCTAGCATTTCCTGCAGATTTCATAGAAACAAATCTAAATTTATTTGTACCACATTGTACACATTTACCAGAAAGTGCTGATCTGTTATTGTTAGTTTTAATCGTCAAGTCATCTGTGCCAGTACGCTTTTTACATTTCACACAATATAGATCCATAATTTATATATAATAATATGAATGTACTTGATTATTCAGCTATCCGACGAAGGGAACCTATTAAACACCATGCAATGTTGCCGAATTCAATTAGAATGATTATAATCGGACCATCTGGAAGTGGCAAGACACAACTGTTACTTAATTTGATAACGTGATGGATGAAATGGGATAAGTTGTATTTAATAGCCCCGAGTGTGCATGATCAGCGATGCTACGAAGTGTTAAAGGATTACAACGAAAAGGCAGCAGAAATCACCGGCGAGATATTATTGAATTTATAACCGATATCGAAGAAGCACCGAGTATTGATGATATTGATGGATGTATTAACAATTTAGTCGTATATGATGATTTGATGTTAGATAAACAAAAACGTCCTGCTAGGATATTTTCCAGAGGCAGACATAAAAACACTGACATGATATATGTCACTCAACGATACACTAAAATACCAAAAGTGATCAGAGATAACTGTAATATTCTTGCTGTATTCAACGGAGTTGATACACATACGCTACGAAATATTCACCAGACTTGGTGCGGCGGTGATATGGATTATAATCTCTTTAGTAATTTCTTTAGTCATGCTCAGTCAATCCCGCATGGATTTTTAACGATACATTTGCATGATCCTAGATCAAGATATCGTATCGGATTTGATCAAATATTCGGTTAAAATCCTGAAAAGATTCTCATCATTAAAATCGTTTTTGATTTCAAGGATTGTTAGAACCATAGCAGCAAGGGGGGGGGGGGGGGGGGGGGCGGGGGAGGGGACAACAATTGTGGCGTCATTTTCATTGCCAAAATGAGCATCTATAAAGCATTTACAAGGAAGTCTTAGTTTGCTAAATTGACGCTTTTTATGAGTTCAAAGATGCCTTGGTTTGAAAAATTGACGTCTCTAAAAAGTTGTCTGATTCACCCCTACTGCTGCTAATGTATATATACAAATGAGCCAAGAATGTGTAAGGCATCCCACGATCAAGAATTATGAATCATCTCGTGATGGTGTAGTCAGTAACTACCGGTTTGTAAGACCAATGTGGGTGTTGTCGAGTATGCTGGTTATCTCAGATTTTTCATAGATTCGTGTTCAAAGTGTATGAAGGATGTAATACAGGATGGCCTTGTGAACGATCACATTAACAATAAAAGACCTCGATAATTCTTTATGTAACCTTCAAGCTATAGCACAGAGCGAACACTGTCACAAGAGAGTTGAAAAATATATTTACGAGGAGGTCAGTTCGGTTAGCTCCATCAACAGAAACAATGGCGAAGAATTAATATTTCACAACATGCAGCCTGGAAACATTTCGGCATTTGCACAGCATCGATTAAGCGTGTTGCAGATAGAACAAATCAAATTTAACTTTCGTTTAAATTTGACATCTGGATTTCATTTTGTGATAACGGATATAACTCCACCGCGGATGTGTAAGGCTGACAGAGTAACTCCCCTTTTCTCATATATTGCGTAATGTTTTGAAATCGCTATCTTCTTTCCCAAAAATAATCAGACCTGTTAAGTAGAACTCAATTCAAGTTGTATTACCTTTTGCAATCTAAAACTGCTGTATTTGTTTTAAAGGTAACTGTATTTTTTTACAATCAAACGTAACTGTATTAGTTTCTTACACTATATCAACATTTGAACTATATTTCAAGATAAGAAGTTTCGGTGGTGCATTGCTAACGCGTCTGATCAGAGGTTCGAATCCCGTAACAGTCATATTATCGACAGTTGGGTAGTTGCGGTTTTTCTATATGAAGTAGGGGCACCAGCCCGAAAGCGTTTTATATACGTCTCCCATCACCTTCGAATAGCGTGGTGGGTGCGTTTTTGCACATACCCCGGTATTTAATCGAGGAGGGGGGGGGACGGTGTGTGTAATAAATTGAAATGCCTTCTTAATAATCTCACATTTCGTTTGGCTCAGAAAATTTACTGGATGTATGTTTATGAGACGCCCCTAAAACAAACAGTAGCGTGCATGCAAAAGGTCTATATCACACTGAGGTACTCCTTCACACGGGGCATTCAGCAAGAATGTCGGCCAAAATAAACGGTCATATCGTCAACGACATAAAAGAGAAAACTCACCTATGAAAGACACAAAAGAAAAAAGTACCCTAAGAAAGACACAAGGCAAATAATGGTACGATGTGAATGACAACGGCTCATTACGCTACTGTTTATTTTGTTATTTAAAGATGTATTTATTATACAATGAAATATGAACATATCAAGAATGTAATTTTTTTTATTACAAATTTGAGAAAGACCCAGGGAATACAACTATCTGATAAACTGAATTGCGACGAAATTCTTTCTGATTTTGAGCATTAACTAGAGCTTAAATCCGGAACTAGATATACCCTACAATCCGAGTACAGATTTATGAATCAAATCCAACTGGCAATCTATGAATCATTAACGGATAAGAGGGAGTTAAATAAATTCGTAACCGTCTTTACTGCAGTAGAAAATATTAGATTGTAATTATCAAAAGATTACGAAACAAAACAACAACAACAACAATTAAAACACGAGTAACGCAACTAAAAAGGATTATAGAAAACGAAAGTACGGGCCCGGTTACTAGTATACAAGGCGGGTTCTGAGTAACGAAGTGAAAGTAGGTCATTTCTGATTCAGAAATATTATTTTTACTAGCAAAAATTGTGCACACTGACAGATTTTACAATAATTTTATTATGCGACTGAAAATATTTTATTTATATATATATTTTGTGCACACATACAAATGTACTATTTTTTATAGGTTAATTGCTTGTAACAAAAATGAAATTCGTGCTGCTAATTCTAATAGGATAATTACTACTAAAAATAATGAAACTCGTCCGCGCTTCTAATTGTGATAGGGAATTTACTACTAAAAATCGTGCACATTTATTAATTTTACAGTGATATATACAAATAATTTTACTATGCAACTGAAAATTTTATATATATATATATATATATATATATATATATATATATATATATATATATATATATATATATATATATATATATATATATTATCATTCTCAATTGGTTATTTAAACCTAAAACCAATTTCTTTTGTGGAAATGTTCACATATGTGGTAAAATCATTCCAAACACGGTCAAGTATTCGCAAAGGAGCCTCAGGTGGAATTTGAGGCCAACCTAGCACTGTTCTCATCGATGACTGATAAATATCCACGACATAATCGGGAGAATTTATTTATCTCTATCGCGGCTGACAAGGATGGTTTGTGAACCGTTATAGGTCTCTTTTCTTCTTTTTCTGTAATGAATTTTATTCTAAGCTGGAATTCACTATTGATATTCTTGATATCCTAACCGCCTTTTGAAACATATTTTTTCCAATCGTGGTTTCCATCTGGTTTCATTTGATTTGCAAATACCAGAAAATTATTGGGCTGTTGACCCGCAAATGATTTTGGCCGGATATTTCGCCAGCTATAGTTTACTCGCAATTGGGCAAGCGCAATCTTGTTTACGTGAATCGCAGTTGGGAAATTCGCATACGTGAAACGACTCCCTGGTAACCTTAGACCATCTCCCCTTGCACTGTTGCTTTTTTAGTGCCATTCCTGCCGCTGTCACGACTGCCGCAGAAGTGTAAATATAGCACTTGATTTAACTATATCGGAAATAACCAAATTATATAGTTCTCCTTGAGTATATAAATACCTGAGGGAAGCGGTACTATTCTTGACACCCAGGAGTAATTAAATATTCAGCTTTGCTGGAAACTTAAAACAGTGCTACATGCCCCTAGTGGGCGATGCAGCACTTTAATTCAAATTCATCATCATTATGTCGGAAATAGCACTCGCAGAGAGAGTAAACTGAACACCTTTTATTTTGTTTGCATCATTAAAATTCTTAATTAAACGCGTCGTCAGTGATAGTTTATTCAGAGCACCAGATATCTGATCGTGTTTTGGCGATATTGTAGTTCAACATTTTTTAGCCGAATCTGACCAGGAGTTAGAGTAGCACTAACGTGACTAGATGACATTTATAATAATACGTGTGATCTAATCATGTTACATATTTGGAAACATTTACCTGTTTTCCACTTGTGCATCAACTACCCTCATTCGTTCACAAACAACTTCATGTAACACAGATTTGTCGCTGAGTATAACAGCTATTGCTCTGTAACCCCCTGGGAGAGGTACTTCACCTACATGAGCTCGGTAGTGTATATCAACACCACTCTGTTTGGTTAAATCAAGATGTTCCAACGAAACCGAATAAATCGTATACGTGTTTCTAAAATTTAATTGTGATATTTGCAGCCCGGTATCTACATTCAGATCACGTCCGATAAATGTAAGCAAACGATGATATGAGCGCGCTATTTGGTTTAGTCCGTAATTAAGTAACATATATTCGGATGGTTCTTGATGGCCGTGTACTCTTAATGAGACGTCAGAAACACAGAGTTTGTCAAATATCATATGATTGCTCTCTTTAGAATTTAATCGTGCATGATTCTGTAGCGCAACTAATATAGAACACAACGTAGAAACACCATGTTGTGATGCCATACGCCGTTAATAGTACTGTATATACTAACCGTTGTTGTTGTTGGCCATGAAAGTAATGATCTACCACCTGAATCCATAAATGCCAATAATGTATTATCTGCAGTGATCGCTGGAGTGATTACTGGCATCCACAATGAAAGTTTTGTTATATTTACTTTACCATCAGCAGCACCTGCGCCTAACCAGATTGCATCATGATCATCACCTTCTTTTACAAGGACTCCTGAATCTTTAGCTGCAAAGATAATTTTTCGTACGTTTCTACATAATCCGAAAATGTGAGACAACGGAATTGCACATGAAAATAATCTACGATCACCTGACAATTTTGATTAACGTGTTGCAAATCCTAATCTGTAATTAACATAACAACCTTTTATAATATCAAACTCATCACCTGGTCTAGCTTTATATCAAGCCGTTTGTGGATTAGTTGCAGTATACTGTGGTGTCCTTACTTTGACATACTGAATATTATCAGCGTTATCAGTAATATCCTTAGCAAACATCATAACTGGACCTGCTGATCTTGTATAATCATCAGAATATCTTGCTAAACCCACTATTGTTGTGGAAACATCAACATCCTTTTTAATATATTCAGTCTTTATTCCATCAAACAGAGCAATAATCCCATTATTAACGAAACTAGCAGTTGTATTTAATGCATATGGTTATTTATCCGTCTTTACAAGTTAACCTTCTACTTCAATAAATACTGCAACGGATAGTAAATATATACTTATATAATGAACTTGAAGTTCATTTCTTGATCTTTCATTTCGTGGTATTGCGTTAAAAGAATACAACTGATACTCGCGTACTGATTCATCTTTGGGAACCGGTGCGTTTATATCAACAGCTTGCTCGGGTGAATATGTGAACAATTTTATTATATATTTCTTGATCAAAATCGCGATATCGCTAACCCTGTCAAACCACTTCCTGTTATTAAATTTGCAGTAATATTTCTTGATACTTGATCATATCCTTGATTTATCAAAGCTGTTAGTATTTGATCCGCTGCATGGCTTATTATGTTACTGACATTCCCGTGCATAATTTCTGTAGATGACGGATTTATTGGCTGCGGTTTTCGTCGTATTAATTTTGTTAGTCTTTCTTTGGCTGCAGAAAACGCCATAATGGCAATATTATAAATAGCACCAGGGGCATTTTCACCAATAACATTAATAGCTTTTATCGATAATTGGTTTACGATTGATGCTATTTTGGGAGACATTCTTGCAAATTACTCTCGACATACAATACAAGACCATCTCAGTAAATTTTTATATAAACGGGTAATCGCAATTTTGCTACTCTGAAAATGACAGGTGCGCATGTATGATCATCTTATTTATAATCGTTATAGCTAATGGTGGTGACACTTAGTCACTATGATAACCATAAACGAGTTCATCAATAAATTTTCGATATACCCTGATATTAATGATACAACCTTGCAATAATCGTCTACAAATTTCAGCGGCTTGATTAATTATTTCCGGAGAGTTATTTTTAGCCCGTGATTCTCCTATGATATATTCCAATCGTGCTTTGTCGGAGAGAATATTATTAGGGCAGGCAACAATACCACTTCCTCGAGAAAATCCACTACCAGGTTAACAAGGCTCACCAGGATTTTCTTCTTCTTTTTTCTAGAAGTTTTTTTTTTTTTTTCAATTGCGGTTAAAGAGGTTCATATGGCAGTGGAGGAGGAAGTTTAGGCTGCGAAGTGCGATGTTGCTCAACCTGAACACATATATTCAATGATTTTATTGTATTTTTGGATGACATACATATTGAATCTCTATTTGGTCTTCGATCTTTGTCATATTTTATGCGAAATAGCCACTTATACCAGTTCTTTCTGCTTACATATGTTTCGTGTTCGCATGTCTTTCTTTATGCCTAAACCCGCAAGTGCAAAACCAGCTACATCATCCAGGTTATCATTGTTTCAAAATTGTATTAATTGCATCATCATTAAGATGTTTAGATAGTGCAACTTCATCAAATACTTTCTCTTTAGGTATTTGTTTTCCGATAGGGTCAGCAATTACCGCTTGTGGTTGCAAGCAGCTATACCGGGTGGAAGATTTAATAAAATCTGCTTTGTTTGTCTAGTTATTTTCGATTTTTGTCAGTTGCTCAGCAGTTAGTTTTGACACCGGAAGAAGATCATCTTTAATGGCAGTTGTAACTGTTTCAATTGCTTTTTACAAGTCTGAATAATTGCTCAGCACCTTCTGCAAAATCAACTTGAGTTTCTTATCGTACTTGTAAAGTTTACCTGACAGATTCACGGACGGGTATAAATTTATTAATCGCCGCTAGTCTTTTCTGTGCCAAACGGGTAGTTAATGATTCTCCTAACATTATTGATATATGATATCATTTCATTCGTTGCAGCAGAAGTGGTGAGACCTCAATTATTGGTGTCCATTTGTCAAACAAACACTTCCTTCAATATCGAAATAATAACGGCAAAAGCAGTAACCGGGTGGAGAAACTCTCGGTTAGTTATAAGCTATTTTGTCATTCTGGTTCGGTTTTGTAGGAAATGTTAGTTTAGCAAATAGTTGCATCTGTTATGAGTTAGGATCACCCTCCCTGCTGCCACATCATTCCAATTCACACAGATCTTGTGGACACGGACCTTTCCCTCATATGTTCCTCAACAGAGGTTTGAAAATATGTCTCGATTTCAATGTGAAGAAGAGTATTCTAGATAAAAATTAGCACTGTTTTATAATAGTACAGGACGACAAATATAATCTTGACTGCCTACACGTTTCAAATACTGCAAGTTGTTAATTGGCCAGATGAGGAAACTTCCCAAGAAAACACATTATATATGTGTTTTACACTCACAATAGAGGCTTGACGGTGCCGCAGCTGTATACATTTTGTAAGACTCATGTTGGATTAATTAGTTGGTATTAACACTATTTCATAATTATTGTGAATAGGAGGTGTTCTATTATAGCCAGATAATTGTATTACAGAGAACAGCAGCAGGGGCGAATCAGACAACTTTTTAGAGGCGTCGATTCGGCAAACCAAGGCTTCTTCGAAACCGTAAAAAAGCGTAAATGTGGCAAATTAAGACTTCCTTGTAATTTTTTTATAGAGGCTCATGGGCAATAAAAACCGCTACAATTGTTGCCCCCCCCCCCCCCCCTGCTGCTATGGGTTTAACAATCTTTTTTAACGATAGTAATTTGAACCTGTCGTAGAAACGCTAACGTTTCCAAATCAAACAAAGCAAGTGTTTTTCATTATTTCCGTGTTTTGTTTTTAAATAACTGTCTACTGTCCGCCCCCCCCCCCTGCGCTTGTTCTAAAACAAATCAATAAGGCTTTTGATGTCCCAGTAACGTTAGCTACGGCCATGCCTTTTATCGATATGCACTCCAACAGACGTTAATACTATGTCTGTCAGTCTGCTGGGGGATCAATATAAATGCAGTCTTACAGCAGTCAGATCTCGTCTACATTTTTAATTATTGCTTTAACAAACTAATGTTGACCCGTGATATAAACGTTTTGACCACAGTTAATGGATTATGACTGTCTGTCTGTTTGTCTCCTTCCGTCAGACTGTCTCTCTATTCACTATAATAAGACTCGTTGTTTAATTGTCCATTTAGAACAAAAAGAGCTTAGGAAAGGGAGACAGTTTAACCATATTTTACTGTTTCAACTGTCATGATTCTCATTGGAGATATAATCTGTAAGGAGCGAATCAAATACGTAGTATTGCAAACAGTTGTATTCTGTGTTTTTCAAGCATTCGGTTTGATACACATATATCGTATTCAAAAGCATTTACTTGTAGATATCGAATTTAGCGTATTCGTAACGCATTGCGCTACCGTCCCGAGGCCCATAGCTCGATTCTCGTAACTGACACATTGTCGACGGTTCCGATTTAGAGTTTTTTCTATATGTTTGGGGGCGCCAGCCCAAAGGTACTTCATGTACACCTCCCGTCACGTCAAATACGTGACGGTGTGATTATATACACCCCGGGTAATTAATTCTTGGGGGGAGGTGTACAAAATACATAGACAGTCTTCAGAATATTATAACATTTCGTTCAGCTTAGAAAATTCATTGGAGATATGTCTATGGGCGCCCCCAAAATAAATAATAGCATGGTTGCAACAGCTCTACATCACACACTAGTCGTATATTCAGAATGAACCCTATAATCGCTCATCATCGAATCAATATCAATGTTTCAAATTAGAAATATATATTATGATATATAAATGAATTCTGAAAATATCAATGAGATCATAACTGAGATTTCAAATTTGAAAAATCAAGGAATTCAATTATCATACCGATTAAATTGTGATCAGACTCTATTACCAAAAGGGTACGCTTTTATAAAGAAAATCCAGAATGCTATTCCCGACTCCCTTGCTACGTCAGTAAGTTTGTCACGTTATTCACTGTTGTCGAAAAAATCAGAAACGAATTGCGACAGCAATATGAAATCAAACGCACAATTAATTTGAGGGTTAAAACAATAAGATATATTATCCGCCAAACTGAAAATCCCCCTTGGTTACCTCAACAAAGTAAGTTCTTTACAATACAATGGACAGGTAGAACTCTTACTCACCTAACAGGTATGCGTGTGCTCTTCACCGTGAATGAATTTGTAGACATTTGTTTGATTTTTGGTCATTTGTGTTGCATTTTGCATTGATTTTGTGGTCATTTGTCACTGCATTTAAAAACGCTAGCGTTTTCTATCGTACATTTAACAAGACAATCTGTCGTTCTATATAATGGTAAAAGAAGCACTAACGACTAGATTAGCACGCGAACGATTCGTCTCATTTAAGAAATTAATACCAATCCGTGATTCTGTTAGAGAAAACCTACAAGCTAGACAGAGTCTTCAGACTGATTTATAACAGGAACTGAAGATCTGTTTAAACCAATAACCACGGCAACCAAGGGGGCAATATCAGCCACTGAGCGAGCAATATACGGAGATATCCTCGAAGAAGTAAAAAAAAAAAAAAAAACACCTCTTATTTCTGTACTTGAAAAAATAGCTGCTACAAGACAACAAGAACAACAAGAACGACTTAAACAAGAAGAAATTGAACAACTAAGTGATATTATTGAAGAACAAGAAGAGGGTGCTATTGCAAGAAAAGAAGAGGAAGAAGAGGGTGATATTGCAAGAAAAGAAGAGGAAGAAGAACAAAAGGGTAAAACAGAACGAAGAAATCTTGACCCTAAAAAGATATTTAAAAGTGATGTGATAAATGATTTTAACAAAAAATTTAAGATTGATAAAGAATTTGCTCAATTCATTTCCAAGGGGTCAAAGAGAACAATATATGAATAAGGGATATGAAGACGCTATAACTAAAAGGGACACCTGGGCAAAAAAACTGTATTCTGCAAAAATCGGTAAGTCTCAACTACCACCCAATGATAAAAAATTTTAGAAACTTGAAAGGTTGATATATCAAATAGACAAACCGCCGATACCAGTTGCGCCTATTGTATCCCAACCCACCCGGCAAATATTAGAAGCTGATTCTAAAAAAGGTGCAACTGGTACAACAGGACATGGGTATTCAAGTGGAACCCAAAACAGAGTTTCAGGTAGTGGTCTAGTTCGTTGTCCTGGTAATATTCTCGGGGATATAGCACGATTAGAAGTTCTCATAGGAGGGAAACGAGCTGGAAATAACTCACCGGAAATAACTAATGAACCAGCTGATATCTGCATGCTGTTATTTCAAGGCGGCATTATGGATATCTGTCACAGAATTAGGCGAAAATTAAATTTATTTTCTTGATTTACAATCTAATCTCACCATTTTCTTTGTTTCGTCGTACTTGCATTGCCTGGGGTGAATAAGTGGTTTTCTCCAAGGTAAGCGGCGTGTAACGATTTGCATGTGCTTGACTTCGTATCACTTGAAGTCAGGGAACACCAAGAATCACGGGGTGCACGGTAATCTTGCCGTGATTTCTGCTCACCTATTTGAGAGTATATAAGACAGAATATTTCTCATAATAATTACGGGACCAAAAGTATCTTATCGTAGGAAAGATAACCTGTCATTAATCTCCAGCCAAAGGGGTGAGTGTTAAATTTATATTTCGTTTTATTGTGAATTTTATTCAGTTTATCATTTCATGTAATGATGCCTTTATTGCAATGCAGATTTTAAATGTGGAATATTTGGAATTACTAGTCACCATTAGACTTTCAATGCAATAGCGTGATCTAAGGTTTAGATTATTCTTTTGAGACAACTGTTATTAGTCTGGTTTCTTTATTGTAGCTGATAACGTAGCTGATAACGTAGCTGATAACGTCGGCTGATAACGTCGGTTGATAACATCTGATAAAATCTGATAACGTCTGATAACATCACTGATAGCATCTCTGATAACATCACTGAGAACATCTCTGAATTATAGCTGCTTTATTGCGGAAGATCTCTGATAACATCTGTCATCGTAGCTGAAATTGTTGCTGATTTATTGTGCAATCGAATTGAAGTATCTGACTGTCTGTCTGTCGAACTGTCTGTTCGTCTACATCTGTCGTGACGTGTAAATATCCGGAAAGCTAGAAGTCCGAGTGTCGGAGCTGCCTAAAGTTGTAAACATCCGGGGCGACATCTAGGGTATTGAGGAACGTTGGTTCTAGTAGATGTTGTATGCTGTCTGTACGTATAACTGTGGTGGATCCGTGAAGGGCAAACGGCCGATAAAAGTATTGGTCAACCCTAGGTCTTCGGGAAACTGGGCGGCGATTCAACTGTGGGTGAATCGTACGGTTATACAGGGTCGAGACACATATGTGTGTTGAAATTGTAGTACAATTTAATACATTGTTGTATTTACATGGTTATGTCAGATCACAATAATATTTCAAGGGATTGCATGATTCTCAATAAAAGCTAGCAACTTGATTGAATACCTGTATATGTTCGTGCTAGGTGTCGCAATCCATACGTGCGATAGTATAGTTTGATTTGTCATCATAATTTATACTTGCGGTAATATAACTTTCGTAAAGGTTCCTTGGATCTGTGTATAGTCCAAGAGATCCCTTTATATCTGAGTTTTATTTTGTATTGATATTTCATTTATTCATGTATTGTGAATGGTTGTGAGTGTAATTGTGGGTTGAGCGCATGAGTTATTGTGTTGATACATCATTATTTTTCATTAATAATTTATTTCATAAATTTATATTTTCTTTCACATATTGTGTTTGTGTTGTTCATTTAGTCCACTATCCTCTCGGTAACAATTCTGTTACAATATCAAACCATATCGAGAGTTTATTGATGAGTTAGCCGAGCACCGAAATGGAAATTCTTTGAATTTCACTAGCAATGAAAATCGTTTACGATGAAAATCCGTAGGATTGGAAATTCGAAGAATTTCACGATTAGATAAATATTCATTTAGAAAACACTAGTGTTTTTATAATAAGATGATCATACACTACAACCATGATAAAACAAACAGCGTCTATGTAGTAAATTCACGATTGCCTGTTTATAGAGCGTACTATGGTGATGGTCTCGGCAATACCATTGCAGGGTTATTTTCAAGAATGGCTCCAAAAATAGCACCAATCGCAAAACAATTATCAATGAAATCTATTGATGTTATTCGTGACAAGGGTATTAGCGCTGTTAGAGATGTTGCCGGGAAAGTATTTTCCGCTGCAAATGATAAACTAATGTCTTTAGTTCGACAGCGAAGAAAACCAACAATGACGTTACCATCTACAACAGTGATGCCTGCAAATGTTAGTAAAATAATAAATAGCGCAGTGGATCAGAAATTAGCATCGTTGGCGACCAGCAACCCAGATGATATCGCAAACATGATAGCGGGAAGTGGCTTAAGATCCCGACAGAAATCGCGATTTAGATAAAGGAATATATAATAAAATGTTCAAACGGACACTTGATCCAGCTTTTGATATGGAAGCCCCAGTGCGTAAAGATGATTCTGTATGCGATTATCAATTTTATTCTTATCACGCAGTACAACCTGATCTTCGAATATGATACCAGTAAATATTTTCTAGCCGCTGAAGCATTTATCGAAGTATAAAGAGAACTTGTAACAGCTGCTGATACTCCTGCTGTACCAGCACCGTACCCAGTTTTATACCCAAGTCGGTTTTGTCAATAATGGTATCATGGCGCTATTTGAGAATGCAATATATATGATTGATGGAAGAGAGATCGAGTCTATAGAACGCGATGTTGATGTTGCCACAACAATAGTGGGTTTAGCAAGATATTCTGATGATTATAAAAGATCGGCGGGCCCTTCTATAATGTTTGCAAATTATACTAAAAATACTACTGGAAAAAATCCATTTGTTGTAAGACGACCAAGAAATAATGCTCGTAATGCTGATGCTGATGTTGAGAATATGATTATAAATACTGATGATAATATCAATCTAGGAGCTACAACACGCATGTCAATGTTGGAAGGGCGGCGTATTTTAAGATCGTCAAGGTAAATTGAAAACGAGTAATATTTCTCTTGATGATATTTTAGTTAAATAACGTAACGCAGTAGAAGATATTATTGCGTTGTTTTCCAATCAGGGTAAACTCAAACCAGGCGCACTTGTTTCAACAATCACATATAAAATATTAACACTCGATTACAATTATACATCAACGATAGAATTATTGAAAAACCATGATGATGAATATGACGGCCATATAAATACATTTAATATATTTAGTAAATTTAATGATTTACAAAGAAATATAATTAACAATATTGACAAACCCATGTTAGAATTGTTTGGTAATCCTCCAGTGACTACACCGAAGCTCACCGATATAAAATTGTCTATGTTGGAACTAGCAACACTTCAATAAAGATATGAAGACAACGTTGAAAAGTTTTCATCATTTCGTAAAAATATCATTGATACATTTTTGACAACCCCGCTGGATAAAATTGACATAAATCTCCCTGATATTAAAAAATCCATCGCAGATATGAAAACTTCATCGAGGCAATCAAAAATGATGCGACGATGATGATAGCAATCATTGAAAAAATAGAAATCCCTCACGAACAAACAAATATCGTAAATAATGTGTACGCGATCCAACACGGATCATTTACGTGCATACCTACAATCAATATATTAAGTATCACTGCAACCGTCAAGGGTATTTATCGATTAACACTAGTATCACCTACTCAATTTAATATTTCATCAACGAGTTCATCTGGGGTCAACAATACCATATCAACGATCATCAACAAGGATACAACTGAACGATTAACAATAGCATCCACTGATAATAATTTGGCTATGGTTTCAGCAACATTTTATATGGAATTCGTAGCAGATTTAAGTAAATAACTAAACCAATAATGGTTTCAATTGAAATCTGTTGTAATAAATAAAATGTCATCAACGATGATTTCATCATTACAGCAATATCGCTGTGATCAGGTCAGATAATTTCAAACTAAACTCAGAACACTCACTGAGGGGTTTCAAGTAAAAATAAACAATACCGACGAATAATCACCGCAGTTGATGTTACCGTGTACTCGGTGAGTGGTGTAATAACCGGAGCTGGTATTATACTCTCCTCGGTAACTTTGATTGCTCCGATAGATGTTCCAATTAGTATAGCAGCGACAACAACAATCGCGGGAATTATTTCAATAATAACAATAATGTAGCCTGCGCAAACTACAAGATTACGTAATAAAATTTCATGTTGTGTCAACCTCATACTCGCAATTGTCCTCGATGATATCGTCGTCACTCGATGACACATTAATATCAGATAGTGAATTCAGCGCGATGCTACGTATTTATGATTCCGCGATGTCAAAATTAGAGCGACAACATGAGTATAATAACAACAACAATGACAGCGTCAATGTCGTCGCAAGAACTACTTCAACGAATAGCGGAAAATACCAACCCGGTGAAAACAAGCATGATTTCAATAACATCAACGAATCCTTAATTTAGCGTGAATTTCCCTACTCCGATTCCCATGAAGCAGATAGCATTAGCAAAATTACGAGTGTATCACAGTTGGCCTAATATCAGATCAAAATCATTTGGCGGTCAACAACCTAATAATTCATTGGTGTTTGCGAATAGTAATCGCATATACGGAACTCCAGACTGGAACGTTGTTTTGCTACCATCTGGATCATACCAAATCGAACAAATCAATGCTGAATTTCAGCGTAGTATAAAATCCATTACTGGAACACCAGAATCGAAGATCGCTATAACAGTTCATGAGCCGACGTTATCATCCGCGATTGAGATAAACTCACCTAGTTATGTCGTAGATATCTATCAGAGTTCAATCAGAACAATACTAGGATGGCCTGAAATACCACCTGAGGCATTTTATCAATACCCGAACCAAAAAAATGTTATTATGTCACTGACATACAATCATATCATGAAATCAACCCATCATATCGAGAGTATTTACCTGATATAAAAAATACAAACTTAACCTATAGATTTACATTTATCGATAACAATACCATGCAATGGTATTTTGTTTTTAAGAAAACTCCTGATTCAACCTGTACAAATACATTTACGTTAGCTAACATCATTGATTATTTGAAAGAGATTAATCAATTACATAAAACACAACTAGAACAACTACGACGGAGCTTCCAAGAGCATCTCTCTTATATAACAAGGCCACGTGATGAGATCATAAAACACATTATGATATTAAATCAGCTTGTATCCGATATGGAATATATCAATATACGAATAATTCAAGTAATAATTAATGATAAGAACGGAGATAAACAAAAATTCCTAACTGGTTACAATATAACAGAGGCTGATTTACCCGATTTCAAGTTTCCTGGGTATAACGCAAATGAACTAAAATAATCTGTTAATGATCTTATTCAAGAAAACTTTTCTATGATACTCGCCAAATGGAAACAACAAACAACAATCCTCAAACATAATAATGACCCAGACGGCGGTGGTAGACATATCGCTCTGTTCAATTTAAATATATCCTCAGTGATCGCATTAAATTTAGTATGTGATGTTATCGAAGGAAGCTATCAAATAAATCTCGAGCGCTCAAATCAAGCTCAGCAGGGATATATTCTTTATTCATTTGCACCAACAGTTCCTCCAGGATTTTTAATAATTGAGTCCCCGGTTAATCCAGTCTATATGCGATGTCATAATAATTCGAGAATTAATTTTAAACTCACTGATCAGTCCAATAATCTAATTGATTTACAATGTGAGGTTTTACAAATTAGTCTGTTTGTGAAATCTTAAAAAGATTTTCAACTTAAGACTTTCATCGCAGTAACTTTTATCGTAAAAAAAAATTTCATCCTGAATTATTAGTGTTACGAATTGAGACAAAGTTTGCCTGATATAAAACCAACCAATGGAATTTAAAGGTCTACTAGCGTCAAAAACACATTATACATCAAAATATTCCTTTTTCGCTGAATATTTCCGAAATGTACATTTTAAATGTAGCTTTTAACTCACAAAGGAGAAAAAAAGGATTTTTTGAGCATAAATTGATGTTGTATGGAAAACGCTCCGGAAATATTTGTAAACTTCCGGTGAAAAATCGGATTTCCGGAAGTGACGTACGTAGGGGAAGTCATTCAAGTTTAGCGTATGTGATGATAATGGGTGATAGTGACGATACGTGCGATTTTGTGGCAAATTTATCATGTTCATCTTCGTCGTTTGATGAAGGTGAACCCCTTGATTATGGACAAGTTCATGAATCTGAAGTTTCTGCTCATTACGAAGTGAGGCCGTTATCAGTTTCAGCTCGAACGAGATGAGTGTCAAGGCCCTGAACTGGCTGAAGAAAACTCGGTCCACGATCAAGCTGAACAGCGGTTGGGTTCTACATTCTGGTAATTACTATTATCATTACTGCAGTTATTGCTAACTATTACTAATATGTTTCTTTCTTTTGTGTTATTTGAATTTCATAATGACAAGAGAAGTAAACGAATATGGAAAACGTTTGTTGGACGTCTTCAGAAAAGAGTTTTATGTAGCATGATTCATCAATAACTAGTGGTGTTAAAATTTAACACTTAAGACTCAGACTATGAGAGGTGCAGAAATAAATGCTTTATTAATTGTATGACTAAAGTTTGTTCTTTTAAAGCACACGTACCCTGAATGTAGCTTTTAATCCATGCAATGGGTATACATTTTTATATCCAACATGGATAGATTCTTAGCAAGCATATTTTTCCATGTCAGTTAAGGTGCACAGTACTAGTGGCATATAATACACAAAAGGTTTATGGGGGAACTAATAAAGAGAATAATATACAACATTTCTGATGAGATATATGTTTCATTATTGTGGTACAAAAGGTGCAACTGTAGAAGTCTTACCATTATGACACACACACACTTGATAAACTAAGAGCTATACGTTTGCTGTCTAACGAAATAATTATGATATAGCATATTTACCATATACATGTTTTATTTATTCAGGTGTTCATGTGGAAATTGCAGCGTTAAATAAACGGTTGAAGAGTGTAGATGCTGTAAAGAGATCAGTGTGATTTTTGAAAAGACCAAGGAGCTAAATGTGAATTGCATCATCAATCATCCTGGATTTTTGACAGTTTGCTTAGATGAATATGTCCTGGAAGCAGCATACTATGCCTACAGACAGCAGTATGGAAATCGCGAGGAAATTCTGTCAGAGTATGTAAACAATTGTACATCTAGGCAAAATATTCTCGCTATAATTATGGCGCCAATATCAGAAAAACTTCAAACATACAATACTTACATATCTTGAACAGACTCTGCATTATGACATTTAAAAAATGTCGTCTGTACGCATTCACTTAAGATTCATTTAGTTGACTACCATTGGTTGTATTAAAATCTAATATTATCCTAAACGTCTTCACTAGGAAAACTTGAAATAAATAAGTTAAAACCAGAATAGGTGACAGAATATAACTTTATTCAAAAATTCAAGTCTAAAATATGTTGCATATTATATTTTCAGTCGTAATAGATACACCGCATACAGGCAGCTGGTAAGATGGTGCTTGGGATATCTTGGCCGTGAAATTAGAGTTGCTTTGCCATCCTGTACAGTAGATGCAATCAGGCAGAAGTTCCCAAAAGAGGGTGGTAACTACACCGGTTTTAAGCACTTGTAGTTAACTTGCAGACAGCCATCAACTTATCAAGCCTCAGGGATTGGCTCCATAAAGATGGTGGTAACTAACAACCGACTGGTTTCCTGACCATTTTCTCCAGTGATGTCATCAACATTTCAACATATTCTGAAATTTGTAAATAATATAGCAATAAATGTTAAAATGGTATTCATTTTAAAAACACAACTAGTATTTGACTATAATTATTTTGTTACAATATATGACTTCGATGTGCTAGAAAAAATAAATTAAATCAAGCTGCTTTGCCATCATTTGTAGTATATGAGATACTGTGAAAGTGTTAGCTACACTCATTTTACAAGGACTTGTACTTTGCGTGCAAATGGGATGTGTCAAACTGGAGAGCATTCAACTTGTCTGGCCTCTGGAATCGGCTGCATAGAGTTGGCGGTAACTATAAAAAGACTGGTTTCTTGACGATATCACCCAGTGCTGCCATCAACTCTTCAACATAGTCTGAAAAAAGGAATACCCCCACCAAATTTAAGAAACTAACAAGAATTTCATTCACTTATTATATCCTCACAAATAATTTACTAAACATAATTATGAGAATTGGAGACAAGATTTAAATAGTATTCAATTTAACATAAATATATATTGTAGTAGAATACATAATAATTTTGTCATGATGTACGATTCTGAATATGCGCTACAAAAATGAATCTGCATGAACTTTTTTGGCTTAAGATCCATGAAATCTGATTAGCTTTGCCTGCAACATATTCAATCCACTGGAATAGTCTAACTAAAATGGTAACTACACAGGTTTCAAGGCCTTGTACTTATCTTGCAAATCGAGATTTGTGAGCCTGGACAGCATTCAACTTGTCTGGCCTCTGGAATTGGCTGCATAGAGGTGGTGGTATCTGTCTATCAACAGACTCGGGATCTTTTACCATTTCATCTAGTGCTGCAATAAGCTCTTCAACATATTCTGAAAGATTTTTTTTATCTTAGTAAATTAGGAAACTCTGGAAAATGTCATCAGCTGCCTATATTAACACTGATAATTTACCAAAAATACTTGCTTGGTATAACTAGAAAAAAAGGATTAAAATAGTATTAATTTCATATACATATAAATCTTTTTTCAATGAATATTATTTTGTCTCAATATGATTTTAAATGTGCTACAAATATAAATCTGCACCTCAGTGTGATACATTATATATGGGTACATACTGTATGTGCAGTCTTCCTTGACTTCTTTCACAATGTACCCTCCTTTTTTGTACTTCGGAAATGAAATCTGGTATCGGCTGGTTCCAGAGCTCGTCATTGCCTGTGGTCTGTTGGAATTTTCATTGAAATGGAGTGCCGCTAGATGCAGTCTAATGTTAAGAAGACAAAAAAGCATTAAATATGAAAAATGCATATAAATTTTTAAAATAATATTATGTAAAATCTGTTTAAATGGTTTATGGCTTTTGCTTCTAATTATTTTTATGGAAGCAATTATATATAATATTTCACATTTCATCAAACTTTTCTTTTATATTGATTACTTACCAACTATGACATTAGTCATTGTTAAGATGAATTTTCATAGGCTATACATAATTTACCTGTTTCTCATTCCAATATATGAAAATGCCAACATTTTTGGAGCGAAATGATTTACAACACTATGGAATGCTTCTAAATTTGATGTCTGATGGATGGGTGATCACGTTTTGATGTCTTTTGCCAGCTTCTTACTCAGTACAACTTCTTCAATCTTCACACAAGCCTTGGTTCCTGAACAGAAATTAATACTATGTTGTAGTTTGATCAAGCATACCAAAACATACACCTATTTCTAAACTTTATGAATGCAGCAGAAATAAATAAGATATTCTTGAAGAAATCTACTAAATCAGGTCTTTCTTAAAATTACAAAAACGTATTATTAATTATAAGAAACTTTACAGTTTACTAAACAGATCACTTGTGTGATCTCTTGAAGAACAAACATACTTAAATTTTATTAGTTTAGTATGAAATGTGATTCTTACCAGATTGTAACCATTTGTAACGTGCATTGGCCTCAGGTAGACAGTCATGTAGACAGCTTGGAAATAGACTATTTTCATGTGTATGTCTGTTCTGGACATGATTAGCAACAGAATGCCACTTGGCAACACTTCACTTAGGTCACCATTTCCAGGTTCGCTTGAAGCTGCACACCAGTACAGGTGATTTGAAATGCTCCGAATCCAATTCCTCACATCCTCACATTGCTTTTCTCTGTCAATGTGTTCTAGTTTCTTCTTCATACCTGGAAATAAAATGATTCAAGACAATTTTTTATTTTCTATTTTTATGATTGCATTCAAATTGATGTTAACTTCACAACTTTAGTAATATAACTTGAAGCATACAATGATTGTATTACCATATGTGTTTGTATAAGAGTTGCATAAAATGGTCTAATTCAGTGTAGTAAACATTAGAATTCACACACCCATACATACCTTTTGCAACATGCCAAACATCAAAATAGTGTGTGGCAGTCATATTCTCTCTGATCCATTTCTGTATCTGGACATGTCGGTCTGTAATAATTGTGCCCACCTCCACACCATGGCTCTGTAGTTTATTGATGGCTCTAGCAAGTCCCTCTTTCTCCATGTGGTAGCTGCTGTTCACTTCATTGCTCTAAAACAAAACGTTTAAGCAAATAACACTATATTTCTTATAATGTCACTTATACACAACTTAAATGTATTATACCATGTATTGTCACACACAAAATTGTTTTACTGTTGCACAATTTAAACATTAATCAGAATATCTTTAATATAAATATTTGACTTTATATCTTGTAAAGAAGCACATAAATTACCTGTACCAGTTCAATATCCAGGACTTTTCCCAAATTAAACTCTAGCACACTATAGGCTCCAAACATTGCACTGTGGTCTGGACTATCACATCTACCATCCCCAGCAATTGCAATTGGCTGACACAGACTCTGTAACTATCCAAATGCCCTATCCTGATGTGCCTTCCATACTTTATTGATAGTAGATGTGAGTAGCACTCGCTGGTGGGTCATGAATGAGGACAGGTGTATCACTGGGATACACATGTGATGCATAACTCTAAGAACCTTTGTTGGAGTTGCACCTGCAAAAAGGATGGCTCCTGACAAGATGATGTTACCAGCTGGCATGTCTCCAATGTAAGGCTGGCTGCCCCAAGTGTATGACTTGCTACACAGGTGACACTCCTGTGTAACTATAATAAAAGTGCCAAAAGTGTTGGTTACTTTCCCTTTTGCTGGTCCATGGCAGTAGTGGCAAGTCAAGAATAATGACAAAAGCTGTTCTTCAAACACAATAAACTTTCTCTCAGACATAAGGCTGGTAGATGGTTGTTCTGAACTGGAAAGAAAATGACAATGCAATAGGATAAAGTTGTCAGAACTTGAACTAAGTTGTTTTTAAGAATCTAGTAAATTTAGTTAAGTGGTATGTTGTGCACATAACCAGTTTAATATGTGGAAAAACATACTTAATTGTAGAAGCCATACATAGCAATATACAAATTTGATTGCACCATCAAATCAGTAATAAGTTCATATGAAGTTATGCAATTTACATTACCTTTTTTCAGAGGTATCTGAGTTGAAACTTGAATTCATAGGGTCACTCTCATCTGGTTTGTAGCTTGAATCATCAGACTCCCTTATCATGGAACACTCATCTTCAATATCATGAGCATCATCATTGGGGTCTGTGTCCGGTTCATCAAAAGTGTCTATTTTTTTCTCCATTTCACTATCTGTGTGGACGTCTAAAGAACACTGAATGCCCTTGCTCCTTCTCTGCACATGGATATTTACCTGACAACCTGTGAAATATCATACATGTGTATACTGATTATCCTGGTTTTAATACAGATGAGTAATTCATAAATATGCTTATCAATAACAGTGTATTATTGCTAAGTAACAAAAATTGGACAAAAGTTTGGTATACAGAGACATTTGCTTACACTATCATACTGAACTAATTTATTGTTACATGTGTCATTTGCTTGTTATCTTTTAATGGGTAGATTATAACTGTGAGTTATACATGTATTAATATTACCAAAATCAATTTGTTTTCCTCTCAAAAATGCTTGTGTTCTCTTGGATCTCTTCAGTATCCTGTCAGTCTGACATTCAACGGCAATACTGCACGATGATGTCTCTAATCCCTGAAACAAAAACAATACATGAAAAATATATCTGTCAAGTTCTAGTAAATAACTGCATCAGATTAATCGGTACAGCTGTAGTGGTCATATTTTAAGTTTTATGCATGTTGAATAATGACAAAAGCATCATACCTCTTTAATTACTTGGAGAAACTATGACTGGTCATAATGTTTGACATATAACCAACACATTGCATAGCTTTCCAACATTAAATAATATCATATCTTTATTGATTTATTAGTAAACTATCACATATGAGGCCATATGAAATCATATTAAACTATACCAACCATTTGAACACTGGAAATGCATGGAAAGTTCTCTGTGACATCAATATGCATATCAGGATATGTCACACCATCTACTGTTGAGTGTGTGATTGTTGCAGTTTGGGTTTTCTCTTGAACATTGTCTTCTGGATGCTGGTTTTGAAACATTTCTTTCAACATCTAGCAAAATAGATACAGGTAAATCAAGCAGTATTGGAAGTTTACATCATAAACAATATTAAAGGCTAAATTCCTTTTTTACCTTGTATGATTCTGTACACAATCTGAATAATAATAATAATAATAATAATAATAATAATAATAATAATAATAATAATAATAATAATAATAATAATATACTTATCACATCGAACAAACATTGATATTACATCGGCAATCATTGGGGTGTGGGCGTTAATTAGACCTAAATCAAGATCCACTGACATAATAATGTATACTATACAAGGAAGGTAATTAACTCACAGATCATCAGACCTAATTAGTCATTACAATTAAAACAATAAATACACAAACTATTCACACCATTTAAATATGAGAATTACACTTATAACATTATTATTATTGTTGAAAACAGCAACATACAGGAATGAGGCTACAGCATCCACATTATGTTTTTTTCTTTCTAGGCTGAGGTCCTATCAATGCAGGGGGAGATACAGAGGTGTAGCTGGGGGTGGTGGCAGGGGGTACATATGCCTCTGCGCGTATATATATAGTAATCGCTCGAAAACTAGGTACATTTGTGGCAAGAGTGTAGGGTTGACAACAAATAATATAGCACGATAAAATCAATTAACATTTATTTACCCTTGCTCGCTCTCGCTTTTGAAAAGCTCCTGTTGGGCTACATGTTGTTAGGCCTGCCGTAACCCTCGATTTCTGTTGATCTGGTGTGCATGCAGCCTGGGTTGTATGGCGAGAAAACACACACGGAACTGCATTTGGTGGAAGTCGTCTACTGCTCTTAATCCCAAATGACTGTTTCAGTGTAAAGGTGGGATCGAAATCGTCTTCTTTGAAGTGGTCACTACAGACAACTTGACTATCTCGCCTGTCACTCGTCGGTTCAGTCCAATCTTTTCTTGTCGTTCGTATCTGCTTAATCCATTGTTTCCTTGAAACAGGGTTAGTAGGAAATGAGTGCAAGCTCACTTCTTCTCGTTTTGTATTACTACAACCTCCAACAATACACCTTTTTACCATTTTTCACGCACGGATACACTTGTTGAAATCATAACAATTTAAAATTTGAAAGCCGTGTTCCCCTAACTACGTCACATCCGCTTTAACGTACGGAAATTACCGAGCGCAAAATCAGCTAGGAGCGTTTTGTCAGCAACGATAAAAAAGCAATGTTATGTGGTCATTATTTTCGTTACTGATGAGGTATATGACATATCACCTATGAAACTCGCATCCTGAAGTTAAAATTTATAATATAAACGAAGGTTGTAAAAGTGCACTAGTAGACCTTTAAATAACCCATTTAGGGAAACTCTTTCATAAGCCGTACACATACCTGCACGAGTTATCTCCCTTTGGTGTTCTCAGATATATGCAAATTGAATTCTATTTTGAATTTTTTTAGAAAAAGCCGATCGGGTTATATTCTCTGCAACACATCGTACTAAGGGCATACAAATATCGAAATACCTACCAGCTTCGGCCATTGATTTAAATGTTTTTTCTTCGTAAGTTTCTGTATTAAATGATTTTATAGGCCTCGCAATTTTCGTGTTTTCTCCAGTCTCATCTCGATTGCTGTTTTCACTCTGAGAAATATCTTGTAGATTCGATACAGAATTATCGGTTTGAATTGTATTTATGTGATCAATAACAAGACCATCCTTGATCAATCCATGAAAACACTCATACACGAAACGATGATTATAATATTACTTCTTCCCAACATCAAACCTCAAATACCCCTGATTATTCACAATCCCTAATGGATTTTTCAGTCTTCGGTTTCTGGCAATACCGTCACGAGACGCTTCATAATTGGTAATCACGGGATGTGGCTGAAATTCTTGGTCCGTTTATATATAATACTATTTGTCTAATTGATTGTTTCGTTTAATTATTACATTATTTGGAAATCTTTCAATATAGTCTTGAGGTGTTCTTATGATTTTGTCATTGACATAGTCAGAGTCATTGATGGAATTATTAATTCGTTTATCATAATAACTCTTCAACTCTCTGTATCTCTACCACCGCAACTCAGACACAATTGCGATTTTCCTTTTACACCTACCCCACATCGTATGCAAGGGAGTGGTCCAAAATTTCCGTTACGAAAACTTTGCATATGAAATCCACAGAATTCCTTTCTGCATGATTTGTTACATGCTGTTACTGATTATATCATAATCCATTTGCAATGGTTCATTATATAATACATTCTTTATTTAAATACTTGTTTTAATTATAATAATGGAGGAGTTCGAGAGATTATTGAAAATAAAGCCTTGGAAAAATGTGAAATTCAATCTCGATAGAGTCTCCGTAGATGTACCAAAGGGTCTAATAAGTGATAGAAGCATGATAGGTAAAATCCGCGATTGTTTTAATGAATTAAAACGCGATGGAGCACCTAACTGTTGGTCAATTTTTCGAATTGATGGTGACGTTGATGCTACCATGAACGACGAAAGAGCAGCCGCGATAATCTCACATCTTGACAAGAAAAAGTACTTTTTTAGAGTGAAATTCATTATCCGTTCAGAAATGGGAAATTGGATTATACGCGACAAATTAGAACCAATCTTGAATTATAAAAAAACCGTCATTTTGAGTCATGATTCAAATCCAGCAATTCTGACTGGGATTGACAAACCGAATTACGAAATGTCTTATTCTGTAACAGCAGTTGTTTATGGAATCTATTCGTTAAATGATAAACCGAGTATTGAAACCAATGAAACTGTCAAGAATAAATTGTGTAGCAGAACGAATAATATAACACTTCACAAATGCGTTGCGTGGAAACAAATTGACGGATCGAAGACGTAAAAAAAATAAATGAATGTGAATTAACAGCTAGGAAGAACGGAGCATCAATTCAAGATAAAACCAAATTAGAAACATCATTAAGATTTCCAATAACCATAATGACGATAACAGGAGAAATATTACACGAATCAAAATATAAATCACAAGGAGCTCAGATCAAAATTATTGATCAGAATGAACACGCGTGGACACCTACTGTAACAATATTTCCGCGGGATAGAACCGTAAAATATTACACGGGAAATCTATTTGATTTTATTTATCAGTTAAGTAAAAACGGTCCTGTGTCAGTGTGGTTACTTCACAGTTTTGAAGATGAAGAAGGTAAATTCGATCAATTTGTAAGACCGAATGGAGAATTATACCGTACTGAAGCATTGCACAACTAGATGAAAAAACTATCTAATACTTTTTCAACAGAAGACAACGAACAATTATTAACAAATTGTTTTACAATTCCGTCGGTTGCAACTCATTTTGCGAGAAAGAAAAACACGTGGAAACCAACAAGATCTGAATTTCTATCATATATCAAGTCAAGCTGCGTGGAATATAACCATGGCGGATTATGGAATACAAAATACACCTCTGAAAGTATTACTTTGGTTGATATAGTTGCGTGTTATCCAGGAAATGACTCGTGTTGCGATTAATGGACCACTACCCGATTTTGATTTAACTGGATTTGCTCCTGTGGTATCATTTGAATTGGCTACAGGGATTCATCCGTGTTGTTATATTTGGATTGGTAGACACATCTCTGAGAAACATTGGATGCCAATAGTGTTATTACGGTATATGATTGATTCTAAAATGCTGATATCGCTAATTGTCAGTGAAGCAATTATATCATATCGAGCGCAGACTGAGGTCTGGTAACCACAACCTGATAGTCTTGATAGTATAATCAGCTATTACAAAAAACAATTCCCCGATCTCGACGAAGAATATATCTTGAAATGGTCGAAACAAATCTTTGAAGCTAGAAATAAACACTCAAAAGATCCCGGTAGAAGAATAATCGGTAAATTCATTCAGGGTTGAAAGAAATGTGACAATAACATATATTCTTCACGGTTGATTATAGATGATGATGAATACTATTTTATAATCGCGGATGTAACATCTAAAGATATATACGTAAATCGTAAAGACGATTTCTTGTTCGATGGAACAAAATTGGGTACAATTGTTACATACAACGATGGAAAAATCTTCAGTATGCACATTAAAGGGCGTCTCTGCTAGTTTATGCTTCTATTAATTTATTTTTAATGATAAATAGATTTCCTGAATCCGCAGTTAGAGTTGCTACTGATTCATTTTATATAAACGTGAAACACAGCGAAGCAGTGGCAGAATTCACTAATTCAGACGAGAGTTGGGGATCAGGGAGAATTAAAAAACGGAAATGCTGTGTGATTATTTCAAATCAGCAGATGTTATGATTGAAGATAAATATTTGAACAATAATCAGATATCAGAACTATCTAATGCACCGTCAATATCTTATCCAATATGCAGACATAAAACTAGTTATTTAAACAGCTGTGGTGGATCAGGAAAGACGACTCGTGCGATTGAATTATTTCGTAGGGAAACTTCTACGGGTTTTCACGCATCAAACATGATTGTGCTATCACCGACCCACATACGTGCAAGAGAGATGAAACAACGAGGAATTAATACTTGTACTTAGAGTTTTTTCGATGGAAAGGTGACGAATAGACTCCTGATCGAATGGGTGAGAAATGTATTCCTGATGTCATTATTTGGGATGAGATACGCACGGTGTCGTTAGATGCATCACAAGGATTTCATGATTGGTTATTGCTAGCGAATAAAAAAGTGTTAATGTGTGGCGATCACGGTCAACCACTACCAGTTGTCGGTTTGTCTCCACATGATTGGCTAAAGAATTTTGTAAACTCCTATGAAGAAAGTAATACTGATCATAGAGAACTTGATGAACAATTACGCTAGTTCAAGAAATTAATTAGATTACAACCGGATAGAATCCAATGTTAAATAACCCGTGAAATAATTTCGGAAACCCAATTAAATTATTTTTGGGAAGCGTGGAGACCAAACGATTTGATAGTGGCAAGTAGAAAGATAGTCAGAGACACACTTCAGATGAAGTTATTTGAATTACATAAAGAGAAAACTTACAACACTTCCAGTGCCATTATGTTATAGACCCAAGGATACAAGAAGACAAAATATTGAAGTTGATATTCCAGGACAAAGTGAGAAGCAGAATTTAGTGTTAAATAATATTGTGTTGGTTGATATCAATGTCGTCGAAGACATTAAATCCCCATGGACGCTAGGTTACGTAGCGACGATACATTCTTCACGTTAATTAACTATATCCGATACAATTGCTTTGATCATAGATAATCACATCGAGTGGTCGAATTTAGTTTATCATGCGGTGTCCAGAGTACGAAGAATAAATCAACTTCGAAGAGTTGTTCTAGATGCTAATGACATTACAAATGATATTGTCAGCGTTGACATAATCAGAAAAAAACTGGTTATAAACAACAAGATATAAAAAATAATAGAGAATTTGACATTGATGCAGAATTAATAATTACACTGAAACAACAACAGAATAATCACTACGCGATTTGCAATTGTATAATGAATTGGTGTTGGTCGGATAAAGATTCTCGCCAATTTACCGTAGACAGAAAAGATAGTAGTATTGGTCATACCAGAGATAATGTGATGCTGACTTGTCTTGAGTGCAACAGACGAAGAGGTGCTAGTTAAGACCACGCGGCGGTAATTGAGTATCCTCGGGTATCACTAGTAGTTGTTCACGAGTAAATCCTCGCTGAGGAGCAGTTGAATCCAATCTATAGATTGCTGGTCTACCCGTGGATCGTGTTATGTTAGATATTTTATGTACAGTAACACTCCAAATAGGATCAGTAGCCCTTTTTTGCCACTTTCGAGCTCTCCTGGTTCACATAAATATCTAACAGTGACATTACGGAGTATTGGTTGTTTTGAAAAATCATTTTGTGGTTTTACGGGTATATACTAGTCCATTTGTTTAGGCGGTGCTAGATAAATTTGCCATATCGCCTGTTTGGATAACCAATCCGCTGCAGTGGTATTTTTTCACCTTTGCGGCGCTAGCGAGTTTACTGATTGCTGCTTTGCCCCTCCAGTATCCTCTTGGAGAATAATAAATAGATTCCATGTTTTTATTAATTACCAGCACCCAACATTAATTTACCTTTCATCGCCGATTTGATCAACCATGGAGCCAATTTTTCTTTGAAAGATTTATCAATGATATAATTCAACGCGTGAATTCACATCTGCGATATGTCTATGTTGCAGCTTGCTGCTTTTATAAGCAGCATCATGAGCATGACACGCATTATCAATAGCATTTATTGGGTTTTCACCGGGTCGGGGTTGATTTTGATCATCAAGTCTGATATCGAATCTAGTCCCTGGTGCACAATAATTATACCCTGGAAGGTGTTTTTCTCCTGGTTATTTTGCCCATGGTGTTCCTGGTAATTTTACTAACTTGTCTGCAATATCACCTCCTCGTTTTGTTTTAAATCATCAGAAATGCTAGCATTTCCTGCAGATTTCATAGAAACAAATCTAAATTTATTTGTACCACATTGTACACATTTACCAGAAAGTGCTGATCTGTTATTGTTAGTTGTAATCGTCAAGTCATCTGTGCCAGTACGCGTTTTACAATTCACACAATATAGATCCATAATTTATATATAATAATATGAATGTAATTGATTATTCAGCTACCCGACGACGGGAACCTATTAAACACCATGCAATGTTGCCGAATTCAATTAGAATGATTATAATCGGACCATCTGGAAGTGGCAAGACACAACTGCTACTTAATTTGATAACGAGATGGATGAAATGGGATAGGTTGTATTTAATAGCAACGAGTGTAGATGATCAGCGATGTATTTAATAGCCCCGAGTGTAGATGATCAGCGATGCTACGAAGTGTTAAAGGATTACAACGAAAAGGCAGCAGAAATCACCGGCGAGGCTATTATTGAATTTATAACCGATATCGAAGAAGCACCGAGTATTGATTATATTGATGGAAGTATTAACAATTTATTCGTATATGATGATTTGATGTTAGATAAACAAAACAATCCTGCTAGGATATTTCCAGAGGCATACATAAAAACACTGACGTGATATATGTCACTCAACGATACACTAAAATACCAAAAGTGATCAGAGATAACTGTAATATTCTTGCTGTATTCAACATAGTTGATACACATACGCTATGAAATATTCAACAGACTTGGTGCGGCGGTGATATGGATTATAATCTCTTTAGAAATTTCTTTAGTCATGCTCAGTCAATCCCGCATGGATTTGTAACGATAAATTTGCATGATCCTAGATCAAGATATCGTATCGGTCATGATCAATATTCGGTTAAAAAAGATTGTTATATCCATAGCAGCAGCATTGGGGAGGGGACAACAATTGTGGCGTCTTTTTTTTGCCAAATGAGCATATATAAAGCATTTACAAGGAAGTCTTAGTTTGCCAAATTGACGCTTTGTTTACGATTTCGAAGAAGCCTTGGTTTGCCGAATCGACGCCTCTAAAAAGTTGTCTGATTCGCCCCTGCTGCTGCTCAGATTGTAAACTTTCAATATACATTCTGTTAACAAACGTGTTGACATTTATTCACTTTTAACAAGTTGAATATTAAATTGTGCACATAAGCTGAATAAAACGACTTTCCTTTTACTTCAGATGTTATCAAGATGTTTATAACTGTATTCACACTAGACCTAAATTATTAAAGAATAGTATGTTTGAGGTTGGAAATTGTGTTTTTTCCTTTTTATATTGTTTTTCTCATTTAACATGAGATGAGTCTCTCTTTTAAATTTGCTACATTGTACAATAAATTATAATGTTGAAAACATTCTTGCCAAAGCAAATTAAATAACTTTTCCAGAGGTGCATTCAAATTTTACGGAAAAGCTTAGAAAGCCAATTGATTGGATAAGGACCACAGTTATAATGAACATGATTAGTATCTATCTCAAGATTTATTTTCTGGATACTTGCTGCTAAACTACATGTTTTCAACAATACTAGGTTAGCCACGTTCTTAATTAGAGTCACGTATAAATCATGGTTAAATGTACCTATCATATATATTAGAAATTTACGTTACAAAGCGTACTTAATTTAAATATTAATAGCCAAACACGTAATATAGACTCTAAGCATAATTTAGAACAGTAGCCACATGATCACATTATGTTCTTGGTTTGGTTACAACATGGAACCAAGCCAAATTTGAACCATTATGTATAAAGGCAATTCGACAAGTAGCCCTTAACAAAGCTTTTAGGTCGCCAGCCGCAATGTTGGATGTCTGCGGTAGTGACACGTCTGCGGTAGTCATTTCATCAGTTGTTGAGCCATATTTATCCTCCTCTTTACCTTTGTCTTTCTAAGCCTGTGACTGTGCTTCAGCCTCGGTCTTACCGTGAGCTTCAGCACATCCTCTGTCTATGTTGATAATGTAGAGGAAACTTATTTCCGTCAGTGTAACCAAACCATGCCCATCACTGATTTCTGCCGAGCATTGGTATGGATTGCAAAGGAGGTTTTAGTCACATACAGCTTCTTTATCTGGTCAGTGAGTCCCGGGTGTTTGCTTGCAGTTACTGGTAGTGTAACATACTGGTTGTCTTTGCTATGTAACGCTGCATTCCTTCTCTCCTTTCGTTTCGTATTTATGTTCCACAAATTCAAACTCTAAATTTCGTAAAAGTAGCCAAATTTCTACGAAAGTATTTTGACGAACAATTAACGTGGGTACACCATATTGATAAACTAGTAAAAAGATGTAACCAGGGCCTAAACCTATTAAGAAATCTAAAAGGCACTAATTGGGATGCTAACCAGGAAGCTTTTCTAACCAATAATAAGATCTAAACTTGATTATAGGTGCAAGGTATGCAACACGGCACACAAACGTCAACTAAACAAATTTAAATTTGGTTCGTTCAGTCTGACTACCCATCGTTAACTTATCAGCGTCAATAGATGTATGCAGCATTGTAAATTTCAATGAGCTACAGATGCACATGGATTATTCCCGTGGCTTCCTCGACGAGCTAGCCATGAAGCCAATAGATAAAGGAGCCACGATTGAAGTAGAAGAGGAGGCGAAAAAGAATAGGAAGAGGAACAAAGGAAAAACCAATACTACTTCAACTCATCATGTGAGAGAGCTGTGAGGACAAGTCTGTGGTGAGGTCGCCATCACCACAACGTCATGCACCACAACCGCTGCCACAACCACCACTGATAGCCACTGTCTCTAGTTTAATAATGGTTGGGAGATGTTGAAGAGAAATCAGAAATAATGCGAGCCTCTGAACCAGCGACAACATGCAGGAACACCACAATATCCTCAAACAAGACGTATGACGATAAGGGAGATAAATTTTAGAGCTCCTCAAACTTATGATTGGGTAAATTAAACTAACTACAACCCAACTGCGCTCCCATTTATATGGGTAAATCAGGAACATAATTGTAGCCGTACATATATGTGATTCCTGACCTAGGAGGTGCGGTCATTGACCATGTGTATATGGAGATCACAATAAGAACCTTATTATAGCTAATTAAAGCCTTAACAAGAGAGTCTTGTGAATTGTTTAATTGTGTGTGTGTCTATTCATCAATAAAACCATCTCCCTTCCGTAATGAATGCTTGTTTTGTCTGAAATGTTAGTAGTGTGAGGATAAACACTAACTCACTTTCCTTGTGTGATAATGTGTTTTGGCATGATTGATTATTTGGTGTGATAGTGTGCTTGTGCAGTTATTTGTAATAAATGAAATTGATCCTTCACTATGTGATGGTATGAATTTTATAAAGTTGTGAAGGTATTAGTTTATTTTGTATACAAATATGTAACAACAGTTTGTTTAAAGTCAGCAGTGTTATCACATTGAGTTAGTTGGTATGTTATATGTGTGATTGTAATGCAGGGATGCTCTCCTCTCAGATCCGTGCTTCAAACCTTTGAATTGGCGCGTCTGTATTAAGGAGACAGTAAGAAACTTAGAGACGTAAACGCCGTATAGGCGATTACGTCTTTAAGTTTCTTCTCTCTCATAAGGGGAGCAACATGGATTTTGGCAGATGTAACGATTGAGGAAAACGAAGAAAATAAAGTGAAAGAGGAAAAGGAGAAGGCAAATAAGGAAAGAAAGAAGGACAAAATTAAAAGAAAACAATACAAGAAGAGGAGGAGCATGAGAAGAAGAAGAAGTAGAAAAAAATGGTGGTGATTAATTAGTGGAAACGAAGAAGGGAAGAGAGAAATTAGCATAAACCTAAATGTATTTTTAGGGCCACTTCTTTACTTCTCAAGAAGATATATACTCTAATGGCATTTGTTTCCTTCTATGGTATATGTGTTGGTTTGTATATATATATATATATATATATATATATATATATATATATATATATATATATATATATATATATATATATATATTGGGTTTATGACCCTTGACCTTATACAGGCCCTATCTAGTTATCTTCAGTTGACCCTATAAAGGCTCTATTATACGTTTTGGCCCTATACAGGCATAATGTAAATACCCATAGACCCCATATTCCATCTTCACCTTTTAACATGGGAGTCCCATAGACCCTACATTGTGCTCCTTAACTGCTTCTATAGTATTATCTTTGTGAACTTGAATTTATACAATACATTAACATGGGAGTTATCTGAATGTGGGGGAAAAGAGAATATATTGACCATTAATGAACCATCTCACCCTGACCACACTAGATACTGTTAAACTGACGCATTTTTAAATTAATATGAATCACATGGTTAACATGTTATAAGATGCTAAGATGCCCTATTTTAAATTAGTCGATATGAAACTTACAAATGTTTTCTGATGAACGCTTTATTTGCAAGATAGGGATAATGTATAAATTCATATGTTAGTGACAACACGCACGGTTTAACCTTTCTGCCCAAATTATCTTGTGGGGATTCATAATGCACATAATTGTTTTCACAAACATAGACATTAATCGGTATTAAAGTGGTAGACAACACGGATCAATTAAAAAATAAATGTTGCTATAAAAAGGCCTTCATCGTATATAATAATTTCTGCAATCCACGCCAAATCTCGTGCTTAAAGTTAAAACATCTTGTGACCTTATAAATTATTAAGAATATATGCGAATTATTTTAAATAATAGAGAATGTTTGAGTGTTAACTAATCCCTTGATGCAATATATGGACTTATCAATAATTTGTATGAATTTGTTTTTTTGATTTTGTCTTTTTTCTTTCTGAACAATTTTTGTTCGGTAAAAGAACACCAATTTTTGTCTTCAATACCGAAAAGCCATGTCCTTAATTTTCGTTTGCATAGTTGTAGCTTGCCTGGTGACAGATGTGTAATCGTTAATTCCTTTCCTTGCGCATTTATCAATATAAACGTTTTTGTGGGCCACTATTTGCATGTCAAAAGGGAGGGACTATATTTGTTTCACTGCATTAAGTTATATGTAAAAGATATATGCTTGGTAAAGGAACATAATATGATAATTTCTTTCAGCTTCCTTTCCACTATGTGTTCATCATAATAGTTGCAACATTTGCTACTAATGACAAAATGCTTACAGACGATTTAATGACATTAGTATAATACATTCACTCTATATGCTGGCTGACAACACGTTTGCATTATTTTGTCCAATATTAGATAAAGACGGTACGTCTTAATTCAGACTGTTCTTGCGTCATAATTGGTTAGATCGACCACCTCCATATCAGAGTGTCACGGATTTGAACCCTTGCCGAGACATGCCAAAACCTTATAAAAATGATCCTAACAGTTGCCTTGCTTGGCGTACAGTATGATGAGGTTATAGTGTTAGGACTAGTCTGCCTCGTGTTAGATTAATGTAACAGGGTATGACATGGGACATAATGCCACATGTATGCGGCATGATCCAGCTGTGCTAGATATCACTATAAACTGCCACACACAGCAGCCATCGCAGCGATATGACTGAAAAATGTTAAAAATGCGTTAAAATCCAAATGAAACACACATCTCTAAATCTCTGCTGAGTAGACATTATTGACATGCAAACTCTATTGGTAAACGTAACAGAAGTAGTAGTCCTAATTTCCACATTAATTTCGTCAAAGAAAAACTTAGTAAGACACTTATTTGAAACCAAATAATTAGTGCAAGTCAATTTTCCAGGAATACAATATACATTAAATTATATGAAAGATAGACTCTGACACGAATGAGGAAAAGCTGAGCAGTAAATAATATGCACAACAATACGAGAGTATAGACATTACTGTGTTTAAACTGTGATTGTTGTTGAATTGGCATAGGAAAACTGTATGAATCTAAGTTTCGGAAACAAAATATATAGTAAATGCAACTGTGTATGTGTATCAGTCTCATATGGCAATTTATTCAATATGTTGTCTCAACTCGCAAGGCGGTATAAAGGGAAAATCACCAGGTTATTCTAATAGTTAGTGTTCTTTGCTTGTTCAGTTAGTTCGAAATCAGATATTATTTCTTTACTGAGCCTGCATTAATCTTGCTTAACTTAGATTCAAAATATAACCTAAAATTTATAGTACACAATAATATAATACACTGATCTATTTCCACATATTAAGACTGTGTAGGGTAGCGCATAATTGCAGAGCAATACTGTTATTCCCATCTGTATAATAATACAAAGACGAGGCGTCATAGAAATACAAAGTGGTGTTTGGTCTTAAAGTGGCACAATTTAACAAAACACGGGTAAGATACTATTTTGCAAAATATGGTTGGATCGAATTTTGACTTATATTTTGGCCTAACAGTTTAGGTAAAGTTTTAAATTTTTAAGGAAAAACCAAACCTTTGACAAAGTAGAGACCAGTACGGTTTAGCTTTTATGCACATTTAAGTTGTATTGTGTCATTAGCCTCTGGCCATATTTGAGTGTAAACGAGTGGGCCAACCAGGATAATGGCTTTTTAAAAACAACATATTACATGGTTAAATCTAATATGTCACGGTAGATTATATTATATTATTTTAAGACAAGTATTGCTTGTAGGTAAATTAGCTTTCTTGTATTTGATTCCAGGACAACCTTTTATCCCTTGGGAATACCTGATCTGCCAGATATTATAATTTAAGTATAATACATGATCTTGTTTACAACTTGACGTATAAATTTGATTGTCTTCCTGGTCCTCTGAATTTTTCTAAGGATTTTATATTACGATAGTTTTTTTTATTAGAGCTTAATATTTATTTATTTCACACTATCTGAGGAGGAATCAAATCAGTATCTTAGTTGCATTCTGTTTACTTTGAAGTGATTTAATTTTTTCAATTTTTGCAAATAAATAGTACTCATTATAGTTTCGGACCAAATCACTATTTTAATATTATTGTTAATTCATTTAATGATACTCTGGATTAAATTATTGTGATGCATCAGTTATATTAGCACCTCAAAGCTATTCAGTAAGTACATAGACACATTCAAATGCTCTATACGTTTGAACTTGTGATAACATTTAGCCTACTATATAATTTAGTTGAGAAAAATGTATACAAATATCTCATTTTAACTTTACATTATTTGAAAATACATTATATATTAAACTTTTCTAAACTTTTTGGAATATGCACTTTGATGCCGCTTTCTCTAAAACCAAAGATTTTTAACTCAACCACATGTTAGCTTGAACCAAAAGCCTAAATACAACTGTCGACTGTACTTTCAAACCTTCAGACGCTTTTATATCTACTTTGCGATCAAGAACTTTGCAGTCTTTATTGGGAACAATATTACTATCCTTTGAACGGTTATATGTAAGAAACAATAGCTAGTTTATATTATTACGAAAATAAGCCATTATAAGAACATGCTTGTATCAATTGTGTAAGCAACGGTAAATCGAGTATGATCTGGATAAATATCCTAACCGCTATAAGCTTAGTTCCCAATTACCAAAGTGAGGCGTTTCAGGTTAATACCTGAGAAGTACACCTGATTGACCTTGCCATTGTGTTTATTCAATTTTCAATTCAGATTTGCATTTCTTTCACAATATTTGCAAATTCGCTTTTGATGTATGAAATACTAAGTTTTGAAAGACGAACTAGGTTCACTAATAATGATCGTAGTCATCCTTTTCCCCGTGAATTTGAGACCAAACATTTAGAAATCAACAAAACTAAAAACATTATGCACAGTTTCTACTTCTACAATAATACCTAAATTGTAAATATCACTTGCACATGTGCTAGTACGTTTAACGTTGGCATATCGGGTTGATGGATTGTCTTTGACATAGCGTTTACAAGGCGCTAACATGAGTTTTATATTCTAGGGTGAGGTGGGAGGGCAGAGAGGTACGGGGGGTGTGGGGTGGGTGGGCTTACTCGCATGTTTGTCTTTGTAAATGGGATATCATTACTAATGGACAACGTTAAAGTAATACATAGTGGGGTTTTAAGTCATATAAGGTGTAAATATTAGCTGATAATGTAACTAAATAATCACTCTCTAAAGCCAGCTGTGCAAGGAGTCATATAGGACTCCAATGCAAAGATATAGTATCATGAAGTCTAATTGATAGTCTATTCTCAATATCATCAAGTATGATAATGACAAAGATTTTAAACAATTTGAGATGCGTATTTACTGATTTCCTGATTACAAGAGTCCTACCACCAATAAAGATTTAAACCAGAAACATTACAAAAGGAAGATTTCTTATTACTTCGGAACATAGTTTGACATTCATTATTTCTTCAAAATATCTCCACCAGCAATCGTAGACTATGGATATTCATTCAGTGCCAATCCTGCTAAACTATTGCTCGTCACATCCGATCTATTTGTCATTCTCATGCTCGCATTTTATTGTTGTCTTCACATCCATACGAATTTTAATATTTTACCGGTATAAGTTGATATTAGTTTTTTTCGAATGATAAGTGGTTCTATCGTACGTCAGAGAAAGCGTAGTCTTTTTCAGATATTTCGACTACAAAAGTTTACTCCATTGGCATTCTTGGCAAACTGCATTCATTCGTTTCTTTCCAATCTTAATTCTAGTTAGAATCACATGGTAAAATGTTAACAGGAGCAATACTTTGTTTTGCCTACAATGGCTACATTCGAAAGCGTCTTGGTTATGTATATATATATATATATATATATATATATATATATATATATATATATATATATATATATATATATACTGTGAAAACACACTATGTCTTTAGGGCATAACTTTTGTTGCTTTCAGTGATGTGTAAGGACAGAAACTAAATAACAGTTAAATATTGTATTCACCCCTTCACCATGCTGCAAAAGACTTGTTTACAGATGATAATTCGTACCGAGATAAGCTTTACAAAAATTGTGACTGAAGAAGTATTTTTTAATTCAACATTCAACTGATTTACTTGTGTAAACTGGATTAGTTCCTAAATGTTAGTAAATTGTTTTGTACCATGCACAACGTAGACCTGGATTACTGTTTGTGAAAGAGAAAAAGGAATTGTATTGCACGTGTTATAACGATAAAGGACATCACTTAGATAAGTCATATTGTCAATAAAAAGGTGACATCAAGATGAGGAATACTTAACTGATCTATTTTGTTCACATTTTACAAGTGTTTGCATTACACTTAGGTGGTTAATCATCCCACCTACACACAGAATATTATAAATATATATTTGATACGCTTTAATTACATTGATAATTCAATTGTTAAGAAAAGACAGTTTGTCTTCGTTATAACATATATTTTCGAATCAATTGGTTTATGTTCCTGTCCAAAATGAATGTATAATATGCTTTTGTTGCTCGGAAACCAATCTAATTTTGAAAAATACATAAAACTGAAATTGTCTGCAAAGAATAAAGAATCATTTACCCCGAATGTACATTTCGTTTGCACAGATAACAATTTCAAATATTCCTACAATTGTTTGGAGATAAATAAATATCATCACTCGCACATTGATTGTTATTTGATATTTAAAAATGTCTTTCCTGTATTGGCTCAATAACCAATATAATTGGCAAATCTCTGCCATTTTATAACAACACATTTTGATGCTAGGTTCTAAAAGCAAACTTATTTACAAAGTATTGACGACAATGATGACGATACAATATTTAGTATTGAGTGGAAAATCATATTTACTGATTGTTTGTCAATATTGAATTATTAATGGTATTACTGAATACCGGCTTAATAACATTTAGGCATTTGAGCTTGTCATATAAAGTGACAAGATACCACTGCAGAAATTAAAACAAATATTACATAAGTGAGCAAACAAGCTAACATCCATGGTATCTTACAATACAACTTATGTAGAATATTGCAACGAATATTCGGACAATATACATATATTATGGTAAAATACCCAAATGAAAATATTTACAAAGCATCAGTTGGTGTGCACCAAAAACTACAGAGGCATATCGATGTATAATAAAATGAATAGTGAGGGTTTGATAAATCTGAATTAGTACACGTACTACTCAAACGTTAGCCAAAACACAAACTTGCTTGCATGTAGAGATGCTATTGAGAATAAAACGTGGAAAGCATTAAAACTAGGCAAATCAATAAACCTTTACAATTGCACAATGAACAAACGTTAATAAAATGGACAATGTCACTTCGATGCAGTGATCTTTATGAGAAAAAAAAAATTAACAATGATGCTATACATATTTCTATAATAGATTTTGTCTCATATTACTATATTTCTAATTACGTTAAAGAAATATATTTATTCATGATAAAAATATCTCATCTAACTAAACGTTATCAGCTCTAGCGGAACCGCAAAGTACTTTGGAGATACCAAAACCAAAAAGTGCAATATGTCGAAGCACATAAAACGATTAGATAGATATCTGGCTAGATAGAACTTAATCTTATAAACTATGCCCAATGAACAATCAATAAGTAAATTAATAAATAATAATGTAAAATGACATAACTGTTCTGGAAGAAACAACGACAGTACAATGAACAGTACTATTCAATTGTATATATAACACTATATTTGTTTGTAATAGTTAGGTAAAGTAATCTACAAAAACATATATAATTTGCTTCTTGGTTTCTTGATGTTTATCACGTTTTCGAAACGAGAGGTCATTTGTTCAAAACTCGTGGCGTCATCCCAATTGTATTACAACTTTTTTGTACGTTTATATTCAAATCTATTATATTTGTTTTCTTTTTCATTCCTGTCATTCGACGGGTAGTTAACCTAGCATTATTATAACTTTAAATTGTCCCACTTTCTGCCATTGGCATAGTGCCATGGTGACTGGGTTCATTACATGTTGACGTACGACTGTTCTAAGTTTTAAAGCGTCAACTATAGGCGTTACACGATCCGCTTCTACTTCTGTCAAAATAGGTAACTAATTTACAACTCTGTTTACACCATTATAAACAATAACTAACATCTACGATGAGTTTACAATCCTGAACAAGATCATTATATATTTTCTGATTACTTCCTTGCCTTCACTGAATTAAAATATTTCAATGTTGTGCATTGAGCGATGTGCTAGTACCTTAATATAGTGGAATATCCAAATGCATTACATTGTTAAAATCGCATTTCTTGCAAAAATCAGTTGCATCTATTTGCTACAATACTGGACAAGTAGAGCACTTTTGTAGCACCGTTCAGGCAATCAGGCGCATGTCACAGTCTTGTCTTTGGCAATGCATTACTCGCATTTCTATGTTTTCATGGATAGGCAGAGTTTCACATTCAGGATCGTCATGACTTGGCCCGGGATCTGCAAAAAAAAGATAAACGAATATCTAAACTCTGTCATAAGACACTTTCTTACGTTAGTTATAATAAACGTTTCGTGTTCAGATTTGTTGGTATTATATAAAACTGTATAGACATTGAATGTACTTCAAATGGATAAAAAGGAACTTTTATAAGGATTTCCGAATTTGGAAGAAAGAAACATTGTGTCGTAGAGATATGCAACTTTAAGAAAACAAAATACATTATAGCATTAGATGGAGCATACCGTTATACAGATGATGACATGGTTAACAATATGAGTTGAAAAATAAACAAAACAGTATAAGAAAGCTACGTTAAATATGTTGATGCAATGGAACCAAAGATGTAAAATTCATTGTACTTTTTATCGCTTTCATTCCATGCAAAAATACCTTCGATTTAGCTCATACTTATGAGATAAAATGCAGAACGATTGTATGGGAAATATGTCCACGTTATAGAAGGTTTAACAAGACTAGCTAATTGGTCCCGTTTCACTTTCTATTATTATCAATGAACTTTCAATCTGTACTAAAATAACAAATGCTGACATGCTTACAGATGATACAACAATTACTACATCAATTATCAATGCATGTACCTATGCATGCAAACTTAGTTCAGACCTTACAGTAATAAGAGGACTTATTTTTTACTGCCTCAAAAGTGATATCATCAATCAAAATAAGTTAAGAAATTAGTACCTGAATATAAGATAACATGTATACTATGGAAACATTTAAAAGATTTCGAAGGTAAAGAAAAAGTTCCATAAATGTACATTATAAATAAGCTAGTCGAAACTGACAACTATATGAGGTAATCATGGACATTTGTCGTGCATGAGAAAAACATTTAGACAGTTTATTTAGGTCACTCACAAATGAAATAATAAAATCGTATCTCGTATTAAAATAACATACTATATAATGCAATCAGAATGCTTTACTGTAATACTCAGTTATTTCCAACAACTGACTAATAATTTGCAAGTTCAACAATATGAGAACATTGTACTAGTTTCTAAACAGACACAATTCACAGGCTTCAAAAATGACCAGCTAGGCTGAGACTTGATGTCATCTTGATTCATCGTCATCAGACATATTCACATAATTCACATGGTTAAGACTGGAGAAGATAGAACATTTTCTGAAAGCAGTTCTAGCATTCCGATATATCAAAAGAGATATTCCTTAGTGCATGTCGAAGGTATACAACGAAACATTTTATGGCAGTGTTAGGTCGAATTTTAACAATGTCAATATTTAGCACATTCATTGTAACTGGCAATAGATCAGAATGAAATAATGACCATAGCGATAGCTATTTCAGTATTTAACACTGAATGTAATTTTACATTCGACTGACTCTTTGCGTCACTTTCATTTGTGTTAACAGTATCCACAAGGTGTGTTAGTTTAAGAATTGTAAACCTAATTTCTCTATTAAAGAAAACGATAACTTAAATGGTTGCTTGCAAGATACAACTTTCAATTTAAACGTGTAAACTCTGCTTTCAGTACTTATACTATATATTTTATCAGTGTATTGTTTATTTATTTGTCCACATAATCTAACCTCTTCACTGAATATTACCAAGATCTATATATATATATATATATATATATATATGGAAAGTTATAATCTAATTTACATATGAAACATATATAACCGTTACGTATTAACCACGCCTAGTTATTAATAAACACGTTATTAGATTAGAATGGACAATTGCACAAAATGTGAAGGAAACAAACAACACGTCAGTTTATAACAGGTCACGAGATTTTGTAAATGTTGTGTTTGCTAACACAATTCAAAAATTCAACATCGATTATGCTTAAAAATACTTTTCTTACAGTACTTACAAGTAACGTTCCGATTTTGCAACGATGAATGATCTATCTGCTGCTCAACTGAAGGTGCTCTTTCAGGATCTTTAAGTCCGATTCTACAATCTGTATTAAAGAGGAAAAATCTGAAACATCAGACTGTTTAATAGCTAATTTGTCATCATATTGCAAAATGCGAACGTATGTTGCCAAATTGGAACTTGGAAAATATGTTTTGAGGTAAATCAATCTTATGCAATGCATATGCGCATTTAAGTGGAAATGCCTCATAGAATTCGTAAATGGAACAAGTGACGATATATTTGCTGAAATTTAAAAATTATGATATGGATAAGAACAATTAATCACGTTTTAACTAATAGGATATCAGCGAGATCTAAATCATTTATTCCAGCTTTTAATTTATGTCGTTTTACAAACATCAATTAGCACATTGCCTCCAATGTATAAGTTAGACAATGAACAAAATTATCTTAAAAAGATCTATAAGAATATTCGGAAAGGAATTATATATTTTACTGTTTTGGCGTCAAATATATTTGGATTTTCAAATATGCATATATCGCAAATTTAGTACATTTAAGTTATACTAATTTATCTGAACAAGTAAACATTTCAAGGTCAGGAACAATTTGGCTTACAAGTTATCATTGGTAGGGTTGTAAATAATAAATACAATATTTGTATGACAAGTGAAGTAGTTAAGAAACAGGGGTCTTTACAACATGTGTCTTTGTCTGAGTCTTGTTATTAACGTAGCTTTAACACTTTTTCAGTCATATCTCTACGATGTCTGCAGTGTGACAGTTGACATTGATGATGTTTAGGTTTAAGGAATAAAGCCATAGTTCAAAATCTAAGCTCTTAATGCTGAGAGCAAAGCGAGGCAGTTGTTGGTACCAGTTTTATAAGTCGTTGGTATGGCTCAGTGGGGTATCGAATCCACTACCTACAGCGTCCGAGATGTAAGATCTACCCACTAGGCCACCAGAGTGGTCCGATATGCAGTAGGAATAATCGTTCGCGAAAATTACATGTTCAGTGTGTTTGTCAATTACATCAAATATTCTTTACAGCATAACTGATAACTTAGAATTGTACTTTAAAAACACTACACAGAGATTATGTTTGACATTTAAACCCAGTGGAAAGAGCAAATCAAGTTTAACGTTTAAAATATAAAATAGAGACAAACTTAAAAGATATATAATAGTATGTCTGTGGGATATTATTACTAATGAACGTTTTATAAGGTTGCAGTAAACGCACGTTAGATAAAGAAGATAAATATGAAAGGAAGCTACAGTTAAGCATGTACCGACAACATTGTATATGTTCAAAATAATAGAAGGAGCTGAAGCAGAATAATAACAGAATATAATAATGCTAGCAGACACTGAAAAGACGCCAACAATTATTTTACAATTTTATTAATGTAATGTAATATATATATATATATATATATATATATATATATATATATATATATATATATATATATATAATGTAGACGGATGGATTTTATCGAGTAATAAAGTCCCATTTATTTTCGGAAGTACCGTTTCCGATACAATAATTAACAAACACAGTTTAATTAGTTATTATAAGAATTGTCCATGGCTTATGATGTCACACACCTACATGCAAATATCACAAATAAGTTACGCGTAGACTAATAATGGAACAACTTCTCAGGCTATAATAGCGACTGGTCACAACCACAAAATAATGATGTGGTGGCACCGTCTTTACATCTTGTAAATGGTGAATGACAGTCAAACAACGGTAACAAGAGGAAACACAACCAGAGCCTTTCTTGAGATCGAGATCGAGAGAGAGAGAGAGAGAGAGAGAGAGAGAGAGAGAGAGAGAGAGAGAGAGAGAGAGAGAGAGAGAGGGTGGATAGGACCAATTTAATGAATAAGGGATTGATGTGTATATTTATTTTGCATCATATGTTGGTTTTTCTTGATGATTATAAATGTACATCTATATTTTGTACTTGACTATGTTCAAGATTTAATTAATGCGGTACTTGTCCATTGATAGTGACCTTATGAACAATATTATACTTAGCTAATAGTTCTCTATCAATATGGATACAAATTCTGATCATTATTAATAGCAAATATATTTACTTCAATCTAACTTAAAGACACAGAATTTTCGTATTAGTTTAGAGTGTTTTCATAAAATAGTATTTGAGAAATCGGTCAAAGAGACAGGTATGAGTACATTGGAATTATGTATTCTTGTCTTAAAACCTGAATTAGAATCAGTCTTAATTTTGTGCTCAGATTGTAGTTTGCCTGTAATTAATTATTACAATTATTAATCACGTGAATTGCAAAAAGCTCAATACTATTTTTGGACTATATAATAAAACAATTGTTTAAATGATAGTGAATGCAAACAATAGCACTTTGGATTGTATGTTTGAAATTTCATCAAAACACAAATGTAAACATTTTGAGCCACTGGAACATTAGCAGTTTTGAGACTAGATGCACATCGATATTATAAAAATTTGAATTTATTTAGAATTAAATTGGATGTTCATATATTTGGACGTGTGACAGTACCTTCCAGACTGTTGGTATTTAGTATATAATACTCAAAGTTTTATTCAGATGTTCTCTTGTATTTTAAGCAAATACATTATTCGTTCAATTATTGTTTTTTAAAACTTGTTGTTTTTTGCACTTTGGGTTGCTTATTTTATAATCATATAATTGCAACGGGTGACGATTTGATCAAGTATTGGGATCAACAGTTTAGGGAAGAGTGGAGACAAAATTGCAATCTCTACCTATACTCGTTATAACTGTTGGCAAAGGAAACTTTGTAATCTAAAGAAAAACCAACATCACTCAGCACGACCTAAACGAAACAATTTCAAGAAGGAACCAATGACATCTGCTTGTTTCATAGATAGTTGCGGAAGCGGTTTAAGACAACAACTGCTATAAAGTAGGATTGCAAATCCCTTGACAATCATCAAGGACCAAACTAAAGAAAAAGAACAAAAGGGTAAGAAAAGACAAGAAAAATGTGGAATTTTATCTCTAATACAATCAGATCTTTATCAAGCCTGTTAATCGAACGAAGGTCGAACAAGCTATAAGGCAATAAGAAGAAGGTAAACAATGCACCCCTTCCGATGCCGCTATCAATCAACCATTCAAAGAGTGCAATAGAATGGGCCATGAAGAAATACTCAAGACACGTATGAACTCTAATGCACCTACATGCACTGAGGTGCATGCAGTTGTGAAGTGAGCAGGAAATGGTCACAAAGTCATGGCTTGACCCATAATTTATACACAACATCCTCTCAGCTACGAACACGTTTTTGATGGCCTCTCCAATCAGTCTGGAGAAAATGAAAGATATTGGCATGTTAGCAAGGGCCAGACATATACATTGCTCCGAAAGAGTAAATCTCAAAGTCATCACTCGGTTCCTAACTGTATCGTTGCCCATGGTAAGAAAGAAGGCATTCTTCACGATGCCGCCACGACAAATGACAGAATATGGTTGCAAAGGCATACAGGTCAACGAGAAACGAATCCAAATGTTTTAGAGTTGTGTTAACAGCACAGGCTTCTTTACCTATCCTTCCAAGGTAAGTTACAATGTTGTGTTGGATCATGTCATCGAATTTGACTCAACAGCTGAATCTGTCCGTCAATCAATGTAATTCCCAACCGTCTCTCCCTGATTCCAGATTGTCATGAATTACTTTAGTAGCCTTTTCCTGAAGTTCCAGGCTTACACATCATGTTGGACTCAAATCCAACAAGGAATTCATGCATGATATATGTATTAAGAACGTATCCATATTAAGGCAAGATGGTTTATGAATATCCTAGATGATACAGTTATGCTGTCCTGAAAGATTCAAAATACAGACGTGTAGGTGCTTGGTTGTTAGAAAGGGACGTGGTCACAAACGTGTTTACAATAAAGATATAAGAAGAAGATATTACTTCGATAATATATAGTTCAGTCTAAGTTATTAGTACGGAGGTTTGATTGCAGCTTGTCAAACATACATTAGTTATTGAATGAAGGAAAAATAGGTGGACGAGTGCTGCAAATTGACCATTCTTGCCACCATGGAAATTCAAGGTAAGGATCTACCAATCCTTCAGCCAAGGCTCACATGACCACTTAAGGTGAATACAATCAATATCAGCATAGTCTATAAACCATAATAGGTATTTAAAAACGCCTGAGAATACGGGCCATGTAGTCTTCCTTCGTTTACCAGTATTTATCCTTAGGCAGATCATCAAAGCTACAACTGTATCTAACATCACTGAATGAGGAATACCAGGGGGCCAAAGCAAGACTAACACTATCGAGAGGTTCATTAATAAGAATAAATATGTAGAGTCGGAATATTATCCAAAATAGGAAGTAATCCATGAACAAGGTGTTAACTGATCTCAGTGAATTTTAATTTAGGTCCAGACAACGAAAGCAATTCAGACTTTTCATATTTCGTTTTTATACTTTGATAAAGATATAACATACAATAACCGTCATTGTGATCTGAATACATGGAATTACCTCCAACTAGTCATAATATCGATATGTTTGAAAACAGAAATGTCAGAGTTCTAGTAGTTACCAAACAGTCTTTAGGTTATCCTCAGGATGCTGATGTTATCGGGGTGGATGAGTGCGAGTATTACTTAAATAACCCGCAGGCTTAAATCTATAAAATACGGATACTCTTGTCACTTTGCAGAGAAGCCCACATTTTTAGAACTTGATTTCAGCCGTAGACTAACGTAACTTACGCAGACTCAAAAGGTCAAGAACATGTGAAAAAAGATAGCTGTGGTAAACATGTACTGGGAAAGGTATGGAAGTATGGAAGGGCCTTTACCGATCATACAAGGGTTTTGTTGAGACACTATTTTCCATGTAGGAGCAGAGAAACAGAAGTTATGAGCATTTAAATCAATTTTCATGCTGACGCATATGAATTACTAATTATCTCAAAAAGGAAGGCCGAAGCTGAATTTTAATATACCAGCGCAACGAGCTCTAATTTGTCTGATACCAACTATCATAATGGATTTGGTTGTAAATAATAAAACTTATAGGTATTTAAATCAATTTATATTCAACTCTTTTATATAGGACATGTCCTAACTTAAAAGTAGCGATCATTACCATTTTGCAAGCAGGAGAGAATCGATTTACAAGTTCAAGATGCAAACATATATTTCGTACCCGCTGAAGAATATGATAAAAGGAGAAGCTAGGTTTTTGAAAGCAGATGATACAAATTATTGAATTGGTGATGTAGTAGGGTTTGTTAACAATTGAATTATGGCATTATAACCCATATATGATTGACTGACAAATATTCAATCATTTCTTGCCAATGTTGATATTGCTACAACAGCGAGATATTCTGATGATTACAGAATATCAGCTGGGCAGTGATTGGTGTTAACAAAATATACAAATAATCAACACGAAGACAATAACGTGACATGGAATGCAGCTAAAACTGAAGTTGCATCTATGAATGCAAATTTCAAGTTAGGATGTGCCTCAGGTAGATTAATGTTGAACGACAATGAAGTTAATTGATGTGCAATTCCATTATCTTACATCTTTGGATTTTGTAGAAATGTTATAAAGGTTATTTTCGGAGCCAAACACACATTAGTTATTGTGCGAAAGCCACCGACAACGAAGAAATTTGGCGACCCGACAAAGTTCATGGTAGTAAAGTACTACTAGCACAACATTAGTTGTGTATGACGCTAATGACTCCAACAATTTTTGAAGAACATAAATTACTCTCTTGTATGGAGCAATGCGGTAAATCTTTATTATCATGGTTGATAGTACCGACAGATAGTGTTCAAAGTCATGATACTGGTTTGTTGACATTGCATATAGCATTACATCAATGTTTGTCTGCACCACGAGAAATTTCCATTGCTTTTTAAAACACTAGTTAATTAAACTCTCAAGAACAAATATCAATGTTGTTTGATACATTTGGAGTTTCTAAAGTTTTTTTGAGGACAATTGGTCAATAAAAACCATCTGAGGATATATTATTACATTTTGGAAATAATCATGCAGCATTCATACAGCACGTCATATTCTAAATTATTCACATTCGTGCATTGACGTCGAGCAACTTAAAACAATATTGATATTTTTAAAAAGAAAAAATACTCTCTCTCTCACACACACACACACACACACACACACATACACACACACACACACACACACACATATATATATATATATATATATATATATATATATATATATATATATATATATATATATATATATATATATATATATATATATATATATATATATATAACAGATATTTTCTTAAAAACGAAATTTGTTATTTTAGCGAGAAATGGTTAATTTAAACATATTTTAGATTTTTTTTATTCAATTTTATCATAAAAGATCTGTCAGATTTCCAATTTCTGAAGGATGAATACCCCATGCATCTGTAATTGCTTTTCGGATTTATTGATATTTTGTAAAATGTTTATTCATTTTGGTTTTTAAAAAAAATAACTAAAATTAATTTAAACATACATCATTTTTGATTATGTTTCATGCATCCGATCCCAAAAACAATTAGATAATCGCTGGGGTTTTCACACTCAAGAAATGAGAAACTAGACAGATTTCTTTATAATATAATGGACTAAAATAGGCTTAACATATAATACAATATATATATATATATATATATATATATATATATATATATATATATATATACATATATATATATATATATATATATATATATATATATATATATATATATATATATATATATACATATATATATATATATATATATATATATATATATATATATATATATATATTTCTAAATCACTTACTAGTGACGGGGTGTTGTCCCTTTTAATATCAGATATAATTTTTTTTCAGTTTTCTCACGCGTGTGTTTATGATTTTTGTCGGATAGTATTCGTCAGATAATTTTGATTTAATTTTATAAATATATAGATAGAAGTAAGAATTTTTCTACTTCTATAGCTTTCATTGTTGACAAGGATTGTAACAAAATGTTGTGTATACTTTTCATTATCCGATATTCAGATTATAGTGTTTATCCACCCTGAAATTTACGTAGATACATGTAACGCAATGTTTTTCTGACTTGATTTTTAAGTAAGTTAGAAACCGTAAATGTGATTGTACTAATACAATTATGTTACCTCACTGATATTAATTATCAAACATATGGTTAATTAATTAATTATGATGACAAAACATATTGCGATTTTTGGAGGAATACGTACTCATAAAAATCTCTCTTCTTGCAGGTCATTGACGTTAAGAAAGGAAGGATAAGTAGTCTGTAAGTGGGACCATCTGAGCGCAGTTTGCTACTGAAGATCTCAGAGTAATATTATCATAATTAATTAATTACTGAACAATGACAAAAAAAATAAAACAATAAAAAATAGCTACTAAATATGATCGAGGCAACTACCTAATTACTCTACCGTACATAGCTTACCTTCACAATAATGGAAAATGATGTTTGTTTATATTTTTAGAGATAAAAGATTTGGTTATATTTTATGAGACATATTGTATCGAATGCGGGTTAATGTCAAAATGTCTACAAGCTGAAATAGTATTTCTTCGCCAGTCTCTGTATTTATATATTATACTGTTTTTGTAATTTTGAATATTTGCCAGTACCTTCACATACATAATTCTCTCTCCGTGTGATAACTCTCAGAATAGATAAAGTATGTTTTATCTTTTTCAACATCAACCTGATCGATCAAAAATCCATTTTCAACTACTCCAGGGAAACATTCGTACATGAATTTATGGAAGAAATACAAAAATCAATTAGTATTAAGATTGAGATGATCAGTAATAATAGCATTACAAACTGGTTTTGATGTTCACAGCGCCTGATACCGCCATTATAATTTCGCTTTATATTCTTTGATGATTTTGAGTTTGACAAATTATTTTTGCTCCATATATATATAACATTATCATTTGTTTCAGTGATTATTTGTCTAATCGTTACTTTAAATATCTTGCTAGATAATCTTCCACGGTACTATTAATTTTGTCATTATTGTCGGTGTTATTTTTTTAATTATAATATCTTTTCAGTTCTCTATATTTGTTACCACCACATTGTACATACAACAGCATTTCTCTTCTAACTCCAACACCGCATTTCAAACACGGTGTTTATTATAGACTTCCATTAGGCACGCTTTGAAAAAGGTATCTGTATAATTCGTTTAGGTAGGCGTTTTTGGTCCCGGGTGTAACCTATAATTAACTATAACCACTTATAACTTAGATGAGTTTGAGAGATTATCACAACGTAAACCATGCGAAACGAAGTTTCTAAAATCCAGATTTTATCTTGACATAATAACATCCGACTTACCAAAGCAGGATATGTTTAAAACGACACATATTATGATCGAACAAATTTGTTACCCCAAGAAAGAATTGCGCGACAATGGTGCATCTCATGTGTGGTCAACATTCAAAATTATACGCAACACCAAAGGTGTTGACAAAGTCATTGTCAAATATGTCGACAAAGTCATAGACCTACAATGAACGACCAACGAGCAACAAAGAGTATTGATTATCTCGACCATTACAGTTTTTGTTTTAAAAGTGAAATTTATCGTAGTATGAAATCAATCAATACAAATTGGATTATCTGTGACACCCGTGACCTTGCCGGTGCAAATTAAAACATTGATATATTGAATAAAAATTCCAAACCAGGAATGTTGACTGTATTGACAAACTATATTATGCAAGGGCATATCATGTTACATCAGTTATGTATGGTATTGATATGATAAATGATAAACCCGGCGTTGATAATTTAGCATCGATGAATTTTTCATCAGTGAATTGTGTAGCTGAAAGAGCAACCTAAATATTTTACAAATGTAAGTCGTGGAAATGAGTTAACGGATATAAGATACAAATAAACAAACAAGTGGCTTGAATCAGTCAATGATACCGTACTACAATTAATAATGTATCTAACCTTTATAACAATCAATACAATTTCTAGTAATAGTACAAACCATAACGTGAGATATTTTACTCGCTTTGAACAATATATACATATAGGAACTCCAGCAAATATTATTCATTATAAAGCGGATGAGTGGACTAGCGCAGTAACAATATTTCCAGGAATTCGAGCAAAAACGATTTTATAACAATGCTATATCTAATTTAAGTATAAAGTATCTAAGAATGATCACGTATTAGCATGGTTATTTCAAAGTGAGTAAGTGATTAAAAATATCACTTTGTAAAACCTAACGGCGATATATGCCAACTTGAATCTCCTCTCCACGAAGAAATGAGAAGTCTCACTCAGAAATGTTCATTATAGACTGACAATAATGAACAAATACTGAATAATTTTGTTACCGTTCCATCTGTTTTTGCTTCCGTTGCCAGAGAAATGATATCGTCTAAAGCAAAACGGTTGGAATTCCATGAAGATACTAGACTGGGTTGCGTCGAATATGGTGACGGTGGACTGTGAGATGCTAAATGTGACCACAATGAAGTTATTTCAATGAATAAGGGAGCGTATTGGCCAGGAAGTTTTATTGACGTGGGAGATTGGTTTAGGTATTTTGCGCGGTTTCGACATACCACACACGAGATGACCAGCATATCGATAAGTGGAATTTTACCTGACTTTGACATGACTGGATTTGCCTGTATAGTCATTTAAATTTGCAGATAATATGCACCGAATTTGATATGTCCGGTTTAGCAGACACTTTTCGGAGAAAACATACGCGACAATAGTTTTATTACGATATATGCTTGATTGTAAGCTACAGATATCGTTGTCGGTCAGTGAATCAATTGTATCATATCACAAGCAGACCGCAGTTTGGTCACCACAATCAATTGGTTACCACAATCAAAGGAACCTGACGTCGAGGCCATCAGCGAGATCTAAATAGATGTCCTCCTTTTGGCGAAAACGAGTTTATTGAATTTTTGTATACTATACTCAAGTTACAAAATAACTACGAGGAAAACGCCATGAATTATCTTGGCATACAAACAATCGTTCAATGAACTCAAGGTGGACCCTGTGATCATAAACGACAGTGAACAAAATTATATTTTGATTATAATAGGCGGTACCGTACGCAAGAATAATTGTACAGGTGAGAAACAGCTATATTGTCAAACGGAAGTAAATTAGGTACGAGTGTAATTTGAAATGATGGAAAATCTCCACCATTACACATTTAGAATATTGATGCTCGCTTACGTTTCAATAAATTTATTATCGATGATAAAAAATATTTCCTGACCCAGCTGTCAGAGTTGCCACGGATTGGTTTGTTTATCTCGAGAAAGTATATAGAACCACATAACATTACAAGGATTAATAAGTCATTATGGCTGGGGATCATGAAGAATGCAAAAAGAAATGTTAAAGGTTATAACGAATCCGCTGATGTTTCGGTTAAAGTTATTTATCATACATTTAAGGTAAGACTTTATTAGGTCATAAATTTTGTTCTTGAAGTCGAAATAAGTGAGTTTCAATCCTGAATGGGGTTACTATGTCATTGTTGTCTGTGTTCAGTGGGCAATTCCTTCCACGTTGCTGGGCTCTTGCATGCCAAATAATGTTATCCATATGACATCGTTTGCACAGTGGGAGTAATGAGTGTTCGATTGTCAGAAGAGACGCGTAAGTATATAGCTGGTGTGTACACATGGCTGAAGACGGAGAGGTATGTTGGACTGGATTCGGTCAGTGAAACGTATCATAGAGAACACCTTCAGAATCGAATGGATAGCCAGTGTGCAGTACAAAACAGCAAGATGTGCTCTGATCGTTGTATTGGCAGATATTACATAATGATTGCCAAGCTATATTTATATTTATCGTATTATTACAAAAACTAAAAACATGTTATAGGTAAAATAGATTATTTATAGTGAAGCAGCTTAAATGTTGTTTGAACCTGTTATCAGTTTAAGTGATTGAATATATAATTCAAGAAAGCCGTTCCTTTCCGGAATTTATCTTGTGAATTTTATCAGCTAAATTGCATGAGCAGTATATCTTTGCATTGCGTTTTCATTTAACACATAAATTAAGATTGTGTTAAAACAAGAATAGACTCACATACTTTGGACCACATTCACCGATCAACTACTAACTAATTTACATAATTATATACCTATATACGTGTATGCATAGAAGCATCACCAACATCAAACTAGCGTGCATATAAATAGCTAAAATCTTCAAATTAGAACAGTAATTAAGCAAATACAATAATTTATCTTTTCGGCGCCTATACGACAAGGATTGTATATTATTAATCTCCATTTTCCACCTTTTTATATGAGACATAATCAAACTCTCTATTGCTATTTACGTGAAGAACATTTCTTCTACACTGTGCATTAATCACCTACTTCAGTGAATATGCAGATTCCAATACACATTGTAACAAAATACGTTCACCCTGAGCCGTACACTGATAAAAACATATTGGTTATTCGTTGCACGAATAGACATGTGACAAACAATATAACAAGTTTAATTAGTACGAAGATTCACTTTGCATTCAACATTTTTACAACTGATATTAAGTAAGGGATGTGAAACATTACTTACGTTTCCATATAATAATTATCGCGGCGATCCCAACTAACAAAATCAATGATACTAAAGCCGTATTCACAAAGGTAAAAGTCTGTAATTGTTGTATATCAGATGACGGTATTGGGATGCTCTCTGTAAAATACACGAATACAATTTCAAAGAAAACATTTCAATATTATTGTAAATATTTATAACATTATCAATGTAGAATTGTACATAAACAAGTTGTTGACGAAATCAGAATGTTTCAAACTACAACCACGCAACGGCTGTGTTATTCTCAAAATTGCTAGACAGCTGTTTGATAATTATATTGTACATACTAAACAAATAAACTCTAGTATCAGTAGTCACCTGAACCTGTCTTTCTGTCTATTTGAGTATGCCTTCATGTATAATATATGTTATGCCTAAACAATTACTGAGCTTCTCGTATTAGTTTCTATTCAAGGGAAACAACCATTTCAAATAAAATATATTAGATGGTCGTTATTATTAAACAAAAAACACCTTTTTTTTAATATTATCTTCAAAGACAGCACTGCACTCTACCTTTTAAAGGTGGACAACACTACTCTATGGACTGCCCTGTCTCAGATATCCAGAGCTTTAACATATGGATATGATACATGGTACCTGTTATGATGTTTAGTTTGTATTTTGTACTTGACTTTTGTCTGTGATTGAAAGTAATGGGATGATTTACTGACCAATGTCATTTATTTTAATGTATTGCCTGGACGTCCGTTAAAGACCTAGACATGAGTATGACTTTAAAATATTCTGAAAGCAAAAGTGATGACAATATTTTGAAAATGTTCTGTTAAAAATGATCTATATCAAGGGTAATTTTATGTGTCATACTTAAGTTGACAGTCTGACTATAAAGGACTAGGTAATACCTAGTCTTTCATGTTTTAATTGCAGTCTTGTTTAAATAATGTAGGGGTTTATGGTTGTATTCAGTTATCGTTACAGATAATTTAACTCTTGACAGTAGCATTTGGACTTTCAAGGAGATAATTTACTTTCTAGGACAAGAACATTACCATGGAATTATTAAGGACTCATTCATATACATTATGGATTATATCATTAGTACGTCAGCACATTCAAGACTGTTATTACATCAGTACAGTCAATAATATTAGAATTCTGTACTGTGATACGCTATTTAGAAATACTTGGAATCAAATTCACAATAATGTAATCTCTTTTACAGTATCACTTCATATTATATGAATACATTATTTCCAGAGGACGCTACCTCTGCGTCATTTAACTTTCTGTTCAGTTCCACTATAAATATTACCTTTAAGTGGATTTGCAAGAAAAAAAGTTATATTTGCGTCAGATTACACCCTGATGGTACGCAAACTCTCAAATTGCCCACTTATTTAGTAACGTGAATAGGTATTCTTGTAATAAATATATTATTTGAATCGCAAGCATATATTGCATTATAACTAAATCTCATCCATATAACTGGACGTACTGATATATTTGTTTTCTTGTTGTTTTATGAGGATATACATGTTGCTAGTGTAACTAAATATTTCATCATACACTAGCAGTACGAAAGATCATATACTAGGGCAGTTGACGTATTTTGTTACTGACGTTTCAACATCTTAAAATATTTTCGTTTTAGATATGGGACACGAAACACCGTTTAAAGATGTCATTTAAGGAAATTCTAATTTATGATACTTACATTATAAGGTTATGTATAATTGCTTTGGATGGTGGATAATTATTTTATAAGATTAGCCATTATTACACTCTAAATGTATAGTTATCCTCCTTGCCTTAAAATATATGTATTCCCTTCAAATAGTATTGAGTAAATAACACTAATTCATGTACACTGACTGACTTATTGAAGCATATGAACACATCTACCTCTGACTGTATGAGTAAATAGGCCAAACAATTACACATAAGGAATGCCGCTTTCTTATATTAATATAGAATAATAAAAATAATGCAAACTATCCAACCTATCCACCAAATGACGTTTATCATTACATGGTGAATGTGCATTGAAATGTATTCATATGGTATGTATGTCCATTTTGTATGACTTAATTTAATTCATCTCTTGATAATGTATGGTATCGGCCAGGTATTCTTTATAATGTATATTGACTAATATCCTTACATATTTAGCTTACATTATGTGATTAAAAGCATATTATAAGACATAAAAAAACTGTCTGCTCTACTAATGCAAATATATATTTGCTCTCACGTTTGTAATAAGGTATACTGCATAACTGAATAATTTGTTTTAATTTATTGTGAACGTTATCAGCTTTAACAACAACGCACAAATTTTGTTTTATTTAGTCACTTGCAACACTATTCTTACATTAGCACCTTACCTACGTCAAACACTCCAAAGGTCTCCATAAGTTTATTTTTGTTTGTTGTTTTTGTGGTGGTCTAAATAACTAATATTTATCTGAAGCTATTATATGACACACGTCTTTGGCCGCTTTAAATCTTTATTTTCGTCTGTGCCTATATTCGTATTCGTTTTGTTTTTCTTATAGTTTCCATCTCTTTTTTGAATATTGACGTATGGTGTTGCTTGACGAAAATATTTACTAAATTAATGGATGCTATTAGACTGAAAGATGAATTATGAACTTTGTTTTTTTTACAAAGGTTCTTAACCGAACGTAGTCGCTCTACGAACGTAAATGATATTGTGCTATTCTTAATCTAATGGTGATAAATCATCACGTGACTTTGTATACATCATCTGGGGTCAAATGAAAATCTCTCAAACAGGACTTAACAATTTTCAGTAGACTTCGCAATAATATTAAACTACACAAAAACGGATATTATTGTATGTTGGTTCTAGAGTTGAAATAGGGGTGTTGATGTGTAATTGTACTTCTTGTCTATTATATGTTAGACATCTGCACAATGTCTTCAGATGGATGCAAGCAACTAGCAGGTTAACTGCGTTTTTTCGTATTATTGGACATTCCGGTATAGTTATCGCTATTTGTATCATGCGAATGCAGTATTACAATTGTTGATTCAAGTTTGTTTGTTTGTTGTGTTATTGTTAAAGGGGGGACGGCTTTGATTCTTTTTATTATTATCTAAGTTGACTTTAAATTTCATTGTTGCGTCAACACAAGGCACGCGTCCTCTATGTTGGTATAATTGAGTAGCTTTTAATGACATTGCATTTCATATAGAAACTAGCTGCATTTTATTTACAATTCCTTATTAACATAATATTAATATTTACACACAGCGCTCCATTATGAACATCATGTGTTTGAGTACGGTGTCATTTTCAGCTACACGATTAGCTGAAAGTCGTAGTCACTTCTCGTGCCCAATTTAATTAACTTAAACGACTGAGTTTAATGATCGTATGTGACGTCGGTGAATATATACTGTAATTATGGAATATTGACTCCAATAGGTTTTGTTATCTTCGTAGGTAGATGATGTATGTACTCGCCTGAGAGGTGATTTTAGTTGATATGATTCAGAGAGAATAATAATTTGTATAGTACATTGGATATTTTATAGCACTTTTGTATCATAGATAAGGCTTTGTAAGGCATTTATTTTATGCGTAGTGTATTATCTCACTGGATTAAAGCATTCGGCAAACCAAAAAATCGTATGTCCATTTACAATTGAATGATTCAGGTTATCTCTGGTCTAAATTCTACAGATAAATGTCACACAATACTAATTCAAGCAATGTGAGATGTATATTCGAATGTAATTTAGCTTCGATGCATTTATGCTACAAACGTTTGATATATAAGTATTGCATGGTTCACAGAAAACACACTGCTCATCAAATACTACTTATGTTGATGTATTTCGTAAACTTACATTTCTGACCCGTATCCATATTAATTGTCGTAATATTTTAAATACCAATCCCGACATAATAATATTTATATTTATGGACGTGTAGATCAGAATGCATGCGTGTGCCTTTATTTCCTTCTCCTTTTGCAATACATGTTTATGGAATGACTGCTACCCGTATACTGTTAGTGTTTACGGTTTACTTGCACATTGACATTTTGCCATAGATCACCGCAAAAGAAAATATATTTAAACTGGCAAAATGTCTAGAGGGTGATAATGTTCTGAAAAACGGTCTTTCTAGATCCACTATTTGTTAATTGTGCACATCATATATAATTTGATTCGACAATCTTTAGTCAGCGACATAATCTTTTAAGACGAAGTTGACATTTTAATCTCTGAGTAAGTTCTGAGAAGGGAAGGACGTGTAGAGAAATTGCACTAAGTACTGATGATGGTAAAGCTCTAGGATGATTGCTGTAAAATTGCTGAGGAAATCGTATATTTGAAATGAATGATGTCTAAATGGAGGCATACAAAATTTCCCACAGTTACTTGATACAAGAAAGGAAAATATTCCCTACCTCTTCTTGTAGATCCTATAGTAATATGCTCGCAATATTCCCTTAACGCAGATTTTCGAGTGCACGTTAAGGCCTCGCCCTCAATACATGCATAATATGTACACGCATCTTTTCCAGACGGTACCTCAATCACTGTTTTGCCCTGTAGAAAAATGCATTCAAATTGTGTATGTTTGTGATCAAGATATTCACACAAATGTGTTATTTAAATTTGTTGGTCTTCGCATAATAGTGAAGGTGTAATTTCTTTAACCGTTTACATCACTTGCTTTTTTGATGATATTTTTTGTACGCTATGAATTTCAAAAGTTATGGTACATCGTTCAGGTTTAAAGTTTTAAACCGCTCCCTTGGTCTAGTGGTTAGAGCGTCCACCGCGGAAGCGGGAGGTCGTGGGTTCGATCCCCGGCCGAGTCATACCAAATACTTACAAAAAAGGTACTAACAGCTGCCTCGCTTGACGCTCAGCATTAACAGGTTAGTGTTAGGACTGGTCGGCCTGGTGTCAGGATAATGTGACTGGGTGGAACATCATCCTACATATCTGCGGCATGATGCTTCAGTGCTAGACATCATTATAAACCGCCTTATTGCAGACCTCGTAATTATATGTCTGATTTTGTTTTAAAGCTAAGTTAACAATCCTAATTGAACATATAAACAAACACAATCAGGTTTAAATTCTCTGGCAATTTATACGCTAATAAAATACCTGACTATGGTATTAGTTCACACATTTTTAACTGTACAATCGCAGTATTTTGCAAGTGTATTTGAACCAAGCTATGTAATGCATCTTTGATAAACAGATTATGTTTCAAGCATACCGTTAGCATGAAAGGAGACGGTATGAGTTCAATATATCAAATATACAGCTTTGCATATGAATTACGTCAAACTAAGATCAAAATAAATATTTGTTGAATGTTTCCATGAATAATATATGCACCTAGAATAACCAAGCTAATATTCGATCTCTGCCACGGTTACGAAAGTGATCACTTCGGTCATATTGTCATTACAATTGCCCCCAGTATATGTCAAACGAAACGTCACATGTTTAATGAAAATTAGAGTAGTGGTAACAATGCGTGAACTTGATCAAAGTAAAACGTTATTTCGAAATGTCACTGCATTAGCCATGCGTTGAATGAATCCATGTTTGTTCTTCCACATTACCCTAGACCATTAACGCAGCAGAAAAAAACAAATGGTAGATATACCAATTTATGTTAATCTTTAAAGAAAGTATAATCGCAAAGAGGATTAAACTTTTGCTCAAATTTGCACCATTCGCTCCGTATAATAAATTGTTAGATATTATTTAAATATTCAAAGTCGAGGGTTGTGTTTAAAATAACATTTAAATGATGCAGTTATTTAGTCGTTTGATCTTTGTAAATTCCTAAGGGACATACATATATGTACATATATGTACATATTGTACAGTAGGAGAAATGGAACAACACACCATATACGTAAATTGTACTCCCTTTGGGGTCTTGACTATTCTCTTCACGTATGATCCTTGATCAAACCACTGGCATGAAACAGATGCTCAGTAAATACTTATATAAATCAGGGAACAATTATACTTACGATTATGATGCGAACATAGGAATGATAAAATCAATAGTGTCCGTCAATCGCTGATTCAAAGAAGATGAACTAATCATTCATGTAGGGAATTGGTGTTATGCTCGACATGACATTGGTATGAATTTTTTCTACTGTATATGAACTGTCCTGATTGACATGCATAAGCATATTGATTGTCTAAAATAGATTTAATTGTGTTAATACCTTTTCTCTATTTAATAGAGAAACATGAACATAGCTCCAGCGATCAACATTGATAGGATTGTTTTCAACTATTTCGATACCTCATATATTTGAACGAATGACTCATTTTATTTTGTGTAATCTGACGTGGCGAGCAGCATGGTGAGACACAGTACAGTTTTAAGAATGATTCCTTTCATGATGTAATCAACGATAACGTCTTACCATGAAGTAGGAAACACACATCACTTTCAACGGAAATACGCATGTTTGTCACTCAACATGCAATAATAACATCATAGAATAAAGGAAACCTAATTCAGTTATATGTCATCTCCGCCGACATCACCACTAATTGAGTTTGAATTCAAACAACAAATCGAACATGACGTGTACATTACTTGTACATGAACGTAAACTATATAAAATGGCTGTCAGAATAAAAAAGGAATTGCTTGCTTGTCCTTTTTAAGGGAATTTGGCTATAGTAACAATACTACAACTGATGTAGTATTAATACTACAAAGCTATCCCCCCAAACCCTTGTAGTAACATTACCCTATGTTCAGGCACTAATTTTATGATCTCTAAAACCTGATGTAGTAACAAGACTACAACTGATGTAGTATTAATACTACAAAGCTATCCCCACCAAACCCATGTAGTAACATTACCCTATGTTCAGGCACTAATTTTATGATCTCTAAAACCTGATGTAGTAACAATACTACAACTGATGTAGTATTAATACTACAAAGCTATCCCCCCAAACCCTTGTAGTAACATTACCCTATGTTCAGGCACTAATTTTATGATCTCCAAAACCTGATGTAGTAACAATACTACAACTGATGTAGTATTAATACTACAAAGCTATCCCCACCAAACCCATGTAGTAACATTACCCTATGTTCAGGCACTAATTTTTTGATCTCTAAAACCTGATGTAGTAACAATACTACAACTGATGTAGTATTAATACTACAAAGCTATACCCCCAAACCCTTGTAGTAACATTACCCTATGTTCAGGCACTAATTTTATGATCTCCAAAACCTGATGTAGTAACAATACTACAACTGATGTAGTATTAATACTACAAAGCTATCCCCACCAAACCCATGTAGTAACATTACCCTATGTTCAGGCACTAATTTTATGATTTCTAAAACCTGATGTAGTAACAATACTACAACTGATGTAGTATTAATACTACAAAGCTATCCCCCCAAACCCTTGTAGTAACATTACCCTATGTTCAGGCATTAATTTTATGATCTCCAAAACCTGATGTACATGTAGTAACAATACTACAACTGATGTAGTATTAATACTACAAAGCTAACCCCCCAAACCCTTGTAGTAACATTACCCTATGTTCAGGCACTAATTTTATGATCTCTAAAACCTGATGTAGTAACAATCTTTTCTGTCATCAAAACATCTTTGGACACAAAAATATTGTCTTTTATCCCCCACTTATTTTTCTGTGCCATTTGGCTATACTTCACTTCACTAAGGATGGAGTTTCAGAAATGCCCAGCCAAAATGATATCAGTTTGCCTTTTATGAGAAACCCAACTGCTGGACTGGAGGACATGAAGGCTATCAGATTTCAGATTATCAATGTCAGTTTGTTTGAATACAATTGACTATAATTGCTACAAAGAGAAACCTGCTGATATGTGATTCTGCAGCTGTTCCTGTGTAGCTGTGCAGGGTCACCTGGACGTAGGCTTTTCAGAATTAGATTTTGAAAATAATAACTTTTTAGCACAATTAAGTAAAAACAACTGGAGAAGACAGCTTATATATATATATATATATATATATATATATATATATATATATATATATATATATATATATATATAATTGACCCAATTAGATGTTCAGGACATTATAACCTCATTGTATTGTTTTACTTTCCACACTTTGTACTTGAACATGCTATCTTACAACAATTCCAAGTCCAAGAAATGCACAATATTCTGTCTATATCATGATTGGCTAGGTATGTACATGTATTTATATAAGCGTATTGTAATATGGGAAAGTATGTATGTATGTATGTATGTATGTATGTCCATGGGTGTGTGCATGTGTGTGTGTGTGTGTATGTATGTATTTATGCATGCATGTATGTATGTATTTATGTATGTATGTATCCATGGGTGCATGCATGTGTGTGTGAATGCATGCATGCATGTATGTATGTATGTATGTATGTATGTATGTATGTATGTATGTATGTATGTATGTATGTAATTTCACCTAGTAAAACAAGTTCAGTTGACAGGGAATCAGACTAGTAATCCTAACATTCAAGCTTTGACAGGCTGGCTCAAACCAGCATTGAGCTAACTGCTTTGGTGTGTCCTTGGGAAAAGTATTTGGTCATAACGGTGCTGACAAAACCAACAAAAGCAAGAAACATAAAGCAAATAGTAAAATCCGGCTCAACAATATAATAGCTAATGAAGCAGACTCTAAGAACAAATACTTACAATAACAAGGAAAACAAAATTAACCTCTTTATTTTTAGCAACTCATTATAGTACCTATTTTTATATCATTTAAAAGAAAGTTATTTTTTGACATGCCCTGTATTATCACTTTGAACAGCATTTCATTGTCAAGATAACTTGTATCTAAATTTGTTTTCTACTTCAAAATTCTTGTTCACAGTTGCATCTAGAGACTACTTTTCTAAAATATTTGCAATGGTTCTCTGGCTTATGTAAAGTAACAAATGGTTACATTAATTAATTTGTCACATTAGCATAAGTTATCAGCTGAGTGATATACCATACCTTTATTCCAATTCATTGTAATTAAAAAACTGACCTTCTTCATTCTACATTCAGAGTGATGCTCTTTTCAAAAGGAGTGGGTTAACATTAGAGGTAGCAAGGTTCAGACACTGACTCTGTTCACCACTAACCCTTGGGAATTAGTTAATGAAGATAGCTTTGATATGCAGTTGTTAGGCTGAAAATTATTTCATCTGTTAGTACAAGTGTTCTATAGCTCTTCTTAATTACAGTCAATCACAATTATCTCTTATCTGTGTTACTAATCAGATTTGCTGGTCCTGGTTGTCCAATGATACATCAATCTCTGTTAATTATCAGAGCACCTGCCTAAGTTGCATGGTCTTCAAAGTATCAGAGCTTGTAGTTCAGAGTCAGCCTTTGTTTAGACAAATTCAAATTTGCATTATGTTTTGATCATAAATACATTTTCATGTATATCCTATATAATTATGTAGTTTTACCATAACAGAACAAGATATATTGAGTTGTCTGCCATAAAATTAAAATCTTTGAACTCAATAGCTCTTGGCTAGTGTCTCAAGTTTGTGGGACCATCCTTTGTTATTTTTTATTTTTTTTTGGTGGTATATCAGAATTGGTGTCAGACTGAGTATTAAAAAAAAACGTTGTTATTAAAACAGAGGTGAGATGGCAGTGATCCCTAACTGAGAGCGTTTGAGACTACTTGGCCACTCAAAAACCCAGAGAGAGACAGAGACCATTTAGTTAAGCAAAATGTTTATTCGGAAAATTGATAATGTTGTTTTTCTCAGGTTTTTGTTCCCAAAGTTTATTTTTACTGTTAAGAAAATACAGCACGTAATGTGTGTGTGTATGTCTGTGTGCGTGTCTGTGTGTGTTTTCAGTTAAATCTGAATCATGTGTCACATATTATGATATTATATATTTTCACTACTTGAATTTAAATTAGAATTACAATTAAGTTGAGGAGGGAGTGGGCATGTTGATACATGTATATGCTTTCAGAAAGTATATATACTTTCAGTAATTGCAGCACTCCAAAATTTAGGTTTTGAATACATTTGCTATAAAAGTATTTTTTTTTATACTACATTCATAAATAGTTTACTTGTTTTTAGAGACTAAAGAACAATTACCCATGATGTTTCAGTTGAGAGGCAGAATGGCATTCTGGGTAATTGCTTTAATTTCCAATGTTGCTGATCTATTCTAATTTATATTGCTTTATTTGCACCTACTTAACATACACTTTGATTAATTTTATTGATTTAAATAAGTATCAGATATTTTTCAGATACAAAATATGAAGATTTTTTTTTTAATGAGCAAACAATTTGTTAAAATGGTTTACACAGAATTCACTAATAAATGGTAATCGCTTCTCTTGTATTATGTTGAATGTATGTCATTAGTTTAATACAATGATGTGGTGGTATTGCATCCCTTGATTCTGCCACCAATTAATCACAAGCGACAGTTCTTGCCTGGTTTGCTGGAGTAGATTGCAGTCATCCTGAACCCATCTTGATGGGGTCATTCTCCAGCTAATTTTTAAAATCATAACATTTGGGGAAATCTTTACTAGTGTAGAGAAGATGGCAATAAAGATCTAACCATAATCAACAATTTCATGTGCATGACTCCCCTACACCTGTGTAAAAGTGTACAATAAATAACAGAATGGAACTTACTATTTAGTAAAGGCACACAAGTAAATAAGGAGAAAAAGCTACCAGAACCATATTGCTTGAATTTATTTTAAGCCAGTATGTCAGGCATAACCTCTTACATATAGAACCATGTATAATATGATTATCATACCAAAATGAATTTTAAGCCAAAAAACATTCAGCCCTCACAAGTTTTGTGTACCCATTCCTCTCTCTCTCTCTCTCTCTCTCTCTCTCTCTCTCTCTCTCTCTCTCTCTCTCTCTCTCTCTCATATACTGATATATGATCTAATATAAACTATATGTGTAGTACTCAAAGCTATGATGCTGTCACTATTGTTTTTTCACACTGTATGACATTTTCTGCATCAGTGTGCTTCCAGCAAACATGCTTGTAAGTATAACATCTTACTACAATAAACGATTTTGTATAGTAACAATATAGTACTTTTGATTGGTTCCATTTATTTATAGCATCTATATGTAGCAAACAGTATCTTTTCCTGTAAATAGTGCTGATGTTATAAACTATCATAAAAACTAGGTTTAAGATTTTGTCTTGTCAGTTTTGAAAAAAAATCATAGATCACCTCTCTATCCAGGTGTAAAAATTATATGAAAATATATACCAAGAAGGTCAATCTCATGATGGCTTATAACTATGTTTAAATATGTGGTCTTTCTGATGCATTGAACATTGAACAGAAACCTAATCTCAACGTCCTCTAATCTGTCAATCTTGAACCCAAATAAAATTCAATTCAAAATGTTTTGGTTCTTGTGGTGGCTACTTTATGCCATATTTATTAGTACTGTGTTGATTACCCGGAATGACTGCTGATCATTCCGATATTATTGGTAACCATTTACAAAAATTGGTAACCAGTTACCACCAACCTTACTTCATAACACTTAAAACATATTTATCTAGCTGTACAAATTTTACATAAAAATTTAAAATTTGCATAAAATGTCTCACTCACAGTCTGGATTGCTTCAAAAGCATGCTTTAAACATGAATTGAAGCAATCTAACTAATATATCTACCATGGATTTAGCCAAATGCTATATATGTCCCATTGTCTGTTTTTCTTAGATATGATACAGAGTAATATTAATACCATCTTTGCAGACATACTTTATGCAATAGTATGTAGTAATATATCTTAAGGTTTGTGTGTCTAACTCATTTTAAAACTAGACATGCACAAGTTTTATAACTTGTCAGTTTTATAACTTTGCAGTGATTCTGGAAATCATGATATCATTGATACTGATTATTGCATGCAATGGTGGATAATATGGCAAACTAATTAAAAGTATTATACATGCCTGAACTTCATGCAAACACAAAAGGAAGCTACATCTGTGTCAGTAGAAGCAATATATATGTTTTACTTGATTTTAGAAATTGAATTTGCTGTAATTCTCACCAGTACACAGTAAATACATGCTTTGTAGACTGCAATTCACCATTGATTGTTTTCTCATGAATTATGGGCAACCAGTTTAGAATTTACTGCAATGTGACTTTTACTTTTGGTGCAATGTGACTCGCTCTTTACTGCAATGTGACTTTTGCTCTTAGTGCAGTGTGACTGTCATTCTTTACTGCAATGTGACTTTTTCTCTTGGTGCAATGTGACTGTCACTATTTACTGCAAAGTGACTGTTACTCTTGGTGCAATGTGACTGTCACTCTTTACTGCAATATGACTGTCACTCTTGGTGCAATGTGACTGTCACTCTTTACTGCAAAGTGACTGTTACTCTTGGTGCAATGTGACTCATTCTTTAATGCAATGTGATTGTCACTCTTGGTGCAATGTGACTTACTCTTTACTGCAATGTGACTCACTCTTGGTGCAATGTGACTCACTCTTTACTGCAATGTGACTGTCACTCTTGGTGCAATGTGAGTGTCACTCTTTTCTGCAAAGTGACTGTTACTCTTGGTTCAATGTGACTCACTCTTTACTGCAATGTGACAGTCGCTCTTGGTGCAATGTGACTCACTCTTTACTGCAAAATGACTGTTACTCTTGGTTCAGTGTGACTGTCACTCTTGGTGCAATGTGACTGTCACTCTTTACTGCAATGTGACTATCACTCTTGGTGCAGTGTGACTGTCACTCTTGGTACAATGTGACTGTCACTTTTGGCAGATACACATTCCTGGTCATAAATTTACTTAAAATAGCTATCATTTATATATTAAAATTACAAAATTCATTGAATGTATGCTCTGTGAAACATTCTTGAATAAAAACAAAAAGAAAAACTGAAACAAGAAAATCAGTGGCAATATTACATATTCATAGCTCCATATCTTCTAAGGAAAACCATCTTTATTATGCTTTAAATAGATTTGTATATCTGTATATTAATACAGAAATCATTGTGTCCATTAAATCCTAAGTTCATCAAACTGAGACTGAATTTCAGCCAAAACTTGATAAAATATAACCATTGTGTACACTTTTCCAAGGACAATCAAGTTTTAAACTTCCTTGCAGGTTTTATCAGGAATATATTGAATATGTTCGTACTATGAGGAATCACTAACAAAAATAACACCCAAATGAGCATATTTAGTAATTCTTTGCATGTTTGTTTCAGCCATGTATTAATATTTGGTTAGTTTGAGTACCCATTTCATGATATTGTATTGGATTTAATTCAGTCTTCTATGAATTCAATGTGACCAACTAAATTTGGGACCATTTCTATATCCTTACACATTAGCTGAGTTTAGGTTTCAAAACAGTGATTTTCTTTTATTTAGGAAGGAGAAAATTTTCAGATAAAATCGACTGAAATGAAATGGCTAAGTATAGTGGATTGGGCTATCTCTATACTAAATTAAAGTTGCTCCTAAACAGCTGTTATAATTGGGTGATCTTTATATTCCTGCAGCTACTACCTTCTTACCTGTATTCTTTAGTTCTATCTATGAACATTCAAGGTCAGAAATCTCCAAGTCACACTGTAGAACAGTATGAATGTTTTTTTTTAATACTTGATTCACACTCAAGTGTAACCTTTCCTTCCTGTATTTCATCATTTAGAATACTATGCTTAAGCCACATCTCAGCAAAAATCACTACATTAGTCATAAAAAAGAAAATGTGTGTTTCTGGTCGGCCGACAATCTGTTTTTTGTTGCTGACCCTAACACTCCCACACCCGCAGATTAAGAAAAAGAAATTAATTATTTTATAATCCCAAAATTTATTTGTGCATCTAATTGAGCTGGTTAGCAAAGTATTTGAAGTGTTGAAGTGCTTAGTAGTCATTATATATACTAGTCATTTTAATATATATATATATATATATATATATATATATATATATATATATATATATATATATATATATATATATATATATATATATATATATATATATATATATATATAAAAACAGTGCAATAGTAAATATACTTTTTGGGCCTCAGATATTTCCCAGTATCAATTTTCTTGTGCATTTTATGGGACTTTCAACACATTATTGGCTAAATAATGCTGAGGAAATTGGAGCTAAGAAATTTTCCCAAGGACACACCAAGACAGGTAACCCAGGCTGGCATAGGCCGGTATCAAACCTGAATATCATGGATTATAGTCCTACACTGTGCCAACTAAGCTTTCTCTGTGTATCAAATCACTGTTATGTCATAGACTGTGTACATTAAAGTACATAATATTAAAATAATTTCAACATGTTTGCAAATTGGGCTTAGGATATATCCATGTTAGCAAAAATAGGATCCTAATAAAAATACATTAATATGACAATAAAAAGAAAACATTACTGGTAAAGAATGACTTAAGTAAAAATAAGTTTATGTGCATCAGATCAAATAACCAAATAAATAGTAGGTAACTTTTGGCATTACAATGTTCTGATCATGTGTTGTATGCATCAGTGAAGGTTGATTTGCACAAATGTGATACAACTTTAAATGCAAACAATTCTAACAGAACAATTTTGGAAAACAGAAATATTATTAATGTTGAGAAATTGCACTTATTTCATGTTAACATTTTTTATGACACCACTGCCATAGTAGAATGGGACATTTTTTTTATTATTCCTTAAACATAGGCAGCAGTGGGTAAGGGAACCATCTGACTGACTACCTCATAATTCATTATAAGCAAATTACTTTATAGGGAATATTGGTTAACACTACTATTTAGCATTATATTCTAAGCCCAATACAGAACTTAATATTGGCTACTTTACAGAGAGAAAAAGAAAGAGGGAGACAAATATGTCAGCAGTCTCTTAAGGAGAGAGAGTGCAAATAAAAGAATAGAGTGCGAGTAGAAAAAAGAACAAATATTTATTGTAAGCATTTTTTTTACATGTACACATATTTAGTATACACACATATATATAAACACAAATACTTAGACATATACACATATATGCATGTTATCACTAGATTCAACATTTGCTTGTTATTACAAGTTTTATACTGTTGTCAATATTTGCATTTTGTTACTATTTTAAATGATTATTTTCTCTTATTACCAATCTCCTATGAGACAAATAGCACTTTAAAAATTTACTGCATTATTACCTTTGAAATTACTCTACTTTACTGATGTGTATATACAACTGCTACATGTTTCTTTTCCTTTCAGCAAAAGCATTAAATAAACATGGCCATACCGACAACTGTAAAAGTAATTATTTAACTTCGCTAAATTTGCTTTCATAATTAAGCTGACCATATCATCTAACTCTATAGAGAATGTAACACATGTACCTACATACATAAAATAAGATGTATTCCAATCTAAATGATATTCTTCACAGTACCTTATTCTACTTCCAGTTATATTTTATATAATAAAGACTTTATTTAGAGAAGGTAACTCAGTTAGGTACAGAACCAATCTATCTTGAGGCCTTCTATCTGCTATGTACAATATATACAGTATATACAACATGATGTGAAAAGTCTGGCTTGACACTAAATAATTAAGTAATTGTAAAATTCAAAGTATCAAGCCCGGAACACATGCACAGGCATCTGTGTAAACATAAACATATATAAAACATAAAATATCATCCTGCATTGAAAAACTCGGCTATGAAAATGATGCAAAATTACAGAAAAGCAGGCAGTATATTTTTTGGTACTAGAACTGTAATTTTTTTTAAAGATTTCATCCATTTAAGACATTGATTATTAAAAGAAGAAATGCTAGGAGCTAGCCTTATGTCACTGGGAATGTTGTTCTATACCAGTGGACCAGTATATTGAAAACTTTTTTTAAACAATTCCTTCTTTGGCCTAGGTATAATGTATTTTTTTCTTCTTATGGAGCTTAAATTTGGAGCACCATCAGCATCTCTTTTGGTGAAAGATATTGCTTAGATAGACAGGAATGGCTTTTCTGAAGACTTTATACATCAATTTGGCCTTTCTAAAAAATATTCTTTCATGTATTTTCAAAAACTTTATATTATTTTATTGCATCCTGAAAATTGTCTATACATTGATCTAGAATTAAATGGCAAGCCCTCTTAAAAGTGCTGTTATGTTTGAATTAGAGGTATTACCCCAAATTACATTACAGTAGTCCAGATATGGCTGAATATAACTTTTATAAAAGATGACCCTATATTGAAGAGGAATGTATGTTTTGATTTTCCTCAGTAGCCAAAGATAAGAATTACCCTTTTTGAAATGTGTTTAATGTGAATAGACCAAGTAAGATTGTTACCTATGAATACACCAAGAATTCTATTTTGATAGGTCATATTTAGTCTCACATTGTCAAATAGAACCTGGAGTTTGTCACTATCTAGCTTGCTCAGTTTTGTTGTGTTGTAACTAGTAGGGCTTTTGTTTTTCTGTATTCATGATCATACTATTTTCCTTGCACCATACCTGAAGTCTGTTGAGAGCATCTTGTAAGTTATTTTCAAGTACTGTTTTGGTTTTACCAGTCTCAGACAGTGTAGTATCATCTGCATAGAGGTCAATGGAAGAACTTGAAGTTCCAATCTTAAGAGGTAAATCGTTGATAAATAGAATGAATAAGAGAGGTCCAATGATAGAGCCTTGTGGTACTCCACATTTAATATTTTTAACTTTCAGAAAGTTGTTCATTTAAAAAAAATATTTTGCACTCTATTGGTTAAGTAAGAAGTAAACCAGTTTAGGTAGTTTTTCACTGCATTGATTATATAAATACACAGTTTTTTTTCACTATTTATACAGAGTCCTAAAAATTTACAATATTAGCAGATAACATCTAGTGTTCACTTAAAGGATTTCTTAAAGTCATCCAGGGTAAGAGTGGTGTCATCTGCATACTGTGAAACTATATTGTTATTTGTTTATAAGTGTATACCTGTGATTCTGAGCTGAAATATTTTAAAACTATCTTGTTGCCATTTACATCTGCTTTTACTCTGTGTATTGCAAACTGAAAGTTATTGTTCAGTAAAAAAAATTATTCAAATTATTCCCCTGAATTGGATGCAACAGAATTGAAGATACATTCATAACCCCAACATGATCTAATATATGTCTCCCATTGTTTTATAATATGCGAATCTTGCAATAGATATATTAAGTATTAGCTTATTTTTCTTGCCATCCCTTCTTTTAACTGGGTTCCCCAAACCAATGAAGGCATTTCTCAAGAATTCATCCATTTTCCATATTTTAAAATCAATGATATTTGACATTGCTAAGCACTTTACTTCTAGTACTTGCAGAGACATTCTTCTCCAAAACTGCAATAGTGAACATTTGATTTGTTATTCTTTGGTTACATATAAAACAAAGATTCATACTGTCAATAAGATAATGAGAAAAGAGGAAAGAGAAGAAGTAAACAAAGTGACAGGTGATATCTAAAACACAAATTGTCAATGTTGTTAAGAGAACTATCTTATATGTTGCAGAAATATTTTTAAAATGGTAAAACCAATGCCCTGTAATTCAATAAGAGTATTGTTGTGACTATTGTTTTGTCACTTATCTTTTAACTTTGCTTTTTATTTTTACTTTTTATCTAAAATATCTACAGCAATCAAAATGATGCAGCCTGTGTAGTCTGCTTCATTGCTGTTCATATGGTATTAGCTTTGCTTTTGGCTTTCCAATGGATACCCTTCACCAACCCCCAACACCACCCACAAGATATTGTAGATGGCAAATTTCTTAACTTAAGGCTATGGCATGACTTTTGTTTAGATATTATAATTAAAGATATGGATATATTTGTTAATTAGGTCTTTTAGGTTTGTATTATTCCTGAAATTGATGTGAGGCATGTACACCTCATATAATCTCTGCACAGTATGTAGCCAATGAAATACCAATAGTCCGCTAGGAAGCAGAGCTAGCTAGTTATAGCAACATACATGTTGGTTCAAGGCAAGTAGAATATCTCAAAACTGCATGGATGACAAATATTTTGACTTACATCTAGCTATTAAGTAGACAATGTTTTGCGCATTATTACCCAGGGAATGGGCTAGTGTTTGCACTGTGAGCATCATGTGCTCTCAAAAATGGCAGGCCTTCGAACATGAAAAATGCATGTAAAAATTTGGGGGTGGGGTGCAACAACTTTTTATTCTGTGAACTTCCATTGACTGATTAGGCCAAGTGAGTGATATTCTTATGTTTTGCTTTATTAAGCCTATCCAAAATCATGGACCTTTTTGACCTCGTGTATTGTTTATTGTTTAAAAATTTTATTTGACAGATGTATGCAACATTAAATTTGATCATACAAACTGTCCCTTGCACCCTAAGACCAGTTTTCGTACTACATGATCCACATCAAAGATGTGAATTTTAGATGCTCTCCAACCCGGCAGTAAGCCTTTAGATGATTTGGTTTTCTAACTCTCCTTATAAGTACACAAGCTAGAACTCCAGTTATACTAAATAATAATTGCTAAAAATAGGTAATTTGGAAACATCCTTTACAGTTTTGCATGGTTACCTATAGTTATCTTCCTTGTCAAGATAGAAAGAAGGCTAAATGTGCAAGTGTGTGTGATTTGGATTTTTAACATAGTTTTAAAAAAATTCAGTAATATTGCTATGATGTCTGAAGTGTAGCAGTTTATAGTGATGTATAGCACTGGGGTATCAAGCCGCAGACATGTAGCTTGATGTCCCACCCAGTCACATGATCCTGACAATAGGCTGACCAATCCTAACACTAACCTCATAATGCAGAGTGCGAGATAGCTGTTAGTACCATTGTTAGAAGTGTTTGGTATGACTCGGCCAGGGTTCAAACCCGCAACCTCATTCATCTGAGGTGGATGCTCTAACCACTAGCGGTTAGATAGGAAAAAAGTTATTTTACAAACAATTTAATTAAGTTAAATATCGAACATAAGACGAACATTGTAGGAAAGGAACACTTCCAAATATTAAATTTTAAAAAAAGTTATATTTATAAGTTTTGCTTACATACTTGGTCAGTGGTCTTTTAGTATTGAGAGGTTTGATCTCATCCAGAATCTGAGGTTTTTCATTATTCATTTTTCCCAATATTCTTCTATTACAAAAACAACAGTTTCCAAAGATTCATGTTTTACTTTTACCATGAAGTCATGTGTTGCTTTCATTATATCTTCCTTTATCACATAGTTTAAGTCCTTAAAAATCTTCCTTGTGCATTTTTAAAAAAAATTTTGCTTGTGTCCTTCAGGAAATTTATGTCCTTATATCCATATATCAGTATGCCCATTCCAAATCCACTTTAGTGTGATGGCAAAAAAATTTTCAACTAAGAATCATAAAATTATATACATAAATAAATTATTTAGATCACCAGGATATTACAGCAGTCTTTGAAATGCTTTCATACCTTCTTTTAACTGTTTGGAGGGGCCCCGAGTGGCCGAGTGGTCTAATGCGCTCTCCGTTGCCATCTCATCTCTGTCTGCACGGGTTCGAGTCTAGGATTCGGCCAATGGGGGTATGTTAGAAAGCTTGCAAGTAGCTTATCATGGGTCGGTGGTTCTCCCCAGGGTTTTCCCAGGTTATTCGTCCACCATTAATACTGGCCTCCATGCATAGCCTATCGTGTGCTGAAAAATGGTGTTAAACCCCACAATAACAACAACAACTTTTTGGATGTTGATCTTTCGATTACAAAAATTCTTACCTCAATTAGCAGTCACCTCCTAACATTTTCACATGATTAGCTTATTCTTAAATAAATATAAACTCATCATTGGCAGTAAATTGTTCAACAACAGTTATCAAAAGGGATTATTATTATTATTATTATTATTATTATTATTATTATTATTATTATTATTATTATTATTATTATGTCATCTATGTGCAACAAATTGTTTTCCAGCAGTAACAACATAGACACTTCTAAGAAATCATGATTAGATAATGCTATTGTGTTTCAATATATTTAGATAATTATATCTGTAGAAGAGAGCAAATGGATTAGTGTATTTCAGATTAAAGATGAAGAGCATACACCAAGCTATCACTGTAAACATCTGATCCATGCACTCTCCTTACTGAGGAATTTGCTAATTGTGAGCCCATACTTGTTTAGCAAGCTGGTGATGGTAGTAAAACACAGTTAGATGCACAGCAGGTGTTAACAAACAATTAGGCCTTTATAAATTCTTAAATATCTGACCAAACAAATAATGTAAACAGAAGAGAGAGAGAGAGAGGGGGGGGGAAGGGTTGTAGATATTTTTATTTCCTACAGGGTAATTTGCTTAACAGAAGGGCAGGCTAGGTTAGCAATTTTTTTTTTGGTGGGGGGGCAGTGGTCACAAAAACATCACTAGTTCCCCAGCAGGAGTGTGAAAAACCATTCTAGTTGAAATATATTTCTTAATTATGAGAGAGAGAGAGAGAGAGAGAGAGAGAGAGAGAGAGAGAGAGAGAGAGAGAGAGAGAGAGAGAGAGATATATTCATTAAGATGTAAAACCAAGAGTAGTTTCTGATTGAATAAATATAACTATGTCCAGACTTGGAAATGTTACTGTTTTCCCCCAAAAAACAGAAAGTAAATCTACTTGTTCCCTTGAGTATTTTGATGAAAATTTAGGGATTATACGATCCTAGATACATGGATGGGTTGATTTATTAATAATATTGCACATGTCCTCCAAACTGTTCAAGTCTCTAGGCTTAGAAGTTTAGGATATTATTGGAGATGGTCTACATATGTGTATAATAGTTTTATAAACCAACCCCGACTATTAGAGCCTGATATTGAGCTTGGAAGCTGTTTCAAAAAAAAAGTAAAATTAAATTAAGCTCAATTAGATCTAAGAGCACCCACATGAATTTGCGCAAATCTGAAGAGTGGCTTATCTCATCAGTTACAATTATTAGCAAATTAAACTCATACATACATACATACATACATACATACATACATACATACATACATACATACATACATTTTGCTATGTATATCTGATTTAATATATATTTTAATTTAATTGTCTGTTTGTCAGTTTTCAATTTTTTAATCTGTTACATGCTATTATAATATAAATTTATTCACTGGAGATGATATTTTTCCAGAAAATCGGTTGACCTGAATCATTCTTTTTGTAAACACCAGGTGTAGGCCTGAATCCTGACCTTGATTCAAAATTGGTAGCAGCCACGTAAATAAGTTCTATTTTTATTTTAAAATGATTGGTTGTTGTGAAGGTCATGATGGGACTACATGATTTAAGATGTAAACAATTTTTTTTATTCTTGGAGTAAAATCATTCGTCTAATCAAGGCCATATTCTGTGTACATGTTTTATATGTAAACACGATCACGTGTCCTCCCTCTTCTGATTTCGCAACTTCGGTGATTTTCAAAACTGCATCTTAGAATACGATAATAACCTTTGTTTTAGAGAAATATTCTCAGTTTCTGACTTTTACACTTGGAATCAAGTTGTTTTCTTTTGTTTTAGCCAGATTTTGACTTATAATTATCTTCAGATCATTTGGATTTCAAAAGGATTAATTCTTTTTCTCTGGAAATATTTGAAGAGTGCTCATATAGAATTTTTGGAAAGACATTGCTTACAAATTTTATTCGGATTGCAAACACCGGAACTGTAAATGACCACACTGTACAGACTACAGCATATGTCATCATCATCCATCATGGATTTTCCATCAGGACTCGAACTTGAATTCATTAGAACATTTTGTTATTAGGACTTTTGTAATTTAATTCATGGATTATTCTTGGATTATTTTTGGATTTGATTCTTGAAACTGTAAGTTCTTATTTTTTCATTTTTACAGAATTTTTCCACGGATATAAATTATTTTTTAAATTATACAAAGCTTTTTGTTTTCACTTTTTCTGTGTTACTGTTTATTCGAGCCTAAACATGTAACAATACATACATACATACATACATACATACATACATACAAATACATATATACATACATACTCAAAGTTCTTGTCCATATGATGTAATCATTATTCTGTAGGACAAAAATGCAAGCCTATTTCTGTCTACATCCATTGTAATAAGTATACCACCTTTAAATATACTTTAATCAGAATGCATGCAAGGAAATTGATTGTTTCAAGAATGAAGGAAAGCATAATATCCCCCACCCACTTGTATTATGGAGAAACCTGGGGTTTGGTAAAGTTATTTTATAATTACTTCAAATAGAGGGACAAATCCCTTGTGTGAAAAGATCAAAGTTGACAGCTGTTGATAGCAGTTGCAGAGAATGGCAGTGCAGTTCTTTTGACTGACATAGCAAGACGCAGGGGGGGGGGGGTTGTTGGACTATAATTGTAAAATTTGCTAGTGTCTGAGATCTGATGGTTGGAGTATCAAACTAAATATCAGCACCTGTTGGGCATTGAATAGGATCCCAATGGCTCTCTAATTAATGTAGAAATGTTTTGACTGGAGAGAGTCTAATCACTAACATTAGCTATGCTAGATGTTGTTCATGTAATGCGAATGCTTTGTATTATAACTGTTAATATCTAGCAGTAAAAGTAAACATATGGCTTATTAAAGGTGATAGTATTATAAGCTGCCTGAAGTATATCCTTGAATGAATTGCCATATAAAGCTGAAATGGCCAGTGAAACAGACTTTGCCTTTGATGAACTTGGCAATTCTATGGAAAAAAATTATGATAATGCTTTAGGAACCTCATTAATGGACAATAATTTATGGCAGGATAATGATATATCCAAAAGTATTGAAGTTCTGGGTACATCACTTATTGACAAATTGGGAAGTTCTTTGAAAGAAGATCAGTCAAAAAGTCACGATGCTTCAGATATATCAGTTGCAGAGGAAGCCATCACTTTTCAAGATGATAACATGACAAAGAAAGATGATGTTGATGCATTTGGATCATCAATAATGTCTACAAAACCAGCAGATTCAAACAGTTGCTTCCAGGATAGCCAGCTGGAAAACCCATCATTTACTGAAAGGACCAAGGTATGTAGCATCTTAAATGTTATACCACAAAATATTTATAAACCTTAAAATAAATGCAATGTATTTGTGGATTCTATATTTTCTGCTTGTAATTAATTGTAATATCTACCATTTTTTTCTCAGATGTAAGAGTTAGCAATTACATTATTTTATATGATTCTTCAATATCCTACTTCTCATTAAAAACACAAGCGGAGAAAAGGTAAAAAGAAGATTGTGACAAGTATGCCCAGTTGTGAAACAAGTATGTATATCTAGTAGAAGATGCACCAATATAAGTACAAAAGAAACGTAATAGTTATGCCTGGAATATTAATATGAAAAATTAAGTAAAATAAATCTGAATGCTGATGGTAATATTATTGCTCCCCACCAACTACCATTTCAAATCAGAAGCAAACATAATTGAAACTACTTCCTAGAGATATGACCTAAGTAGCTTTTCTATGATTAAACATGTTAAATGTGTTTTATTTTAATAATATAAGCAAATATTGCAATATCTGTAGTAGTTAAGCTAAATATAATAACAGGAATTTTAAATTATTGAAGATCATTGATTCAGATATTGATAGTATATGGTTAGAATACTTGTATGAGATGCGTTTGGTGGATCAAAGTAGTATTAACAAAATTTCCATGCTAGTGTCTGCAATGTTTTCAAATAAACTATTTTATCTTTTCAGAAAATTTATAAGGAAAACACTGTATCAGTGGAGACAATGACTCTCTGTGTAGGCTATATGTTGAAAAGAGATCAATGGAAGAGCAGAACAGAATTTATATGAAACTCAAACAATCTCCTAATGAAAGAATTACCAAATATCTGCCTTATATGGAAGAACTACCAGAAATAACAGCAAGAGATGCTACTGACATTTTAATTCTATTAAATGAGAAAGAAATTGTGCCTTACATTAGTGTTGAAAATATCTATATTTTATGATGATTAAAATATTGTGTACAAGTACTTCAATATACTGAATATCTTGTATAAATAGCACCTTCAACAATTTCATCTAGACTGTATTATTACTGGCCATACTATTAAACCAGGCTTGGTGATGAGAGCTTCAGAACAATGCAGTCTCCTTGGAACAGCATTATTACAAAAGGATTTCAAGTTTATCAATGTAGAAATGCAGCAAGTAGCATTATGGCATGGGTTTAAACTTCAGCTTTATAGTAATAATACCTACTAATGGTTTTGCAGATTAAAACAATGGTACTCAAGAATGACCTTACAAATATGGTGATATTACTGCAAGAGTTTTGATATAACAAAGTAGTAAAGAATTATTATCAAATAACATCATTACAACAAGGCTGTCAGGAGTAACAATATAGTAATATTATCACATTAACTAAAAACATTAATGCATATCAGTAAACTTCATCTCTGTAGCAGTATTACTGTATTTACCATATTATGTTAGGACACCATATTTGTTGGGACACCATAAATTAATTTTTGAAGTAATTTCTTTGTGCACTGTATGTTCTGGAGCACATCGTGTTTTTTTAGCAGTAAGTTTTGGGACAACTTATAAATCATTCCAAAATTACATGTCGGAAAACACAATCCAACTTTAATGTTATTGTAAAAAATATAAAACTCTGCAATTGAGATTAAACTCTCTAGTCCACCATCATTTCATCTACACAACCCTTCTCCTGCACATGTATGATCCATTATTTCGGTGCATGAATATTTGTTAACCTTTCTCATGTCGTGAATAATTATCGTTGAAGGCAACACATCTCTTGAAGTGGAAACTGTAAGGACCAAAATCAGATTTTTTTATCAATCTGCACCAGTCATGCTAATTCTCACACATTTAACCCCCATTTTATCATCAGTCCATCAAGATCAAAGTGCACTAGAGTTTCATAAATGTTAATCTCCATATTGTTGGCAAATTATGTAGTATTGCTACTACATCAGTTGTAGTATTGTTACTACATCAGATTTTGGAGATCAAAAAATTATTGCCTGAACATAGGGTAATGTTACTACATGGGTTTGGGGGGGGGGATAGCTTTGTAGTATTAATACTACATCAGTTGTAGTATTGCTACTACATCAAGTTTTGGAGATCATAAAATTAGTGCCTGCACATAGAGTAATGTTACTACAAAGGTTTGGGGGGAGAGCTTTGTAGTATTAATACTACATCAGTTGTAGTATTGTTACTACATCAGGTTTTGGAGATCATAAAATTAATGCCTGAACATAGGGTAATGTTACTACAAGGGTTTGGGGGGATAGCTTTGTAGTATTAATACTACATCAGTTGTAGTATTGTTACTACATCAGGTTTTGGAGATCATAAAATTAGTGCCTGAACATAGAGTAATCTTACTACATGGGTTTGGGGGGATAGCTTTGTAGTATTAATACTACATCAGTTGTAGTATTGTTACTACATCAGGTTTTGGAGATCATAAAATTAGTGCCTGAACATAGGGTAATGTTACTACATGGGTTTGGGGGGATAGCTTTGTAGTATTAATACTACATCAGTTGTAGTATTGTTACTACATCAGGTTTTGGAGATCATAAAATTAGTGCCTGAACATAGGGTAATGTTACTACATGGGTTTGGTGGGGATAGCTTTGTAGTATTAATACTACATCAGTTGTAGTATTGTTACTACATCAGGTTTTGGAGATCATAAAATTAGTGCCTGAACATAGGGTAATGTTACTACATGGGTTTGGGGGGATAGGTTTGTAGTATTAATACTACATCAGTTGTAGTATTGTTACTACATCAGGTTTTGGAGATCATAAAATTAGTGCCTGAACATAGGGTAATGTTACTACATGGGTTTTGGTGGATAGCTTTGTAGTATTAATACTACATCAGTTGTAGTATTGTTACTACATCAGGTTTTAGAGATCATAAAATTAGTGCCTGAACATAGGGTAATGTTACTACATGGGTTTGGTGGGGATAGCTTTGTAGTATTAATACTACATCAGTTGTAGTATTGTTACTACATCAGGTTTTGGAGATCATAAAATTAGTGCCTGAACATAGGGTAATGTTACTACATGGGTTTGGGGGGATAGCTTTGTAGTATTAATACTACATCAGTTGTAGTATTGTTACTACATCAGGTTTTAGAGATCATAAAATTAGTGCCTGAACATAGGGTAATGTTACTACATGGGTTTGGTGGGGATAGCTTTGTAGTATTAATACTACATCAGGTTTTGGAGATCATAAAATTAGTGCCTGAACATAGGGTAATGTTACTACATGGGTTTGGGGGGATAGCTTTGTAGTATTAATACTACATCAGTTGTAGTATTGTTACTATAGCCAAATTCCCTTAAAAAGGACAAGCAAGCAATTCCTTTTTTATTCTGACAGCCATTATAAACATTGACACAGCCAATCCAAGATCCGAAAATAGAGTTGTTCCCGTCACGAATTTCATGAATGTCGATGTTCAACTAGTTGAATTTCTATGTAAATAACAAACCTGTCAGCTACAATTTGGACACTATGGACACATACCCATACTGTGCCTGCCAGATAATCCACTGGCGTATGAACGAGAATCCAAACACACACTATTCGAATGTTATTTGTTTCGAAAACTGTCACATTTATTCAAACACATGTGATACAGACTACAACAGAATATTAAGCGACTGACGAATACATATATATATATATATATATATATATATATATATTACAAAGCACATTAAACCACCTTTTGCCCAATAATATATATTTTTCTGTTTGCACATTAATCTGACTGAAGCCACAAACAGTTGTGAGTCAACAGTCACAATTTGTTGTGTAACAACTGTTCAGGAGAGTAATTTGGTGATTTGAATTCACTCTGTATTAAGGAAATCACATCGGGCCGGCTGTTTTGGAAGACATAAATCTAAACTAGTCTTCGATAAAACATAGCACGTGATGATATATGATAATCGTGATGCAACCTCAACGGAGTAACGAAAAGGTCAATTGGGGAATGCAATAAGGAATTGTTTTACTATGGCAAGAACTAAATCAGTACTAATTTCGGGTAAGTTAATCAAAATCATGACAGAGAACATTGGTATTGTTGTCAAACAGAGCATTGTCGTCAACGACCACTCATCCCGATTTGTCAGTATAAATCAAAACAAAATGATGAAATATCTTATGGATCAAGCGTAGACTCTCATTCAAAATGAGTGTCATAAGACTAGATAGACAGGTATAGTCTTCACTTGTTGACTTAGAGACAAACCACGGCGTATTCCTAAACTTGATTGACAAGTTTCCTATGCGGAAACAATAGATTATTTGCGTATCAAACGCTTGATCTCTTGCACTCTTGACACAGTCTATGGACATACAATGATGTATGCTGAATTCCTTGTCTGAAATCTACATTTGTTTCAGATTTTGTCATCAATGCAGATGATATTTATCTCACGATAATTCATTGAATGTCTCTGTTCCAAGGAATACACTTTAAATACTTTTGATTTCTAAGGATTACCTGCTCTCCATGACGACCTCGCTCTCATGGGATGAAATAAGGTCTCCACATAATTAATGTTTTCAGCAGCAATGTTATGGAGTCCTATCAAAATACGTGCTGACATGTGTTGGGGTTTGGTGTCAATAGAAATAATGAAAACTATTGATTGTTTTTAGTAATCATTATGGGCATATGCTAGAGTGTTCTTCCATTTTTCTTCGATCTGTTCCGCCTACTTTACGACAGGTGACATGGTTTTCATTCTACTGATCTGACAATAACCTCAAATGTGTCCTGCAATCTACCTAGTAAACAAACATGCGCAACATAGTTCAAATAGATAACTCGCGTCTTAAAGACCCAATTTAAATTTTAATCCGAGGCTTGAATAGCAAAGTATACCCATTTCATTATTCATGATCCATTAATTGAGTACGTTCAGGCAGTGACACATTGGCAAACTATGCATAGCCAAATATTGTTTGGATAGAGCAGTTTGTTTTATTTTGGATTTAGGGGGTTCGATGAAGGATTGTTAGTCTCACTCCATATATCTTTATAGCAATATTGTCTCCATTCATACGGAGAAAAGGCATTTGTTAGCTGCGATGCAGAAAGAGATGGCAGAAAACATAGGAGCTTTTTGGAGGCAACGGCAGCGCCAGAATAATAAGGCGTCTACAAAAGGTGTAGAAAGGCACAACAGAGGCTTCGTCAAAGGGATGGCGAAGACCAGAGCAGACATGTGGCAGTAGCAATAACAATAACAACATAGTAAATACCAATATCAACGTCGCAACAAATCTAGCACCAACCAAAGGAATGCCGCAAATTGTTAACATGTCTCATCTGTCGTCATAATGACATGGTTCATCTGCGATGTGGTAGCTGCGTTAGCTATGTCTAATTCTAAACTTGTACATTCACTATCTCTTTGGGGGTTACCTAGTTGTGTGATCTTTTAATGTTTTGTTTGAAGAAGTATAACCTTTCCCTATTAGTACCCAGCTAATTACATTTGGCTTCCAGTGTATGATCGGTTAAGAGGGACATCATGTAAATGTGACTATCGATAACTTTTGTCGCCTTCACCCCAGTTTGGTTACACAAGACTTGACGGGATTATGGGTTTAGTTGTGTGTATATGTGTTATGTTTCCATGACATTACATCCTACATATACACATCCGTTAATATGTGTGATTCCTGAAGGGTAAGTTTGGGTACAATTTGGTAAAACATGAGTGTTGGCAGCATACAACATCGCTATCCTCGATAAGACCATCGAGAGCAAACTTTGGAACGTAACTCTAGCATGGGTTTATTGCCAGAGCATACACACAAAATCCAAATTAACAAACGTGGCTTGTGTCGAAATCTACAATGTCAAATGGAGTCACTGCATATTTAATTGTATATTTGCTAGCATTAAGATTGGTCCACAGTAGAATAATAAGTTGATGCCTCCATGCCTTTTATTTAGAATATTAACAGAACGGGAAAACTGACAACGGAAGACATACGGTTTAAAGACAAGATGGAATACATTATGAAAACACAGAAACTAACTGATATATACAGACGATTAAACATACTCAGTGTGGATTACACTTTTGATTGCAAAGGAAACAAAGGTAGAATGAAATATAAATTCTGCGGCACATCATCCGGAACAAATAACTACATTAAAGCACTGATAATAGATTACAAACTTTGCGACCATTAATTAATATTTGTGAAATAGGAAAAAAATATAATTAAATGGGGAAGGGAACAATTGAAATAAAACAATAAAATATTAGAAAATGAAGAATTTGGAAGGGAAATTAAAAAAATAAATAAAAGAATTTAAAGCAAAATGGAATTTGGATATAATACCTGAGTGGGATAAACTAAAGTTTTTTTTTAAATAGCCATTTTTTTATTCAAACTTAAGGATTAGGAAGATAAAGTTAGAAACAGAAGCTTTGGGAAATCTTATAAACACAACAACAACATATGGCACAAAAAAGAATTGGAAGAAAAAATAACAAAACTAATGAAAGAAGAGCAAAAGGGGAGCGATATAAAAGCATGAAAATTCACACACTTATATAAAAACGCGGAAGGGCTTTATAAACGGGAGCAATTAAGAAAGAGGGGGGAAAAACCTTAAAATCACTAAACATAGGGAGGGAAGGAAGCACGACAGACAAAACTAAACTATATACAAAATTACTACAAGGACCTATATACTTCACAGGACATAGAAGACGAACATAAAGACACATATTTACGAGAGACAAAGTGCGAGATGATAACCGCAGAACATAGTAGCATATGTGAGGATTTCATCTCGCAAGACGAAATAGTCGAGAAGATAGGGAAACTATCTAACAATAAATCACCAGGTAGAGATGGAATCTCGGAGGAATTGTATAAACAATTCTGCGGATAACTGTCGCCAGTATTAGAATGGTTATATAATAATATTGCACTAAGGAATCAAAACATTTCAAACACAACTAGGGAGGGTATGATAACATTATTATACGAAGGGAAGGGAGATAGGGAAGATCTAAATAATTGGAGGCTAATCTCTCCTAAATATTGATTATAAAATTATAAGTAACATATCAGCAGAGAAGGGTGAAAAAATGTCTTGATAAAATAATAAACATAAATCAAACTAGTGGCCAAAAAGGGAGGGAAATACAAAATAACATACTTAATTTTAGAACAATCATAGAACATATAAATATTACGGGGATAACTAGTGCCAAGATACTAATAGACCAGGAAAAAGCTTTTGACAGACTTGAACAAAACTATCTGTACAAGACACTAGAGAAATTTGGATTTGGAATAAATTTCCAAAATTGGACTAAAATCCTGTACAGGGATATAAACACGTGTATAGGTGAACGGGACCAAAACGGATAAATTCGATATCAAAAGATCAGTGAGGTAAGGATGCCCACTATGCATGGTATTATATGTAATAGCTATAGAAATAATAAGTATATAAATAAAAAACAGCCAAGGGATTAAAGGGATTAAAGTTCCAAACATCAAAGAGGGAGGTGAAAATGCTACAACATGAAGAAGATTGCACTAACGTTATAGAAGATAAAAATTCCTATAAACAACTGATGAAGGAATTTCAACAATTCGGAAAAGTCTCGGGATAAAAAATAAATCTCGACAAAAAATAAATATTACTAAAAGGAAACTGGGTAGCCAAGCAACATGGGCTACCTCCACCCTTAATTAAAGACAATGTAAAAAGTTAAGGAGTACATTTTGGGAGGAATCAGGTGAAACAAAACCTTAAGGAAATCTGTAATTTGTTTTTAAAAAATATAAAAATCTAGGCGCCTACACCACAATGCGTATTGAAATGAGCTCAAGTTGCAAGAAAACTATATGTATGTGCACCTTAACTATAAATTAAAATCGTTAGACATACAAACTGACACGTTAAAAACGATAGATAACGAGATTATAAAATACTTATGGGGATTTAAAATGCACTACATCAACAAAGAAACTCTACATAGGGACGGAAATAGGGAAGGCCTAGTCATTTCCCACCCGGCCCTCATTAAAAACATCGACATTCTAAATAGATTTAAGGATATTAAAGCAGAGCTCAAGATAGCTTGGCAAGGAATCTATATATATTATTTAGGTTTCTCAATAAAGCAGAGAAACGACATTTATAAAAAGAATAAATTAACAAAACTACTAGAGGTGCCAAGGAAATTAAGACTGATAAAATAACTTTTAAACATATATAGGGACGTTAGGGAATTATGGGAAATTCACACAAAACCCGCATACAAATGGATCACTGAACATACTATTAATCTGGATAAAAACGAAATAGACCAAGAAAATATAAACATTAATTGTGATAGGGCCTGTGGAAACTGTGTCAAATTAGGATCACTTAAAATGAAAACCTCCTGTTCAAATACATGCATGATGCGTGGTTGACAGGAGAGTTCGCAGTGAGACGGCATATGATCGGAGTATTGCCTAAATGTCCACTGTGCAAAAATTTCAATTATACAAAAACAAAAACACTATGGTTCAATGTGTAAAAAACAGACTAGACAGAGTTTTCTTGATATTAAAAATCAAGGCAACTCAACCATAGACTAGTAGACAATTTTTATATCTAGACGGAAATTTTACACTGAAACTACTTTACGAAATAACGTATGTTATAGTTAAGAATATGAGAGCATACGGCCATATTTTTCTAATTGAGAACCACAATACATAGGGGAAAAATGGGAGGATACAGGGATCTCAGGAGGAGAAGTACTAGTAAGGAAAACACCGGGCTAAATCACATGGCGCTACGCGAAGTGGGCAGGCCCGTGGAAGAGCTGGGAAAAGAACTCACCTAGAGAAAAATCAGGACAACAACACAGGTGAAACACACTAGATAGGATTAGATAAGGTAAAGAATATGTTTCTCATAAAAGCATGTTCTCCAACTATAGTCACTGGTGACTTAACATCACCACCACGAACTATACAGAGAGCCCATTTTAAAGGCCAATAAATAAACAATTTTGGCTTGGAATAGTTGTAAGAAAAAAAATTCATAAAGGACGAACATAGTCGAGACGGGTGAAGTACAAATAAAATTTTTAAAAAATGTACCGAACACAGTCGACCTAGAGAAGTAAATAAGGTAATATACAAGTCTCGGCACGATATACTTACAATCATTAATGCACTAAGGAAAAGGGTGAATAACTGCATAATGCTATCTTAATAATCAGACGGTAGGAAAAATTAACATGTACCGTCTGCATACAGTGATCACCAGTTTGATTTTAATAACGTTAATTGATGACCACTGTTAAGCTCAACAAACGTTTGATAAAATAATACAAATGATGTGGCTACATAATTGTGAAGTTCTTCTGGTTATATTTATGGCATGTACTGCCTACTGCAGCTGACATTTATGATTGCATAAACTAAAATTTGCCATGAAAATCCAAATTCCATTATATCTCTTTCGTAATGAAACGAGCTTTTTACTGGTGGATGTAAAAAAATTGCATGATATTGCCTCTGAGTTCCATTGCTGTATTTGTCATCAATATGGCCACTGTCTTCATGTGAGTCTAGCTTACACGGTTCTGAACCGAGATGATCCTATTCCTTTTTCTGTATTTCCAGGCAATGTGTGGTCGTTGGAAAATTCATGCTGACTAAGTCATCACTCTGAAAGCCAAAGGTGACGGCATCTATACGCGCTGTAATTCGATAAACGTCCTTCAAGATCTAACAATAACTTTTATTTCGAGCAGATGCAACTGCATTGAAGTAGAACTTATCTGTCAACGGAGCTATCAAAAACGTAACAGAACAAGTTGAGTCTGCATTTTCGCAAGGATTATGAAAGTAGTTTGGTGAATTGGATCGACTATCGCCTTTGGTATTTAAAAAAAAAACAACACTGAAAATATAATTGATACAAAAATTAACCTCACACCAATCCCGTATACGTAAATTTCAACGAAGGATAGATGATGCGCAACGATTTAAACAATTAATATAAGGGAACTATACTGTTACTAACATTGACAAAACAAAATATGTAATGTAAATAGAAATCGCAAATATGATTTATTTATGGCTAGATCACAATGAATGATTACTTTTTAGACGAAAATGAGAAATGTTAATAAAGGTATCGTAGTTTAAGATTTTCACAGCTATGTGACAAGGTATGGTTCTATCACTATACATAATCGGAATATGAACTTTATACAAAGACATGAAAAATAGTTAATCCAAAAGTAGGGTACATGCATATATATATATATATATATATATATATATATATATATATATATATATATATATATATATATATATATATATATATATATATGATTTACACTCATATAATGATAATGGATATAGCTTATATATCGCGAATATTTATTTGACAATGTAATATATGTAACGTTTGGAATCATGCAGCAGAGAGGGTGAACCCACCTTTTTTCAAACCAAAATAAGGCCTCTACACAGAGATGGTGAACATACCGAGTTTGCAGATAAAAAAGCCTCTATAGGGAGAGAGTAAACCCATCTCAGATATTTGTCAAACTAAAGCCTCGTACGCAGAGAGGGTGAACAGACCTCGTATATTTGGCAAACTAAGATCTCCGACGAAACCGATTAATATTAGTGTCAAAAAAACAGAAATAGGGAGAGGGTAAACAGACCAAACTATGGAGGTATCGTTTTGGTAAATAAAGGCCTCCTACGAAACCGAGAACAAAGTGTCAACAAACAGAAATAAGGAGAAGTCGAAAAGACCAAACTATAGAGACCTTTTTTTGTATTGTTCAATAATTACTTAATTTTGATATTGTATTACCTTCAACATAATAAATTAGCTGTTACTTTTCAATCTCTTTGTAATATGTTTATTGGAGTTACTTCCCTTAATTTCATCGGAAATGGTAGATCATTTACGTAATGTAAGAAATATTATCTTTATTTGACTGAATTTGTAAGAATTTATGGTTCATCTGTATATTTCGGCTATTATATTTATAAAATACTTAGTTTGACCGAATTTGTCAGGATTTATGGTTTATTTGTATTTTTTCCTGCGATTATTAAGTACATGTACTTACGATTATATTAATGAGTGGGAGGGGTTATTATTTACGTATTTAAGAAATATATTTGTTTGACTGAATTTGTTATATATATATATATATATATATATATATATATATATAAACCCAGACAACTCCTGACAAATTCCATCATTTGTAGTAGGTGTATTCGTTTTATTAAAGATGAAACATAATTTCTTTAATAAACAATATATTTGTTTGAATGAATTTGTCAGGATTCAGGGTTCATCTGTGTGTTTCCTGGGATTTGATTTAAGAAATTATTATTTGTATGTATATATATTTATCCCAGGTTAGCTATATAACAATTTCCAACATATGCATTTGTAAGATTTGGAAATAGCATAATAAGTAACGTGGCTAATTCTGATGCTGAGAGTCAGTAGTTTGAGTCCCGTAACGGTAAATTACCGACAGTACCGATTAAAAAGTTTTTTCTATATAAAGTGGGGACGAAAGCGTTTTATGTACATCACCCATCACGTTCGAATAACTTGGTGGGTGCAATTCGCACCTCCCCGCCCCCGGGATTAGATCTTGGGGTTAGGTGTGCGTCAAATCGAAATGCCTAGAAAATCTTCTGAATACTCTAACCGTTTGTTTCGCTTAGAGAATTCGCTGGAGATATGTATATGGGCGCCCATAAAATAAACAGTAATTTGGATACAAACAGCTCTATGTCACACTGAGGTACTCCCACAGGGTATTCAGAAAGAATGTCGGCCAAAAGAAACAGTCATAGAGTCAAAGATAATTCTCAAAAAAAGAGTTATCCCAAATAATGGCACCTAGTGAATGATAACCGCTCATCATGCTACTGTTCAATTTAGAAAAATTGTATAATTTAAAGTTATATTTATAACTATGAAAATATCAATGATATAATATTTTTTATAGTAAAATCATACACACTTTATTTATACTGTATTTTTTTAACCCTGATGAAATCGTATTTAAGACTTTACATACAGATTTATCTGTCATGTTACCCTATCCAGGTCAATTAAGTTACCAGATTTGTCACTGAGTTTAAAATTTATTCTCGTTATTTAAATTTTTATGATACTGCATGTATACAGGGGTCAGTGGTTATTGTACTATTAAAATTTCAGGTGGAACCAGTGGTGTAAACGAGTATAAAATGTGTCCTTACTGGGCCTGATTTGATTTTTCGAGTTTTATTTGATAGCTTCCATCAATAAAATCACATGCTAGATTTACTGCAATCACAGAGGATATTTTTTACATTTCCAGGTGATATATTTATCTAACCTCCATATGGTTCATCGTTATGCTTGGGGATGTCCCCAGGTGTTATTTGTTTCCATGCAGCAATTATTTTAGTAAAGTTCTCGTTGTTTAGATCACTGTGTGTTTTCTTTAGTTGTTCGGTTGCAAGTTCAGGTATTACAAATGTCGGTAACTGTTGTTTTGTTATTTTAAAATGATCAAGAAATATCTTATTTGAATATAATATTTTCTTCTTATTATACGTACAAGCATCTATATTTTTATTGCTCGATGACAATTTCGTAGAGTAATGTACACGATATCGTCTATGATTTGATTTAGATGCTGAATTGTTTCGATAATTCGTTGTTTAAAGTATTCAGAATACTGCTTTTAATCTTCCAAATGTGAGAGTGAGTTCGTGAGTTATTCTGTCTTTAAAGCTATTAATATACTTCTTGTTTACAACCATTTTAGGATTCGTCCATGTATTGTCATCTACAAATAATTTATTAATATGCGTGGGTTATTTTTCGTCATCAAGACTAATGAATAATTATGTTTCCTTAATCGATTTCCTCTACTCTGGTTGTGTTATTCTGTTTTGCACATCTGTGGTAAAATCATTCAAGGTGCAATTTCAGGCCACCCTAGCACTGTTCTGATCGATGATTAATACATATCTACAACATAACCAGGTGAGTTTATCTCGATCAGGGCTGAAAATGTTGGTTCGTTGACTATTATACAATTTTTTTTATTCTACGCTGGAATTCATTATTTATCTGTTCGATTTGATAACTGCCAGAGGGTATAGAAACTCTTCAAAGAAGATAATTGAGAATATGCAGCATTAGCGATATGTAATTTAATTATATAATCATATAGTTTATTCTGATTACACGTGGATAGTCTATTTTTGCAATTATATTTGCAGCCCCTGTATTATTTTTTGCCGCTGAAACAAAATTGTGACAACTACCGATGCAATCATTGTTACCGCCAATTGTAATATACCCGTTCCAGCAATAAAAAAATGTAACCTAATACACGATTATATCAACGCGGTTTAAACATCTTTGATATTTTTAAAAATTTTACTTGAAAGAAGTCAATGAGAGGTTTTAGTTTAGTTTGTAATTCAACATTCATTATACTACTTTACTTAAATAAATTACAATTCCAAATACCATGTGAATGACTTCTTTCTTAAATCATTAATGATGGGGTTATTGTATATGTTTCAGTGGATTATTTTTATATTATGCACGTACACTATTAACACCAGTAGATTTACTTGATGATACATTAAACTGTAACGGCGAAATCATACTTAATCTATAGATATATCGGACATATGCAGACACTCCAATGAAGTTATTTATAGGCGTCTAGGTGAAAGACCCCAATGTATGGAGTACACGATATTAATATTTTCTTTATGCGGTATTTTAATATGATCAAGTTTGTCATCCTGTGTTTGTTTAATCGTGTCGATGCTCGTCTTGATTTCAGAGAGGTTCATGGAGATATTTGACGGTTTTCCAAAGAAATTATCCGCTGTTTCATCAATTTTAATAACATTTATACGGAGATTTGCAAAGGCAGGGATTCAACTCGTTTTGCAGCTTTGATAGTCTAGTATGTATTGTATATACGGAGATTTTTGTTACTGCGTCACTGTCCAATGTTGGATCACCAAGTGATATTATTTTATTCGAGTTTATGTCGACGGGGCCTATCATTGTATCACCAGATTTGTTTTTACTCGACTAATGATATATTCGAGTACATTTGGAAACAGAACTCATGGTTTAATCGTACCGATGAAATCAAAAAACGCTCCATTGCGTCTAACGATGAGATCATTCAATGAAAGAATACTGGTTTTTAATGTTCCCTGACTATCTTGGATCCAACCTTGCAAAGTTTAACAATTCGGATATTTCATCCTCGATATAAAAAAAAATATATATTTAGTGGCCGATATTTCACCGGTGAGTTTTGTCGAGAGTGATCTCCTGTAAATAGCAATCATTATAACAGTGATTAATCGTGTATTCATGCACTGTTTTTGGGGTGGTTTGGTTGATTTTGATATAGCATCAAGGAGATTAATTACTTCCTAGTCGCATATTGGTTGGTAGGTTTTCATCTTGTAGAACTAGCGAGGAATGTTTAATTTGTGTATAAAACCCATACATTCTTTAGGTGGCGTGAACCCGTAAGAATCAACATAAACGAGAATCAATAGCGTATGCAACCCATTGCGTTCCAGGTCCGTTGTTATTACCGAGATTAATACTACCGGTTTAAATATTATTTGGTTGTTGTGCTAATTGATCTCGCATAAAAAACACCTCTGAAGTTTTTATACTCCTAATTTTTTAGCAACTTCAACTAAACAAACCTTTGGCAGTGGTTTTAGTAAACCGTCCTTGGTAACCTCAGGTTGCTTCCGCTGTACAATGAATACAAAGTCCCTGCTAATCTTAGACCCAATCATTTTACGGATCGCCTCTTTTTTATTATCCTTTTCCCGTCGCTTTCCTTAGTGCAATTCCTGCCGCTGTTCCAACTGCTCCTAACGCGGCGGCTTTTGCGACTGAGGCCGCGTCAACCAATGCTGGCAACGCAACGAGAAGTGGAAATCTACCACCTGAATTAATTGTATCTTTGATCGCGTCCGCAATGGGAGTAACCTGAAGACCTTTTTCTCGCATCATTGAAATGCTGAATCTGACGCGCTGTCAGTGATAGTTTATTCTGTCCACCAGTGATCTGAATGTGTTTGAACGATATCGTAGTTCCACATTTTATAGCTGAATCCGATTGTAACTTTTTAATCTGACCAGGAGTCAGAGTAACACTAACGTGACTATATTACACTTATAATAATACGAGTGATCTATTGAGTTTTACATTTTCTACTGGTGCGTAACGACTCTCATTCGACCAACACCCTCGAGTAACATCGATTAGTCGCTGAGTATGACGGCAATTGCTCTGTAATTGGGGATAGTGATAGCACCTTCTGCATTAGACGGAAGAGTTACACGAGCTCCAAAAAGTATGTCTACAATAGTCTGTCTGACTAAATCAAGATGTTTCAGTGAAAAGTAATAAATCAGATATAATCTTTTAAAATCTAATTGTGATATTTGCAGACCAGTATCTACATTCAAATCTCATCCCATAAATGGTAATAAACGATGATATGCGCGTGCTATTTGCTTTTGTCCGTAAGTAAGTTAGCTATCTTTGGATGGTTCTTGTTGACCGTTTATCCTCAACGAAATTTCAGAAACGCCATGTATGTCAAATATCCAATTACTACGCGTTTCTGATTTTAATCGAGTAATATTCTGTAGTGATAAAAATATATATCGTGGCGTCAAAACCACCTTGATGTGATGCCATGTGCCATGAAACTATACCTTTATTAGTACTCTGAAAACTATCTGTGGTTGTTAACCAAGATAGCAATGAGTTACCACCTGTATCCAAACAATAAAGTATTTTTTCCTCTGCAGAGATCGATGGAACCATTACTGGCATCCACATAGAGTTTTGTTATATTTGTTTTACCTTCAGCGACTGGAGCTACAGCAGGGCCTACTTCATGCCATATTGCATCATTATCGTCACCCTTTCGCTAATGTGTTCTTAGCTCCAAAGATTACTTGTCTTACATTTCTGCAAAATCCAAAAATATGAGATAACGGAATCGCACATGAACATAATCTACGTTCACCTTATAACATTTCCCTGCGTGTTGTAAACCCTAGGTTGAAATTAACGTTAACATTAATAGAGATATCATCGACATCAGCATTAACATCACGAGCAGCACGATCCTTTGGCGGTCTTGTTATATGCTGAACATGATCAACGTTATCAGTAGTATCATTAATACACATCATTAATGGATCCGCCGATATTGTATAATTATCAGAACATCTAGTTAAACCCAATATTGTTGTGGCAACATCAACATCCTTCTGAATAAATTCAATCTCTCTTCCATCATTCTTGTATGTAGCACTAATAAATAACGACATAATACCGTTATTGAACAAACCAACTCGGATATTTCCGTAAATGCTTTAGCTGGTAACAAACATTTACTTGTATCTTGACTTGAAGTTCAAAACTAATTGGTTTTATTGTGTTATAAGAATGAAATTGATAATCACGTATGGATTCATCTTTGAGAACCGATGCTTATATATCAAATACTAGGTCGGGTGAAGATCTGAACATTTTATTATATATTTCACGATCTAAATCGCGATCTCGTTGACTTTGTCAGGCCACTTCCTGCTATTAAATTTGCAGTAATATTTACCTGTGCATCAGATGCTTGATTCATCAATGCTGCTAGTTGTAGATCCGCGGCTTGATTTATTATTATACTGACATTTGCGGGCAAGATTTATGTAGATGGCAATTTCACTAGCTGCGATTTTTGTCGTCGATGATTTATCAACGAGGTTAGTCTGTCTTTGAAGAAAACGCCTTACTAGCAATATTGCCAATAGCTACAGGAGCTTTATCACCAATATCAATAATAGCTTACATCGATAATTGTTTTGTGATTGGTGCTTTCTTTGGAGCCATCCTTGCAAATAACCCTTGAATAACATCACCAAGACGATCTCCATCAATCGTTCTGTAAACTGGTAATCGTGAGTTTACTACGTAGGTCATGGTTGGTTTATTAGGGTGATAGTGAATGATCATCTTATATAATTGTTATTCATATAATGCGGTGACGATCAATCACTGTGATAACACTGGCGGTAACACCGTCCACGAGTTCATCAATACATGCTTGATATACGCCGATATCCAAGATACCGCCTATAAATAATCGTCTACAGATATCAGCGACTTCATTAATTTTTTTCGGAGAGTTATTTCCAGGTCGTTTGTACCCCCCCCCCCGAAAAGTTCTAATCGTGCTATATCAGAAAAAATATTATTAGGACATGCAACAAAACAACTCCCCAAAAGACCGCTTAGAGTTCCACTCGGAGCACCGCTTGGAGTTCCACTTGGAGGGAATCTACTACCTGTAGCATCAGGAGCATCGCAAAATTATTCTTGCTCCTTTCTAGACGATTGTAATTGTTTATGGTCTATTTGTCGTTGTGGAGGTGGGAGTTGATATTGTGAGCGAGATTGTTCATGAATACTTTCATAGTCGCGTATTGTTCTAATGTACACCGTAAATATTGGATCAGTCATTGAAACTCGATATTTGCCATAATTTATTCAATATATCCACTTATACCATGCATCTCTTCCTAGAGATTTATCATGTTCGGGTTTAAAATATCTTCTTTTTATCTAAAATTTGCAAACGCAAAACCAGCTAGATCAGTCAGAGAATCGTAGGTTTTATTTGTATTAATAATATCAGTATTACATTTGTCTGATAGTATAACTTCTCCCGGTTGTTTTCCTTTAAGTAATTCTTTTGTAAGCAGCTTCAGCTTGAGGTTGTGGTTGTGCGGTTTCTATGCCGGTTTTAAGATTTAGTACAATATTTTTTTGTTTGTTTAGTTCTTTTTGCTTTTATTGCAGTTTGCTCAGCAGTTTCTTTAGACACCGGAAGAAGATCATCTTTCATGGCAGATGTAATTGATTCAATTGATTTATTCAGGTTTGAATAATTGTAAGCATCTTCTGCAAAATCAACTTGAGTTTCTTGTCGTTGGTGTAATTTTAGTCTGACAGAATCAAGGACGGGTATAAAGTTTTTTTTTAATTTCCTCAAGTCTTTCTCGTGCTAATCTAGTTGTTAATGATTATCCTATCGTTATTGTTATATTATATTATTTAATTCGTAGCAGCAGAGGGTTTGACTTCGACTGATGCATCATCAAGTAACAGTCACATCCGTAATATATTAAACAAATGATCAAAAAAAACTCCTCAGGGTTAGATAAAAGAGTTGGTTTGTTTTCACATTAATTTTTCCGTTTTCGTAGGAGGCCTTAATTTAACAAATAAAAAATTAATTAAAGATGAGCAAATTCAATCGAGATACAGCACTTGTTTTAGTAACAATATTGCAAGGATATGTTTTGATTATATTTTTTAGAAAAGGCGGATATATATATATATACATTCTGCTACACGTCTAATCGAGGGCCTATATCAAAATATTTGCCGGCTTCATTCATCGATGGAAATATGTTTATTTCACAAGTTACTGTATTGATCGATTTAATAGATTTCGCATGTTTTGAATATCTCTCTGTCATGCCGCGTTTTGTATTTTCATTTTGTGTGATAGCTTGAAGGTTATATAAAAAAAATTATTTTTTGGATATGAATCAATATGATCAATCACAGAACCATGGGTTTTTGTTTCGGTTGAGACATTCAAAAAACTATTCGATGAGATAAATATATTTTCTTTCCAGCAGTAAACATTAAATAAGCCTGAATATTGACAATACCCACCTGTTTCTGACTACACCATCACGTGATGCTTTGTAGTTCTTGATCGTAGGGTGTGGTTAAAATTCCTGGCTCATTTATGTATAATATATTTTTTTGTTTAAATCATTATTTGTTTTAATTATTATTTGTTGATAACCTAGTAATATAATCCTCGCAGGTTCTCATCACTTTATCGGGAAAGCTGCCAGGGTTATTATTGTTTTGTATCATAATACCGTTTGAGCTCTCCGCATCGCTTACCACCGAAATGGATGCACAATTGTGTTTTGTTCTCTTACTCCAACACCACATCGTATACACGGTTTTATATCCAGGCTTCCTCGTCGCACACTTTGTGAATGATATCCGCAGAACTCGTTTCTCAAGTATTTGTTACAAAGGGTTCCGATCATCAACCATTTGCAGTAATTCATTATATAAAATATGTTTTGATTTAAATATTTGTCTTAATTATAGTATGGAGGAATTCAAGAGTTTATCCAAATTCGAGCCTAGGAAAACCTTTTAATTTAATATCAATATAATTGTAGACGCACCAATGAAAATTCTAGTGTGGTATCATTCGAATTTGCCCAAAAACTCCATAAGATTTGTTATGTTTGATTTGGTAGACATATATCTGAAAAATACTGTGCACCAATAGTATTTTTACGGTATATGATTGATTGTAAAATACTGATATCGCTGATTGTTGGTAAGGCAATTATATTATATCGAGCGCAGACTGAGGATTGGTTACCACAATCTGGTGTCGGTAGTCTTGATAAAATTATTAACGATTACAAGGAACATTTTCCTAATCTCGACGACGATTATATTGTTAAACTGTCAAAAGAGATTTAAGAACACAGATGCGAAATCAATGATAAAAACGCTAAGGATATCGGCAGAAAAAGAATCGGTAAATTCACTCAAAGCGGAGCATATGATCACCAGCGGCATTATGCACGAAAATTTCTAGATGATGCAAAATATGATCTTATAATCGCAGATGCAACAGCAAAATTTATATTTGTCACTCGAGAAAATGCTTACTTGTCTGATAGAACAAAGTTGGGAACGATTGTTATCTACATCGATAGCAAATTACCTCAGTATATGCGTCTAAGATCATTTATGCTGGTTTTTGTTTTAATAAACCTGCTATCGATGATAAATAGATTTCCTGAGTGTGCAGTAAGTGTTGCAACGGATTCATTTTATATAGATGTCAAGTATAAAGAAGCAGTGCTCGTTTTACACATTCTGATGCGTTATTGGGTTCATGCAGAATACAACATGAAATGTAAGATAATTATTCTGAATCAGCCGATGTTACAGTTGAAGATAATTACCTGAAAAATAATCAATATCAGAATTATCGAGCGCGACATCTATATCCGATCTTATATATATATATATATATATATATATATATATATATATATATATATATATATATATATAAGACCGTTTATTTAAACGGATGTGGGAGGTCAGGGAAGACTTCTCGTGGTATCGAATTATTTCAAACAAAGTCAGACATGATTGTGCTAACACCTACACACAGATTCGCCAGAGAGATGAAAGAGACAGGTGTTAATTCCTGTGCTTATCACAGTTTCTTAAGGTATGGACTCCTCATCAAATGAAAGAAAAATATATTCCAGAGATCATTATTGATCTATGTTGTGGTGTACCACAGGGACCTGTTCATGGACCTGTTCTCTTCATTTTATACACCCAGCCGCTTTCAAGTGTCATAGATCATCACCCAGTGTCTAACCAATTGTACGCCGATGACACCCAAATATGCAAGTCTAGCCATCCAACTGAAGTTGATGCTACCATCCATGGAGTAGAGAGGAGGATTTCTGATGTAAAATAATTGATGACATGTAACAAGCTGCAGATGTATGATGATAAAACTGAGGCCATTCTGATCCACAACACAAAGACTTTTTTCATTCACATCCTTTACTTCAGACAATAAATATCAGCAACACCAACATTAAATTCTCACAGTCAGTACGGAAACCTAGATCTTACTCTATAGAGTACTCTCAGATTGCACGTACATGCCATGAACATATGCAAGACTGCATCTCTTGAATTGAGACGCATTAGTTCCATTCGTAAATATCTTTCAGCTAAAACACTTGTGTATGTATTAGTATTTCAAGACTAGACTATTGTAATTCAATTCTCTCTAGTTTTCTTCAATATTTACACCAGAAGCGTCAAAAAGTTCAAAACACAGCTGCTCGGATCATCTTTAGAGTACCTCGATCAGAGCAGATCTCACCACTGCTCTGTACCCTACACTGGCTATGAATTCGATTCAGGATCAAACACAAGAGTTGTTCTTTGTGCTATGTTTCCATGACAGTCACCAGTCCAGCATAACCTTTTTGGCCTCAATTATGTGCATACACCAGCAAGATACTTACGCTGTTCTTCTGACAATCGTATATTCCAGCGATGTGGAACTAATTGCCTATTGAAACTAGACACAAAGACACATTGGTCCCTTTTAAGAGTGTTCTTAACTTTTTCGACTGCAGGAACAAACTTTGAGACCAAATCATGTTTTGTATCTGATATGTTTTCAGCAATTTTTATGCTTTTCAATTTCATTGTTTTTGGCAATTGTTTTTCATTATTGAAGTCATATCATTATAAATGTTGTAATGCGCTTAGAGCTTCTAAAGATTAGGGGCTATACAAAGTCCTCATTATTATTATTATTATTATTATTATTATTATTATTATTTGGGATGAGATATGCACAGCGTCATTGGATATATTTAAAATGTTCTTGATTGGCTGTTACTGATAAATACAGCCGTGATAATGTGCGGCTATCATGGTCAACCAACACCATTTGTTGGATTCTCTCCGCATGATTGGTTGAAGGCATTTATAGATTATTACGAAGAGATTAACACTGATCATACAGTGCTTGATCTAGAAATAAGCGAGTGTATGAAATTAATCATAATACAGTTGGATACAATCTAATGCGAAATAGCGCGTAAAATAATTTCAGAAACCTCGTTAGATGATTTTTGCGAAGCGTGGAGACGACACGATTTGATAGTGGCAAGAGACACACTTCAACAGCAGTTGTTTCAATTACATAAAGGAAAGTTGCTTAAATTGCCTGTACCATTTTATTATAGACACGTTGACAAAATATCGACGCTGATATTCCAGGGAAAACAGAAAAACAAAACTCTCGTACTAAATGATATTGTTCTGGTCCATATTAATGTTGTCGAAGATGCATTACGCGATGACACATCTCCCTTGACGCTAGGATATGTAATGACAAATAAAAATACACTCATCACAGGGGTTAACCATCTATGATACAGTTGTTTAGATCGTAGATTATCGCATCGAGTAGTCGAATTTAGTCTGTATCGCAGTGTCACAAGTTAGAAGAATAAAACAACTTCATACAGTCATTTTTAAATACACGCGGTTCATATAAATATTTTACAGTCACATTATCGGGTATTTTGTGCTTTTACAAAATCATTTTGAAAAACGGGTATATATGTTGTTTTGATCGCGTTAATAGGTTTCATTTTGAGTATTCGAGTAATTTCATTATTTAGTGCAGTTGTCTCACTTGGTAATCTTGCAACCCATTCACTTGATCCCTTGTCTTGAATAAAGTCCTTTGGATATTGATATCCAAAAAAAACACACAGCAAGTGTTCGATTAAATCATTCAAGATTTGCCTGATCGTGGTGTATGGCAGTATGTCCTCGTCTGATGGCGACATTATGATGCTTCATTAACGTTAACATTGCACCCTGAAATTCATTGCCAGGATTAACAGATTAGACCACTGTACAGGTTCTCGTTGACAAATTCGTTCAAACGCAGAAGCTACTTCTGATGCTGCTTTTGTGAATAATGGCTCAGCTTCGTTGTATCTACCTACAGCTAACGCATACATGTAATTCCGTCTCTTGTCAGTATCATGCGGCACAAATAATATATCCATCTGATGAACTTTATTTCGAACGATGACATCAAAATGTGCGAAGTGAATTTATATAGGTGGTAGTATATAAATCTGACACATCTCTTGTCTTGATAACAAATCTGCTGCAGTAACCTTTTTGACTTTGGCGAGTTATTAATAGCTGATTTACTTCTCCAGTATCCTCTTGGAGAATAAATAAATAATAAATAGATTCCATAATGATATTAATGAGACGTATAATTTCCAGCACGGGAAGTTACACTTCCTTGCACTAGTTTACCCTTCATCGCGGTTTTTATTAACTAGCTTGAAATATTTTTCGTAATATAATTGAACGTGTGAATCAATGTCACATCTACGAGATGCATATGTTGCAGATTGTTACTTTAATAAGATACATCATGACCATGACACGCTTTATCAGTAGTTTTTATTGGATATTCACCTGCATTTGGTTGGTATTGACTGTCAAGTCTGATATCAAATCTGGCTCCAGGGCCGCAGTAATTATATCCTGGAAGATGCTTTTTTTCTGGGTAATTAGCCCACGGATTCCCTAGAAATTGTATTAATTTTGCTGCAATAAAACCTCGATTTTTTTAAGTCATCATCTGAATTTATAGAAAAAAATCAAAATTTTTTTGTACTACATTGTGCGCACTTGCCGGTAAGTGCTGGTCTGTTATTGCTTGTTGTAATTGTTGTCAGGTCGTTTGTGCTAGTACGCAACACAATATAGATCCACAATCTATTTATACCAACATGAATATAATTGATTTTGTAGCGACAAGAACACGAGAACCTGTTAAACACCATGCAGCGTTACCAAATTATATCAGAATGATTATCATTGGTCCTTCTGGAAGTGGCAAGACGCCATTGTTACTAAATCTCATAATTAGATGGTTAAATGGGATTAGCTGCATTTAGTGGCACCATCTGTAGATGATCAATGGTACTATACAATTCTTGCTAAAAGAGTTCAATGAAAATCCAAAGAAGATAAATGAAGATGGTGATGTGATTGAATACATTTACTGATATCAATGAAGCACCGAGTGTTGATTATATTGATGAATCTATTAATAATTTAGTTGTGTATGATGCTGTAATGCTGGATAAACAATCAAATCGAGCTAGAATTTTTTCACGTGGTAGACATAAACATTCAGAGTGATTTATGTAACCATGCGATATACATAAATGCAAAAAGTGATCAGAGACAATTGTAATATTCTTTCTGTATTTAATGGAATTGATACACACACACTAAGAAATATTCATCAAAGTTTGTGTAGCGGTGACATAGATTATAATCGTTTTTATAAATTTATTTAGCCATGCCAAATCAACCCCACACGGGTCTATAACAATAAATTGACATGACCCTAGATCAAGATATTATATCGGACTTGACACGATATTTGGATAAAACCATAGGAGCAAAGAGCATGTGACAACAAATCTGCGCCTTGAAAGTTAGAAGCCTTATTCTGTTTTTTGACACTATTGATTTCCGGTTTCGTAGGATAAGTTAGTGTGCCTAATAGACTAGGTATGTTCACCCTCTCTGCGTAGGTGGATTTAGTTTGACAAATATCTGAGATGGGTTTGCGCTTTCCTTGTAGAGGCTTTATTTCTACCTGAAAACTTGGTCTGTTCGTTCTCTCTGTGCAGAGGCCTTATTTTTGTTTGCGAATAGGTGGGTTCACCCTCTCTGCTGCTAATCCAGTTGTAAATCGTATCTCCGGTTTGTCATCAAACGTTCAAAAAGCCATGGCATATGGCAGGTGCCAACCTGTATGCCAAAGAATCCTCACAGGCCCCTTTATTTGCCGCTGAGCGGTTGTTTCCGAAGAATTGGTTCTTTCATAAACGAAACCATTGACTGCAATCCGAGCCAACGTTACCGTCAGCGCTTTCAGAGTATACGACATCCCACAGAGTTATACAACTCACCATCTACAATCAGTTTTATATCTGAATGACTGCTCTTGTGACGTTGACACCTTCCTCACAAACCTCTCTGTGACTTACACATTGTGCTGCATTTATGATTTAGCCCGTTGGTCATAGACTGTTGTTATTTTATGTATTTATTGGGTGGAACATGGCATAAAATATGAAATTGAAAACTAACGACGCAGCATTTATTCCAGTCGCATTCACCACCCTATAGGATGTGAAGCATACCTCTTCGTTAAACACTTGTAGTGCTTAAATTATCTACCAGATCATCTAGATACATATATGTTATTATCTAGATACATATATCTTATTCTCCCCGGACAAATTGTGTTTTATTGACAGAATACCATTTATGAAATCTTCACTTAAGAAGCTACTTAACAACACAAATTTATTTAGGTAAACATCCAAAGAGTTTGCTCGCGACAAGGTTGGCCTTTTAGTATTAGTTCTGTCCTGAACCATCAATATGCTCACCGCTAACGTTGTCCATTGATAAATATATATTAATACATTTGAGTATGTAATGCATCTTTGGATCAATGTCATTAAAAATATAATATCTTTAGTCGGCATCAACTACTAAAACGATACTTGGGAGGCAACGTATATTACATATAGTTTGCTAATCATTTGTTCGATTGGACCTTGTCAAACACTCCGCAAGTGATATATTTCTCATGGTTGGAACCAGAATATTTACCATAAACAATATTATGAGGCAGTGATCATATATGTTACTATCTCGAAGTGGCTTTAACATAGCTTCTGAACCTATATGACACGCGTGGCGACTACATGCTGAAAGTGTGACATGCTATGAAATGCAGCATTCAAAGACAAAATGTAATGCCGAAAAGTTAGAGCAGCTAAAATAACAACAAACCTACTTGTTAAAATGTTCTACGATATCCTCTATAAATATCTGACACGGTGTCTTATGTTAGATCTGAGGCTTATCGAATTCACCTCTTATAATGATATCAACACGCAAGCAAATTATCAACAGATTGATTGAACGACGAATAACTGAAAAACACAAAACAACTTGTTATACAAACTCTCATAATCTCATTGCATATCCTGTCTCCGTTTTCGTACAATTTGATGTTGTTTTTGTAGGGTTTGACACCATTTTGCAGCACACGATATTATTGGTGAAGGAAGAACCCAAAGAAACCCACTGAAAGAATCACCGACCCACGTAAAGCTATTGGCAAGCGTCTCACATAACTTCGTTAGCCGTATCTTAGACTCGAACCCACGCTGACAGATGTGAGATGGCAGTGATCCGTAACGGAGAGCTCTTTAAACTATTCGGCCACTCGGGTCCCCCGTACAATTTGTAATGATGCATTGGATGCGAAATGAATAGACGAACTCTAAGACTTTTACAAAAACACACAAACAGATTAGCTGGATGTTTATGTTGCTACATAGACACATTTCCACAAACCAATTTTAATAAAAGTTTAATTTAAGTAATATGATAAATGCCGCTTCTATAAAGATGGAATGTAACTAATTTAGCACTTACTGTATAACGGGTTAGTTACTAAACACTTGTGGAAACAATATATTGAATGAATCAACACTTTTGAACCAATATGTAAGATGATGCGAACAAATGTCTTTAAATGAATAATATCTTAGATGACCATATTAACGTTTTCATTTTCCTTGCAAACTAAATTAATGCAAATATCATCAAAGGTATTAGTCGAAGCAATGAATTGACGAAATAAGTGGATCATAAGGCCAACTTATGATACTGGATTTTCTGAAATGTTCTTCACTGTCACATGAAAATAAAACAACATATATTTTAAAACACCGTGAGGTTTGTATGTGAGAGGTTCCCTTTGTACCATATTTGCGACTACATGGGTCTGCATTATACATGTTTGTTTGTTGCGATGAACAAACATTCCGTTGGTGATGTACTAGAACATGGAAGATCCCAACAACATATGTTGGGAAACAAATTGGTCGTAATCCATAGAAAAAACAATCAAAGGTGCTCTAGCATTCATAACACGGGATGTTCAATTTTCATTTCAAAACGATCAAAGCAAACTATGGAGACAATGGTAAGCTGGTATTTTATCTGACTCGATGTGTTTATAAGTCAAGACGGACAATGTTCGAAACGACAGGTTCGTATTTCATGACAAATTTGATTTTTGTTTCTGGTTGTCCTCGCGAAGAAAACAATCCACTCAGTAAAATTCATTCAGTAAGCAACATAAGACTTGTAAGCAAGTTCATAAGATCATATGGTAGCTCTTAAATAAGTCGCATTGTTATCAAACATGCTGAATCTTAATGATGAATCTGAACATTGAGGCAACATGATCAAGGAAAAGGTTGCGAACATATTATTGCATATACACACTGATTAATTAACAGGGATTTCAGGTGAAAATTTGTACTGCCAATGAATACGTTTCGAACTGAACACATGCTATGTAACATTGGCCTGAATAGCTGCGATGACAGAATATTCCCACTCGAGGATGGAATCCACACATTTGTTCACGATCATTACAGAAACAAATCAGATGTAGAGGAGACATCTTGTTGAGTTGTATATGATGTAATCAATAACTAAACCTAGCAAATATTACCAAAATAATTTAAAAACACTATCCGTAATGAATGTATAACACGCACTGTGAATGGTCGTGCAAGATGATTTGCCTGGCGGTACAACTATAGTACGTCACAAATAAATGTACTTATTCTAATTCATGTTGTATTTATTCAAGAAGATTTCTTTTGAATACTAGCCTCCACATTTCGAGCTGCTACGCATAGCGGATTTGCAAATTCGCTGACATTCCCGATCAGAGATTTCCTGCTATTTTCATGCAATGTATCCGCCTCAAGACGTTTTTTGTTTACAATTCTCCGCTTTGTTTCCTCTCAATATTATCTATTAAAAGCTTATTTGTTATAACACCATAATTACACTTCTATATTAATATATGCGACATCATTGGATATTTTTTGCGTATTGAATGAACTGTCCCCATCTCCTTTCCGACTTAAAAAAGCACCTTATTCGTCTGTCTCGATGCGGTCTCTAAGCTTCGATGGGATTATACAACAAGTTCGCTGGACGAAGAACTACGTCACATGATATGATAACATATTGGGTTTCAAAACTAAATATATGCCCGTTCAATACCTTTTGATATCTTCGTATGCTATTGGAATGCATCCTTTATTATTTGCAGTTTATGTCTGATTTGTAGGACGTTATATGTGCATGACATTGATTTTCTCATTTGCGTCATATAGGTCGAAGACCTGGTGCTCTTTCCATGTTTTGACAAATATGTATATCTCATTGTCTAATAGCAAAATCATTGGTGTATTATGTCCAATAATTAAAGACGATATAATCATCTGCCGTCTTCGGCCTTCGCTTTTATGTAAGATAATTATAAAATCAAACGCGGGATCTCAGCATTGTAATAACAAAACAATAGTGCGGTCTAATTAGTATTAAAGCTAAGAACAAGTGCACTTTTCTAGGAGTCAACCGAACTTTTTCCAATAAAACAGTTTTAAAGATAAAATGTTTTTTTTTTCCATCAATATATGTTCCCTTTTCCGCTACGTGTAAAAATGTGAACATCCCTATTCACGATTAGCAAGTATTTTTAAAGCCCATTTATCAATACTGCTTATCTTATCTTCGACCAAATATGTATAATTATGCTCCCTGTAAAGGTAAATTAGCACACTATTTAACAAGGAGGTGCTCTTCGACCAGCTATATATTGTAATATGTGTTGGTTATTCAATGTGTTATCATCCATATAGATTTCGTCTTGTAGAATCATACAGGTACACATCACTATTTTCTTAGCAGAGTTTTACCAATAGACATGTAGACCGAATACGTTACTTACTTTATAGGAAATGCCAGGGTACTCCATCCATTGGACAGACACTTGAGGTTCTCCACAGTATTGTGAATTATCCAGAAAGGCAAACAAAACATTCTCATCTTGTCTGATCTTTGGTTTGCAGGAATTTGTTGGTGGAACTGACATATAAAATATAATATATTATAGCTGCTAAACCTAAACATTCATATGTGCACAATTTTTAATATTTGTATATATTCTAACTTAAATGTTAAATATTTAGAGTCACTTCTAACGGGTAGTTTTATATTTGCCAATATTGAAAAAACATAATAGATCAGCACTTTCTTTTGTAACTGACACGTATTTACTTTATTATCTTATAGAAAATATCTTGAGCTCATTAATAACATGGTATGACTATACTGTATTCGTATACTGATATGCATTAGCACATTGCATTAAGACAAAATAGAACGCTGATAAATTATAATTGGACCTTTCCCAATTGTTAACTACTCTAACACAGCTGTTTTTTTTAAGGATTTTTAACGTAGCTTTGACAATTTTTCTGTCATATCGCTACAATGTCTGCAACGAGGCAGTTTATAGTGATGTCTAACACTGGGGCATCATGCCGCAGACATGTAGCATGATGTCCCCCTTAGTTACATTATCCTGACACCAGGCCGACCAGTCCTAACACTAACCTTTTAATGCTGAACGTCGAACAAAGTAGCTGTTAGTACCATTTTTGTAAGTCTTTGGTATGACTCGGCCGGAGATCGAACCCACGACCTCCCGCTTCCGCGGCGGGTGCTCTAATCACTAGGTCACTGGAGCGGTTCCAACACAACTAGTGAGCTATAAACATATTGAAGTTTGATCCCTAACTATTCTTGATATTTTACGCATTTGTGACAAGAAATGTTGTCAATTTATTTCCATGTATTGAATGTGATCAAAGTTGTGATAGCAAATGTAATAAAAGACACTAAAAATGAAGATTATAGATTTCAAACACTTAAGTATATTTTTGCAATTGCCCAGAAAAGATTAACATTTATATTTCAGGCATCAATTGTAATATAGACACAAAATATTGCTGCTTTGAAACTAATATGAAGATTATAGTGCACTACAAGAAGATGTAAATTATGCATCTGACATATATAAATCTATACAGATAAATTCGCCCAGTTTGTAAAATAAGACAGTACATTTTCCATAGTCCGTTTACAATGATTATAACTGTTCGACTCTATGGTATTATGCTAAGTAATATAAAGAAAGGAAACCAACATGGTTTCAAAATTTGAATACAAAATTTACTTTTTTAAGATATAAAATGAAAACGTATGGAAAACTTGATATATTGTGAATTAAATCCAAAATCAATCATACGACGCTATGTCACAGTCCAAAAGAATAGACTTTTCCGAATGAATGTCAGGTAGTGAATGAGCTGAAGTGCCACGAGTCTTCATTTATCACAGTGGCAATATCCATAGCTCGTATGAATTAAGTTACAATAGTCTCCTTAGACATTATAACCCAAGCAACTGAGTCATCTCATATTATATATAATTTATATATATTCACATGTTGAACATTTTCAACTTTACTGAATCCTCACAACCATTCATGTTATTTAGTACGGATAACATGTACATGGAGGTCGAAATAATCAACCAAATGTATGGTAATGTCTTGACTTAAATCAAAGGGTTTCGAATTTGGAAAGGACAACATTAGCCCACAAACATCATTTATTCAATTAAAATTTGGTTAAAATCAGTCATTTAGCTGGCATAACGGCCATACTAAGGATTAAACAATCATACTACTCTAAAGCTTCTTTTTACAAGAAATACTTTAAAAAGATTTTAACTTTACTCTAAAACTTTACCAGAACGTAAGAATATAATGGAATATAGCATTGGTATTTAACTGTGTGTGTGTTTGTCTGTGTATGCATGTTTGTGGGTGTATATGCTAGTAAGTGTTAGTTTACAAAATCTGACGATATTAATATTGTCCACATATCAATTTTGGTCACGAGTGAAATGTTTCTGAAAATAGGTAGCATAGTTGGGTGCAAAATAATTTAAATACATGCAATTACTAGTTCATACTGGGGTATACATCCGGAAAATACTAAGATGGGGAACAAAAGGATTTAAAGGCTAGTGTGCAATCATCGACTACAAGACAAGAAACCGATCAAGACATCAAGGAAACAAACATATGCAAACATTATGCAGAGACAAATATATACGACCGCCATGCTTATAATGGCAGCTATGCATATGTAATGAAACGTTCTGACATATAAATAGCACACGAATGACTAAAATATATCAGCTGTTGGAACGCATTATTGAGTTAAATTTAAAATATTACTATTTCCTTTGCTTATCCCCGTAATCAGCAGTGCTCAAAATATAAATTCACTTGAGTCAAGAACGTAATCACCTAATAACAGCATTGGCCAGCACGTGTAACTATCCAACGTATTAGACCACACCTACTACTACAGTTTATATAAAGAGGTATAGTTTCAGGAAGATTAGTTAGAAGAACAACACTTCATAAAATATATTGTTAACATAGATATTGTTGACATAGTCATTGTTATTGCTGGACCTGTAGCAGCTGTTGGTAACACATTTATTTCAATAGTTCAGTTGTGCAGCCAATGGCAAGATGTTCGTAATGTTGGAGTTGGTTTCGTCTAAATCAATCATGTTCTGCAGGTGTTATTGCTTTGGTTTGTATGCTTTCACAACTTGTTTAATGGTACTTCAACTGATCTCTGTTTTGTTTGGGTCTGTTTCGTCGCTGGCGCCTTATGTTACCCATTCATATTAAGCATGCATGGTACGTGATTAGACAAAACTTTAAACCGACAATAAAGCTCCTTAATGTTCTATAATTGCGATCTGAATATAATTTTTATTACAGGTGGATAGATTCCTTCTTCAATTAAACGGCTTTTAAAAAAACCTGACACAGCTGAGAAATGAATCCCTGTATTGTCATTTATAGTTGGAGGGGTTTACATTCTTCCTATTTCCTCTTTCATGGATTATTCCACACCATTATACGACCGAGTACCTTGACATATTGTGCTCAAGTAAATATGTATCAAAATTATATTGTGTGTGTTGATATTAAATCCTGTTATTGTCAGTTCAACGATGTACCAAATCGGTGAAACCGGTTACAACTTAGAAGTATATGATGTCTATTTAGCACTCACACCAATATGTATGTATATATATCTCTTGGTAGTCTCTCGAGTCGAGGAAGACAATTTGTGCACTTTCATTCAACGGTGGACGCGCATGTGACTCCGGAGTCCGAATTCCGATACACACATGCGGTTGCAGGTGGGGCATGGGACACCGGTGGTTGTTGGTATCTGGCATACATTTCTGTGGCGTCTCTCACGAGTTGCAGCAAGACGCTGGCGGCGGTCAACCTCAAAGGTTGAACAGGCTTTTTTAGTCAGGGCTCGCCAATGCTTTCTGTTTGAGGCAGCGAGCTCGAGCTGGCGTGGTTGAAGGTCTGCCCATTTGATGTTTGTCTTGAGGTTGTCTTTGTACCTCTTGTGAGGGCGGCCTTGGTTTCGGTTTCCCAGGGCTAGCTCGCCATAGAACAACTGCTGTGGGATTCTGCTTTGATCCATGCGGATGACATGGCCAGTCCATCGAAGCTGGGCCTGGATTATTTTGGCTTCGATGCTTGTTGTGTTGGCTCTATCAAGGACTTCCAGGTTGGTGATTCGGTCCTGCCACTTGATCCGCATGATGGATCTCAGGGAGCGCTGGTGGAATTGTTCTAACTGACTGATGTGCCTTCTGTAGAGTGTCCATGTTTCACAGCCAAATAATACAGACGTGAGGACAACTGAATTGTACACCTTCAGCTTTGTTGGCATGCGTATGTCCTTGTGCTGCAAGACCTTGGTTCGAAGTCGTCCTAGTGCTCGACTGGCTTTTTGGGTCCTCGCAGTGATCTCTTTGTCCAGAGAGCCATCACTAGATATTGTGCTGCCAAGGTATTTGAAACTGTCCACATTCTTCAACTGCGTGTCGCCAATGGTGATACAGGGTTGCGAGTGGACAGTGTTTGGGGCGGGCTGGAAGATGACTTCTGTATTTCCTAGACTAATTGTGAGTCCAAATAGGTTTGAGGCTTCAGAGAATCTGTCCACGATTGCTTGTAGGTGAGTCTCTTCATGGGCCATGAGGGCGCAGTCATCTGCAAAGAGTGCATCAATGATGAGTCTTTCTAATGTCTTGGTTTTTGCAGCTAGGCGACGGAGATCAAACACTGATCCATCCAGGCGATACCTAATGTAGATGCCAGTGTCAATGTCCCGGATGGCATGGAACAGTACCTGTGTGAAGAAGAGGTTGAAGAGTACCGGAGCGAGTACACAACCCTGTTTGACACCATTAGATATGGAAAATTTCTCGGAGGGATCACCGTCTGAGAGAATCTCTCCATTCATGTCAACGTGGAGGAGCCGGATGAGGTTGGTAAACTTTTGAGGACAACCAAGTTTCTTGAGTACTACCCACAGTGCGTCTCTGTTGACCGTATCGAAAGCCTTTGTCAGATCCACGAAGACAGCATACAGATTCATGTTCTGCTCAAGGCACTTCTCTTGGACTTGTCTCACTGCGAAGATCATGTCAACGGTGCTGCGGTCTGGGCGAAAACCACACTGAGACTCGGGGAGGTTATTTTCTGACACTGCTGCAATAAGCCTGTTGAGCAAGATGCGAACAAGTATTTTGCCAGCAACGGAAAGCAGGTTGACGCCTCTGGAGTTACTGCAGTCCATACGTGTGCCTTTAATTTTATAGAGGGTCACAATTGATGCATCACGGAGGTCGTCTGGTATCTCTTCTTCCGTCCAGATGCTGATTAGCACGTCGTAGAATGCTTCCAGAGACTGCTTACTGAGAGTCTTGTACACCTCCGCTGGGATACTTTTCCAGGTGCCTTGCCACAGTTTGTTTGTTTAATGGCCCTTCTCAATTCCTCCATCTTTGGCGGAATATCCAGTTAGTTGAGAGTTGGCTGTTAGAGTATTTGGTCAAGAACAGATTGGCTGACCGATGAGGGCAGGTTTAGGAGCTGATTAAAGTGCTCTTTCCATCTTTCCTTAATGCCATTCTTGTCTTTTATTAATGTACTGCCATCTGCAGCGAGCAAGGGCGTAGAGCTGGACTTTGAGTGGCTGAAGATTGACTTGATGGTGTTGTAGAACTCTTTGGAGTTGTTAGTGTCGGCATAGCTTTGCACTTCATCAGCTTTCTTTTCCCACCAGTGGTCATGCATCTTGCGGATTTCTCTCTGAGCCTCAGCATGATAGGATTTGAAGCGATCTTTTTGGGGGATGGAGTTTGTGTCATTCTGCCAGTCCATAAAAGCTTTGTTTTTTCTGGCAAGCAGATCTTCAATGGCAGGGTTGTTCTCGTCGAACCAGTCTTGATGGATTCGCTTCTTTGAACCCATGGTTGCCATCGCTGTTTCTCTTATTATGTCCCTAAGCTTGTTCCATTTTTCAGAGGCGTTTCCACATAACGGTCCGTTTGTTGACAGCTTGTCATATAGTTTCTTCTGGAAATTGAGCTGGGTGGAAGGCTGCTGAAGTTTGACAATGTTGAGGACTGCGCACAAGCTGAGGACGTCTTAGGTGGTGAGGGGCAATGTGCAGCTGTAGGGTAGTTCTGACAAGTCTGTGGTCTGTCCAGCATTCTCCTCCTCGCATGGCCTTGGTGATTTGGACATCCTTGGCATCACGCTGGCGTACTATTACATAGTCAATTAAGTGCCATTGGCGAGATCTGGGGTGCATCCAGGTGTTCTTGTGTTTGTTCGCCATTCTGAACATTGAGTTTGTGATTAGGAGGTTAAATTCTGTGCATTTGCTGAGTAGGAGCAGGCCGTTGCTATTCATTCTGAAGACACCGTGCTTGCCTAGCACACCTTTCCATCGTCCATAGCCGCAGCCAACACGGGCATTGAAGTCCCCCAGTAGTATGATGTTGTCGTCAGCTGGAACTAAGCTAAGTACAGAGCCGAGGTCCGTATAGAACTGCTCAGTGGTTTCTGCTTCACTTGATAGGGTAGGGGCGTATGCACTGATGATTGTTGCATGCCGTTTGTGGCTTATAGGTATTCGCAATTTCATTAGCCTCTCATTGATACCAACCGGCATTTCCGGGAGCTGCTTCAGACGACTTGATTTGATAGCCAGACCGACTCCATGGATCATGTCCTCATTTTGGGCTTTTCCTTTCCAGAAGAATGTGTAGCCGCTGGCTAGCTCAGTAAGAGAACCCTCTTCTGTGAACCTGGTTTCACTTAAGGCTGCAATGTCAATATTGTAGCGTGATAGCTCCTTAGACACTAGAGCTGTTCTTTTGTGGGGTCTTGCTACGTTTTATTTGTCCATGAGAGTACGAATGTTCCATGCTCCAATAATAAGTTTTTTTCTTCGATTATTTCGACCGCAGATATGGATGATCTTGCCAGCCGCGGTATGCTGACCAGATTTTTACAAGGCAAGCTTTTTTTAGGCCACCTTTTCTAGGCCTCTCCCTATTCAGGGTGAGCAGCGCCGTCCTAAAAAGGTCTGCTCAGTCACCCCTGGATGCTGCCGAACTGTTCTGCTGACCTGGGTACAGAGGAAAACGACCACTTGTCCAAGGGCCGCCTACGTGCAGGTCTCTGACTACAACTCCCAGTGGTCATCTGCACCTGTTGCGTTGCCAGTCGCCCATCGCCGAAGGACTTTGGTAGGTGTAGGTAGAGAACGATGAGTGTGATGAGGATGAATGATAGGTGCACAACACAACCTGTGCGTGAAGGAGATTAAAGTGAAACAGCCTTTGCACAGAGACAGCATCACTCTCTCGGCCTTGGTAGTTAGAACTCAGTGGTACGAAGATTCGTCACGGCTGGGGACTACTTCGGCTCCATTGGATGGCTATGACGTCTTCCGTGCCTTGTCATACCCTACGCTCTCCACAAAGCGTTTGCAGATTCGCCTTTGTGGCTGTTGGATCACTCAGTTGATCTCTTCCGCCCAATCTGCCGAATCTGGCTTTACATGCAAGGATAGGCAAGCTCCTAAGTCACCGAGGGTTTGAGGCCCGGCGGCTACCCTCCACCTGGTTTAGCCGGCCAGTCGAAGCCGTTGCCCGTGGTGTGGCCGCTGTGCATGCAACAGCTGCTTGGAGCCACAGGTGAGGGCTGAGCGCCTGGTGTGGACCAAAGATGTGCAAGCTACTCCAGAAGGAGCACGACATGCCACCCATCAGAGGTACTACCCCTCCCAGAGCACCCCGAACACCACACCAATATGTATGTATGTATGTATGTATGTATGTATGTATGTATGTATGTATGTATGTATAAATATATATATATATATATATATATATATATATATATATATATATATATATATATATATATATATATATATATATAATTTATAACACTGAAAACTAACCAATCCGTTCTATAAAACATAAAATAATGTATTACCCATGTTATATTTATAAATGTGAAACAAATATTAATGAATCCAAACTAATCCTGATAGCGTCCTGTGAAAGTCCAAATGAATAAAACTTTCCAGATGCATTTCAAGACTGGTAATGAACTGGTCCGCCAAGAATTGTAAAAGTGTTCAGTTTGTGTTGTCAAGAACTCCTTTGATTAATTCACAACATTTTCAGACTAATATAATAGTTTAAATAATGAGCATTTTATATTTCCACTGAACATAACAAATAAATATTTCACCTCATAAATAATATATAAGTAAAACATTAAACATTTGTGCAGATGCAACCAAAATAAATACGGATGACTAAAAAATAGGAATGAATATCATTGCTCAGTTTCCACAATATATATAATGTATTTTACAACTATATTTCACAATAACAGGCTAAATCACGTAGACAAAGCGTAACTAAATGCATTCTGTACAATTTTGAAACAGGAAAAAAAGTTGTAAAAGTTAAACAAATCTTAAACCAGGAGTTATAGAAGAATATAATATATACGAAACGGTATCATGTGACTCATCAAAGAAATTTATTTTGTTTCCTGGTTAATAAGCAATATTTTTTTTCTGACGTTTGTGTTGCATAGACATAACGATCAAATATTTTATGTATTTGCGTACATTATAGAAAATAACATTCACAATTTTAAATTGGGTATTTGGATGAGTGAAAGCGTTTTCGGCTGGTAAAAGCATATATGTAGGTGCATTGAGATTTCGGGCACTATTGCTACCTTGATATTGGCAGATGTTAGTATAAACTTTTAAGTAGTCTTGCAATAGCTATAAAGAAACAAATATGAAAATAAGCACAAGTACAAAAATGGATACCTCAACAAATTTTATACTTGACGTAGACACAGGGCAACCACATGTCATAGGGGTAATACAATAAACGACATCCTAAAAAAAAATAATCTTACAGACAAATAATCATTTTAATGTTTATTGCTGAGATTGCGTCTTACTAATTGTTTTCCAGACCAAATAACAGTGAGACGTTATCAATCTAAAGAAAACAATATACTAATATACAAAATAATAATTGTGATAGAATAATAATAAGGACGACACTCTCAAACTAGATAACGATAGATCAGCTTGATATACATTTCACTATTTCTCTAAAACATGGCTTAGTTAAATGTCCTTTTATATGAATATTATGGCGTTATGTGAAATTATTTAGGGGTTGGAGAGTATGTTACTGTATATTCTATCGTTAACATTGTTCAATGTACAACAATTTGATTGTATCCTTTTTCACATGCACTCACTATTCGTGTCTAATAAATAATCCAATATATTAGTGCGTTGAATGTTGTTAGATAATATATCGACTATGATCGTATCAATCTAGATCCACAATTATGTATATATAATACAATAATGTATATATGCATACCGTATGGAGTCCACGGATGATATGGTTTTTCATTTTTAAATCTTATATTATTCACTCTTAGTCTTTACATGAGAGTTCAGACCATGGGCTGGTCTATCTTCTTTTATCAAAGAACAGAAACAAAAAGCAACAATGCTTCCATAATACAAAGTCACATAAATGCATTTAATGCTGATGTAATAAAAGACGACTGAACCATAATAACATAATTTACTACTCACTAAGTGTCGATATATTCGTTTCTATCTTCGTAGACGTATCTTTGTCATATACGAGGGCATACGTAGCTTCGTCTGTAGATTCAATGTTTCGTAAAATTATTGATCCATTTTCAAATGACACCTTTGGTATGTATCTATCCAGAACGATACTCTCCACATTAGAACCATCCAGGACCCAAAGGGCCATCGTCTCTTGCTTGCCAGCACCCATTTTGTAAAGGGTAATTGTTGTATTCAATCTGGCTGATGTAATATTTGGAAAAATCAGAACGGAATCCCCTGCGCAAGCAGATTTAGAAATAATTTCTGCAACGGAAAATGATATTATGGATAATATATTCGATATATATATATATATATATATATATATATATATATATATATATATATATATATATATATATATATATTTATATATATATATAGTTAACATTTAATACACAATCTTCAAGACTACTACAAAAACAACAACTACTACTACCATTATTGCCACTAATACTACTCTTCTACTAATACTAATAATACTGCTTTTAGTACTACTTTAAATAAAAGTAATGAAAATAATAGTATTACTCACAGTAATATATCGTCAACAACAACAGCAACTCCGTTACGAATATGCATATGGGCAATAAAGTTGGTGTCATTACTGAGTAAGTGGGTGGTATCGTGAAGTAAAGAACAACCATTAACTACGCTATACCGAGAAAGTGCCATCCAATCGGCATTACGCTTTTATTAAAATGAAGAAAAAGACAATTAAAACTGAATAATGACTTGACTGAGGGGATATAATAGTGTTTGTGTCTGAGAAAAGGTGGGCGAATGAAAAACGATAGCACAAATAAGACTGAAACTGGCCTGAAACATCAACTCGATCTTAAAGTACATCAACTACAGAAAAGTGACAAAAACTAGGTTTAGTCACATTCCAAAACGACGTGAGTCTGATGTAGCTAGAAGTAAACCATTGTAATAACCGAACGACATTTGTCATTTTCTAGGAATATTAGCTGTTGTTAGCAGAGGAGGAAATAATACAAGTGATCCTAGACAAAACACTTGCTGGTACAGCGATTGCCCTGTGGTGGAGATAACTGTTGCAGTAATGTCTGGTCGACAATAAAGATAAATAATTATGGAGCAAGCTCATAGAAAGTCCAACATAACTTAAGGTAATACAGATTAAAGACGGGGAAGAACTAAAGAATATTGCTCAGAAAGGATAGTGGCTAACAAAATAATACTTGCGGGAAAAGTAATTATTACACAATTGTCTGCGGCCACGAAGAGGCTCATTGGTACGGATTGCAGACGTGCACTAGTATCTATAATGTAGCAGATGATTATATAGTCAAAGCCGATATTTCGTGATGAATGAGTAAAGTCTGCATTATGTTTATGTTAAGGAACGAAATAAGTTTTAACTGTAATCAACCTCCAGTTTTAAAATATAAAAAAACAGATTTGCATAGAAATAATCGTTCTACTCAGTACGTTTAAAGTAATAAACATAAATGTGACAATTGATAATAGGGTCATACGAAATTGCTAAGATAGCAAACAATAGAATTGATAGCCAGTGTAGCGTACAGAGCAGTGGTGAGGTATGCTCTTATCGAGATACTCTAAAGATGATCCGTGCAGCTGTTTCTTGAACCTTTTGAAGTTTCTGGAGTAAATATTGTGACGACCCAAACATAACTGAGTTACAATAGTCCAGTCTTGAACATTCTAACGAACACACAAGTGTTTTAGTGGCAATAACTGAAATATATTTACGAATGGAACTTATGCTTCTCAATTCAAGATATGCAGCCTTGCATATGTTCCTGGCATGTTGGTGCAATGTGAGAGTACTGTCTAGAGTTACGCCTAGTTTCCGTACTGACTGTGATAATTCAATGTTGGTGTTGCTGATATTTATTGTCTGAGGTAAAGGATGTGAATGAGAAAGTCTTTGTGTTGTGATCAGAATAGCCTCAGTTGTATCATCATTCATCTGCAGCTTGTTACATGTCATTCATGATTTCACATCAGAAATGCACTTCTCTACTCCATGGATAGTAACATCAACTTCAGTTGGGTGGCTAGACTTGTATATTTGAGTGTCATCAGCATACAAATTGTGCGACACTGGGTGATGATTTATGACACATGAGATTGTACAATATGAAGAGAACAGGTTCAAGAACAGATCCCTGTGGAACACCACAACATACGTCAACTGGGCTGGAGTGTATTCCATTTGCAGATATAATTTGTGTCCTGTTGACTAAGTGGGACTTGAACCACTGCAAGGGTATATTCGGAATGCCAAATTCATGCTGGAGACGTTGAAGTATAATATCATTGTCTATATTGTGTCAAATGCTGCGGATAAATCCAGGAGAGTGAGGACTGTCTGTAATCTTTCCACTATCCAAAGCAGAGAGACTGTCACTAAATACTTTCAGAAGAGTTGTTTCCGTACTGTGGCAAGGGCGATATGCAGACTGTACATTGCTAAAAAGACTGTTGAAGTCAAATGAGATACAAGTTGATTTAAAACAACCTTTTCTAAGATTTGTTATATGAATGGGAAATTAGAAACTGGGCGGTAGTTCTTTAAATCGTTATGATTCAGTGTTGGTTTCTTCAGCAGTGGCTTTACGATGGCAGTTTTGAAAAATGATGGGAATTCCCATGATGAGAGAGATATTAATAACATCAGTTAGTGAATGCAATATTGGGTCTAAGCACTCAAGCAGCAGTGATGTTGGAATTGGGTCAAGTTCACAAAACTTTGGTGCAGTTTTCACCACGACTATCCGTACTAAATCAATAGAAACAGGTTCAAATTCTCCTAACGGTTGTCGCTGAAATTCTGCATCATAACTGTATGGTGACGAATCAGTTGAAATTGTGCTGTCAAGCGAATCTCTAATGGTTTGTACTTTGTCATCGAATAAATTTGCAAATTGGTCTGGTAGGTCTAGTGGAGAGAAGGTTGTTGGAAGTGGTGTACATTTGTTCCTTGACATTAGTTTGTTAGTTATCTCGAAGAGCTTTTTGCAGCTGGAACTCTCCGTGATCTTAGTACTTTAGTGGGATGATTTGGCTAAATGGACTATGTTTGTGACGTTCTTCTTAGCGGCTTCGTAGATTTGTTATGAATAGTGAGTCTGGTGGAAAGCCAAAGCCTCTCTGCGTTTCGGCGATGTCTTTAAGCAGTGCGAAGCTGGTCCCTAACACTGGTATACCATGGAAAACACGTGTTTTTGATACTCTACATTTTAGTGGCTGGGGCATGTTTTTCAAGCAATGAACGCAGGCAGTTATCAAGTTGTTCTGCTGTTAGATGTAAGAAAGTTGTTATGTTTTCTTGGATGTCATGCATGAATTTGGTTCTATTTATCATACGGAGGTTTCTCTTAGTAGCAAATATAGGTGGAGGGATGGGGACTGATACGTCGATATGGCATACAATGCAGAGGTGATACGATGCAAGTACGTGGGATACAAGGGTGGATTGCAGAATATTATCATCAGGACAAAGTTTATGGGTAGGTTGGTTAAATGACTGTTTAAGATTGAAAACATGAATGGAATCTAGAAGTTTTGACGTGTATTGCTTATCAGGACAGTCAAAGTGAAAGTTGAAATCTTCAAGAACAATTAGGTTGCCACCTATCGAATTTCCATACTCTAGAACATTTGGTAACTGCTCCAAAATGAGAGATTCAGTCAGCTTTTTTTTCTACTAGGAGGAGGACAGTAGAGACAGAAAAAATGGACGGACATTTGTTCCAGTGTGAGCGTTGTTTGGACTAGTTCAAACCATGTGTGGCAGAAATTGAAGGTTGCGTTGTGAATAAGGCATTTGATCATGAAATTCGTTGTAATTATAGCAATTCCATCTCCGCGAGAGTTGCGGGGGAACGTCTTGATGGAGTACTCGCTGGGTTTTAAATCCGCACACTTAGATTCATCACCTGAGGAATGTGACCAAGTTTATGTCAGGAAAAAAACGTCAATATTCTGGTCGTTGATAAAATTAACAATTTCTGTGCGCTTTTACGGTGATCCTACTGATTGAGCGTTGAATAATGCAATACTTAGTGGTATCCCTGGGACAGTTGACACAATGGTTGACGATTTAAGAGGAATTTGAACCAGGTTATTAAAATTAACGGCAGAATTTTTGAAGTTGTTTATCCGTTACAGGCGAAAGGGAGATAACTGGAATTATTCTTTCCTGTTCTACGCCAGCCAGCTTTGAAAGAACTTTTTTTTCGCTTCCGATAATATTTAAGAAATGATGAATGTATTCTCAGTTTGTTTAGTCTTGAGCACAATTGTAATATCTAGAACCAAGGTGTGGTCATTTAATCCAATTAATGAGGGTCCGTCGTAGTGTAAGCGGCCACGTGACCTTTATTAAAAAACAAATGACGTCTTAACATTGGGACAAAACAGCTGAGAAAAATTCTAATTGTTCTCGTTTCCAAAACAAGGACGTGCATTAACACATACGAACAGAACAGCCAATGCATGATGAAAGACAATAATGTAGACGATGATAGAGAACAAGCACAAATATCATAAATATAGCACAAAATCGGAAGTCTATCTCGAGCAGTTCATCGATGGATCTTTCGGGAAATCACAGGTAAACACACAGGTATTCGTAACATTTATATCATTGTATGATATCATGAACGCAACAAGTTTACGACAAGCATTAATCCGTGAAACGTAATAATAAAAAGGGAACTGCTGATAGCATCGCACACACACACATATATAAGAATACATGATATTCGTGGTCAACAAGGTAAAGCCGATGTAATAAAGTGTTTTAGTTCTGGCGCATATTGCGTAAGAAAAGAAATACCGGCGATACACCTAATCAGTGAGAGTAAAAAAGCACTATGGGAAGAAAATACATGTATGGTAAACTTCACATTGCTGTGCACTGGCAACGGTCGTAGAGTATTAGGTGGAGAGAACGGATAAATGTTCATAAACCAAACACAATGGTGGGAAACTAAGTATAGTAAGCTATCCATAACGTGTATGGATAAAGTCACTGAAGCAAGGAACAAGATAACTTAAGTACAACGATTATGACAAATAACTAAAAAATGTTCCACAGAAAACAAACGCATCTAGGATACCGGGCATAAAGGAAGCACACGGTATAGTATTACTAATTGTGTTTTGAAAGCATATAAACTCTAACACAGAATTTAAGACTATTTAGCATATTAATAAATAGTACCCTATAAATATATATATATATATATATATATATATATATATATATATATATATATATTCTTATGTGCGTGTGTGTGTGTGTGTGTGTGTGTGTGTGTGTGTGTATGTCTATCTCTTTCAGATAAGAATACGATGTTTTGTTTTGAGCAGAACCAGCACTACGGATGGTCATAATTATTACACCCATTATTTAAATCACAAATTAAGGTAACTGATATCTACTTAATGTGAAATTACTGATATTTTGTTTAGCATTTGCGTTAGCAATCTCATATTGTCCTATTTGCAAATCGCTGTCCTGACATTGGATAATTTGTCTCAAATGAGAGGGTGTGAGGGAAATCGGTCCATCTTCTCCTGCTAACATAAAATGATATATAAACTTTCATGAACTCTTGTATCTGTTGAATACTATACTAGGTTTATATATATATATATATATATATATATATATATATATATATATATATATATATATATATATATATATATATATATATATATATATATATATATATATATATATATATATATATATATATATATATATATATATATATATATATATATATATATATATATATATATATATATATATATATATATATATATATATATATGTATGTATATAACGTATTTAACATTATAAATATAATCATCTACCTGTACACAATGTTGCAAATACAGTCAGCATTAGGAACCCATGGCAATTCAAGGTGTTGGGAATCTTGTTAATCTAAAAGTAGAAAAGTATTATTTGTATACTGGCATACATAGTGTGTGGTCCAGCAATTATCATATTTGTCCAATCAAGTATATTGTTGTGATAAAGTAAATAAAAACATGCACAATCCTAATTTGTTTTTTTATTGTTGTTAAGTACGTAACATGTGGTACACTAGTCCATCTAGTTTATGAAGAATGTCTTATATTAATCAATTGTATATCCGTACTTAGATTCATTTTCAAGGTTGTGATAAAGTTTTATTTTGTTATCATAAACAATCAAATACAATCATATTTAACATAAAAGGTCATACTGGTTATTTAACCTAAAAAGTTCATCCAGTTACAGATGTATTAGTATACTCGGCATGTATACACAAACTGAATAATAATTTTATATATACTATGTGTGTTCGTTTGTTTGATTATGATTTTTAACGCAGCTTTATCAATTGTTCACTATATCGCTACGATGTCTTAATCGAGGCAGTTTTTAGTATCATTTTTGTCAATCTTTCGTATGATTGATTGAACCGGGGATCGAACCCATGACCTCCCGCTTCCACGGTAGACGCTCTAACCACTAGGCCACCGGAGCGGTTTTCCATATACTATGTACATGTTGTAATAAATAATTGAAGTAATATAAATACACCAAACACGAGCGTTTACATCTCAAGGAATTAATTATTCAGTAAAGCAGATGTTATTCAGTTATAACAATTATTCCTCATGCGATGAGAACGAACATCCAGCAAAAAATAGTGCAAGCGGCTTACCACGAATACTTGTATTTTCAGGATCCTCTTCTAGTTTGCTTTTAATTAAACTATTGCCCTTTCCTCTCTTGCATACCATAATCTTATGCATGTGTGAACATTTGTGCCTCTATGCAGGAAGCTAAATGCGCCACATTATATTTAATATAGTTATTGTTCCTTAAGCTTGTGTGTAATCAGACTAAAGTAAATATATAATTTGCTGCAATGACTGAATTGTTTATTTATACAACCAATATATTTAAAGATATTCAACTGTTTATTTATCAATAGTGCAATATGTGTATCTGTTAAATACATCATACTACGAATTATTTAACTAAAATATAAATATTTCACTCAGGACCCAAGCTAATCATTCTTATCTTGACCGTGTAACGATATTCTGGGACCAGATAACATTGTACTGCGTAATCATTACGTAACCTAATAAATGCATATTCGCACCTTTAAATTAAATTGGGATGCATTTTTACCTTTAGCGAACTCACACGTTCACCATAGGTCATTGTTTGGCACGCGTCAGTTATAGATAGCCCATACGAAAGTTGCCTGCTTGTTGTCGACGTAGAATATGTTGCAATGGAAAGAACATTGTAATTACACAGGCCCCTGAAGAAAGTTTGATCCAATAGTGGGAAAATACAAATGTATCTTGCAGCTTCACCCTTTTTATTATGTTTGCTAATGACATTTGAATTTACTGTGTTTCTTTACCATCATTAAGGCATTTGTTTAATATGGAGAAAGACTTCCTTACACCAACACCGCAATTGTTAGCGATGACGTAATAAGAAAGAAAAAAAAAACTCGCTGGTTATAAACAAAGTGACAAAAAAAAAGATAACTTGATATTAATGATGAACGTATAAAAAGCTAAAACAACAGCAGAATAATCACTACGCGAGCTGCAATTGTATACTGCTAAGGCGGTATGCGGATAAACATCCACGACAATTTACTGAGGATAGAAAGGATAGCAGTCGCGGTCATTCACGTACAAACATGATGTTGACGTGCCTTGAATGTAATAGACGCTAGTTAAGTGATCACGCTGGTAATTGTGTATCATCGGGTATCACTGTTCACTTATAAATTCAACCGAGGATATGCTGAACATAATATATAGATTGTAGTTCTACCCGTGGATTTTGTTATATTATAAATTTATTTTGTGGAAACACTCCAAATATGACCTGAAGCTCTTTTTTACCACCTTCGAGCTCACCTGTTTCATATAAATATTTCACAGTCATATTACCGAGTATTCGTTGTTTTGAAAAATCATTTCGTGTGAAAATATAATGTTTTGTGATCGCTATATTAGGTTTCATATTGATGGTTCGAGTAAATTCATTATTTAATGCATGTATCACACTTGGTAATCTTGCAACCCATTCACGAGATCTCTTGTCTTGAATACATTCCTTCGCGTATTGGTATCGAAAAAACCTCTCAGAAAGTTTTCGATTAATTCGTTCAACAATAGCCTGATCACAGTGTATTGCAGTATTTCATCGTCCGATGGGGACATTATGTTGCTTCATGAGCGATGATACTGCATATTGATATTCCTTGTTAGGATCAACCTCTAAGATATTTGGCCATCGCAGACCACCTCGTTGATAAATTCACTCAAATACAGAAGCTACTTTTGTTGCCGTCTTTTTGATAATGGCTCTGATTCTTTGTATTTACCTGCAACATCAACTATAGTTAACGCGTATTTGTATGTCGGTCTTTTGACAGTATCATGTGGTGAGGGTAAAATATTAGCCTGATGAACTTTATTTGAAACGCTGACATCAAAATTCTCGTATTTGATTATTTTAGGTGGTGGAAAATAAAGTTGCCATATTGCCTGTGTTGGTAATCAATCTGCTGCAGTAACACATTTGACTTCTGTTGCTTTGGCGAGTTTACTAATTGCTGATTTATCTCTCCAGTATCCTTTTAGGGAATAATAAATAGAGTCCACAATAATATTGACGATCAGCCAATAATACAAGCTTACTTTTCATCGCGGTTTTTATAAACTAGCTAGCTAATGATTCCTCGAAACATTTAACAGTAATAGAATTTAACGCGTGAATTAATTTTATATCTGCGGGATATCTATGCTGCAGATTGTTATGTGTATAAGACACATCATGAGCGTGATAAGCTCGATAAATTGGGTTTATCTCCAGGTTATGGTTGGTCTTGATTAAAACGTCGGGTTCCATGGCAACAGTAATTATATCCTAGATGTTTTCTTTCTGGATCTTTTGCCCATGGACTTCCCCGTAATTTTGTCACTTTTGCTGCAATATCACCTCCTTGTGTTTCTTTAAAATTTCAATTTTGTCAACTGGGATACTTTTAAATGTCTTTATACCACATCATTCACACTTACCTATAACCGCTCCCCTATTATTTGTTGTTATAATTTGTGTTAGCGTAGCTGTCGGGGTACGCGCTATATATTTGACGCAATATAGATCCATATTATTTATTATACAACCATGAATGTTATTGATTTTTCCATGCAGCGTTACCAAATTATATTAGTATGGTCATAATAGGTCCGTCTGGAAGTGGAAAGACGCAACTGTTACTTAATTTAATAATGAGATGGCTAAAATGGGACAAGTTGTATTTGATAGCACCATCTGTAGACGATGTTAAAAGACTTTAAAGAATATGCGAAGTGTTGGATGAGCGCTGTGAAGATGTTATTGAGTTTACATTGATTTCAATTATGCACCGAGTGTTGATGATGTTGATGGAAGTATTAATAATTTAGTAGTATATGATGATGTAATGCTAGATAAACAATCAAATCCAGCTATAATATTTCTCGAGGTAGATACACACATACCAAAAGTGTTCCGAGATCACTGTAAAATTCTAGCTGTGTTTGATACGCATATTAAGAAATATTCATCAGACCTGGTGTAGCTGAGATTACGACAATAATCATTTTATAAATTTCTTTTCGTTTGGATCCACATTTGCAAGATTTAGCAATTCGGATAATTCGTCGTTATTGATTTTGTTCACATTCTCGAGTGATATTCCTTCAGTTGGTTTTTGACTCGAGAGAGACCTTCCGTAAATATCTACCATTATAAATTCTGTAACTAAAATCTGTGTTAGATTTCCAACGCCGACTTGCATAATCGTGTACAGCTTTATGAGGTGGTTTGATTGATTTTGATATAGACTCGAGTAAAGCAATTACTTTTCTGCCGCATATTGGTGGGTCAGTTATTATCTGTGTTGGTAGATTTGAGTAACAAACTTGAGTACATTGTAGTGGACTAATATATTTTAGAAAATCTTTCGGTGGGGCTAACCCATGCGAATAGAAATAAATAATTTCACGTGGATCAGTCATGTGTGAAGTCCCGTGTGCTCCAGGTCCCGTGGAATTATCGAGATTATTGATACCGGTTTTAGTGAGTTCTGGTGTGGATGTTAACTGGTCTCGCATAAAAAAAACACCTCTGAAGTTTTTTATTTCTAATTTTTAGCAGCATCGATTAAATCAAAATTTGACAACGGAGGTATTAAACTGTCAAACTGTTTTTTCCCTGCGAATGAATACTCCCTGGAAATCTCAGGCCGCGTCCATAAGTGAAACGATTGCCTGGCTACCTTTTTAATATCCTTGTCCTGATGCTTTCTTTAGTGCCACTCCTGTCGCTCTCCTGACTGCTCCGCAGCTTTTGCGAAGACAGTGGCAGCCGCGGTCAGCAATGCTGGTATAACCGCGAGAAGTGGAAATATACCACCTGATTTAACTATATCGGATATAGCACACACATAGATAGTAACCTGGACACCCTTTATTGCATCATTAAAATGCCTAATCTGACGCGTCGTCAGTGTTAATTTATTCTGACCATCTGTGATCAGATCGTGTTTTAGCGATATTGTAGTTCCGCTTTCTTTTAGATGAATACGATTGTAGCTTTTAATCTGACCAGTAGTCAGAGTAAAACTAACGTTATTAACATGATACGAGTGATCCAAGGATGTTACATATTTGGAAACGTTTACGTTTTCCACTGGTATATCATGTTACGTATATTTGACTTCAATCATTTAATTTTAATTGTCAAATCCAAATTTGTCATTTTGGGTGTAAAATTCATTAATTGGAAGATTATTCTAGAAAATCTCTATGACCTTTGTATTTCTTGTAAACACCAAGTGTTGAACTTGCTTGTTAACCTCATTTCTAGTCTTGCTTCAGAGTGATAAACAGGCCTTAGAAATGATTGGTTAATTCTAAGAACATCTGTCTAAATCATGTTGTATACGTGACTTAGCCAGCATGGGTTTTTTGTATGATCTTCTGGAAAGTCACGTGACCCCTTTCTGTTTACGATAAAATCAGTATATAGGTTGTGTTTTGTATCAAACACTTTTGTAGAATCTCTGGCCTTTTAAATCATTAGTTGTATTTTGAGTTATATTGGAAATTATTTCAATTCGTTTGGGAGCAAGAGGAATTTATTGTGTTATTATCTTGTATTGGAAAGCATTCCAATTCGTTATGGATAAAGAGGAAAATATTGTATTATTTATCTGGAAAAACCTGTGCTTATTTGACTTTAATAAAATCAGAACTGCAACACGTGACATCGTCAGTCATTTTGGATTACTTTGTCAAGATTCTAACCTGGAACTATGAGGACATTTTATTATCAGGACTTTCGCAATTCCACTAGTGGATTATATTGTGAACTTCTATTTGGATTAATTTTTGGACTTGATTTTTTAAAACCGTAAGTTTTCATTTTCTTTTATGAAAATATTTGCACTCAATACATTGTTTGTTAAGTTTTACATGCTTGTTAGTTTTCACTCTTTCTGTGTTGCTGCTTTTTCGAGCCTAAGCACGCAACATAGAAATTGGGGGCTCATCCGGGATTGAAATAAATTGGAATTTGGCTAGAATTTGTCTCAGAAAACTTTTGTGTTACTTTTGAATTTCCCTTAGTTTTTGAAATTTTTAAATCTTTAGTGAGACTGTCGGGCTTGTATTAAAATGACATCTAAAGCAGGCATATTTCTTTCTAATCCTACCCAGGAGCAATTAGATCTTTTTCAAAAAGGTGAGTCGATTCAGCCTGCCAGAAAATATGATCTTTCTGAAGTCAAGGCTTCTCTAACGAAACAGTATATCAAAAAGTTTTTGGTGCAATATTTGGTGGAAGAGGATGTTTTGGAACAAAGTACTTTGATTCCGGTGAAAAAGTCTGCATCAGAATCTGACATAAAAATAAAGGAATTAGAATTAAAATTCAAGATGGAATTAGAGTTGAAGAAGCTGGAATTTCAAGAAAGGGAGAAAGAAAGGCAAATTCAATTACAAAAAGAGCAGATCCGAATTGATAGAGAGAGACAGAGAGAGACGAGAAAGAAAGACAAATTGAATTACAAAAAGAGCAGATGCCGATTGATAAAGAGAGAGGAGAAAAAAAGACAATTACAAGATGACAAAGAGGACAGAGAAAGGCAATTTGAATTAAAAAAGAGCAGATGCGAATTGAGAAAAAGAAGGAAGAAAGGGAATATTAAATTAAAATGAAAGAATTAGAGCTGGCAAGTGAGGGTCACCATGATACTTCAAATCCAAATTTAAGTTCTGATTTAACAAGGAATATTAGATTAGTGCCCCATTTCAGAGATGAAGAAGTAGTTTTGAAAACGTTGCAGAAAATTTAAAGTGGCCACTGGGACATTATGCCGCAGACATGTAGCATGATGTCCCACCCAGTCACGTTATCCTGACACCAGGCCGACCAGTCCTAACACTAACCTCTTAATGCTGAACGTCAAGCGAGGCAGCTGTTAGTACCATTTTTGGAAGTCTTTGGTATGACTCGGCCGGGGATCGAACCCACGACCTCCCGCATCCGCGGCGGACGCTCTAACCACTAGGCCACCGGAGCGGTTGTTCTTGGTACATAATGGTATTATTGTCGTGTCCCGTTGACCTTGGTTCGAATATCCGTAGGGAACGACTTGTACAAAGTATTTACCACTATATATATATATATATATATATATATATATATATATATATATATATATATATATATATATATATATATATATATATATATATATATATGTGTGTGTGTGTGTTATAAAATGTATGTGTAATTAATGTAGCGCTGCCGGAGACGTACAGTTTGATGCAGAGCCCATAATTGATAATTATAACATTATCCTTATTTGGTAAGAAAACAATACGTACCACAATCAAACTCTGATAGGATATGGACACCAAATCCATTCTTATGATGCAGCATGAAATTCTTCCACTTTCAGTTGTACATGTTATACAACACACATAAATTCCCGAATACGCTTACTTACTTCTTTTGCAGTTTGCTGAACATATTACTATCTTATTCTGTATGGCACAATATTTTGTATAACATGCCTTCAGTTCCTTTGTGACAAGGTCAGCGATAATTGTTCATACAATACAATAGTGTATGAGGTTTTTCATTCTCACCCTGAATACAGTTGGCAACTGTTCAACACAATCTCATAATTTTTAAACAAACTACCTATATATATAACATCATGTTAATAGGAAAAACCCATATATATATATATATATATACCTCTTTGTTAGTTTTGACTCTTTCTGTGTTACTGCTTATTCGAGCCTAAGCACGTAACAGTAGCTGCAGTAATAGGTTTGAATAATTGTTCTGTGTCTTTTCAAAAATCATGTTGAGATTGTTGTCTTGACAGAAACACGGAAGGTTTAACATTTCTTAATCGCAGTTACTCTTTCTCCTACCACTATTGATATATGATATGATTTAATTCGTAGCAGCATAGTGACCTCAATTAGAGGCCTTCATTTGTCACACTAACCCTTCCTACAAAACCGAGAAATAGAACGACAAAAACAGCAAGAGAATTAACTAATCTCCAAGAGATTATATCCCATTACCTTGGGGAAAAACTCTTGGTTAGTTACAAACTTTGGTAATGTTTTTTGTCATTTTGGTTTCGCTTTTGTAGCAAGTGTTTTTTAGCAAAAATATATCTCTGTATTTTGGTATGTTATCCCACTCTGCTGATACTCGGCTTTATCAGTAATGTAATAATGATTATACCGGAAACTATGTTGAAGGGGAGGTGGAACAAAATCGAGGGTGTTAGTGTTTGTTCTTGGTTTTGTTTGTTTGATTAGGATTTTTAACGTAGCTTTAACAATTTTTCAGTCATATCGCTACGATGTCTGCAGTGAGACAGTTTATAGTGATGTCTACTACTGGGACATCATGCCGCAGACATGTAGCATGATGTCCCACCCAGTTACGTTATCCTGACACCAGGCCGACCAGTCCTAACACTAACCTCTAAATGCTGAACGTCAAGCGAGGCAGCTGTTAGTACCATTTTTGTAAGTCTTTGGTATGACTCGGCCGGGGATCGAACCCACGACCTCCCGTTTCCGCGGCGGACGTTCTAACCACTAGGCCACCGGAGCGGTTGTTCTTGGTACATAATGGTATTATTGTCGTGTCCCGTTGACCTTGGTTCGAATATCCGTAGGGAACGACTTGTACAAAGTATTTACCACTATATATATATATATATATATATATATATATATATATATATATATATATATATATATATATATATATGTGTGTGTGTGTGTGTGTTATAAAATGTATGTGTAATTAATGTAGCGCTGCCGGAGACGTAGAGTTTGATGCAGAGCCCATAATTGATAATTATAACATTATCCTTATTTGGTAAGAAAACAATACGTACCACAATCAAACTCTGATAGGATATGGACACCAAATCCATTCTTATGATGCAGCATGAAATTCTTCCACTTTCAGTTGTACATGTTATACAACACACATAAATTCCCGAATACGCTTACTTACTTCTTTTGCAGTTTGCTGAACATATTACTATCTTATTCTGTATGGCACAATATTTTGTATAACATGCCTTCAGTTCCTTTGTGACAAGGTCAGCGATAATTGTTCATACAATACAATAGTGTATGAGGTTTTTCATTCTCACCCTGAATACAGTTGGCAACTGTTCAACACAATGTCATAAATTTTAAACGAACTACCTATATATAACATCATGTTAATATGAAAAACCCATATATATATATATATACCTCTTTGTTAGTTTTCACTCTTTCTGTATTACTGCTTATTCGAGCCTAAGCACGTAACAGTAGCTGCAGTAATAGGTTTGAATAATTATTCTGTGTCTTCTCAAAAATCATGTTGAGATTGTTGTCTTGACAGAAACATGGAAGGTTTAACATTTCTTAATCGCAGTTACTCTTTCTCCTACCACTATTGATATATGATATGATTTAATTCGTAGCAGCATAGTGACCTCAATTAGAGGCCTTCATTTGTCACACTAACCCTTCCTACAAAACCGAGAAATAGAACGACAAAAACAGTAAGAGAATTAACTAATCTCCAAGAGATTATATCCTATTACCTTGGGGAAAAACTCTTGGTTAGTTACAAACTTTGGTAATGTTTTTTATCATTTTGGTTTCGCTTTTGTAGCAAGTGTTTGTTTAGCAAAAATATATCTCTGTATTTTGGTCTGTTATCCCACTCTGCTGATACTCGGCTTTATCAGTAATGTAATAATGATTATACCGGAAACTATGTTGAGGGGGAGGTGGACCAAAATCGAGGGTGTTTGTGGTTGTTCTTGGTACATAATGGTATTATTGTCGTGTCCCGTTGACCTTGTTTCGAATATCCGTAGGGAACGACTTGTACAAAGTATTTACCACTATATATATATATATATATATATATATATATATATATATATATATATATATTTATGTATGTATGTGTGTGTGTGTTTGTGTGTGTATGTATGTATGTATGTATGTATGTATGTATGTATGTATGTATGTATGTATGCATGTATGTGTGTGTGTGTGTGTGTGTGTGTGTGTGTGTGTGTTATACAATGTATGTGTAATTAATGTAGCGCTGCCGGAGACGTACAGTTTGATGCAGAGCCCATAATTGATAATTATAACATTATCCTTATTTGGTAAGAAAACAATACGTACCACAATCAAACTCTGATAGGATATGGACACCAAATCCATTCTTATGATGCAGCATGAAATTCTTCCACTTTCAGTTGTACATGTTATACAACACACATAAATTCCCGAATACGCTTACTTACTTCTTTTGCAGTTTGCTGAACATAGTACTATCTTATTCTGTATGGCACAATATTTTGTATAACATGCCTTCAGTTCCTTTGTGACAAGGTCAGCGATAATTGTTCATACAATATAATAGTGTATGGCGTTTTTAATTGTCACCCTGAATACAGTTGGCAACTGTTCAACACAATCTCATAATTTTTAAACGAACTACCAATATATAACATCATGTTAATAGGAAAAACCCATATATATATATATATATATATATATATATATATATATATATATATATATATATATATATATATATATATATATATATATATATACCTCTTCGAGCGTTACGTGTAAATATTTGGCAACAGTTCAAACAAAACGGAGAAAAGTTTTTTGATAATAAGCTGCTTCACTGAATTAAAGTGTTTTATCTTAAGTATGTATTTATATTTAGTTAGATCAAATTAGAGTAGTGCATTTTCAATTGGAGTGCATTTTCCAACATGTAATGTTTGAATGATAGAAATAGTGTCCCCACAATTTACGACTATAAAAAACGACGTGTCCCTATACATGCCGTTCACGAAAACAAAATTACTTTTAAACTTTGTGCCCTAGCAAATAAGTTGTCCTAATATATGCGTGAGAAGATATTGCGTACAATATTGACATCAAGGCAGCCAACTATAAATATTTGTACCCAGCATGAAAATCGTGTTATTGCTACTATATAGAATCACACCAGTATGAGCTTTACACTATATGATCTCTCATGATTCCTACCTGGTCGTATTTTTAAATGATGCCAATGTATTATCTTGAAAACGTTGTTAGCACTACTCCTAACTGAATGCTAATATCAACATGGTGGTTTTCACTCAATGACATATATGTAGTTGGTCCTATAAAGAAGGAACTGACATTTGAAGTGGCTGACATCGTCATACTCTTATTGCAATCTGAACCGAAAGTTATAATGAAACTGGTGCTTCTCAAGTAGACTCTTTATTATGTCCAGCTGGTCTTAAATGTAACTTGTACCAATCTTACATACAACATGGCCGATACACACTGGCCATAATCACAACCGTGTTATCGGTACTCCTGAAGTGAAGGTCATGTAAACACTAAAATAGACTTATGATACATAATTGGTCGTAAAAAATATGTTGCCAGTCGTACATCAAATATTGCTGACATAACTGTATTGCGCTACTCACAATGAATGGTTGATGGTTCATTCTGATATGGGAATTTTTCACCACATCACTTGTATTGTCTCTTTTGTTCTAAATGAAAATGGTACCAAGCTGATGTTAGGTATGTCCATGACATAAACTAATTTGAAAAGGTTATCACAGAAGACCATAAATGGTTTCAACACTCAAGATTTAACTATTTAAATTCTGCTAATGTGTACATGCATACAAATAGCCACCAGAGACGCATATACGTGTTGATATTAATACTCTTACCTTGTCGACTCAAGCACACATTTCTGACCGCTCCGGTGGCCTAGTTGTTAGAGCATCCGCCGCGGAAGCGGAAGGTCGTGGGTTCGATCCCCGGCCGAGTCATACCAGATACTTACAATAATGACAATAAACGCCGTATCGCTTGACGATCAGCATTAATAGATTAGTGTTAGGACTGGTCGGCCTGGTGTCAGGATAATGTGACTGGGTGGGAAATTATGCTACATGTCTGCGGCATGATGCCCCAAATTCTTTCAACCAGAAAAGCAGCAATCCCTTCGAGAGGCTCTTGTTCTCTATTGTGATCCACCATTTTAGTGTAGCAATGGTCTGCTTAGTAACCACTACATGATTCGCAGACTAATCAGTAATCAGTGAACACTGTTTGTGATTCTTATAAACTTGCTTTGGTATATTTTATAAGCACTATAAATGATGCCATTATTTGCGTTCTTGTTAGTAACAAAAGCCCAATTATCGATTCATACTATCTATCTCGTTGTTGTAAACTCTTTATGTATCGGAATGTATACATACATAAACAACAATTAAAGACCCAGAAACAAATATCTATATCGCCCATGCAAGACATAATCCATCATGGACTTGTTAGAATGTTCGCAATCCTTATTTTGCAAATTCCAAAGGAAGATTACTTTTGTATTAACTCAGCTAACATCATAAACTTATTATTATTACTGCAACTATTATTAGACCACAACAGCCTATTTGCAATAGATTCAATATTACCAGCTAGTAATATAAATGGGTTTTCATAAAGGGTTCTATTTGGTCCGAATTTTTGTACATTTTGTATACGTGTGGTTTCTGTGTTACACTTTTGAATTAATATCACATTGTTTTACCGAGTTGTCTTTGACATGTAGTGGAACATTAACTCTGTGAATGGTCGATTTTATCGTTATCGAAGAGGATGTACACATGAGGCACTTTTACTTTATTGTATTACTGTATATGTTATTACATAGTATTTATTATCCTGTGCATTTTTGGACTCCGTATTTACACTGCTGAGTACATATTGATTACATATCGTATGTTGTTCAAAAGATGGAAAAATTACTATTAAATTTCATTAATACTTGTAATAGGTGTTGTCCATAGGTATTATAGAACTTATTTTTTTTCAAAATCGTTTAACTTTTTTCTAAATCAGTTGCATGGATAAGTTTTAAAATGCAAAGTTACTTGAAAGAAAAATGATCAAAATAACGTAACATGAAAAAAGTTGTTTTATTGTAATTGTTACTTGTCATTAACCTTAAAAGGGCATAGGATGGCTTGTTTTCTATAGACCATTGTATGACATTTCTGTCCATTCTTGTCTGCCAAGTGAGATCCATCCGTCTGTTAGCAAAATTTGTTATCACTATTCCACCTCAACGATTACGTAGAAGAATGTCATGAAACTAAATACACACATTCATCGCAAGACCTGGTTGGTCATACATGAAAATGCGCAAACTTCCATGTTGGCCATTTTAGTAGCCATCATATAAAGGTTATTGCTCCTTCTCTTGAAAGTATGGTCATATCAAGTTTTGGGTTTTATTGAACCACTTTTGATGCCTGCTTGATCCTAAATGAAAATGGTACCACTATCATGTCTAATGTGACCACCATTTCAACCATCTTGAAATATATTGTTGCTTGTCCTTACGAACTGATAAATGTCGTTTGTAGTTGGTACCTAATGAAAATGATTATACTCATATATTAAACAGGATCACCAATGGTAATGATGGGGCAACCAATATTGAGCTGATACCCAATCGCGGTGCAATAGTAGCCATTCTGAAACTGTTGCCGTTTCTAATACTCTATGGAAACTGACATCAACATTGCATAATCACCAGACGTCTTACCTAAACTATGGCTATAACAATGAGAATACTGAGATTCTTGTCACTAATTCTCCTGCGTGAATACCCATGAACCTAGCATGTTCACCAGAAAAGTAATTATGATATAAGAATGACACTCCAGTATTACCATTAAAGTAGTGATCTTGGAAATCTTGTCTTATCTTTGGATGATTATGTCAACATTTGGATTTCACCCAAAAACATGTAATGTCCAGCTTGTCCCGACTAAAAATATAAGCTGAAGTTAAATATGTTTATAAACTAATTCTCTAAGTTGTCCAAAAATATTTTAAAACGTGCACGTAATGACATCAGGGTCTGGACTTGTATTGTCTTGCAAACCTTTCATTATAACGCATTCTTTGAGTGACAAGAGACTCTGCATGATACACTTTTATACACATTGAGGCTTTCTTGCTTGGTTTGTTAATGAAAGGAAACTATTATTTTTTGTGTAGATTGATTTACTGAGGTACAGTAAAACCCGTCTTGTGAAAACACGTGCTATGAAAGACCACCTGTCTTTAGAGACCAGGTTATCTTTGCACAGATGTATGCGCTATATAGTGTAATAACCTGTCATGAGACATCTGCTTTCTCGAGAGACCATTTAGTTTTTGCAGAAGGGGTATTCTTTTAAAACAAGTTATACTGTACTGATTTTCAGGATGCAGTCCTACGCACTAATATTAAAACCATCAATGCTCAGAAACCGCACAAATCAATACAAATGCAACGATGTGTAGATCGAAATATCAAGGTACAGTAAACATGACTTGAAAGAACAACTGTCTTAAGAGACGAGGTTCTCGTTATCCTTGCACAAATTTATTGGTTATATAGTGATATAACCCGTCATGAGAGACCACCGGTCATATATATACACCTTGAATTTTCAAAATCGGCCAAAGTCACTGAACATGCAATGTTCTTAGCCCAGGATCATTTCGTACAACCAAATCGGTTATGCTTATGTCGTTGTCGAAATATTAACTTAAGGTATATGGTGACAGTCTTAGCCATAGGTCCTTAATGTTTAAAACATCTGTCGTTTTCCATTTATGTGTGTAGACAAGCTTCTACGTCCGACCCATACTTTGTTCTAAAATTATTTGATGTTGCCTCCATTCGTTCAGGTTGCATTCACATTAAGCAATTGGCATTTTCCTAATCATCCAATGATGGCCTTTTGCTTTGCGGGTTCTTTTCATGCATGCACCCTTCACAGAGCAAGCCGGTTACAATGTCAGGTAACAGCAACGCATCCATCACCAAAAGAAATCTGCACCAAACTTGAAAAAAGCAATGGAAATATGATATATTGTTCAATTTTCCACATTGATTGGTGAATTAAACACATGTATTGTGCTAACCAAGTTTACGTCTTTGCAGGAAATTATTAACCAAATGATATTATTTACAACCATGATACATTTAAGCAAGTGGGACTGCTTAGGATTGCTTCCAACAGTCTCTTAAGATACAAATTAAATGTACAATCTCTTTAATCTTGAGACCAGGATGACCGAGATGTTTAAAGTGATCGTCACTACTGATTAATGCCATCTCATCTCTGCATGTGGGATCAAGTCACCAGATTGGACAATGTGGGTATGCTAGAAAGCTTGACAGTATTATGTAATGCGCTGCAAAGTTGGCATTATTCTCAAACAACAGCACTTGAAACAATATCTCTCAGTCAAAGAAGATGAAGGTGTGGTACCACGTGCTACTGACGATAAGGGATATCAAAGTTAATTGTTTAGTGATATGTTCATAGACAGTAGGATGTAGATCAAACGACGACTATTTGTGTGTGTATATGTGTGTAGTGTGGGTTTGTTTTGGGTCTGTGTGTTTTGTGTGTGTGTGTGTGTGTGTGTGTGTGTGTGTGTGTTTAAATGGAGAATCTAATTTTGGAAATAAGTTTGCCACTTCCCCAAGAAAGGAATGTTTTAATGGGCATGTGACATCTGTATATATATATTAATTTTCCTAGTATGTTGAAAAGCAGTCTCACTTGCGTAAATGTATCATGGTTGTAAATAATATCACTAATTTAAGGTTAACATCAAACTTTCATTTTGGCTTGTGATGCACATAAGTTTCCATTTTCCTCAGTGATTCAAGGTTATCACGATGTTTCTTTATTTCTGATTTTGTTTTTCATGTCATAGAGTGTCGTTGAATAATTGACACCATTTTATATCGAAGGATGTGAATTAGCTCCAATATACCCCATTTCAATGTATTGCGTACATGGTTAAATTTTGTCATCTTATCAATATCAGCTAATTGCTTCGTATTCCGATAGTACATATTGTTGATCATTTCCCCAACAGTGTTGATAAACATTATATGCTAAAATAGTCATATATAGTACTTAATTGTTTATTACTTAGTCTAATATAGCTATAATAGTTATACAGTGTTACATATAATGGAAAGCAGCTCAAGTGGTGTTTTCTAGATTTAAGTATATATGTTAAGGGATTCTCGAGTCATTTTAAATGCCAACCCTACTCACTTTTTAATCTAACCACGTGTTACGTGTGCACGTCAGTTCCGTATTTTGCAAATTTCGTAATTTGAAGAAAGAATCCTGTAATTCCAGCTTTGTATCTATTTGTTTTCTATTGATTGATTGATTGATTGATATTTAACGGCGCACCAGCACTTTTAGGCTATTTAGCGCCATACAACAGGTTGTATTTAAACATGGTTAAAAATACTAAAGGTTTAATATCGACCAGCGATATAGAAAAAAAACAAATAGTTCAATATAAAATTGTAAGTTGTTGGTAACAGTAAAATATGAAGCTTCCCAATCAACGGGAGATGTAAATGGTGTATGTTGATGTAAATATGTTGTAAATAAGAGGTGATATTTGCATTAAATAAAAATGCACTAGGTGATGACATACAAATTAAAGTTTAAGATAAAGATTTACTTCCTTCAGGAAATCTAAAATACAAGTGATAGATACAGTATCAAAAAGTTCCTTCATGTCATGTACATTATAGTACTTAGCACGTGTAGGTTGCAGGTCGGAACACTCGGTCATGAAGTGTTTAACAGTGAATGGTTCATTGCAAGAGACGCACTCTGGTGGATCTTCACCTTTTAGTATGTGGGAGTGGGTTATGTATGAATGACCGATTCTGAGTCTTGCAATGACAGTCTCCTCCCTACGGATAGTTCTGTAGGAAGGAGTCCATTCCCCCAGGGTTGGTTTGATGGCATGAAGTTTGTTGTTGACTGTATGATCCCATGACGTCTGCCACTTCTGACGCAGGTACCTTTTGATACAAGGTTTAAAATCAGTAAACGGTAGTTTAAAATCTGATGGTTCTTGGGATAGAGCCATCTTAGCAGCACGGTCTGCTTCTTCATTACCTCTAATACCAATATGGCTAGGTAACCAACAGTATACTATATTGTTGGAGGTACTAAGCGCTGTATTTTTGACGAGGAGATGGACTAATAATGGATTATCCAGTTTTCTATTGTGTAGCGACTGAAGCACTGATAAAGAGTCACAGAAGATAACACTATTTAAGACGCGTTTCTCTTCGATAAATTTGAGAGCAAGGTCTATTGCTCTGATTTCCGCTGAAAAAATGGACGCATTGTTTGGCAAGCGCACTTTGGTTATGTGCTTGCCACTAACGAAGGCTGCAGCAGCCTTTTCATCAACCTTTGATCCATCAGTATAAAATTTAGTGTAATTTGTAAAATCGTTGAGAAGTTCATGATAAGAGTTCAGGAATATGGCAGGGTTGGTCTCAGATTTATTCCCATCGTGTAACGTAAAAATCACTTTGGGTTGCTTAAGTAGCCAAGGTGGTGTTTTCGAGACAAACGTTTTCTGAATTGTAGAGAAATTACTTTTGATATTGTCGAGGCTGGATGATATTCTAATGCCAAATGAAGGTATGGCATTTGGTTTGTTTTCGTATAAAGTTTTGTATTTTGGTTGAAATACAGCCGAAAAAGCAGGGTTCCGAGGGTTTGATCTTAATTTAAGAGCGTATTGTGCAGAAAGCATTTCTCTGCGAAGTGATAGTGGTGGCTCATTCGCTTCCGCGAGAAGGCTTTCGCATGGAGATGTCTTAAATGCTCCTAGAGCGAGTCTTATTCCTTGATGATGAATTGGATCAAGCATTTTCAAATAGGACTTCCTAGCTGAACCATAAACAATGCATCCATAGTCTAGTATAGAACGGATAAATGTTCTATACAAATTAAGGAGTACTTTTTTATCAGCACCCCAGTCAGTGTGCGCAATTACTTTTAGTAAATTTAAAGCTTTTAAACATTTAGCTTTTAAATTCTTGATGTGTGGTATAAAAGTCAGCTTTCTGTCGAAGATAATACCCAAAAACTTTGTTTCCTCAACAACTGGAATACGTGTTCCATCCAGCGTGAGTTTAGGGTCATCATGATGTCTTCGCAATTGACAGAAATGCATGCATACTGTTTTCGATTTAGAAAATTTGAAACCGTTATTACTGGCCCAACATTGGATCTTATTGATATTTTGCTGGAGTTGCCTTTCAATTGTATGCATGTGCTTTGATCGATAACAAATTAAAAAATCATCTACATATAAAGAGCAATCCACACCGGGAGCCAAGCACTTGGTGATGCTATTGATTTTGATATTAAATAGAGTCACAGATAAAATACTGCCCTGGGGCACACCCATCTCTTGCTGGTGCATATCGGAGAGGGTAGAGCCCACTCGTACTTTGAATTCTCTGTCTGAGAGAAAACTGGAGATGAAAGCGGGCAGGCAGCCTTTTAGACCTAGATCGTGCAGGTCATTTAGTATCCCGTACTTCCATGTTGTGTCATAGGCCTTTTCTAAATCAAAGAAGACTGCTACTAAATGTTCCTTCTTGATAAATGCATCGCGAATAAATGTTTCCAGTCTAACCAGATGATCGTTTGTACTACGACCAGAACGGAAACCGCTTTGGAAAGAAGATATTAAATTGTTACTTTCCAAGTACCATACAAGCCGAGAATTAATCATTCGTTCCATTGTTTTGCATACGCAGCTTGTGAGTGCAATGGGCCGATAGCTGTTAGGATCTTCGCTGTCTTTGCCTGGTTTGGGAATCGGTATTACTATTGCTTCTTTCCAGCTCTTAGGTACATTACCAGCAATCCATAAATCATTGAAGATTTTCAGTAGTAATGTCGGAGAAGATTCTGGCAGGCGTTTCAAAAACTGGTAATGGACTTCGTCGGGCCCAGCGGATGTATCGTGGGCCTTGTCTAAAGCCTCCCTAAGCTCCATTAAAGAAAACAGCTGGTTATAGCTTTCAGAGTTGTTAGATGTAAACTTTAAACGTGACTTTTCTTTTTGAGATTTTAATCTTCGAAAGGTTTCTGAATAATTAGATGATGACGAGTTTTTTGAGAAACTATTGGCAAGAATATTTGCTATGTCACGTTTCGAACTAAAATTGTTATTGTTTGTTTTCAGTTGTCGAATAGAATTGTGTTTACCCTTTCCATTTATTTTGCGAATAGTATCCCAAACTTGTTTCATTGAGGAACGAGAGTTTATAGAAGAAACATATTTCTTCCAGGATGTACGTTTACATTCTTTGATTGTGCGTCGTGTTTTAGCCCGCACAATACGATATTTGTTTAGATTTTCGGGCGTAGGACGAGTGTTGAATTGTTTTAATGCTTCTCGGCGTTGTCTAATGGCCTCTTTGCATTCCTTGGTTACCCAAGGTTTTTGCGGTTTTTTACTGTTCGGTGAGGACTTAGGAATAGATTCATCTGCAATTGAAATTAGAATTGAAGTAAAATGCTGTATAGGATTAACAGCGTTGAATATTGTATCATTATTTAGTCTAGTTTGACATAGTGTTTCAAAGTAAGCCCAGTCAGCTTTCTTTATATTCCATTGTGGAATTGCGTCATCAATTTTAGTGTTATTTTCAAGAGTGATTGGAAAATGATCACTACTGTGAAGGTCATCAGCGACCTTCCATTCATAGTCCAAAAGCAATAAAGGAGAGCAAATTGTTAAATCAATGGACGTGTACGTACCCGTTCCTGGGTGTAAATATGTCGATGAGTTAGTATTATATAGACACAGATCGTGTCTAGAAAGGAAATCTTCTACTTTATGGCCTCTGTCGTTTATGTGATTCGATCCCCATAGGATGTTATGGGCATTAAAATCCCCGAGTAAAATGAAGGGTGTGGGAAGTTGTTGAACAATATTGTCTAATTCATTTGGTACTAGTTTGGTGTTTGGTGATAAGTAAATAGAGCAAAATGTAATCACTCGATGTAAAGTGACGCTTACAGCAATAGCTTGTAAATTTGTATTTAAAGGAATGACTCTGTGAGGGGCTCTATTGTTCACAATAACAGAGACTCCTCCTGAGGCCCTGTCAGCGTTTTGTAAGTACGTGTTGAACAGGGAAAAGTTTTTAAATGTAATTTTATCTGTGTCTTTCAGGAATGTTTCCTGTAAACATAGTACAGCGGGATCATGTTCATTTAAAAGCAGAAGAATATCATTGTAGTTTGCTTTCAGTCCTCGACAGTTCCATTGTATGATGGTGTTCTTCATTATAAAGTTATGCTGGAGATTCTGGATCTAGGTAAGACTATTCGCGGAGAAAATGTGTTGTTATTTGTCTGGAGGAAGTACGGGAGTATATTTGGTTTTGCTAGGTTTGGAGGAACCTTGAGTACATGGAGCAGTTTCTTCTGCATCCATACTCTCAAGTTCTCCAAACATATTGTAAAGTTTAATGGGGTCATCTGACCCCTTTTGCTGCTTATTTGTTTGTTGTTTTTGTTTATTTTTTTGAGCTTTTGGTGGTGGGTTGTTATTAAATGTTGTCTGAGTTGATGCTGTGCTTTTCTGTGGTTGGTAATTAGGGATGTTGGCACTTGTTGAATCGGGCTGATCTGTCTGTGTTTGTGCGTCCTTGGTGATTTTGGGGTTGTGTTTCACAACTGTGGAGAAGGATGGGCCAGGAAGGGATGTTCTTGCCTGGACAAGTTTTCTGGCCTCTGGGTAGGGTATGTTGGAGGAAAACTTTACCCTCTGAATTTCCTTCTCCTGTTTCCATGTATCACAATCCTTAGAATTGGCGTGATGCTCTTTGCCACAGTTGACACAGTGCGGAGTTGCTCTACAATCAGCTTCCTGATGAGAGTGGTCTCCGCATCGGCCACAGACCTTGACTCTGGAACATCGGTCTTCGTGATGGCCGTGTTTCTGACACTTGTAGCATCGAAGAGGATTTGGTATGTAAATCTCAACCTTTGCTTGCAGAAACCCAACCTTGACCACTTTGGGCACTGTCGGTTTATTAAAGGTGAGTACAAATGTGTTGGTGTCCTGCAGGGTGTTATTACGTTTAATACGTATTCTACGTACTGCAGTGACACCTTCATGTTTCATCCCCTCGATGATATCTGTGTCGTTGACTCCAGCCAAGTCACGACACCGCATCACGCCTTTAGACGTATTCAATGAAGTGTGAGCGAATGAGGTTACTGGAATGTTGAAGAATGTTTTCATCTTTTTCAGATTTTCAGTTTGACTTTTTCGCTCACATTCAACGAGAAGACAGCCCGATTTCAATTTCTTGACACCTTTTGGTGTGCCGATCAAACCCATTAAAGTTTTTTCAATAACAAAAGGAGATAGTGCAGTAATTTGTTTTTCAGCATCTGTTGACTGTATGACCATGAAGCGTGGGAATGACTCCACACCACATGGTTCTTCATCAGAGTCGGATAGTGGTTTCGTTCGTTTGTTTTGATTTTTTTTTGAATTTTCCATGATTTAGTTTTAAAGTTTCAGCACCCATGCTCCCCGCCCACCATGGAGCCCAACAAGGGGACACTTTTCAAGTGCCAGGGATACACAGATGCTATACTCGTTAGATAAAATTACCTAGGATCGGCAAAATTACCTCCCGATTGACCCGTTAAGCCACCGCTATCTTGAAGGTCCTCTAGTACTTTTTGAAAATGAAAGCTAGAATGATAGAATGAAGGGGCAACGGTGGTATCAAGAGAGATACAATAAAGATATAGAAGGTGAGCCAGTAAAGAGAGACCTCCCAGTGCTCGGCGTGACCAGCCGATTTGTCGAGACCGGGCCCATCTCGACCACCCGTCTAAGAGAAGTAGAGGCCAAAGTAGTGTATTGCATCGGAAAAGCCTCCGCTCAACTACCAGGATCCTTTCTTCCTCCGACACGGGTCGCAACCCACGGCAAACAGGTCGCCTCTACTTAGTAGCCTTTTACGACACGTGGCGAGGCACGTCGGGCCAATTCTACAACCCCGAACCCGCAGGGGGTGTTTTCTATTAACAATTGCAACAAGCAAACAAATCTGAATCTATATACGACAAAATGATTAAATATATAGAACAGATATCACAACCAACGTGCTACTACATCCAGATTGTGTACAACATCACCTATCCTGCTTAAATTGTCACCATTAATGTCAACAATTAAGAAAATCTTAGAATTGTTAAACTAAGTTTTGGCGAGTATCCTGGTTTAGAAGACCTATATATAGAGATTTAGATAAAGAAAATGGAAGGATTGGTGCCAAAACTTCAAGATATTTACATATTTTAGGTAGAGAGGAACCGACATTTGAGGTTTGTTTTGACATTTTAGACGACCTTATATACACAAGAGCGCGATTCCTTTCAGCATCATTGTATTATGGAGAGCGCGTGAAGTTTTAAGATGGTACTGACTGGAAATAATAACGCCGTCTCTTGTCGAATTTAAGTAATATTGTAAATTATGCTGTAATTTGTTTAAAGTCATGGGGAATTATTTCGTATTATGATAGGATCGAAACATAACATCTCTCACTGTATTTGTTAGGATCATGAGAATGAAGTATAACTGAGAATCAAATGCAAATTTCTTGTTCCAGACTTAGGAGTCCTTCATGCTTTTGCAAGTTAGAGACAGATCTAAATGTCTGTTAAACCAATAATGTTTTTTTTCTGTATATATTTGTCTTGTCTTCAGTGATTGGATCGGTATGGTTAATGTTTTCCTAGCACATGATTGTTGAATATACAGAATTTATATAATGAAAAATGTTCTACATAAAAATGGGACTATCAGATAAATCAAAACCATGAAGCAGCATGCTAAACATAAATACATTGAAAGAGACAAAAGAGATTGGCTAGTCTTTGAAGATGGTTATGGTATCACCAATAACGAGTTTATCCACATCATTCGAACATTATTGTCATACCCTAGGGGCATCTCTGCTTGCCAGTGCAGGACAACAAAGATCCGTTCAAGAATAACAAAGATACAGAGGATATCTACATTAGTGTCTACACCATACATTGACATAATCAAGTTCAACTCTTAAATTACAGGTTATGTTTGATAAAGATAGCATGATATTTGAATATGATTACGACATCACTGGTAGAAAAGTAAGTACAAAATAGAAACTAGTGAAAGACTGACATTCTACATTTTTATCTTTCATGCTCAGAACATTCCGGCTACCGGTGAATAGGTAAGTGTGCCCCAACCGGCGTAGCTCCGGAAATCGCTAGGTCTTACTTGTAACTGACGATGACGTTAACATATGATTGCGGATAATTCCTACTTGCATTATACCTACTGTAAAGATTCAGCAATGGCGGCCGACAGATTTTTCAGTTCCCATTTGGTACACGGAATAAAGTTGCATATATGTTTTATAAATGCCATGATGGAATTGTTACTGATTTGACTAGACGCTTGGGTCAGACATTTGTGTGATGAAATGTCTAATAAGTTTAGGAAGATCTTGAACTCCATGGTCTTCTTGGTCTTTGTTTCGCTTGGACTCGACTTCAAGTTGCGGTGTTCCTATATGTGTTAGTATCAAATGTCTATTGGTGGTATATATGGCAGCCTTCATATGAACCATCTTAGCCTTGTTATCTTGTTATGGCTGTGCGGTACCGAATGTCAGGTCACACGAGTGAGAAGCATGCTGAAAATGTTACTTTTTCGTTGTTGATTAGCAGGTTGCGTCGCAGATAATCAAAAGTACTGTTCACCAATTTCACAATCACGGTCAAAAGCGATTATTAAAGAATTATATCCCAACAATATATTGCAACATCTTCAGTGGTAAGAGTGTGATAATGCGGGAACACTATTTAATAGAGAACAGAAAGATTAACTTTTTCAAAGTGATAATGCCCGATGGTTTGAAAAAGAAAACAGAAAGAATAATTCAGAAGGGTATTGCGCTCTTATTGAATCCTACTCAATACACATAAAAATGACCGACTGAGTAGGTACAAATCGAACAAATGAATTGGCTACTCATATCTGGAACGTTTTTTAGTTTCAATCCTACGTGTTGTCTGCCGGAACGACACAGCGGTTTACAAAGGCAATAAACTCGATGGTGGTCTCTCAAGGCACATAACAAAATGTTGATGGGAAATCGAGTCCATGCCGCTGCTGCAGATGTCATATGCCCCACGAAATGGTTTACACTACACCTTCAGTCAAAACGTATCTGCAACGCTTTTGAAATGGGAAGCCCTACAGCTAGATATTGAACTTATCTTTTCTTAGAGGACTGATTAATATCGATGTTAAGGTATAGTATATAAAAGAAAAACTCAAACTGGTAGTTGATCTTGTCAAAGCTATATATTGTGGCTTCAAGCCAATATATCAACAAATGTGGTCACTTAACCCAAACGGCTCAGAGAAGAAATAAATCATACGTGTGCATCTGTAGACTTCGTCGTGAGTTACCATGCATTTCAGGTAAAGTTTAAATCCCGTTAACATATACATTAGAAAAATAATTTTCTTAAAAGCAATACGCACGCTACAAAATGCTAACATTGTTCGGAAGCCATCAGAGGGGTAACTTTGGAAACATATGAAATGTAACAATAGAACGCCTACGAAGGTCTCTTGTTCTGTGATTTGGGCATAAATGTGTCTAAATATACTTCTAGCTGGCCTGCCGTATGTTAATATTCCCATAGGTTATTGTCATTAGAAAGAAAGCATGAGAAAGTTGTTACAGCATGTTCAGTTTGAGAGGGCTATACATGATATTTAGCTTTCCTCTGTTAAGGATTTATGATAAATATGGCCGTGTAATCAATGGATGAAAGCCCCAGAACACTGTTACAGCTACTGCTCTGTGAGGAAATAAGGTGAGCAAGGCGAAATGGCTGTCTGAGAAAATTATTAGAAACACCAACATGCATAGAAGCGAGATATGCGAAAACAAAAGAACTGGCGGTAACTTAACTTGATGGAGATTTACATGTATTTTGTCTCAATCCGAAACTAATATAGATTTGAACTGAGTGATATCCTGGACAATGGTTGATCAACTCACAATCCATCAAAATACAGATAGCGACCTTAAAGGGCTGACTGAATAATATGACAAAATATATATCATGATCAAAGATACCAAACTTGAAGGTAATACTCTTTACTTGCGTCATCTCTTTAAACTCTACATAGCCGGCCTAATAATGGTTTTCCTGAGATGTGAAAAAAGGCCGAAATCAAAATATTGGCTGATACGACTAGATAGGTACTTCTGGCAAAGGTAAACATACTTGTTTCAATAGATCTTATGAAGATCATTTGTGACATACATCATTCCAGGCGTATAGCCACTGAATGACGCTGTACTAGTTAATAATATTTATAAGCCCGAGTATTAGTTATACATCCCTGATTCATTTATTGTTGAAACACACAGGTTCTACTTAATGGACGTCAGAAACATAGTAGATACTTTAGATACACAATTGACCAATATACCTTTAAAGCTGCTACCAAGGACCGTATAAGAAGAACATGATTACATATTACATTTGGAGGATGATTCGTGAATAAATAAGATTACAAATATGAACGTAAATATTGACCAACTACTCACTTCTAAATCTTTGGTAGTAATTGTTTAATTACTTTAGTATAAATACATGTTACTTTTGATTCCAATTTTTCTTCTTGTTATCTTGCTGAAAACGAAGAGACACAAATTCGCCTGTTTTTTTTATGCGAAATATTTACATTTCAAAGTATCGCTGTCCTGATCATAAGGCAAGTATGTGGGGAATAATAGCAATTTCCTATAATGTTTAGACAACGGCAATTACGAAATAATACTTACTATTGTAACGTCTCACTCTTAGTAAGAGAGTTTCCTAATTGGATTAAGCTACATTATTTAGGGAATGACCTCCCTCAAATTTATGACACATTGTCAATGAAAGATAGAATATCAGCAGCGAACTGGGCAAGCTGATTGGGGAGAAATAATGCATTACGAGCCCATTTAGACAAGAAGAATAACAAATTTAAATTAATATTGGTAATTTCAATTCCACTTAAACGATATCAACAGTATTTAAAAGCAGTGTCTAATTCGGATTTGTTTCATCAGTATAACGATTGGTGAGAATGAGTGCAATGTCCACGACCTATTGCACCACATTCCTCCCGACCGTGTTCCAATGTTTTCTATATTCTCCAGTCATCTCTTGCTGACCGCCTTGTCCTTCTTGGACTTCCTAGATTTGTATCTGTACTCGTCACTTTCCTCTTTCGGACCTCACTCGTCGCGTATTCGGGCCTACAAGAGAAACAATATTTGTAGTGACCTAAACGACATCCAACAGCCTTTTACTATCAGTAGTATTCTTTAAACGATATCGATGAAAGGCTACTAACCAGCTTGCGTCATCGGAAACAATCACGATTTTAATACAAAAACTCATGTAGACATCTGTTGATGATCTTCGATTTCAAACGGTGTTGCCACGCCCACGCAGTACACAACCAATAGCCAACTCTCCGCGTGTAGAAAATGTGCCATTAAAACATATCCAAATGACCTGGTTTTGTTCTACGATGTGTTACGACATCCCACATATTTCATTTTAAACCAACTAATTGTCTAACGTCTTCATAATCTGATCTGGATTCGAGGTATTTAGCATACAAGTGTCTTTAATTGTGGCGAACACAACCACATTGTCGCCATGATACCACTCGGTTTTTTAGATCTTGTATACCTACTCCCTATTGCAACTGATATTGGATACCTTTAATTAATGTCATGAAACCGTTAGATGTTATCAAACCTACGAATACATTAACTCGAAGTTATTCAGTTGCTAAAACGAACACTGAAACAATCTAACGTTTGGCTTTTATTAAGTATATACCTGTATATCATGCCTAGTGTACTAGTTACGTTGATATACCCATATCATAGTTTATGTACATGTCACGTATATAATGATACCTCATAGACCCACAAACGGCACAACGTCATGGAAAGGAAATACCTAACAACCGATGCATTTGAGTTTATTTCAAAATACATACACATTACGATTCTGAAGCTTGGTTAAATAATGTTCGTATTTTTTCATTCCGTTAGTATAATATTACATTTTGTAATTGTCGTATAATTTCATGAAGAATCAAACTAATTAAATGATAACTAATTTACATATAATCCATCTGCTGTATTTACTATACGAGCATTTATATATCTGTTGAAGAATGAGCAAGTATTTAAAAATTGGAATCTATTATCATTTAGAGAAAACGATAGTGTTTAATTGATTAAAACACGCACGTCCTTAATGCTGCATTAAGGATAAAATCGCCCATCTGCATGATGTCAATCATGCCATGCTAAATAACTAATAAATACCATGATAAAACAATATTTTTGCTAGAATAAAAAACAGTCACAATAGCTTTTTCCATGATGCCAGCTAATTAAAACATCCAAAAATCTGAGTCCAACAATAAACAGACTAGATGATGGGATATAGAGAAAGACTGAAATAAAGACGTGGACATGAACATGTTTTGTGTCTCTATTACGTGCAATGAAACTGGTCAGAGAAAAGAACAAATATTATCCGAACATTTTATAGTTCTCAAAATGTATTGCACGAAACTGGTGGTCAATACTAAACTGTAAGGATTCATTCAAATTATCCTCCTTGTCGATTTAAATATAGTCTCCAAACATTTGAAAATTTTATCCTGAAAGATCACCCAAATATATTGTTTGGGATGATATATGGTTGTTTATCTCAGTTGCTTTATTTACGCTTAACTGGAACACATGAACTGCTAATATTTGAATATTCCAGCGCATAAAAAGATATTGCAGTAGACACATAACTGGTTCTGCATGAACGTTTAGTCGTTATCAAGTTTGGGAGTATGCTAAATTGTGTAAGGTTTCTATAATTGTACAAATATAACGGATATTATATTAAATAGCTCTGGTTCTGGTCGTTTATATGGATCCATAATGCGCTAATTGAATTTGCACCTGAGTACCCACGTCATTTTGACAAGGGTTTTGATATAAATACCTATTGCGACAACGAAACACACCCAACACTTTGCGGAGATAGCACACATATCTAATTATGTAATCTTACTTATTCAGACGTGACCTTGAAACGTTTTTCATTTCATATTTGAATATTTGCCAAAGTTTAGTCTGACATTGCAAGAGACATAGATACATATTGATTTATTTTTTTTACAGTGGTCTATATCAAGAGGTGATAAACACATTCATTGAATCTCAATACTAGTAATATATATTTATCTATGTTATTTTACAACCTTCTCGTTCATCGAACAACCGTTAACGTGAATATGTGGCACAACTGTATATGCTATTTGCTAGACTTGGATCAAATGGGTGTGATAGCCATTTTATTTTAATGACTAAAACATTATATATATATATATATATATATATATATATATATATATATATATATATATATATATATATATGTCTGTGTGTGTGTGTGTGTCGTCTGATGTTTAAATAACGATTCCAATATTTTCATGTGAATATTTTAAAACTTCTTAGTCCCCATATAAGTACAATCTTAAAGTTCTTAATATATTTAATTTCTGCTTCACTACAAATTAAAGCGAATATATCTCACATATAACCTGTGGATGACCTCTGCACTAGATATTATTTACATACGCAATCAGTAATACACTTTGGTCGTAAGGGAATGTGTTATTAAAGTTAAAATGAGATACAACATATTAGACACTTGGTTAAATTGTGTTTTTAGAATATTAAAACATTCATGTTGTGAATGGATACAAGTCTTAAATATGCTTCCCACCCCCTTTCAAAGAACTCACATGTTAAACAAGGGTCTATCAATTTAAATCTACCACACTTTTTGATTTCAGAAAGCATCCTGAAAGTAATTTTATTGTTTATTTCTTGTATGTTCCATTAAAAGGCAATACTATAAAGGGCGGAGTAAATTATCCAAGAGAATATTTATTAGCGTTGCAAATTACATAAAGACATGCGCTACTGTATTCCTGAACATGCTGCAATATGCATCGTAGTATACTGCAGTCATAGTACTGAGCAACAATTTAAATGTCAGTGGCAAGGGTCTGGAATTTTTAAAATATGTCCTATTATCACACAGCGGGAACAAGATCATGCTCTGATTTCTAGCAAGAGAGTATCATATAATATCCATTACATTATCTTAAAAAAATCTTAAAATAAAGAAACTGAAATATCTACGCTGAAAAAGTAATTTGCAAACCTCATCTAAATATATGCTAAATCCTTTCATTTAATATATGACATTTATAATTAATGTTAAGAGTATCAGATAGTGTGGTAATTTATATTTTTGTCTAAACATCCAATTTAAATCTTTTTCTTCAATGACTCTAAAAAGGGCGTCACAATACATATTTTACGAAAGAACACTTTTAATGGGTCTTTAAAACACATGTTGTCATTTTCCAAATGAAAATGTCTATCTTATTGTATCGATGGGACAAAAGAGAAATAGATGCAAATATAATTATTGATTCCTTGTTGCCGGTGGTCTAACTCTTGCGATGTAGTTGTTACAGTTCTCGTATGTGCTAGGAGGTAATGAGTTCGAAATTGAAATAAGAATGTCATAACTTGAAGTCTGCAAAGTAAGAATTCTTTATTGAAATAAAAAAATACTCAGTATAAAAACATGAGAACCAAATCAAATTCCAATTTTAAGTTATTTATGAAAATTGTTGTTATATTGAAAACTAACAAACTTCACGCAGTTCTGTAATTTTTGTATATGGGAATTAAATACCGAATAAGTTATCAATAATTAAAAAAAATTCGATTTAAATGTTACAAAATAATGCCATCATTATTTGTAATCGAAGCAATTTATCGAATGTTTGTATGAAAAATTCGAAGAGTTATTTATTTTATATAAAAATCTACATTAAGTATAATTTGTATATCATATGATCTACAATGACTTAATGTTAAGAATTTAACTCCACACCTCAAGTAGTGTTAGAAAATAGGATACATTGGCATCCTTCTTAAAACAAGGTGTCTTGGTCTGACCACCCAATATAGGCCAACACATTTATAACAAACTTTTTTAATACATCGAATATACCTTCTTGCATACGTTGTGCATTATTTCACTATTGAAACATAACTTTTACTGTTATGTTGAATGCAAATGACGTGATTCTGAAAAAAATTGTAATAACCAGAGATATTACTAAGCATTTTGTTTTCGTAATTAAATTATGTTAAATATATGGTTTCCTGAGTATATGATTTCTAATGACTCTAAACATTCATACTGGTATATACTACATAGCTTTAAAAGTGTACCACGCTACCTATGACAATGTAATCATTCTTATGGCAGAACGACCCTTTTGTTGCTGACTGTCTCTTAGATAGCTATATTAGATATGGAGGTTTGTGTAAACGTTTATCGTTGCACGTACCGCTGAGCTTTCCGGGAATGTATACATCATTTACACATTGGGTTGACAGAATTAGAATATTTGATAACGTGCACCTGTACTTGCAAGTATAATAGGAGTACATATTAAACTGCACACTGACTGAGAATTATCCAACATATTATGTTGATGTTGCTGTATGGTTTTATGCCATTTTTCAGCGCATGATAGGCTATATATGGTGGCCAGTATTAATGGTGAAGGAATAACCCAGATTGTTTGTTTGTTTACTTGAATTTTAACGGCGCATCAGCACTTTTAGGCTATTTAGCGCCATACAATACGTTATATGTTCAAAAACAAGAAAGGTTTAACATCGACCAGCGATATATATATATATATATATATATATATATATATATATATATATATATATATATATATATATATATAAAACAATAGTTAAATATAAAATGGTAAGATGTTGGTAACAGGAAAATATGAAGCTTCCCAATCAACGGGAGATGTAAATGGTGTTATGTTGATGATAAGATGTTGTAAATAAAAGGTGATATTTTCATTAGATAAAAATATTCTACGTGATGGCATACAAGTTATAGTTTAAAATAGAGATTTACTTCCTTTAGGTAATCTAATATACAAGTGATTTGTATTGTATCAAAAAGTTCCTTCATGTCATGTACATTATAGTATTTAACACGCGTAGGTTGCAGGTCGGAACACTCGGTCATAAAGTGTTTAACAGTGAATGGCTCATTGCAAGAAACGCACTCTGGTGGATCTTCACCTTTCAGTATGTGGGAGTGGGTAATGTATGTATGACCGATTCTGATTCTTGCAATGACAACCTCCTCCCTACGGATAGCTCTGTAGGAAGGAGTCCATTCTCCCAGGGTTGGTTTGATGGCATGAAGTTTGTTATTAACTGCATCATCCCATGACGCCTGCCACTTCTGACGTAGGTACTTTTTGATACAAGGTTTAAAATCAGTAAAAGGTAATTTAAAATCCGATGGTTCTTGGGATAGAGCCATCTTAGCAGCCCGGTCTGCTTCTTCATTACCTCTAATACCAATATGGCTAGGTAGCCAACAGTATACTATGTTGTAGGACTTACTAAGCTCAGAGTTTTTGACGAGAATATCGACTAGTAATGGATTATCCAGTTTTCTATGGTGTAGCGACTGAAGTACTGACAGAGAGTCACAGAAAATAATGCTATTTAAAATGCGCTTTTGTTCAATAAATTTCAGAGCAAGGTCTATTGCTCTGATTTCCGCTGAAAATATGGACGCATCGTTTGGCAAGCGCACTTTGGTTATGTGCTTGCCACTAACAAAGGCTGCAGCAGCCTTGTCATCAACTTTTGATCCATCAGTAAAAATTTTTGTGTAGTTTTTAAAATCGTTGAGAAGTTCATGATAAGAGTTCTGGAAAACGGCAGGATTCGTCTCAGATTTTCTCCCATCGTGCAACGAAAAAATCACTTTGGGTTGCTGAAGGAGCCAAGGTGGTGTTTCCGAGACAAACGTGTTCTGAACTGTAGGGAGATTAATTTTGATAGTGTCTAAACTGGATGATATTCTGATGCCAAATGAAGGTATGGCATTTGGTTTGTTTTCGTACAAAGTTTTGTATTTTGGTTGAAAAACAGCCGAAAAAGCAGGGTTCAGAGGATTTGATCTTAACCTAAGAGCGTACTGTATAGAAAGCATTTCTCTGCGGTGCGATAAGGGTGGTTCATTCGCTTCCGCGAGAAGGCTTTCGCATGGAGATGTCTTGAATGCTCCTAGAGCAAGTCTTATTCCCTGATGATGAATTGGGTCAAGCATTTTCAAATAAGACTTCCTAGCTGAACCATAAACAATGCATCCATAGTCTAGTATAGAACGGATAAATGTTCTATACAAATTGAGGAGGACTTTTTTATCAGCACCCCAGTCAGTGTGCGCAATTACTTTTAGTAAATTTAAAGCTTTTAAACATTTAGCTTTTAAATTCTTGATGTGTGGTATAAAAGTAAGTTTTCTGTCGAAGATAATACCCAAAAACTTTGTTTCCTCAACAACTGGAATAAGTGTTCCGTCCAGCGTGAGTTTAGGGTCATCATGATGTCTTCGCAATTGACAGAAATGCATGCATACTGTTTTTGATTTAGAGAATTTAAAACCATTATTACTGGCCCAATGGTGGATCTTATTTATATTTTGTTGAAGCTGCCTTTCAATTGTATGCATGTGCTTTGATCGATAACAAATTAAAAAATCGTCTACATATAAAGAGCAGTCCACACCGGGAGTTAAGCACTTAGTGATGCTATTGATTTTGATATTAAATAGCGTCACAGATAAAATACTGCCCTGGGGCACACCCATCTCTTGCTGGTGCATATCGGAGAGGGCAGAGCCCACGCGTACTTTGAATTCTCTGTCGGAGAGAAAACTGGAGATGAAAGCGGGCAGACGGCCTTTTAGACCTAGATCGTGCAGGTCATTTAGTATTCCGTACTTCCATGTTGTATCATAGGCCTTTTCTAAATCAAAGAAGACTGCTACTAAATGTTCCTTCTTGATAAATGCATCGCGAATAAATGTTTCCAGTCTAACCAGATGATCGTTAGTACTACGACCAGAACGGAAGCCACTTTGGAAAGGAGAAATTAAATTATTACTTTCCAAGTACCATACAAGCCGAGAATTAATCATTCGTTCCATTGTTTTGCATATGCAGCTTGTCAATGCAATAGGCCGATAGCTGTTAGGATCTTCCTTATCTTTGTCTGGTTTGGGAATCGGTATCACTGTTGCTTCTTTCCAGCTCTTAGGTACATTACCAGCAATCCATAAATCATTAAAGATTTTAAGAAGTAATGTGAGAGAAGATTCTGGGAGGTGTTTCAAGAACTGGTAATGTACTTCGTCAGGCCCAGCGGATGTATCATGGGCCTTGTCTAATGCCTCCCTAAGCTCCAATAAAGAAAACAGCTGGTTATAATTTTCAGTGTTGTTCGATGTAAATTTTAAACGTGACTTTTCTTTTTGAGATTTTAATCTTCTAAAGGCATCTGAGTAATTAGATGATGAGTTTTTTGAAAAACTATCGGCAAGAATATTTGCTATGTCACGTTTCGAACTGAAATTGCTATTGTTTATTTTTAGATGTCGAATAGAATTGTGTTTCCTCTTTCCATTTATTTTTCGAATAGTATCCCAAACTTGTTTCATTGAGGAACGAGAGTTTAAAGAAGAAATATATTTCTTCCATGATGCACGTTTACATTCTTTGATTGTGCGTCGAGTTTTAGCCCGGGCAATACGATATTTATTTAAATTTTCGGGCGTTGGACGATTGTTGAATGTTTTTAATGCTTCTCGGCGTTGTCTAATGGCTTCTTTGCATTCCTTGGTTACCCAAGGTTTTTGCGATCTCTTACTGTTCGTTGAGGACTTAGGAATAGATTCATCTGCAATTGAAATTAAAGCGGAGGTAAAATGCTGTATAGGATTAACAGCGTTTAATACTGTATCATTATTTAGTCTAGTTTTACATAGTGTTTCAAACATAGCCCAGTCGGCTTTCTTTATATTCCATTGTGGAATTGCGTCATCAATTTTGGAGTTATTTTCAAGAGTGATTGGAAAGTGATCACTGCTGTGAAGGTCATCAGCGACCTTCCATTCATAGTCCAAAAGCAGTGAGGGAGAGCAAATTGTCAAATCTATGCATGTGTACGTACCGGTTCCTGGGTGTAAATATGTTGGCGAGTTGGTGTTATATAGACACAGATCGTGTCTAGAAATGAAATCTTCTATTTTATGGCCTCTGTCGTTTATGTGATTTGATCCCCATAAAATGTTATGGGCATTAAAATCCCCGAGTAAAACGAAGGGCGCGGGAAGTTGTTCAACAAGATTGTCTAATTCCTTTTGTACTAGGTTGGTGTTTGGTGGCAAGTAAATGGAACAAAAAGTAATCACTCGATGTAGAGTGACGCTTACAGCAATGGCTTGTAAATTTGTATTTAAAGGGACGACTCTGTGAGGGGCTCTATTGTTCACAGCAATAGAGACTCCTCCTGAGGCCCTGTCTGCGTTTTGAAAGTACGCATTAAACAGGGAAAAGTTTTTAAAAGTAATTTTATCAGTCTCTTTCAGGAATGTTTCCTGTAAACATAGTACAGCAGGATCGTGTTCATTTAAAAGCAGAAGAATATCATTGTAGTTTGTTTTAAGTCCTCGACAATTCCATTGTATGATGGTGTTCTTCATTCTAATGTTATGCTGGAGATTCTGGAACTAGGTTAGACTATTCGCGAAGGAAGTATGTGTTGTTATTTGTCTGGAGGAAGTACGGGAGTATATTTAGTTTTATTAGGTTTGGAGCTACTTTGAGTACACTGAGCAGTTTCTTCTGCATCCATGCTCTCAAAGTCTCCAAACCTGTTGTACAGTTTAATGGGGTCATCTGACCCCTTTTGCTGTTTATTTGTTTGTGCTTTGTGTTTCTGTCTTGGTGATTTTGGTGGTGGATTGTTATTAGTTGTTGTCTGAGTTGATGTTGTGCTTTTCTGTGGCTTATAATTAGGGATGTTGGCACATGTGGTTGAATCGGGCTGATCCGTCTGTGTTTGGGCGTCCTTCGTGCTTTTCGGATTGTGCTTTACGACTGTGGAGAAGGATGGGCCAGGAAGGGATGTTTTCGCCTGGACAAGTTTCCTGGCCTCTGGGTAGGGAATGTTCGAAGTAAACTTTACCCTCTGAATTTCCTTCTCCTGTTTCCATGTATCACAATCTTTGGAACTGGCGTGATGTTCCTTGCCGCAGTTGACACAATGCGGAGTTGCTCTACAATCAGCTTCCTGATGAGAGTGTTCTCCGCATCGGCCACATACCTTGGCTCTGGAACATCGATCCTCGTGATGGCCGTATTTTTGACATTTATAGCATCGAAGGGGGTTTGGAATGTAGATCTCGACCTTTACTTGTAAAAACCCAACCTTGACCACTTTGGGCACTGTCGGTTTATTAAAGGTGAGTACAAATGTATTGGTGTCCTGCAGATTGTTATTACGTTTAATACGTATTCTACGCACTGCAGTGACACCTTCATGTTTCATCCCTTCGATGATATCTGCGTCGTTGACTCCAGCCAAGTCACGACATCGTATTACGCCTTTGGACGAATTCAGTGTAGTGTGGGCGAAAGAGGTCACTGGAATATCAAAGAATGTTTTCATTCTCATGATATTGTCTGTTTGCCCCTTCCGCTCACACTCTACAAGAAGGCAACCCGATTTTAGTTTTTTCACACTTTTTGGTGTGCCAATCGATCCCGTAATGGTTTTCTCGATAATAAAAGGAGATAAACCTGAAAGCGGTTTAGCATCATCTTTTGATTGAATAACCATGAAGCGTGGAAATGATTCCACGCCACGTGGTTCTTCATCAGAGTCAGACAGTGGTTTAGTACGTTTATTGGATTTTTTTTCCATGATGGCTAGATTTTAAAATTCAGCACCCGTGCTCCCCACCCACCAAGGAGCCCAACAAGGGGACACTTTTAAAGTGCCAAGGATACACAGATGCCATACTCAGTTGATAAAATTACCTTTGGATGACCCTGAAGTCGCCAATTTCTAGGGTCAGTAAAATAACTCCCCGATTGACCCGTTGAGCCACCGCCTTCTAGGAAGTCTTCTAAGATTTGGAAAAGGGAAAGATATAGTAATAGAAAATAGGGGCAACGGTGGTATCAAAAGAGATACAATGAGAAAGTAAAAAGAGGTGAGAGAGTTAATAAAGACTTCCTAGGGCTCGGCGTGACCAGCCGATTTGTCGAGACCGGGCCCATCTCGACCACCCGTCTAGGAGAAGTAGAGGCCAAAGTAGTGTGTTGCAACTACCAGGATCCTTTCCTCCCCCGACACGGGACGCAACCCACGGCAAACAGGTTGCCTCTACTTAGTCGCCTTTTACGACACGTGGCGAGGCACGTCGGGCCTATTCTACAACCCCGAACCCGCAGGGGGGGAATAACCCAGAAATCTCGAAACGAATCACAGACCAATGAGAAGCTACATATTCTGCTGAAAGGGAAAAGGTTGATCAATTGATCGATAGTGAGTTAATTAGGTTTTAAAAATTCAGGTACAGTTTTTTAATTGTGGCTGCTGAAATCCCATTCAAGCTACTACTAAATACAGTAAGGTACATAACAATAAAAATAACAGTAAACATTTCCCTACTCATTTAACAGATTAACCCCTCCCTCAAGATATACAAAATGAAGATAAACAACATTTAATTAATCAACTTATACTTTCTAACGTAATTGTACATACCACTATCATCTTTCATTATTACCATAGCTGTCATATTATTCTGTGCTAGTCTTCTTTTGTTTCAAACTCCATTAAAGATGTAGTTTATCGGACTTATAATGTCTGAAAAATTATATACATTTTGTTGTTTCGGGATTTACATCACTTTAAACCAATTTACATAAATTGTCATCTTTATTGTTTCATCAATTGTGCTTTGTCAACATATTAAACTAAACATTAAAATATTGTATGCAGACGACACAGTATCTTTTATTTATTTGTAGTACAAGGCATCTCGACAATCACTTTGAATTGGCTTTTTCTTGATCCGCAAAGGTAAATCAGTACGTTTGTTATGTACATGATATCTGCTTGCTTTGAAACACAAACAAGACTACAGTAATTGGGGAACCTGGCGAAAATCAAGTGAAAAAGTTAAATTATTACGATGACTAATTTTTTTAAAAGATTTTTTATATTCATCGAATTTTTTGTTTTTAAAGTTGCGAAAAGATGGGGGAAACAGCCATCGAACGAAAACTCTATCACACTTTATGCATGCTCTGAATGAAAACAGCAAGAGACACAAGCAATCAAATCAGGGAAGTTTTAGGTCAGACTGATAGGACTTGATGGATAAATGGTAAGATAACTTGAGTTAAGAGAGCTGATAAGGTTAAAATAGATACATGTTGGGACCATGTAGATCTCTTGTCGGAATATTGTGTATGTATCTTACATAATTGCTCTACTGATTTCAAATCAGGTAGTTGAGATGTTATGCCAAATAAAAAATGATATTAACCTAATACGAGTTATAGTAAATATAAGTTTTTCACATTTATACATTTGAAGGATACTGTTTTCCAGTGTAGGACAACAATGGGAAATATCTCAGAATTTCATCACGTGACTAATGTGTTTCGCCACTATACATGCACTGTGATCATAAGTCACGTTGCCTAGCAATATATATCCTGGTTCCTATTATTACTTCATAATTTAGTTACAATACTCAATATCAGGAATAAGCGCTACTCATTTTCATCTTAAAATGTGCTGTTCAGGCAAAATGGACGTTTTGTACTGATTGACCGAAAAACGTGTAGGGGGCCTACTGGTTAGGAAGTCCAGTTTCAACTGCAGGAAGCTCTATTGTCAGTAAGATTTCGTTTTAAAATCCATTTTCTCATTTGTATTTATTCATTAAAGGAAAATCAATTTTTGTCATAGTTAAATCAAGGATTATGGCATTATTGTTCATCGTTTAATCTTAGGGAATAGAACGAACTTAATTAGTGGACCTGTTAACAAAATATTTTAAGTACATAATGACAATCCTTTTATTGTCATTACTTTGATCTCTGTTCTTTAAATGATGGTGTGTTTGCACATCATTTATATATTACTTTGAAGTTATCGGCTAGGCATAAGGTATTAATTTGACCGTAATGTCATCTACTCTTTTGACCCTAAGGTGGACGTGTTCTATTCAACACTGATGCACATAAATGCTGGTTTGCCAAAATGTTTTTTGTTATAAGAATTCTACGTTTAATTTAGTACGCCTACTTAAAACGCCACACACATAACCCAACCATGCTCTTTCTTTCTCTCTCTCTCTCTCTCTCTCTCTCTCTCTGTACGTTAACTGATTTAGCAATCTCGCAGCAACCCAGTCTAATAATTTATATTTTGACATATATTCCTCCATAAAATTGAGTTTCCCTCCTCACATTCTCTCTCTCTCTCTCTCTCTCTCTCTCTCTCTCCGTCCTTCTTAACCACTGATGTTTCCAAACTTGTAATTGTGGCCACATAATACTACCGTACACCCATCCGCCCAGCTCTTTTCAGAAATGGATCATCCATCCGCATTAGTTATATCAATGTCTACATACTGGGTATTATATGGACCAAAAATGTTAAGCAGGTGTGCTGCTGTTTTATTTCTAATGTATAGTGACCGCCTGGATATTTTTTCCATAGGCCCACAGATGATGTTGACAACACTGGTTCTATCTGATGTCATTTGTACTCGTATCTAATTTTCTGTTTATGGTGGTTTATGATATATTCACTCATGGTTTTCCAACACACTGTATCTGTAAACGGTGTACAGTTGTCAAATCTTTACTAATGTATCCGAGTCTATCATCACGACCATAACTATGTGAATGTTACCCTACGTTGATTGTGCTTGTGATAAATATTGGCATAGAAATGTCCCTTTTCGACTTTTGGAAAGAGGCCTAAGAAAGGCGAGCACTATAGACTGGCCAACCGAGTTCCCTAAGACAAATATATAATGGAGTATCTAAACAGTATATGTCCATTAAGTATCTAGAGAAAACGAACTTCACCTCTCAAATGCTCATTGTGCTCCTTTTTTACAAAGCTAATATTACTAATTTAGATGAAAGATATGTTGATATGGTAATGATATTTTTTAGCTGAAGTACACAGCGTTTCAGCCTCCTTTGATGGTAACCAAATCAGATTCAATTACACTGAGCTGGAACATTGTGTTTGTATATCGTATAAATTACAATGAATTAGAGTCAATACTTTAACTCCATAAATTGCTGGCAACTGGAAACGTTGCCTCTTCATTCACACACTGAATGTTCAATGTACACAGAGTATATTTCTCACCGATTACATATTGCTTTTCTTTCTTCTATTTCTTCCGATTTATCTTTTATGGAACAGTTAGATGAATTATTTTATTTTGGTCGTAAAGCTCCTAACTGCATATATACAGTAGACATAATTTTTGGTGAAATTGACACTTTCAGGATATTAGTCAATTACATAGATTAGTCTACCTCTGGACTTCTTATAACATGTACGTGTTTCCCACGTTTACCCTTAAATAATTGCCGACTCAGGACACAAAACATGTAAGGGTTGCACCTTTACGGCATATATATCTTGACTTGGCGATTCAAGGAAGAACCACCAGTCTCGAGGTACCTTATTTGACTTTGATGGTCAGAGCCTCTCAATAGATAAATAGTGCTATTTCCTAGTCGAGCTTACAGTCGTGATATATATTTGATGAATCTCCTGATCTACCCTTAGTTGATTATATTTCGTCCAAATACGCTGTAAATCATTTTGTAACAGGTGACACATGGAAGCAAAAGCCACGTTAGATCAGTGGTTTTCTTACCATCCTTGCTACTGATCCGGCAGTGTGTAGGTAATAGCGGTTGTTAATTAAGTTCAGTCTAGCCCCTTTACAAATAATAAATACGCGAAAAACATAATGGGATTCGTTGCAAACTTACTCAAGTATTTAAGCTCCCTGTTGGTAACTAATACAGATCAAATTTCATAGAGCTATTTCAACTGTTAGTATATCGTATGATCTACAATGACTTAGTGTTAACATTTGCATCCTTCTTAACACAAGGTGTCTTTATCTTACCACCCATTATAATGCAACACATTTATAACAAACTTATCTTATACTTCGAATTTACCTTCTTGATACGTTATGCATTATTTCACTTTTGTAAAACAAATATTAATGTTACGGTGCATGAAAATGGCGTGAGTTTGAAAACAAATTGTAATAAGCAAAGATATTACTAAGCATTTTATTCTCGTAATGAAATTATTTTAAATCTAGTGATTGCTGAGTATATGATTTCTAATGACTCTAAACATTCATACTGGTATATACGATGTAGCTTAAAAGTGCACCACGCTACCTATGACGATTTAATCTTTCACATGGCAGAACGATCATTTTGTTGCCGAGAGTGTATTTAGATAGCTGTATTAGCTAGTATGGAGGTTTGTGTAAACTTTTATCGTTGCACGTACCGCTGAGCTTGCCGGGTATGTACACATTTGCGCAGTGGGTTTACAGGTTCCTAATGTTTGATGACGTTCACTTGTACATGGCAAGTGTAATATGAGTACATATTAAATTGCACACTGACTGATACTTATCCAATGTTGATCCATTGATCGAGAGTGAGTCAATTAGGTTTTTAAAGGGTCCGGTAAAGTTTTCGAATTGTGACTGCTGAAATTCCATTCAAACAACTACTAAATACACTAAAGTACATATCATTAATAATAATTGTAAATGTTACCCTACTCATTAAACAGATTACCCCCTCCCTCAAGATATACAAAATGACGTTAAACAACATTTAATTAATCAACGTATAATTTCTAACATAATTGTCTATATCACTATCATCTCTCAGTATAGCTGTCATATTTTTCTGTGCTAGTCTTTTTTTGTTTCAGACTCCATTAACAATGTAGTTTGTCGTACTTGTAATTTCTGAAAAATTATGTACATTTTGTGGTTTCGGAACTTAATCACTTTAAGAACATTTACATAAATTGTCATCTTTAGTGTTTCTTCTCCCGACCGTGTTCCAATGTTTTCTATTTTCTCCAGTCATCTCTTGCTGACCGCCTTGTCCTTCTTGAACTTCCAAGATTTGTATCTGTACTCGTCACTTTCCTCTTTCGGACCTCACTCGTCGCGTTTTCTTTTCCGGATTTTACTCGTTATTTATCGTTATTATTTTTTTCCGGACTACGTCTTCGGAATGTCGACTCCCCTCTCTGTCGGAAAACTGCCTCGTTACTGCTATTAACATTAGAACTTGTGCATCCAGTACTGAAACTTGTCTCTCTGACAAGACAGACACAATGTTCCCTCCTTTGTTTAACAAGGAAAGCACTATTGTTTTCTTAAGTATTACTCGTAGCCAACCTTCGCTCTCTCAGAACATTTCTGACTGAAGAATTTTGGATAAAGGTTGTCACTTTAAATGCCCATTATTATCGAATGTTAAAACTATTGCCCAGCTAGTTATTTACGAACTTGCGATCAAATGTATTCGGGCCTACAAGAGAAACAGTATTTGTAGTGACCTAAACGACTTCCAACAGCCTTTTACTATCAGTAGTATTCTTTAAACGATATCGATGAAAGGCTACTAACCAGCTTGCATCATCGGAAACAATCACGATTTTAATACAAAGACTCATGTAGACATCTGTTGATGATCTTCGATTGCCACACCCAATACGTTATCCCATTATCCCAGTACACAACCAATGGCCAACTCTCCGCTTGTAGAAAATGCGCCATTAATACATATCCAAATGACTTGGTTTTATTCTACGATGTGTTACGACATCCCAAACATTTCATTTTAAAATAACTAATTGTCTAACGTCTTCATAATCTGATCTGGACTCGAGGTATTTAGCATACAAGTGCCTTTAAATTGTGGCGATCACTACCGCAATGTCGCAATGCTACCACTCGGTTTTAGATCTTGTATACCTACTGCCTATTGGAATTGATAGTGGATACCTTTAATTAATGTCATGAAACCGTTAGAGGTTATCAAACCTACGAATAAATTAACTCAAAGTTATTCCGTTGCTAAAACGAGCACTAAAACAAGCTAACGTTTGACTTTTATTAAGTGTATACCTTTATCACATGCCATGTGTGCTAGTTACGTTGATATACCCATATCAGAATTTATGTACATGTCACACATATAATGATACCTCATAGACCCACAAACGGCACAACGTCATGGAAAGGAAATACCTAACAACCGATGCATTTGCGTCTCTTTCAAAATACATACACATTACTATTCTGATGCTTGTCAAATAATGTTTGTATTTTTTCATTCCGTTAGTATAATATTACATTTTGTAATTGTCGTATATTTCATGAAGAATCAAATGAATTAAATGTAAACTAATTTATATATAATCCATCTGCTGTATTTACTATATGAGCATTTACATATCTGTTGAAGAATGAGCAAGTATTTAACAACTGGAATATAATACTATTTAGAGAAAACGATAGTGTTTAATTGATTAAAACACGCACGTCCTTAATGCTGCATTAAGGATAAAATCGCCCATCTGCATGATGTCAATCATGCCATGCTAAATAACTAATAAATACCATGATAAAACAATATTTTTGCTAGAACAAAAAACAGTCACAATAGGTTTTTCCATGATGCCAGCTAATTAAAACATCCAAAAATCTGAGTCCAACAATAAACAGACTAGATGATGGCATATAGAGAAAGACTGAAATAAAGACGTGGACATGAACATGTTTTGTATCTCTAGTACGTGCAATGAAACTGGTCAGAGAAAAGAACAAATATTATCCGAACATTTTATAGTTCTCAAAATGTATTGCACGAAACTGGTGATCAATACTAAACTGTAAGGATTCATTCAAATTATCCTCCTTGTCGATTTAAATATAGTCTCCAAACATTTGAAAATTTTATCCTGGAAGATCACCCAAATATATTGTTTGGGGTGATATATGGTTGTTTATCTCAGTTGCTTTATTTACGCTTAGCTGGAACACATGAACTGCAAATATTTGAATATTCCAGCGCATAAAAGGATATTGCATTAGACGCATAACTGGTTCTGCATGAACGTTTAGTCGTTATCAAGTTTGGGAGTATGCTAAATTGTGTAAGGTTTCTATAATTGTACAAATATAACGGATATTATATTAAATAGCTCTGGTTCTGGTCGTTTATATGGATCCATAATGCGCTAATTGAATTCGCACCTGAGTACCCACGTCATTTTGACAAGGGTTTTGATATAAATACCTATTGCGACAACGAAACACACCCAACACTTTGCGGAAATAGCACACATATCTAATTATGTAATCTTACTTATTCAGACGTGACCTTGAAACGTTTTTCATTTCATATTTGAATATTTGCCAAAGTTTAGTCTGACATTGCAAGAGACATAGATACATATTGATTTTGTTTTTTTTACAGTGGTGATAAACACATTCATTGAATCTCAATACTAGTAATATATATTTCTCTATGTTATTTTACAACCTTCTCGTTCATCGAACAACCGTTAACGTGAATATGTGGCACAAATGTATATGCTATTTGCTAGACTTGGATCAAATGGGTGTGATAGCCATTTTATTTTAATGACTCAAACATTATATATATATATATATATATATATATATATATATATATATATATATATGTGTGTGTGTGTGTGTGTGTGTGTGTGTGTTTGTCGTCTGATGTTTAAATAACGATTCCAATATTTTCATGTGAATATTTTAAAACTTCTTAGTCCCCATATAAGTACAATCTTAAAATTCCTAATATATTTAATTTCTGCTTTACTACAAATTAAAGCGAATGTATCTCACATATAACCTGTGGATGACCTCTGCACTAGATATTATTTACATATGCAATCAGTAATACACTTTGGTCGTAAGGGAATGTGTTATTAAATTTAAAATGAGATACAACATATTAGACACTTGGATAAATTGTGTTTTTAGAATATTAAAACATTCATGTTGTGAATGGATACAAATCTTAAATATGCTTCCCACCCCCTTTCAAAGAACTCACATGTCAAACAAGGGTCTATCAATTTAAATCTAGCACACTTTTTGATTTCAGAAAGCATCCTGAAAGTAATTTTATTGTTTATTTCTTATATGTTCCATTAAAAGGCAATACTAAAAAGGGCGGAGTAAATTATCCAAGAGAATATTTATTAGCGTTGCAAATTACATAAAGACATGCGCTACTGTATTCCTGAACATGCTGCGATATGCATCGTAGTATACTGCAGTCATAGTACTGAGCAACAATTTAAATGTCAGTGGCAGGGGTCTGGAATTTTTTTTTATCTCTTAGATAGCTATATTAGATATGGAGGTTTGTGTAAACGTTTATCGTTGCACTTACCGCTGAGCTTTCCGGGTATGTATACATCATTTACACATTGGGTTGACAGAATTAGAATATTTGATAACGTGCACCTGTACTTTCAAGTATAATAGGAGTACATATTAAACTGCACACTGACTGAGAATTATCCAACATATGTTGATGTTGCTGTATGGTTTCATGCCATTTTTCAGCGCATGATAGGCTATATATGGTGGCCAGTATTAATGGTGAAGGAAGAACCCAGAAATCTCGAAACGAATCACAGACCAATGAAAAGCTACATATTCTGCTGAAAGGGAAAAGGTTGATCAATTGATCGATAGTGAGTTAATTAGGTTTTAAAGATTCAGGTACAGTTTTTTAATTGTGGCTGCTGAAATCCCATTCAAGCTACTACTAAATACAGTAAGGTACATAACAATAAAAATAACAGTAAACATTTCCCTACTCATTTAACAGATTAACCCCTCCCTCAAGATATACAAAATGAAGATAAACAACATTTAATTAATCAACTTATACTTTCTAACGTAATTGTACATACCACTATCATCTTTCATTATTACCATAGCTGTCATATTATTCTGTGCTAGTCTTCTTTTGTTTCAAACTCCATTAAAGATGTAGTTTATCAGACGTATAATGTCAGAAAAATTATATACATTTTGTTGTTTCGGGATTTACATCACTTTGAACCAATTTACATAAATTGTCATCTTTATTGTTTCTTCAATTGTGCTTTGTCACATATTAAACTAAACATTAAAATATTGTATGCAGACGACACAGTATCTTTTATTTATTTGTAGTTCAAGGCATCTCAACAATCACTTTGAATTGGCCTTTTCTTGATCCGCAAAGGTAAATCAGTACGTTTGTTATGTACATGATATCTGCTTGGTTTGAAACACAAACAAGACTACAGTGATTGGGGCACCTGACGACAATCAAGCGATAAATTAAACGTTATATTAAAATGCAATGACTAAGTTTTATAAAAGAACTTTGATATTCATCGAGCTTTCTGTTCTAAAATTGCAAAAAGGGAGTGGGATCAGCCATTGAACTAATACTCTATCACTCTTTGTGCATGCACTACAGATTATTAGTGTAAATGAAAACAGCAAGAAAGACAAGCAATGAAAACAGGGAAGTTTAAGGTCAGACTGATATGACTTGATGGACAAATGGTACGAGAACTTGAGTTAAGAGAGCTGATAAGGTCAAAATAGATACATGTTGGGATCATGTAGATCTCTTGTCGGAATATTGCGTGGAACGAATTCTTAAGGAAAAATGCAACGAGTGGTCATATAGATCATCGTGTATCTTACATAATTGCTCTACTGATTTCAAATCAGGTAGTTGAGATGTTATGCCAAATAAAAGATGATGTTAACCTAATACGAGTTATAGTAAATATAAGTTTCTCACATTTATAAATTTGAAGGATACTGTTTTCCAGTGTAGGACAACAATGGGAAATATCTCAGAATTTCATCACGTGACTAATGTGTTTCTCCACATGACATGCACTGTGATCATAAGTCACGTTACCTAGCAATATATATCCTGGTTCCTATTAATATTTCATAATTTAGTTACATTACTCAATATTAGGAATAAACTCTACTCATTTTCATCTTAAAATGTGCTGTATTTGAACTAGTGTCAGGCAAAATGGACGTTTTGTACTGATTGACCGAAAAACGTGTAGGGGGCCTACTGGTTAGGAAGTCCCCTTTCAACTGCAGGAAGCCGCTAAGATTTCGTTTTAAAATCCATTTTCTCTTTTGTATTTATTTATTAAAGAAAAATCAATTTTTGTCATAGTTAAATCAAGGATTATGACATTATTGTTCATCGTTCAATCTTAGGGAATATAACGAACTTAATTAGTGGACCTGTTAACAAGATATTTTAAGTACATAATGACAATCCTTTTGTTGTCATAACTTTGATCCCTGTTCTTTAAATGATGGTGTGTTTGAACATCATTTATATATTTCTTTGAAGTTATCGGTTGGGCATAAGGTATTAATTTGACCGTAATGTCATCTACTCTCTTAACCCTAAGGTGGACGTGTTCTATTCAACACTGATGCAAATAAATGCTGGTTTGCCAAAATGTTTATTGTTATAAGAATCCTTCGTTTAATTTAGTACGCCTACTTAAAACGCCACACACACACACAACATTTCTCTCTCTCTCTCTCTCTTTCTCTCTCTCTCTCTCTCTCTCTATATATATATATATATATATATATATATATATATATATATATATATATATAAATGCAATAAACTGACAAGCAACAGTGCAAAAACTAGTATCACTCTAGCCTGAGCGCTTTCGACTCTCAATGAGTCTTTATCAAAGGCAAATACAGAAGATAGACAAGACAGACAATTAAAATACAAAAACCGTGTTTACAGAACTTTACATGCCTGTTTCTACAGGAATTAAGCCTTGAAATTTATTATGTTACAACTAGTCGCAGATGCTGTAAAATGTGAAATCGATGAGCAAAAGCGACACATATGTTTTTGTATGTAAATTTATGTACGCGCAAATTATATCCCGGATATTTTATATTAGTAGTTAGAGGCTATTAAGCAAATTTAGAGAATTATTTAAAAGAAAATGTGTCAGACGCAAAGAATAAAATGCACAAAGATATATAAATAAAGATGATCTTTATTAAATGACCTAATTTACGCACTGGTAATGGTATTTCAAGACATCAACGTTATATTTAATAGTCAAACCAAAGCAAACGAAGTCCTCCAAAATATGTATCTCATCAATAATACACAATACTGTGAACATGATCTCAAACAGTCAGATAATTTAGCCTATAGGATCACACTAATATAGTCTAATACTGAACTTGCTTACTGATATACGTGTTTAAATGTTAATTGCTTGTATTTACACAATGATCTAACTTTTACATACGTTTTATCCATTTTATTTAAAAATTTAATTCCCGTCGGTTCGATCCCCTGCCGAGTCATACCAAAGGCTTACAAAAATGGTACTAACAGTTGCCTCGCTTGGCGCTCAGCATAGACCATTTCATGGAGACTTCGGCGAACTTCGTAATTTGCTCGGAACTTTTATCACGTGGCGGGTGGTCAATTGACCGCAATGGGGTTCTCCGAAAATATCATTCCCGTCAGGCGGCGCTCATCAGCAACTCGGTTCATTTCAAACCGGAAGAAGCCAGCATCCATATAGCAACAGAGGTAAAGAGCGAGAAAGCTACATTAAGAAATTAGCTATTTCCCTATTTAAATAATGCATTAGGAGTGCTGCGTACCCCAGTGCACAAACTGAGGAGGTCATGCATTTCCCTGGTCCCAAAAAGATTGGGTTAAATCTTGAATGGTGGCTATACGAAGAGACTTTTGGAAGCCCACGATACACAGTGTTGTGTGTTCCAGCCACTTTGACTCGTCTGATTATGTCTGTGAAACATCGTCTGGTAAGTTTTACACAGTTTATACTTCTAATCAGTTCTCATAATGTTTATTAGTATAATATGTAAACCAAATAAATAAATATATGTCGTTTACTAAAATTCTTATGGTTGTTTTGAATAATCATGTTTTGGTCCGCTATCAGCCTCACTACGAACAGTTGAACACAATATACGCCTAATGAGAAGTGTAAACACACTCAAAAATATACAGTGCACTGTATTTTTTTTCTTCAAATCAGAATTTAAAATGTTGTTAATACTTCACAGGCACAAGACCATTGCAGAAGAAGTTGAAGCCCACAGCTGTGCCCCACATTTTCAACTGGACTCCAGCTGAATCTTCAGCAACACTTAAACGGAGGAAGAGACACATCCAAAGAGAATTAAAGCAAAATGCTCAGGTATGGTGAGGCATTTCATGCAAGGACTTTATTCATTTTGAGGCCTATCTATATTGTGATTTTGCAGTACATTAAAGAGATAATCACACAATACAATTAAAATAAATACATCTCTAGAAAAGAAAATAAGGTAAGGAATGTATGCAGACTATCCGTATTTATTTTCTTGTTGATGCTGACCCTAGCCTCTCCCCCCCCCCTCCGTAAAAAAAAAAAAATATTTTTTTTTAATTCCAAAATTTGTGCATCTAATTTAGCCCAGTGCTTAATACGCTTTGTACATTATATATACTAAACATTTATATATAATGCTCAATTTTTTAAAATAATCCCAACCTATCTACCTAATTTCAAAACCAGTGCCCCAGGAAACCACTCATTTTGTTTTGGCCTTAAGTACTGTATAAACACTTTCCTTTTTATTATTACAGGGCATTATTGATGTTATTATGGATGGATGAAAACACGGAGGTTGGATGTCAAGAAACAGTTTCATCAGCTCCAACTGAAGAAACAGGTACAGTCAAGAATTTATGACTTTTATTTTTCTGCCATTCATAATATCGGAAAAAGAAGAGAACTTTGTTAACAAAACCTATTTGCTGTTTGTTCATTTGTGTTACATTCTGTCAATCACTATTAGATCATTATAGGACTCGGTATCTATTCAACACTTCCGTATGAACCAAATCCAAATTCCAAATGTACTGTTAAAAAAGAAATTGATGCACTTGTTTTTTGGTAAATTAAAACCTGTTACTCAAATGTTTTTGCAAAATATATTAGTCATTTCTGTAAGTCTGTAATAACCTTGAAATTCACCAACTGCAATTACAATTTTATTTCAGTGGTTCCAGTCTACATACCTGCATCAACTCAGACTGAAGAAACCAGCACAAAGGATTGTGGGACACAAAGTGGTGATCAACCAATGTTTAGTATCCAGAATTTAGTGAATGATCCCCAGGGGATACATTTTTATACCGGACTTGAGAATTATCATAATTTTAAATTTGTATTAGATAACTTAGGAATCGCAGAATATCACCTCAACTACTATGATGGGACACTACCTAACATAGGTATTGAAGATCAGGTTTTTTGTACATTAATTAAACTTCGACGACACATTACAAATTTTGAGCTCAGTCGCCTTTTTAAACTAACTGAGAGTGGGATTACCAATGTGTTTGTCACATGGATAAATTTTATGTTTCACCAGTGGAATGAGGTCAACTGGTGGCCGTCCAGAGATTTAGTTCATTTTTTTGCACCTACAGATTTTAGGCCAAACTACCCCAATACCAGGGTGATAGTGGATAGTACAGAGTGTCCAATTTTCAAACCCAAACAGCCACTGGCACAACAAGCAACATATTCAACATACAAAAATAGAAATACTGTAAAGGTACTGGTGGGTTGCACGCCTGGTGGACTTGTTTCCTATGTTTCTAGTGCCTATGGAGGTTCTACCAGCGATCGACAGATATGTGAAAGAAGTAAACTAACTACGATGTGTAATCCAGGGGACTCAATAATGGCTGATAAGGGCTTCAATGTAGAAGATATCTTCATTCCGTTCAATATTCATATCAATATCCCAAGTTTCTTCAAGGTCAAGAATCGTTTGTCATCCAGAATCGTGCTAAAAGATAGAAAAATCGCCAGCAAACGAGTTCATGTTGAACGAATCATTGGTTTCGCAAAAACATACAAAATTTTGTGCAACCCCCTTAAAAATACAGAATCTGCACTGGCAACAGAAATAATAAAGGTGTGCTTTACTTTGTGTTCCTTTAGAAATGGAATTGTACCTAGACATGCTTAAATATATTTGGTAAGAAAACACTAAATGTTTTGAAAAAATCTCATCTTAATCTGGTGTTTGCAGTAGAAATGTGTAACAAAACAATAAATATGGTTCTTTCAGAACAAAGATATTTATTTCAATTCAGCAAATATGTACAGTATTCTGTCTCACAATGATCACTTTTCAAGTATCTCATACAGAAATATCTTTGAATTAAAACAAAGATGTGAAATGTTACTACAGTGTTTTACTACATGTATTTAAATACAGACCACAGTTAACATACAATTTCAAAATAATTTAAGTGATATACTAGTATGCACTGATTCTTGTGTGTTTTTTATTGCTTATAAAATATTAATATGCCCTTAAAATAAAACCTCATTTTGAACCCAACGTTTGCATTTGTCTTCCATTCAACTACTGGTTTCACTGTTGGTAGAAACTAGGATGAATAGGAAATAGTGATGTTACATCATAAACTTCAAAAGTCATAGCTGTAATATAGTTTGTAAAAGTGATGATTAATTAATGCTTCTTTGAAGTGACTATCAAAAAATTTTTTAAGTTTAGTTACCATCCAGTCTACAAAGTCCTTGTCAAATTTTATTGAAACAACCTTTAATTCCTTCATGGTGAAGACAACAAATTTGCACTCCTTTCTCCCAGAGCACAGCATTTGTCCCTGAATCTGATAATAATAATCATGATTGGAATCCAAGGTGAGGCCTTATGATGACAACTTGAGGTACGGCACGGTGTTGTGGTTAATGACCTTGTCTTTGCTTGCATATGGGCATTTCACTTCCACAAGAGTAGTATCATTAATTATCCTATCTGGAGTTGCTGCCAAAAAAGGATACTCCTCACAAACGAATAAACCACAAGGATGTGTCTTGATACCTTCTAATTGTTCAAATTTATTTATGGCTACTGCTTCATACTTTATGCTATGCAGAATAGGTGCAGTGCGAATTGACCTGCACATGCATAGCGATCTAGCTAGGGCTTGTTTGTCCTTTCTTTCAGTAGCTTTGCAGATAGAACCAAACATAGAGGCAGTAAGTCTTTTGCACCTCTCATCACCCCATTGTTTACAGATGTTTTTCGTGTTGCTTCCTCGACTAGGTTAGCCTGGCATTTGGTAATCTGTGTTAAGTTTTCTGTCTCGAGAAAATGTTCTTCCATGGTTTGTGTCTTGTACTGGTGATCTTTGCTAAGTGCTGGTATGTTAGCTGGGGGGAAGAGATGGCGTACTGGCATCTTTATAGAACCATTATAATTCAAACAAACATTTCTAAAATGATCTGGGTAGGCTTCTTGAACACGATATTTGGTAGGGCGTGGGTCGAATTGCAAGGTTCTATGATTTCCACGAATGGTCTGCAGGTGATGTGCTTTTAGAGGAGAACCTTTGTGTGGTTTTGCTTGATGAAATGTCTGCAGTACCTGAGTGCACGACAGTTCAGACAAAATGATTCCATCTTGTAAAAATCTGGAACTTGCATACAAGACCGTAACAACATGTTTGCAGTGAGCTGAGGGACCTTGTCCAGCACCACATTCACACTGAGCTTCTTGTACTACCCCATTTTCATCCAGTGACAGGTCTACCTTATAGGTTACTGACTTCTTCATTTCAGCCCATACAATGGACAAGATAAATGTCAAACCTCTCTCTGGGTATGGACACACTCTGTAGCATCACAAGTACCTCTCTTCATACATATCTCTGCACTTGGCAATAGAGTCCTTGCAATACAGAGACAGGTATTCTGTCAACCTTTCCATGGTGAATTGGGGAAAATTGCTGGTCATACCGACATGGGCATCCTTGTACAGATCTAGACCTGGAATATCCATCTTGAACTCTGGCTCAGTAGTACCAGACGCTGAATTTTTATCATAAAACTCCAATCTGTAAAGAAAAACAATAAAGATTAAAAATTGTTTTCTGTTTGTTCCATCATTTGTCATACAGTTCATTTCACAGGCCATGTTTGTATCCTGATACCAGCCAAAACTACATAAGCTTTATTGTCTACCTCCTGTGTACAATTAAGATAAGTTACTCTCATTAGTCTTAGTGGTGAATAGTGACCAGAATTAGACCCTCTCCAATATTTATTGTCATTATTACTTGACATTTTAATAAATCATACAGTCAATAAATTATTATATTATTTTAAAACCAAGTTTGATAATTTGAAAAAGCTATTTGTGATTATTTATATTGCAGAAGATTTGCATGTTTTATTTCAATGTTGTAATTACATATAACGTGTACTCTAATTGGGGATATTAAAAATACCTCATAATATTTTTAACGAATAAAAAGATACAAGTTCATTATGACAAGACACTTACTTTTTGTATATACTTTTTTTAGTCATTTATTTACAGCACTTATAATCTTCTGCCTTGAAAACATAGTACATATGCTTGGAGAATATGAGAGAGAGAGAGAGAGAGAGAGAGAGAGAGAGAGAGAGAGAGAGAGAGAGAGAGAAACATAATGAACATGTGATCTGTTCTTTTCCTGAAACATGGTAACTAACAAGCAAAACTGGACGTTTAGCTTTTGAAGCAACAATCAAACATTAACTCTTTTGTAAGCAGTTAAATATCCAAGATGTGTGTCAATACTTCTAATTTTCAATAGTCATCTATGATCTATGCTCATGAATTTCGCACTAAACAAATCTCAGATCGACATTTCCCAAACAATTACAAATTAAAAAAATTATGGAACTTAGATGACATGAATGCATCAGGTTAAGTACTCATACAATATATCATTTAATCCAGTATTTCATACTGTAATCATATAAAAATATGACCTGTACTCGAGTAAATATTTGCTCATATTCGACTATAACCTATTTTCGAGGTTGGCGTCTTTAAACAACTTCAATGCATTCTTGTTTGGATCGTGCTAAGAAAAGTGTACGTTCACTTACCTCTCAATGAGCTCCTTTTCTCGACCAGAAACCTTGGCATTTCTCTTCTTTGACTCTTCTCTGATTTCTGGAAGAGTCCATGATTCATAAGCCGAACTTCTTGACATGTTACTCCGTTAAAATGAACAGAGTTGACTAGCAGCGCCACCTAGTGCAACTAGTACTGTGAGATCGTTTATCGAGTTGGAAAATGCCTAGTCAACAGCGACGCTGCCGCAGATATTGACGAAATTTAATATTGGAACCATCCTGCCTTATTTTCTGGAAACCAGGGCGGATTTCAAAGCTATACGAGAGAGTAGTTTTGAGTTGTTTACATTTGGACTTGTACATGTAAGTAAGAAAACGATGTCGAAGTAAACAGATTTAATCCTGACAATTCAAACTATTTAAATGCATCCGAAACGTCACTGTAATAAGTGAATCTATAATGTTGTTTTTGAAAGTCTGTTAATAATTTACATGTAAATTTCAATCACTTAATTAGCTCCAATTGCTGGATTTGGAAAAAGCTGAATGTTAAAAATATCGACGTCACCGGTATTCGATCCCTATAACGTGCAGGGACAAGTACAAAACTATTTATCAAGTCGCAATACTAATACATGTAAAATCATGTCTGTATGGCAGATGATGGAATTTAATGCCACATCCTTGATTAGAGCGACTTTTGCAAAATCTGACGATACAAGTAGCGGGTTTTTCTTAACGTTTTATCTCTGAAATATTTATAAACAACAATGGACGCCAATTTTGTATGTACATGTACCCATCAGAGTTTGATTGGCTGGAGTATACAGTGATACGGGAGGTTATTCGGATAATTACGGAGAAACTCGTTTAAATTTGGTATGAAATGGTCTATTAAGAGGTTAGTGTTAGGACTGGTTGGCCTGGTGTCAGGATAATGTGACACGGTCAGACATCATGCCATATGTGCTAGACATCACTATAAACTGCCTCACTGCAGACATCATAGCGATATGACTGAAGCATTGTTAAAGCTAAGTTAAAAATCCTAATCATACAAACAAACAAGCAAAACTAAGACCTCTGCATATTCAGTTCCTAAATTGTGCTGTAACGGTAATGTCGAGCAACGCCCATTATCGCAAGTAAGAGCAGATGGTACTTCAAGCGAATGTTGACTAAGAGTGGTTCGCTACGCTAAGCTAACTGTAGAAAATTATCTGCGTTGGATAAAGCAGCAGAACATGTGTGTTCCCCGGGACCCTAGCCAACCCTACTTGTAAAAGCAGACTACAAGGAGTCAGGCCCGTGAATCAAGATATTTCTTTAGACTTTTCGACATTGTTTTGCTGCTGTATTTAGACAGACCTGAGAGAGAGAGAGAGATGGCGTTTTCACACGAAAAGCCATTTGAGGCTCACCTAACGAGACTATTTCCTCCCCCCCCCCCGCCATGCACAATCATGTCGGGAGTGATGAGTGAGCTGCAAAACAGCATGTGTGGAAAACCATTGTAGCTGTAAACCTGCTCACATTCGTCTTTTTTCCAATGACCGGGCCGGCTTTTAAAATGGAGAACCCTCTCTTTCAGCTTTTTGTGCTAAGTCACTTATAAGCATTTTAATTATAAGGTCCTATATGATTAAAACTTTAATTTTCTTTTAAATAGTTTATTTTAAAACTATTTCAAAAATTCTTTTTATAACTAAAATACATAAAACAGTCTATACTAGACTATATATACTGGAATCATAAATGGATACAACTGGACTGGAAAAGGACATCCATAAGAACAACGGAAAAACCCACAACACTTCCAGACACAATTTATTTGGAAATGCCACAGCATATAAAAGAAACTCTTAGAAAACACATAACACATATATTATAAAGGAGAGGAAATTAGCCCTGGAATTTAGTAATGCTAAGGAAGAAGAGTATGATCCTAAGTTTAGGAATTAGACTGAGAAGGAAACCAATGTTCTCTATAGCATCGGTAGAGAATACAAGATCTCAAGTAAGCTAGGTCTTGAGGTAGGGAGTACAATCAGTCTGATTTCGTTATGGTTTAATTTAACTTCTAAAAATGTGATGAACAAAACAAAGATTAACCTTCTCAAACTTTATTTATTAATTTATAGAAAGGGAAAACATGGAAACAAACACTATTTTATTACACTCATGGGTGGACAAGGAAAACATAACACCATTTTATACATATTTCGGAAAACGAAGGTGTTCCACAACAACTCATACCAGCTATATGTGCTGGGGAGCGTTAACGAGGACCCCCCCCCCCCCCAGTTCCCGTCATTTAAATGTTTCAGAATTTCACTACTGCCATTGATGGATGCAACCCCAAATGACGTCCATAGCGACTATGTGAGCGAAACAAACCCAATACCGATTTATACATGCCACTAATATCTACATATCTATTTTACATACATGCACCCGACCATCAGGTACATATTTGCGATTTGGTCTTGCAATGCATGTCAGTTCGTGTGGCATTTGAAGCGACATAGGTATGTTGACAATGGATATATACATAAATTGAATGAATATAAATACATTACAATTAGTATATATTGGAGCATGTAGATAAAAGATAAGCAGGAAAATAGACTAGACTGGTTCTTTATCGATGGTATACACAAATAACTCGAGGATTTTTCTTTCTTCAAATAGGATGATTGAAGTTGGTCTGGAATTTCTAAAGGAACGTGCTTGTGTTATGTAGTACATAATCACTTTGTTCTAAATTTTTACGGCAATAAAACATTTACGAACAGTAATGCCGTTATATTAAAATATAATGTTTTCGGTGATTGATATATATATATATATATATATATATATATATATATATATATATATATATATGTATGTGTGTGTGTGTGTGTGTGTGTGTGTTGTATACACGTTTAAAATCACTATGCTAATAACATAAATGCCTTTATAGCATAGTACAGTGGTGTGGTTCATTCATCAAACGGTAAGCCAAGGATATGTCACAAAGGAAAACGTCATTTCCCTTTTAAATTGATCCGATAGAACATTTGTTTTCACTAAAGCAACGAGTGCTCAATCTGTAAGAAACATACTGCATATATAAATATTGTTTTGTTTTTTTGTTTTTTATGGTTTAACGCCATTTATCAGCACAATATACGCTATACATGGCGGCCAGTATTAATGGTGGAGGAAGAACCCAGACAAACCCCGGAAAGAACCACCGACCCACGAGAAGCTACTGGCAAGCTTTTTCACATAACTACATTTGCCGAATCTTAGACTCGAACACACGCAGACAGAGGTGAGATGGCAGTGGTCCGTAACGGACAGCGCTTTAGACCAATCGGCCACTCGGGGCCCCTATATATATATATATATATATATATATATATATATATATATATATATATATATATATATATATTACGTCAGTTATTCAGAACAATGAATATAGATTCAACCACTAAATGCTCTATGCAAGCTCAATGTTAAGCTTCTTAACAAGAGCTTTCTATTACTTTTTCAGCTTAAAATACTTATTTCATATATTGTTTATGGATGAATTCTAAACTATGTTTATATAGAAACGCATGCAGTAATAAACTTTGTGTTCTAAGATAAAAGTATATTAATTGACCGAAAATCAAAATCGTATATATATATATATATATATATATATATATATATATATATATATATATATATATATATATATAATGATATTTTGCACGGACATCATCTAAATATAATCATCTTTTGTTTTCTTTCATTACAAACGCATGTGATAATCACCGATCAACCGCAAGTTTCAAACGGTAACTTTGGGGTTGGTAATCATTCGAAACAGCATTCCGTTCGGTTTCTCGCTTAGGCTCCATTTCTAGATAAGGTTCAATTTCAGAGTAATTGCTTCAATCCACTCAAGGTTATTGATAAATGAATAATAAAATAGCCCCTACCCTGAACGGTATAAAAATTTAACGCACCACAGCTTGCTTAAAACATGTGATTGTTTTCTTTTTGCACTCTCATGTGATTGTTTTCATTTTGTACTCGTATATGAAAATACGTTCTTGATGGATACATATTTTTGTTGAATGAGTTTGGTTCATTATGACTCTAACGTTTTTTTCGCATATTTGTGTTTTGCTAACGTTTATCACGTTTTTGTCAATCTAGTTTTGTGAATAATGATCACAAACTAGCCTTTCCTATTTTTCTCTGTTTTTTATGGTTTAACGCCATTTTTCAGCACAATATAGGCTATACATGGCGGACAGTATTATATTATATAAAGACAAATTATTATGCTAATAATGTCAATAAAGATTGGGATTAATGTTCGTAATGCACACAGTGACATACTGATGAAATTTGTGTTAAGCATGCCCTTGAACTATCGTGTGAACGTCCCCTCACCCCTGTAACAAAATATATATAAATAAACGAGTACATCCATTTACACTAGAAATATTAAAAAGATTTAAAATAAATGAAAATCAAGAGTAGAGACCATTAAGCGTCACGACATGTCCAGGATATGATTTCATAGGGGAACATTATAGTTTGCACCATAATTTATCAGATTAAATACCAATGTGATATAAGAAGTTTGACAAGACATAAATTGCGAAGATTGTTTCCTTCTTCTAATTCGTGTTGTTGTCTGAATATTAAGACTTCCTTTATTTAACACTGGGTGAAACTAGATCCGCAGTCGGCAAGGCTGTAAACTGACTATACCTTGTCAAGGATAAGACATGTCGATAAAGTAATGTGGGAACTTGAAACTCGTAAGATGACTTCGCAAACTGCAACCAACATACAGCCTATCACGTTTTCCTTCTTTCTTGCCTTTCCTTTTCATGTGTTTTCGTGAGTAAATAGAATGTATATGCTCGAGTTGAGGTGCTACAGTTTCTTTAGAAATTTATATCTGAAGGCTAAATATAATTGCATAAGCCTCACGAAGTTATTAGGAAAACCGAGAACACAGTTATAATATCAACTGACATATACGATCTTTTCACTTAATATTTCAGTTTGCTTAGGTGAGTCATAGAGCTAAATACTTGATATTATGGATCGTGTATTAAACTTCCTGTATCTAAATTTGAATGAATAACAGTACAGTAAATGTGGTAATGACGACTGACTCCATTGAAACACACTGGAATATATGTCGGTTTCCTTAACGTAGATTCATTTCTGATTGAGTTGAAATTAGCTGAACATCGATCGTTAAGAAAAGTTAGGTGATCGACATCAATTTGTAGACATTTGATTGAAGAGGCACTTTGAATCGCAATTTAATATACGTTCAAGACTATACATATATTCGATTCTACTGTAACGAGTCGAAGTTATTTATGATTGTATTACTTGAGGTAATTATGGAAACAGTTTATATGTTATCAGCAGAACCAACAACACTATCATTGCAAAAACGTCATTCCAAGAACATGCATAAAAACGATCAAAGTTGTATTAAGGACAAAGTTAGCATGGTGTAAAAAATTAGAGAGCGAAGAACAAACAAAGCAGAAAGATATATATTTGTTGCTGTTATGGTTTCATTGGCTATATATGGCAGCCTGTATTACTGGCGAAGAAAGAAATGGGAAATCCGCAAGATAAATGCTGGCAAGGTTTCTCGTATAACAACATTTACTTAGCCCGAGATTCGATTGAAGTTAGATACCATTGATCAATTTTGAGCTGTAAAACTTAACGCATAGACGCATCCGGTACGGTCATGCGCTTTTGTCTTAGGGCATCTCAAGTGACCTACATGTCTTACATAAATAGAATAACAGTGTCAGTCATTATAGATCGCTGAAGATAGCAGAAGACAGTAATATGCCAGTCCGCGAATATTTGCGTTGAACAATACATTTTCCTCGAGTATTGTATTACAACAAATGGGCACGTTTCCTTTGTTTTACTGTATATTGACTCTCTTCTTATCGCGCCTCCCCTTGACTGTATTTTAATGAACAAAGAAGTTAAATTGTCTGACTTGCAGGTAACAAAGAACACAAAAATAGGGCATATCACATATCAAACAATTATATTCCTCAAAGATTTGCCTGTAAAAAATTAAAGCCCACAAAATGCAGATAATATACATGTCTGACTGTTATCAATTTACTCTCTCTCTCTTTCTCTCTCTCTCTCTCTCTCTCTCTCTCTCTCTTAACCATTGATTTTTCCAAACTTGTAATTGTGGCCATATAATACTACCTCTTTTCAGAAATGGATCATCCATCCACGCAAGTTATATAAATGTCCACATACTGCGTAGGTTAAATTATATGGACCCACAAAGGTTAGCGGGTGTGCTGCTGTTTGAATTTCTAATGTATAGTGGCCGCCTGGATATGTTTTCCTGAGGCCCACAAATGATATTGACAACACTGGTTCTATCTGATGCCAGTTGTACTCGTATCTGATTTTCTGTTTATGGTGGTTTATGATATATTCACTCATGGTTTTCCAGCACTCTGTATCTATAAACGGTGTACAGTTGTCAAATCTTTACTAATTTATCTGAGTCTATCATCACGACCATAACTACGTGAATGTTGCCTTACGTTGATTGCGCTTGTGATAAATATTGGCATAGAAAAATCCCTTTTCGAGTTTTGGAAAGAGGCCTAATAAAGGCGAACACTATAGACTGGCCAACCGAGTCACCTAAGACAAATAGATAATGGAGTATCTAAACAGTATATGCCCATTAAGTATCTAGAGCAAAAGAACTTCACCTCTCACATGCTCATTGTGCTCGTTTTTACAATGCTAATATCAATAATTTAGATGAAAGATATGTTGATACGTTAATGATATTTGTTAGCTGAAGTACACAGGGTTTCAGTCTCCCTAGATGTTAAGAAAATCAGATTCAATTAGACTGAGCTGGTACATTGTGTTTGTATATCGTATAAATTACAATGAATTAGAGTCAATAATTTAACTCCATAAATTTCTGGCAACTGGGGAACGTTGCCGCTTCATTCACACAATGAATGTTCAACGTACACTAAGTATATTTCTCACCGATTACATTTGGTTTCTTCTATTTCTTCCGGTTTATCTTTTATGAAACAGTTATGTGAATTATTTTGATTTCGGTCGTAAAGGTTCTAACTGCATGTATGCATTAGATATAATTATTGGTGAAATTTACACTTTCAGGATATTAGTCAATTATATCAATTGGTCGACCTCTAGACTTCTTATTACATGTACGTGTTTCCCAAGTTTACCCTGAAACAATATGCCGACCCAGGAAAACAAAACATATACCTTGAATTGGCGATTCAAGGAAGAACTACCAGTCTCGAGGTACCTTATTTGACTCAGATCCTCTCAATAGATAAATAATGAAACTTATGCGATTTCCTAGTCGAGCTTACAATCGTGATATATATTTTGTAAATCTCCTTATCTACCCTTAGTTGATTATATTTAGCCCAAATACGCTGGAAATCATTTTGTAACAGGTGAAACATGGAAGCAGAAGCCACGTTAGATAAGTGGTTTTCTTGCCATCCTTGCTACTGAAAAGTCTCTGGTTGGTCTAATATCACTGGAATTCCCTGGATCTATGATATGGCGTGTTCTTGGGCAGAACACTTTATTCAAATTACCACGGCGATAAATAAACTACTTGTATTGATGTGCCCTAATAAAGTTATACACGATTAAATGTATCTCGGTGCCACTTGGTCGTTTCATCCTACTTAAATTACTGGGCCCGATTGGTTAGTGGTTAAGAAGAACACATATCTTACTATATGTATTCACTCTTATACAAAAAGTTCCGTGATAATTATATGACAATACAAGGGCAGTTGAAGAAGATATTCTGTCATTATGGTACATTGACAAATTCGGTAAATGTATATACATGCAAGGTAATATCAATACGGCATCCTAACTATTGAATTACAGGTTATTTAAAATATTGTTTTGATATCGAGAATATTTAGTTTTCATTTCAAAACACTATACATCTAAATTTTAATTAAGTTTAGACCAGTAAATCATCGGTGTTCCGTTGAAACTAGTAGGTGAACAAATGTTTGCTTTAACCAAAGATATTGCACACGCTGTCAGTCGCAAAGTCCAGGAAGCGAATATATTCTCTCATGTTTTTATTTTCACGACTATCGAGATAACTTTATACCTCAACGTTTACTCTTCATGGACTAACTATTTTAAACGTAATCAAATCAAATAACTTACTAATCTTAAAATAATAATTTCAGCGTTAACGACTGTTGTCGCCTGTTACATCCAGGCTAAAAAAAAAGTGTATTCTCCTCTCGACAGATAACAACAAATCCTTCACCTGTACATATTTTTTTTTTGAATATCGATAATGAACTTATCTGACGTTTCGGTAACAAATCTTCGACCGCTGCATGCAACAAGGAAGATACACGTATTATCGTATTCAGGACGATCACATTAACACATACGGTTGTATCAGATTACTTATGATCATAGAACTGATCAATAGCGCGATTATTGATTTTACCTTCCCAATGTTAGTATGAACAGCTTTTGCAGACGTTACTAATGACTCAAGTTCATTTTAAATCTAATACAAGTAAATGCATAGCGGTAAAATATGTTTATGTGACAACAAAACAAAAGAAGCTTACTTCTTCCGAAAGAAAAACAATTATAATTAATATATAATATTGAATCGTTTACCGCATTTCATCAAAGCTCGTGAGGACAATGAAGAACATAATTCAGCAAGATGTGATAGCAAAAACTCTGATTTGCATTGGATTTGCTAATGCTTTGAGGTAATTTGTATTAAAGTACTGAAGTGAGTTGAATTTCTTTATGATTACTCTTTTCTATAGAGTAAATGATAATTCGTATGACTTTTACAACGATACATTATCATGTATTTACATTTAAGATGACCGATATTCTGCAAAGCACTGACAGATATTACTTAATAAAGACCGTATTTAGTTCTTATGGCCCGACTTATAGTTTAAGTTTATGACTGCTCAGTATACTTTAATGATAAACATCACTTGGGACAGACATTGTATAATAATGAACAAAACATTTGAAGATGTGCAATTATGTGTTGATCACGTGACTAGTTTCAATGCTAGGATATTTAAGTCAGGATCGTATATGATTAATTACGTTTAGAGAATTTGAAATGCTTCTTCTTGTTGCTGTTTTTACAGTAGTTAGATAACAGAAATTAATATTAAATTTCACTCTAGATATTTCTTGCCGACTACAAGTGAGCTTTGCTAGTTAAGTTAAAGCCATTAAAATGTATGTAAATATAAACAGTAGAACTCAGGCAAGTTTTGAAAAAAAGATCAGTATAGCATAATCGGTCAAAATATATTGCATTTTGTAATAATTCACGAAACATGTAATTTCACGAGAGTGCTTGTTGAATTCACATTTCGCCATAATGACGGCTAACTCACAAGCTCTATCCATGGGCGGATATTTTGCCCACGCATGCGCACGCGATTGTCAAAATGACCTTGTGCAAGCTTTGCTCGTCAACCCCGAAAGGAGTTCGTGGTTTGAAGAGTACTGATAGGTAAGCGTGGCCACATGCATCTTAATAATGATGCTACTCATTTGCTAGATCTTTGCTGCATGCAGTTCAATTATATTTTGTGTTCCGTATCTACATGCTGAGTCATCGAAAGTTTTCCATTTCTGTTTTGGCAATCTTGTATTCTTGTAACCGACTGGCTTAGCGATGACAGTTGCATTTTAAGCAATTGCCACCACATCAAGGCCTACGATTGTTGCCGCTGCTTATCCACAAATAGATTTCACGACAACATACGCGTTGTGTATTTCGCGAGTCAAACAGTTTCCTTGGTCTTGTAATTTCATATCCGTTTCACCGCTTCAATACATGTTATCGTCTATAGATTTGCGCGTCATTCACATTTCTTCCATTAACATTTGTATTGCGCTTGGCGTGATGTTTCTTATTGGCCTGAAAACTGTTCATATAGTAAAATATACCTCAAACAGGATGCAATCTTCTGAAATCAAATTTATGAAAGAGCTCACTTGTAAGGACGAATAAGGTATACAATAAACATTTCAATATCAATATGGATGTGTGACCTAACATACACACTAACGCAAAATTTAAAACTACACTGGTTTCAATTTGATGATGCACAAAGAATTTTACCAAGGAAGTCATTTTTTACAAAATAATTTTATCTCATACTGATAATTGTAATTTGTGTTTAAAAAAAGAAAAGCAATAACGGAAAAATAGTACATGTGTATTGGGAATGTAATGTGAAAAGCAGGCTGTAAAATGATATGCTCCACTTGATTCGAAATAAACTGAACATGCGTATGAAGCGAAGTGCAAAAATATTACATAGCGAGATTTGTCTGTAAAATGGGAAAAGGATATACCTGGATCAGAGGTTTTGAAAGTTTTCTTAAAGACCGCTATCATTCGGAATAATATAATGCAACATCATCTGTAAAGAAATAAACCTTTGTGTTTATATGGGAAACGTCGGCGGGGTATGTGTGGGTGGGGGGTAGGTGGTGGGGCATTATTCAACTGGTAACTAAGAAAATTTAGTGCTATAATTCAAATGTACCTTTATAACATGCTGTACATTATAGTGTTTATAATGCTTCTTCTCCAATCTCACAGTGACACAATATTGGTTAAATCTCTTGTACCATTATGTAATACATACATCACAGAGTTATCTTATGTGAATAAAATGGCACATACAAAAATCCAAAAAATGTAAATCCAACTAAATAAATAATACATTCGATATTAGTAGTTTACTTTCTCGATAGGTTGATCTTTCTGAGCTTCAACACTTGCAACAACTTTGAATCAAGAATATTGTGTCATTTGTATAACTGGAACGCAGTCAGATAAGATATCTTCTGGGGCATTATTTGTCACCGGCAATTGTACGTTCCTGAAAATTGACTCAATATTCACCTATAACTCTATTGATTACAGTCTAGATTGCCCTAGGTCTGTATCAGCAACGACATTTTACGTTTTTCTCTACTCACTGTAGGGCGGGAAATATAACTGAAATTACTATCAGTCGAGGTCTTTTTATATGGCAATTAATAATGTTAGGAGAATAGAATAGTCGGAGAATTTTAACCATGATTATTCATCTGTGAAATCAAATTCATTGCTGTAGAAACAATATATGGATGTTTCCATGCATGTCGTTGACTTAACGACCAGATCTTTGGAATAAATTTGGGCTCGATTTGTTCCCGTCATATGTACGAGTGTGATGTGTTAATACGGAGCGTGCGATATTCGCTATATATTATTTACTCCACTAATGTTATTGATGTATCAGGGTGGCTCCAACGGATGGATTATATCTGGCCCTCCAGTAGATTGTATTTGAGCAAATATTTGCGGCACAAATTAAATATGGACGTTGACATACCATCCCAATCGATTCAACACGCCACAACGTCGCATACATGAAAGATTGTGGAACATTATCACCTAAATCATCTAGGATGCTTAATATTATTATTATTTTGGGCGCATGTTACTGGACAGAATTTATCTACATTATTATCTAACCCTACCTACCACAAAGATTGGATAAATGAATAAGTACGATCCAGACTCATACCTATCTAAGATGTAAAGTTCAGGTCTAGCAAAATCGTTGACATCAACAGCAAAACGATGGAGCACATTTACTATGTCTGATATATTTTATTTCCTTCGACAGTCAATATTCCTAGGTATACTCCCACTGAAGTTGCAACACGTACACGTGAAAGTAGGGCTGATAACACGTTGGTGGCCCTCATATGCCACTGTTTTCTCATTATCATTTATGCATGTTATGTCACATGCATTTATTTACAGTTTCCAGTGTGATATACGTACAGCTGCAGGTCATTTAATAGTTGGTTCCTTTGTCCATCGATCAGAAATAGAATACACATTTTCTAACTGGATCAAATCAAAAACGCCATTTCCAATATAATGCAAGAATATGGTCGCTTATGTACATATACAAATAAGGTAAATTCTTTCTTCGAAATTAAATAAATAAAATATTAAGAAAAGAAACAAAGCAACTGCAAGTGTATTCGTATATGAGGAAACTTACTTACATTTTAGTCGTATGGTATATGCGCAGTACTGTAAGGTTCACGAACCTGAATTCAATTCGCAACCGGAATAGTTGGAATTTGTCGTTTCCTGTCACACAGCAATGGTAACAACAAATAATAACAATAATTATGACACCAATGACAACGACTATCACAAATAGTACTATATCAGGGCCTACTTCAAGTACATGTATTATATTATAGAATAATACTGCTTCCAATATCCATCACAAACAACGGCAGCTATGTCAAAGCTAAGACCCATCTGGAAAGACAATATCTGTCTGAAAACTAAAATCAGACTATTGAGACCACTAGTCATCTGAGTCTTTCTCTATTCATGTGAGGCCTGGACCCTGACAGCAGAATTACAACGACGGATCCAGGCACTTGAAATGAGATGCTACAGAACCATCCTTGGCATCTCTTATATGGACCACATCACAAATGAAGAAGTGCGTAACACCATCAGGCATAATGTAGGCCATTACGAAGACCTCCTCATATATATCAAAAAGAGAAAGCTGAAATGGTATGGCCATGTCACTAGAGCCAACAGTCTATCCACAACAGTACTGCAGGATAGTGTTCAAGGTGGTAGAAGGAGAGGTAGACAGAGAAAAAAGTGGAGTGACAACATCACAGAATGGACCAGGAAAAGTTTTGCAGAGACACAGGCATTGGCACATGATCGAGACATGTTGAGGGAACTGTTCAGCTGTTCAGCAGCACAGTGCCTCAACGACCACACTAGGTCAAGAGACTGATGATGATGATGACTGCTTCAAAGACAAATTAACTGTTATTCAAGTTTGTTTTCATTCTTATGTCTGGTGCTTGACAATGATTACATTCAAAGTTGAATAGTTGTTGATGAAACGTATATTTTGTACAGTTTAGAATGTAAAGGTATTTATATTTGCCTATTATAGATTAAAACACACGTTGTTAGAAAGCTGGTCTTTTTATTTCCAGAAACAGCTTTGCGAACTACAATCTAACAAGCGCCTTACTAATAGAGAATAAAGTAAATGTGTGGTAAGCTTGCTTACAAAGGTTGCTATGTATGCTCTAATGCGTAGCTAGTAAACACAGTGAATAACATTCGGTATTTCTATTTAAGTACAACAATGAACTTCCACGTGGTCTAAGTATGATACAAATGCTAAGCAACGTATGAAGATTAAATAGATTATATGACAGTTTAGCCTTATATGACAGTTTAGCCCGAAACTCACCGACATGAAGTGTCCAGACATATTAAGAGAGCTATTTAGTCAAATAATGAAATAGCTGGATCCAAAAAACGTAAAGTGTAAACATAAATTATAGGTTGTAAAATATTTAGAAGTATTTGAGACGCTAAGGACTCCAACTGCAAGTCTATTGAGCGTAAAGATTATGTTTGCTTACTGTGGCGTTGACTCGGATATATAAGTCAAAATAATTTCGTCATCAAAGAGGTCTAATGTTTTCATGTGAGCTAAAATATTTAAATATGTTTCATAACATTTGTAATGTGTATAGGTATAGTAAGAACAAAACATACAGAATAGTGTCTTTTCATTGGACATCAATGATGTAAAAGCCAATACATGTCAAAACATTGCATAAGTTTATAAAATGCGGAACACAACTGAAGCCAATTAAGACCCCGAATAATATCGGATAACTGTACATAGAATCAAGCTAATCAGATAAAAAACAAACCATTTATTTTTTTCAGTATGATATTTAATTATGATTGAAGAAAAACAACACGTTTTCTTAACTGTAATTTTGTCAGCTTACAATTGTATTTGACCATTACAGTTGACAATGAAAATAAAATCGCACAAATTTAAAGAGAATTGACCATATATATATATATATATATATATATATATATATATATATATATATATATATTTGACAAACCCTATACAAGTTTGTGAATACTACACATAAAACACTTTTAATCCCAACCCTATAATGCAAAACCAGTTTATAAATAACTTTATATTTTAAGAAAACTTTACTTCGATTGCAGAAAGCTTCTTTGTTTATTAGATATTTTTCCAAGGTGTTTTGATTTTATTGTTATTGACACCATTGTTCTTTAATTATTGCTGTAGGGTATATGACTAAATAAAATTTTAAAAAAAACAGTCAGTGCGATATTCTTGCTAAAACTGGTGATATTGATTTTTCTACCTTGACAGTTTTACCATGTGCACTGTCCTTTCACGTATCGTGTTATATTAGATGATTAGCTCAGCGAATGTACAATATAAAAAGTACTGACATAAGCCAGCGTTCAGTATAGTATAGTTCTGTCTCTTTCTCTCCCTCAAAATAATAATATTAGAATGGAAATGTAGGGCCGTAGTTTGACATTACATTACTTTTAATCATCTAATTTCGTAGGAAATATTCAGAAGAGCTTGTTGTCGGATATCGTTACAGAACGATATATAACTTATGTATACGGACAAACAAGGAAACAGATAGGCACTTCAAAAGTGAAATGTTATAAGTAGGGCATAACCGATTAGCATTTTTCTACCGATTTCCGATTCCGGATTTTGGGCATGAAATTTTTCCGATTCCGGATACGATTCGATTAATCGGAAATGCTAAATCCGTATTTTTTTTCTAAAAAATTTCATCTTCCGTTTCCGGGTTTCTGGTATCTGGTTTTGCCGTGTCAAGCATGTTACTTAGTACTTTACCATATTAGGCTTCATTTCCGTTTTTCACCCGTCGGTTCAAATAGATTGTCTCACAGCGTGGTTGTGTTGACCATATTTGACTTTTCTGACTTCTTATTTAACTTTATTAATGCACTATCGAATGACACGCAGTGTTGTGGTCCAAGGTTGACATTGCCGGGGTGGGAGTGGGAGACAAGCTCCACACTCCTCCAAAAATGCCCCATAGGGCTTGCGACTCTGATCGCCTTTGTCAACTAAAATCCAGCTCCTGGCCTTCGCGAGTGGCTTAGCTTCTAAGTCCGGCGGACCATGTTTTCACTGACAGGAGAAGGGGTGAAGGCGGCCACTGGCGCCTTAAAACCAGTCGCTTCGGGTAGATGGGGCTCGTAAACCTTGGATGGTAGCTCATCTAGGAGAAGGAAAACTCTGATCCCAAACCTCCGCTGCCTTGCGGCTATACCCACTCACGGGAAGGCTAAGGGAGTAAACCCCGACAGAAAATCTGGAGACGGATTCCCTAAGGCGGTCTGACGTTGACTTCAACGTCATTCCGGCAACTCCTGCCTCGCCGTTGGTGCCAAGCTGTAGCGACATTTGTCGTTCCCTTGGGTCCACCAGTTGCGTGGAGAGGGGGGATCTGCTGCATGGGCAACAGCTGATTCTCCATTCTAAACTGCCCAGGCTTTGTAGCTCCACTGGAGATGACACTCCAGCGTCGTCTTAAGGCGTCGGCACAACACGGGAAGCAGCAGTCTACCGGTTATAATCCATAGCTCGATTGGCGTAGAACTTGGCGCCAGGGGCTGCTTTCGACGGTGGGAGAGATCGCCATGTCTCATTGGAAGCTACCGCCCGCCTCAAGCTGGGCAGCCCCCAGTCAATAAGGTGCTTCCCGCCATGGCCTGCCTGCTTCACTGGGTGCGTGGAGCCTAGAGAACCATCTCGACAAGCAGGCCAAAAAACTCTGCACCAAGCAAGATACAAAGATGAATCAAGAAGACTCCAGCTCTTCGTCTACGAATGTAATGGTGCAGGACGCAGACTCCTCTCCCACCATCACCATTGATGGGTACAACCTGGAAGTTGTTGAGGACTACACATACCTTGGGTCCACCATCTCCAACTCGCTCTCCGTTGATACTGATGTAAATGGCCGGATTGCCAAGGCATCAGCAGTTATGGCGAGACTGAACCAGAGGGTCTGGGACAATCACAACCTCACCGAGAAGACAAAACTGCGCTTCTACCAGGCATGCGTGCTCAGCACACTCCTTTACAGCAGCGAGGCATGGACCACCTATGCGAGTCACGTGAGGAAACTCAACAGCTTCCACCTGAGATGCTTGCGGCGCATTCTGCGTATCCAGTGGCAGGACAAAGTTCCCAACACAGAGGTTCTGAAACGCACCGGCATGAACAGCATGTTCTCCATTCTCAGCGAGAGGCGCCTTCGCTGGCTAGGCCATGTTAGGAGAATGGACACAGGCCGCATACCCAAGGACCTGCTGTACGGCGAGCTAGTAGAAGGTGCACGAACGACTGGAGGGCCACGTCTGCGATACAAAGATGTCTGCAAAAAGGACATGAAGACAGCCAACATCAACATAAACAATTGGGAGAGCTGTGCTGACGACCGCTCCGCGTGGCATCTTGCTGTCAGACAGGGCACTCAGAAAACTGAGGAGATGAGAAACACAAACCTCGCTGCAAAGAGAGCCAGGAGGAAGGCGAACCAAAAACATCCTCAGCAACCATCAGCATACACCTGCAGCACGTGCAACAGAGACTGTCACTCAAGGGTCGGACTCTTCAGCCACTCGCGAAGGTGCAGATAGGACACCCGAATCGGAAGCTACACCATCGTCTCTCGAAGACGGACGGATGCCGACGATCGAATGACACGCAGTGTTAGACACGGTGCTATAGAAATTCAACTTTATTATTTTTATTATCCGAATCGGTCGTTCCTGCCTTCTCCGACTCCGATTAATCGGAAGTTCATACTATCCGGTGGTATCCGATTTCCGGATCAAAAGTCGGTTATGCCCTAGTTATAAGTATTAAGGTATGCAGACAATTATCACTATATAAGACTGAACGTAAACTCAGAAGCTACCAAATGTCTTAATTGCTGTTCTCTCATATACATATTAGTTCCTGGGGTATTTCAAGTGCACCACACCACCATAATGCCGAACCAGTTTATAGCTAATTTATCTATTTAAGAACATTTTACTTAGGTTGCAGAGGGCTTCTTCGTTGTTCTTTCATATATATATATATATAAATATATATATATATATATATATATATATATATATATATATATATATATATATATATATATATAGAGAGAGAGAGAGAGAGAGAGAGAGAGAGAGAGAGAGACAGACAGACAGACAGACAGAGAGAGAGACAGAGAGAGAATACACAAACGGACAGACAGACATACAGACAGACAGATAGATAGATAGATAGATAGATAGATAGAAAGATAGAAAGATAGATAGATAGATAGACACACACATACAGACAGGTAGACATACATACATACATACATACATACATACATACATACATACATACATACATACATACATACATACATACATACATACATACATACATACATATGAGAGAGAGAGAGAGAGGGAGAGGGATAGATAGATATACAGACAGATATACTTATAAACAGACATATAGACTGACATACATACATGCATACATACATACATACATACATACATACATACATACATACATACATACATACATACATACATACATACATACTGCCTTTCCTCTGAAGGAATTACAGTTAGCATAACCCTCGAGCTCTCTAGCATTCAATACACAAGACATCGAATTGTGTTTAAATACTGTTTTAATTCGTGGGAGAGAACTCTCATCAAATAATGGTAAAAAGCTGTAATAAATGAAAATACAACTTTTACAAAATATGAAATTACTACATCTACATTAAATTAAAGAAACGTAAGTGTAGTATTGAAACAATATGTATCGAAAGTAACACGTTTCTTATGTATTTTCATCCTTTTAAATTCACCATTGAAATAATGTCCGTTATGTGTTTCCATATTTTGGAATTCACTAGAAGGTATGTTCCACTTAACATCTCTACCGTGGCTTAACATAAATTGTTACTAAGAGGGCTGAAATGATAACAAAAAGAATGTTTATGAAGAATCTGGCACAAATAAAGAGTATCATATGCAGAAGCAAGCCACGTGGCATTGCGTATTATTATCCATCACTATGTCTAACTGATTGTCATTTTTAGTCAACATCCATATCCTAAATTAAATCTACGGATCATTAAAGTTACTCACACTGTGGTGGGCTTCAGATTCAACAAAAAGAGCTATGAACACACGTTCAAATTCCTGCCTTGACGTATTACAAACGCAAGTAGGAAACCAAAATTTACTGAGAGAGAGAGAGAGAGAGAGAGAGAGAGAGAGAGAGAGAGAGAGAGAGAGAGAGAGAGAGTTAAAAAGGGGAGACAAATCTAAAGAGCTGTTGTGATTGTTCGAACGGTAACAGCACATACATACATATATACATACATATATATATATTCTTACGTGTTTATACTCTAATAAACAGTAACAAAGAAAAAGGGGAAATATCATGTTTTGCAAAATTTAACGAATAATGTAATTCCCTGGGAAAAGATTGTATATACTCAATACAAACGTACAGTTTTAAGAATTAGATAAAAAAAGTAATGCAAGGGTAATTTGCTAGCTTTAATATAAAAGTCCTAGTAAGGAAATGTTCAAATGAATTCAACTTTGAGTCATGATAGAAAATCCATGATGATACAGGTTGATGTTAGATGTGGTCATTACTGTGCTTATCTACAGTTCCTTGCAGAGAGAAAACATTTAACACTCAGGTGTTGGAAGTCCGAAAAAATGTTTGTTAACTGTGTTTGTCCAAAAATTACGTGTGAACACATCATATATTTTAAGAGGAAAATTAATTAAACATTTTAGATTCCATATGGTCCGGTAAAACACTAACATATCTCGAAAACAGGCTGCAATATAATAACTTGATGTCACGTGTAAAATGCCCACAGTTGAGAATATTTCTCTAAAAGAAAGGTTATATCTTATTATAAAACTCAGTTTAGAGAACCTCAAGTTGCGAAATCAAGGGGTATGTAATCCTTCTTTTATTTTAAAGTTAGTTACACATAATACGACCTTGACGAAACCAATCACTTTACTTTAGGAATTAAAGAAAACCCAGATGGAAATATAAATGTTGTCTAATCAGTAGGAAATTGCAAGATATTACAATGGTCAGAAATGTAGTAACAGGAAATAATTACTACACCAAGTATGAGATTCATAGGTGAGACAAAGATGTGATGTGGTGAAACAATATTTTTTAAAATCATGAACACTCACAGAAGTACTATGAGTCACAAGGTTAACAATTGTCCTATGTTTCAGTTATCAGTACAACATACTGGAATGACAATTTACATATACCTACGATCATTTCAAAATATAAATATTAAATAATAATCTTATAGTTATTAAATAACTCTATGGTATGATTTTAATTATTAAACTTTTGAAAGGTGAATCAGTCGCATGGTATACATTATTCATATTGTAATTCTACTTTCGATCTTCTTACATGGGAATTGCTTTATGAAGACAGCGTGGATGACTATTATACAATGTTAAATGGTACCGTATTAGCTACATCGATATAAAATGAGGAAAATAGGGCAAAACTAAACTATTAAAGTGAGTTTACATGGGATTTATAAAGTATACCATGAATAGAACAACGCCTAACGTAATTAAGAGGGTACTAATATTACTTTGATAATATCGAAAGTTACGAGAAGAAGAGGAGCATGCCATGTACTCACAGTAACGCTTTGCTGCATAATCTACAAGTTCCCGTACAATTTCCTAATTTCACATACACGACACTTTTTGTTGCTTTAATATTTTATACAATTTTTGAAGAAGTTCAAAAGTTTATTTTTGCGCATTAGCGTTTGTGGTAAAAAGATTACAGAGTCTGAATGTGAAAGTAGATTCATAACAAGTGTCGTGGAGTTGTCAGTGCAATCGATACAATTTTAGTTGTTTCATTTTCAAACTTTCAAATTGCATTGATAACATATGTATATTTTATTAGGAAGATTTTGAGAATACCTTCCTTGTATTCTGGTAAAAAAATTCTCTTTGATGGAATATTTGCCGTTGTCTGCAAATTACATTTGATATGTGTTGTGTAGACCACCATACGTGTCGCTTAAGTTTTCAAAAATAGTATATAATGAAACATCTGCTTGGATAGTCAAATCATCATCCTCTATTGTAAATATAGTAATTCATATATATACGAAATCTTTACCTGCTATCAGAATACTTCTATATGGTACGGATAATTCCTGTGTAACGTTTTGTCAATTTGTACAGAGCTCAATACCGTATCCAATATGCACAAGAACAATTTCGGGGAAATAAGTTTTGCCTACAACCTCACCGCCAAACATTTTATACAAAGTTCCTAGGCCACCAAGACTCTACCATTTTCCTACTCTCTTTAATATTCGATAATGACTAATCTCTGTGAAAGTTGGAGCGGCTAGTCAAGTCGTAACTTGAGCTGATATCCACATCATTGCTGCCTCCAAGTATAGTTGAGGAAGGTACGTGTGATAGTTTCAGACGGAACGCCTTGTTGAAGCATTGCACAATACCGCATGATCTGCTTCCAAAAACTGTCGTATACTGTTCAGATTAATAATCGACCGACAGATCAGGTACAAAATGAAGGAATTTGTTATATAACTTATTTCGTCATTATTCGTGCTAGACTTTATGTGTGTAACATTTCATATAAGGTAATTGTTCATTTAATTTATATCAATTTCTTAGACCTTTGCTTAACGATTCTGTTCAAAATGCAATAGTTGCATACTTCTAGCAGTTTAGGCAAGTACAACTCATCCTGTTTAATGCAAGAATATATATATATGCAACTAAGCTCTGGTATTTTACAGATAAAAGTCCACAAACACCATCGGGGACATGGGATGTCAAGACGGCTATATTTATCGTCGTTGGAATAGTATTGGTTATCTCACTCATTTTGGCAATAGCTGTGATACTCCTCCGAAAGCGTTGCAGAAAAAGTAAGTTACAATTAATTGAGATACATAAAATAGATGTATACATGTTGTTGTAAAGTACATATAATCTTACACAAACTCTACCTTACATTATCTACAAGACAACAGTATTTGTGGAAAATAAAAGACAAACAAAATGAAAAATGTAAAGGAATAAAAGTTCCATCTAACATAAATATGCTATTTTACATTTTAATAGGACAGTCAATTTAGACATGTGTTTGGTTATACATTGCCGTTAAACTTGTGCTAGTATTGCTTGTAACTAAGGAATGGAACAGCAATTCACTTTTCTGCAATGTAAACAATGCTGTCCACTGTTAATATTTGTATTATGTATTTTCTAGTCTGCTAGTTTGTTTTCCATTTAGAAATTGTATTCAGAAAATCTAGATTTTATTATAGCACAGACCAAGTTGAAAATTAAACAGAAAAGTGTACAACCATCAGTAAAACAAATTGCCAAAATATGATAGTCAAGGTCACGAAAGGTAAATTAATATGGTATCTTCATCAGCGTATTAATACGTAGTGAACGAGGACCGCATCTGCCGTTATCCACCAGAACGGAGGTGACAAATGTGCTACTGGGTCTTTGCATGAAATCAGAGCGAGAGATAGCATCGTCATCGCCACCTGGAACATTATAACTAGGGCGCAAATTGGAAGACTCCAAAAGCTGAGATATGCGATGGAACACTACACATAGGCAGGGCCGGCGCTTCCGGTAGGCAAACTAGGCAATCGCCTAGTGCGATGTGCTAAGGGGGGGGGGGGGGGGGCGCCAAAAAGTGCAAATTGGGTTTTATTTCATGATGAGAGGGTGGGGGAGGGCGTGAGTGGGAATGGGGGCGCCAGATATCTGATCTCGCCTGGGGCGCGAAAATACTTTGCACCGGCGCTGCACATGGCACATTCTGGTACTCTGCGAAGTCAGATGGAAAGTCCTAAGAGAACACCAAACTGAAGATTTATGTATATTAGACTAGAGTGGAGCATTGGACAAGTCCATAAATGGAGGAGTCTTCTTTTTAAACAAAGTCATCAAGGGATATGTAGTTGAATATTGCCGTGTATCTGGCAGAATCATCTCCATTCGTCTGAAAACATCTACCTAAATAAAGCTTCATGACGCGGAACATGGCACGCACCAAATGGAATCCATCATAACCAGTTCGAATATATACTGGTTTTTGACGGCGTGAAATTATTATCCTCAGGGTCTAACGTATACATGTTGAAATGTGACGAATCCTTAAAACGTGACAGTTGTCATATGTCATTATAGTACTTTGCTAAACTACATATTTGGTTGTGAAAGGGACATCGTCAGTGTCAGTATATTATTACTCATTTCTTCTACTCTGAACTGTACGAAGACAATTTAACACCAGGCGTAATGTTTTCATCGTCTTGTTCTGCTCATTTACATAGCTTTCTCTGTCGGTATTGTAAGCAGCTAATCAAGAGTATTAAAAATATGTATTTGAAAACATATAACATCGTTTATTCAGAGAGAGAGAGAGAGAGAGAGAGAGAGAGAGAGAGAGAAAGAGAGAGAGAGAGAGGGAACGAGAGAAAGAACGAAAGAGAGAGAGACAGAGAGGGAGAGAATTTGATGATAATGTTTCTGTGTCATCCTCATGACCATGACTATCTTTAATAGCAATGGTTAATTTATTTGATTGTCTAATAATAAAGTGATAATATAGAAATGGCTAATTAATCGTTTCTCATCTATGTATGGAGAAAATTAATAGGTGTATGAAATGTTAAGCCTTAAGCGTGTGTTAAAAGTTAGAAAGACGGCTACAAATATTTTTACATAACACTTATACATACTGAAAATACAAATTTTGAATTAACATACCTACCTGGTCAGTTCTCTTAGTTTTAATGCACATCAACTTGCAAACCTTCAGATACAAAACCATTAAAACTTCGACAATTCTTGTCCACAACAACGAACACATGTTGAAAAATAATGATTAAACGTTTTTTATTGAAAGAATACTTGACATATCTATTCTGAGTTTAGATAGGAACATAAGGATTTAAATATAAGTTCTGTAAATTAGCCTAATCTAATGTGTACGTTAACATTTGTGTTATCTCTGACTCTTCTATACTTTATTATTTATTTCCAATCCACTTACATAATTTTTTTTGTAAATAAGGAACATAATTATGTAACGGTTACATTTCGTATTCCTCAGAGGGTTACTAGTTTATTGGTTTGACTACAATTTCAGAAACATCAAGCCAATTGAAAAGGCTGTCGTATATCATCGAGCTAATGGCAATGCCCGTTTAACGTTTAGTGAAAACAAAGGCAGGACTGATGGGAGAGAAGTTAAAGATAATAACTCTGTACCAGGTTCATCAAGAACAATCATCAGATCTGACGATCAGTCAGGTAGGCGTTGAAAACAAAATGTTAGTACACATCTAAAGGAAAATCACGGAATATGGATATGATTGAAATATCATGTTATGAACAGGTCTTATTTCAAGGATTTGTTGAGTACTCTCAGAGATGTCTAATATATTGAATGAACTGTGTTTCACCCGCTGCTAAGGTGAATGGAAATATAAAGTGTTTCCAACTATCTTTCTACAAAGAAAAACATCAATCTGTGAATGCATTAGCATCCACATTTATTATTAGAACTGATCTCAATATATATGCTAAGGTTTGTCTTATTAATACCTTCTGAAGTTAAAGGATGAGCAGATTTGTAAATATTTCTTATAATTATGGTTCGCGAAGACATAGATAATGCAAGACCTTGTTAAAAGGTTAGATCATTTCTAATTGTAACTAAATTTGCCTTGAAGGTTCATTAGAAAAACCACGAAATAACATTTAACGATCAGCAGTCTTGCACATTGCTTTGTAATAGCCCTGAATTTTTGTAGCATTGGAAATGCTACCATATAACCTTATGAAGACCAAATTTCTGATAGATTATCTTCTGATACGTAATTGAGGAATATGGTAATGTTTACTTTTCACAAAACAAGTGTTAAAATGGAAATGTTTCCTAAAGATGTCAACCAAACGTACAAATGATGCTTATGTTTATGTCACTTACAGTGAACAATATAGAAGTATTCGAAAATGCAGTATTATACGTATTAGCCAATAAGTTGTAAAACTAAAAGATTTAAATGTTAAGGACATTAGTAAGGTTTTTTTTGTCTGTAGTGAAGCTGTCAGGATTAAATGACATCATTATAACCGCTTGTGTCATATTTGTGACCTAAGTGTTACATTACAAAATCATATAAATGTAATGCAATCTTTGTAAGATTCCCGATTATATTTGACCTAATTGATAATAAATGTCTTGAACATATGGCAACAATATAATTTCTGACACAGATTTCAGAATCTTGCAAATTAATTTGGTGTGCGAATATTACGTCTAGGAGTCTTCGGAAATATTGGTAGAAGATAGAAAATTAGCTGACACTGTTTACAGCACGCAATGTTAATTTTATGATTTGTCAATTCTACCCATAGCCTTACTCTATACAAAGCACGTATTATTAATTCTACAACATACATGTTCAACTTGTATATCGCGCGGCTCATCTTGCCCGCACCCTCATTATCTCGGATGATAGTTACATTGTATGGGTACATTTAAAAATCGTTATCTTGCTTTCATGCATGCGGAATCTGTAGCTGCCAGTTCATCTTTTCCTAGACACCAATCTTATGGGGTAGCCTTATATTAATGTGTTCGTCTGTCCTTACGTACAATCTATTATTACTATTCTTCCTAAACTATTTGGTGTAATCCCTTCACAGGTTGCATATACATTTGACCGATGGAAATTTAGTCATATCTGAAATTGATGCTGTCGGTTTCTGCCATGGACGTCATAGTGACCATCGGTAACATCGTGTTATCGTTGCATTTTTGGAATGTATAGCCATATGACCAAGAGGTCTTCATTAGAAAGCTTGGTATGCTATGTAGTTGCCCCTATATTGTAATGGAATCGATATGATTTCCAAACACAATGTTTGCAATGGCTGGCTGTTATGTTAAAATCTAATTAGTGCTGCTTCTTCTGAACGGAAAGTCATATAGAATTTTCACAAGACGTTTTCGTATGCTGTCTGGTTAGTCGTACATCACAATGGTGCCGTTGTCATGTCTAATATTGTTACTATAGATGCCATCTTGACACAATCCTGTCGCCAAGCAGTTTAAATGGATAATCAGGTCAACATGAGGTTTTCATCATAGGACGTCTTTTGATACATAGTTTGTCTAAAATGAACGCTGCGCTGATTCGTCAATCACAATGGCCAAGATGACAGCTAGCTTGAAAATCGTGTTACATATACTCTTATGAATCGCAATTTATACTGATATAAAGGTTTAAAATGAAGTTTGCTATGATGTCTAGCTGGCCGGAGGTAGCAATGGTGCCTATTTGATGGCTAATATGACTGCCACAACAGTTATATTTCAAATAGTGTTATTGCTACTACTCCTGATCGTACCGTGATTCATTATAGGTTTAATATTATTTTAACATGGTCCTAACGTTACTGCTCACACATAATTATTTATGTTATTATCAATATAATACGTTTGTGTATATAGACGTTACAAATAATTTCCTATTCATATTTACAGACGATGTTGATGACGGACATTTTGTGCCATTAATGCGATTGGATCGACAGAGGCCAACACATTATGGTAAATAATATATACTTTACTATTCTGTATTTAATGTGTCTGCATTACTATACTCTTCTATTATTCAAGTATCTTTCACTAACAGTTCATTATTATATGATATGTCTCATTTTTTGGCAACCGGTATATCTATTTTCAACGTTTGAATGGTTTCTTCTCACCTATAATACTTTGGCTGTTTTGTCGTAGAATATTATTGTTGAAGTGGTCTTAGAATAATAAAACTAGGGATGACGTGTGCATCTTATAAGCAAGTGTTAGGTGGTCAATATTTAGCATGCTCAAAACTGTCACTTAAAATAACATTTTGTTCACATTTGATACAATCGGTATAGAACAAAAAAAATAATTTATAATTTAAATATACTCGCATACTAGCGATAAAAAGATGTGTATTTAATCAAGTAACAAGTATTATGTCAGTTCAACACAGATATAATCATAGATTTTGCCGTCTTATAATGGATTGTTGTATTGCGTTTGTTATTAGTACTCTGATTTGATCCAGTCTCTATTAACTATTTTGATATTCTATAAATGTGTCAAGTTTTAAAAATAAAATTAATTTGTAGATATTTCCGCAGGACTCTTTTCTATGCATAGATTCATTTTCACTCTTTATTTTTTGTGACTACCGTTTTTTTCGGCAATTAAATACAAGAGCATGTTGCCTATACAAATCTGTAATAATGTTAAGTATTGGTATCTAGAGTAGACATAGCGGGCATATACCAACATTAGATACTTTATATTTTATCGGTTGGGACAGTACGGTTAATTATATGTATGCTGAGATGATGTTATTCATTTTCACCTGTGATAAGTATAAGTATTGTTGATAGTAAATCGTGGCTGATTACAGGCTGAACACCACTACATTTAATCTCCAGTTAGTAGCCGTTTTTCCAATGTTCTTAAAGTAATATTGGATGTCTAATGGGTTACGAAAATTATTTTTGTAATCGATTCTAATGCTAAGTATTTTGATCCTCTGCAACGTTTGAGCATATGTCGCAACACAACACATTTGTCTCAGTCATTAATACCATACAAACATACAAAGTCTTACTGATATTATATTCCAGTAAACATTAGGACTCATATTAGGATTCAGAAATTGTGTAGTTCTCGTTTCTAGCTTTGAAAACCAAAGGGTGGGGAAATTAGAGCAAATAAAACCCTTTGGGATAAACATCAGTGTATTTTATGACGATGCGACGGACCATGCCACAATTACCTTCCCCGGTAAGTAGATAATACAAGAAAGGTTCTCATCATCTATACACAGTATAGAACATATGATTCTTCTCCACATCCATCGGGGTTACGAATATGCTGACACACACGGCGACTTATTCCAATCCAGTCAGTACCTGTTACGCTTAGGTCATGTGTCAATGACAAGGAAGAAACAGCGCTGATTCACTCTTTCTAGCTCTCCTTTAGGCATCACTCCGTCCAGTTCCAGGATTGATTCCATGATTAGTTGATTGTTTGTTTGATTAATTAGGATTTTTAAGATAGCTTTAGCAATTTTTCATTCATATCGCTACGATGTATGCAGTGCGGTTGTTTATAGTGATGTCTAGCACTGGGGTATCATGCCGCATACATGTTGCATGATGTCCCACCCAGTCACATAATCCTGACACCAGGCCGACCAGTACTAACACTAACCTCTTAATGCTAAGCGTCACGCGAGGCAGCTGATAGGACCATCTTTGTCAGTAGTTGGTGTGACGCGGCCGGGGATCGAACCAACGACCTTCAACTAAGCCACAAGAGCGGTTCTCTGAATTCTCATTTTCTGTATCACCCAACGGGAAAAACATCACTACTAACCCTGAAAATTATGTTTTGAATTGCAAATACTGTAGGTAACTTAGTGTACAAAATTATTTCTTAAATATCATCATATAATTTATCATCTAAAACGCGTACGTACTGTATTTGACCTGATCCTTGATTTTAAAGACTTGTATTTCCTGCATTAGAAAAGGTCAAGATAAATAGAATTCTGCTTTTCAAGAAAATTTATTTCTGATGCAATGTAGAAATGTTGCAAACATTTATTATAGACACACTATGTACTACAATTGCAGCAGTGAAATAAATGCGTGTGAGGGTACATTAACCGGTTTTGGTCAATTCATTTATTCATTCGTTTTCTTCATAAATTTGTAGAAGACATGTTATATATATATATATATAATCTATCAGCAGCATGGGTAGTAAATGAACCAATAAAATCAACTTTTAAACATGTTTATGTTCATTTCAACTGGTAACTCTACAAAAGATAACATTTATGTTTTCTACTATATCATCGATACTGACCTGATGATATCTAGATCAGTATTTACCGTAAGTACTAGGCACAATTTTTTAACATAAAGCACTCATCTGCTATTAAGGCCCTTTAATAAAACACAAACACCATTCCTGTTGTAAGGCGCGTATGCTCGTGGATCCCATTTCAATGGGTAATAGTTTCCAAAAAAGGCAATAAACTATAGTTTCCGGTGACAGTGTTCTAATGAGAGAGTACTGTGTGAACCAGCATGGCTAAAAATGTTTGATAATGATGTGAAATAATGTCCAGTTAATGAATAATTAATTATACCAAATAGCTTTTCTTATTAAAATATAAACGTCATATATAAAATATTTCGTCTTTTTCCTGGCTAGCAACCAGTTAATATAACGTAACACGTATTGTGATGTTATGTAAAAGCACACATTACATTATGAAGTGGGTATTTGTGACGGTCGTTGCGCCATTGTAGCAATTATCACTTTTATGAATATATATGTAATATAAAATTTCCCATACTCAGTTAAAAAATATTAATCAATGATCAAGTAACACCTGGGAGGAGCCCAACTATTCTAGGAAAAACATTACACTTGTACCAATAGAGTCACTCCCTACTGTAAATTTTGAGAACAGTTATGATCTAATCTCAAACCTGAAAGTATAATTGAAATCCATGGAACTAAAATGCAAACAGAAGCTTGACTACTCCTAAACCATTTGATTAATCATACATAATAATTGAACGATGGTTGGATCCTCTCTATTATAAACGCAGGATATTGGTTTCAGTTCCAAAACTATCCCGGACTTGCAAGGGCCACAATGTGCATCCAGTTAAATCTGATACATGCATGAGAATATGTGCAAGTCATTCTCCAGAAGGGCACAGTAGATGGAATACTCAAATAACATTCTGACATGTATGTTATACAAAACATAAAGGTTACTATGATCATCATCCTTTCTACCTAAAACTTATGTTTTCAAGAGTAAGCCTACAGGTACCAGACCAAAACAAATGTGACGAATGCATATATACACATTGGCCAGAGAATCTCCATCTACCTATAACGTGCATGTTTACCATATCGCAATATTTCATCCTCACATAAAGGATCTCCTGGTTTGTGAGGACATGGTTATTTTCTAGATTCACTATCAAACACAATCTATCCTCAGTTATACGATTCTTAACCAGAGTAATGGCAGAGGTCACCGTCCACTTATGATCTGTGTGGGTATCCCTATTGTTGCATGGCAAGTAATTTTAAGCAATGCCAAGAATAAGGTGAAGACAACAAGCTTAGTAAAATTAAACAAATAATTTATGTCCATAGAAAAACAAGGTAAAAAAGGAAAGAGAGCTTATGGCTTTAAGAATCAAATCCAAAAATAATTAAATATAGAATCTCAATAGAGATATGCAAAAATATATTCAGATGTTGTATTAACTTCCCATTTACTACCTCTTTTCATAAATACGGAAACATACTAGGGGACAGAACGGTGGATAATGATAAAATTCCGATCTAACCCTATTATTAATAAAGTATAGCTGATGAATTTCAAATTGATTGCTTTAAAGCTATACATTTAAATTATATTAGTTTTATGGATATTGTACAATTCGATGGCTTTAATCTTGCAAAACTACCAATACTGCCATGGAAGTGCCATCGCTGCTTACATTTCTGATACACTAAATAGCTCACGATTTCTTAACATTGAACATATGCAGGTCATATTCATGTTTTCTTGGTATAACGTAGACATAGCGGTACGGTTTAGATCAAACTAACTCTCCTGGTATGTCTTGGGGAAATGATATTTTTCAAAATAATAGATTTTAGTGATCACGATTTTATTTTCCTTCTCTAGCAGTCAGTGTCACAATGAACCTCTGAATGTCATATACGTATTGTGTCTGGATTTACAGCAGAGCTGATTCAACATATTCATTGCAAAGACTGCAGGAAATAACGTAATTTGCTACCCAAGAGAGATATTGATAATGCAACTAATACATTTAACACTAGGTTAATACAAATTCAGTTGTGTGTATTCATATTAAAATGAAAGATTTCTCACAGCTGATACAACATGGTTTTAATATCAAGTAAGAATAATGATAAGGTATAGAGAGAAAGCTCAATACACATTTGCCATGAAGGAGAGCAAGTCAATCGATGGAATAAATACAAAGTAAAACGGATTCAAGTGAACATCAAACGTTTTCGAACAACAGTATATACACGCAATTGGAGAACGTATTTCATACCTAAGCATAACGTACTCGTACAATCTGGGAGAATTGTTAAATACTGGTGTTATCGTAGTATAGTATAGATTGTAATGAAAGAGTAGTGATAGCATCATGTTTATCAACACATGTTGAATGTAAACTTGAGCGTCAAATTCACTATAAAGAAGTGTTATATATCGTAGAGTAAATGAGACGGGAGAAGCAAATGAGCCAATCATATAACATATAAGTTACCTGACTCAAATACATATACCTCTTCAATAACAAACATCGACTAAATTCACTACCTTAGATTCTTTATATATCATATTTACACCAGCTGTTGTGTACGTTTACCGTAGGAACCATGCGTGGCTGAGTGATCTAAAGGATTCGATGTTACGGATCAATACCATTTCTCACATATGGTCACATGAATTTGACTCACATTATTATCAACGGGGGAATATGACAAATCTTGCCAGCATCTTCGAAATGCAATGGCTGCCGTACATAGCTGATAATGAGCTCAAATGACGTTAAACTCATATAGCCAAACGAATCATTGTTTGCATTTATTTGAAAGGAATATCGTTTAACCTTTAGTGCAATATGTCATTCGACCTTTTAAGAATACTACCTTTTATTTGGCGCAGTCTATCAACAATTTTCGCAAGATGCCTAAAATGCAATTACATGCATAAATGATAACCACTGGTATTTTGCCTGAAGTTCCAGAGATTGGTTTAAACGTTTTGTTGTTGTGTTACTCTTTTCTAAATGAAAGAATACAACACACTAATAATAGCTTTTTTATCTTTTAAAATCTGATCATCATATGTTTAATTAACCATGAAGACCATCTCTACAAATAATATTTTATAACAGATCAAACTCCTCTCTCCTTGGCAACACATCAAGCTACGTATTCTACGCATCTCCAATTATCCCGTAAGCTTATTTTAGTTTTTGTTTCTTTTTTAAGAGATTTCTGGATAATAACATATTTCTATGTGGTCTTCTACCTGGTCAGCCGTGCGAGATTGGCACATCTAAAATTTAGGAGCATTGCCGTAGAGAAAACACTTATTCAAACTTCATGTCACCTTTATTTCATACGAAGGATGCCAATACATGTGTGCATATTAAATTTGTCGATTGGATTGAAAAGATATTTCAAAGACATGGGATGTGCAAAGAAACCTTGATCAATGAACAATACATGAGTATCTCTGCCGTTCATAAACAATGTAACAAAGACGGATCAATTAAGTTGATAAATGGCACGTTATTCAATGCAAACGCTAGGATAAATTAAGCAGCGTGAATAACGAAGATCAAATGAGCATACGTTGTCCGATATAGTTTACTCTAGAAGCTAGCTTTGTTAGTTGGGTACCGTACAAGTAGTAGTGAATTCACAATTATTTATCATGTTAACAGTTACATTGTTTATGTTACGTGAACTGAAAAACGCATTTTTGTGTCTGAATTTGATTGATACTTATCTCAACATAACGTGGAATGCTGCTAGCGCATTGTAGACATTCCAGCAACAGAAAATGTGTAGTATTATATTCATATAATTAGAACTGATTGATATACTGGAACACTATAATGATTCTAAGACATTATCTTTGTAAGCGTTAGCTATTGCAAGAAATACTATTTGATGAAAGTAATATAATGTTTAATTTTTATCTTTATGTCAAAATTTGTATGCATGAAAGTGACATAATATTCAAAGTAAGTTAATGTTTCGATTTTATGAGTGTTGCAATGTGGCAGTGTTCCTTATTGTTCCAAAGGAAGAATTTTATTCAATTTGATTCAAAATGCCAAATATCTGTGAACAGAAACTTGAATTCGTAACCAATATGTTTTCTTGACCTTGAGATCTAAAGCGTACACTTTTGGACACTTGTTGTATTGGCGAACCATGTGCGTTTGAGAATTCTGAAATATGAATATGAACAAATATTAGATAATGAATTAAAACCAGTTTGTGTCTGCTGTGAGGATCTATCATTTTACAATTCACCAACAACACTTTGTCTAGTATCAGTTACTTCAGATGCATGATCCTTGGCAGATGCATTCATATTGACCAATAAATATATTAATTTTTGCTTTACCGTAGACGTCTTGTTTCTAGCTTTGAGAACCAAAGGGTTGGGATATTAAAGCATACGAAACCATTTGGATACACATACCGCATTCCTTTCAGGTACAAATGCGGACATGGACGGAGGTGTATCCCTTCTAAATGTATTTAATGACGACGTGACGGACCTTGCCACAATTAGCTACCCCGATATGTAGCCAATATAAGAAAGGTTCTTCTCATCTATTGAACGTATACACCATATAAGATTCTTCTCCACATCCATCTGTTCTAAGAATATTATCTTTTACGGTGCTGAATAGTCATAGAATAAGAATATTGAGTCCCTTTGCTGATATACAAGACAAATTATTTCGATCTAGTTAGTACTTGTTAGAGCTTAGGTCATGTGTATATCACAAGGAAGAAAGAGCGCCGATTCGCTCTCTCTCCTTTTAAACATCACTCCGTCCAGGTCCAGTGTAAATTCCATGATTAGGTGATAGTGGATGATGGTTTGTTCCTCTCTATTGTAACACAGGATATTGGCATCAGTTCAAAAAGTATACCCCACGTGCAAGGGCCCAATTTGTATTCATTTACATATGATAAACGTTATGTTTATATGTGCAATATTTCATTATCCAGAAGGGCACAGTAGAGGGGATACTCAAAGAAAATTCTAGAGCATTCTACTCTCGAAAAGATATGGTATAAAGGCAAAACGTTTACTATGATCATCACCCTTTCTGACTTAATCATGTGTTTTAACGAGTAAGCCTACAAGTACCTGACCAAAACAAATGTGTCGAATGCCTCTATACATATCTAACGGAGAATGATTGATTGATTAATTGAATTTTAACGGCGCACCAGCACGTTTAGGCTATTTAGCACCATACATTACGTTATATGTTTAAAATTAAGAAAGGTTTAATATCGACCAGCGATATAAAAAAACATAATAGTTAAATAAAAAATGGTAAGATGTTGGTAACAGGAAAACTTGAAGCTTCCCAATCAACGGGAGATGTAAATGGTGTATGTTGATGATAAGATGTTGTAAATAAGAGGCAGTATTTGCATTAGGTATAATGCTTTTGGGTGATGTCATACAAGTTATGGTTTAAATAAAGATTTACTTCCTTCAGGAAATCTAAACTACTAGTGATATGTATAGTATCAAAAAGTTCCTTCATGTCATGTACATTATAGTATTTATCACGCGTAGGTTGCAGGTCGGAACACTCGGTTATAAAGTGCTTAACAGTGAATGGTTCATTGCAAGAAACGCACTCTGGTGGATCTTCACCTTTTAGTATGTGGGAGTGGGTAATGTATGTATGACCGATTCTGTTTCTTGCAATGACAACCTCCTGCCTACGGATAGTTCTGTAGGAAGGAATTCATTCTCACAGGGTTGGTTTGATGACATGAAGTTTGTTACTGATTGCATCATCCCATGACACCTGCCACTTCTGACGTAGATACTTTTTGATACAAGGTTTAAATCAGTAAACGGTAATTTAAAATCCGATGGTTCCTGGGATAGAGCGTTCTTAGCAGCCCGGTCTGCTTCTTCATTACCTCTAATAACCAATATGGCTAGGTAGCCAACAGTATACTATATTGTAGGAGGTACTAAGCTCCGAGGTTTTGACGAGAATATTGACTAATAATGGATTATCCAGTTTTCTATTGTGTAGCGACTGAAGCACTGATAATGAGTCACAGAAGATAATGCTGTTTGAAATGCGTTTCTGTTCTGTAAATTTCAGAGCTCTGATTTCCGCTGAAAATATGGACGCATCGTTTGGCAAGCGCACTTTGGTTATGTGTTTGCCACTAACAAAGGCTGCAGCAGCCTTTTCATCAACCTTTGATCCATCAGTATAAACTTTAGTGTAATTTGTAAAATCGTTGAGAAGTTGATGATAAGAGTTCAGGAATATGGCAGGGTATGTCTCAGATTTATTCCCATCGTGTAACGTAAAAATCACTTTAGGTTGCTTTAGGAGCCAAGGTGGGGTTTTCGAGACAATCGTTTTCTAAACTGTAGGTAGATTCATTTTGATATTATTAAGGCTGAATGATGTTCTAATGCCAAATGAAGGTATGACATGTTGTTTATTTCCATATAAAGTTTTGCATTTTGGTTGAAAAACAGCCGAAAAGCAGGGTTCAGAGGGTTTGATCTTAATTGGAGACCGTATTGAGCAGAAAGCAGTTCTCTGTGATGCGATAAAGATGGTTCATTCGCTTCCGCGAGAAGGCTTTCACATGGAGATGTCTTAAATGCTCCTAGAGCGAGTCTTATTCCCTGATGATGAATTGGGTCAAGCATTTCAAAATAGAACTTTCTAGCTGAACCATAAACAACACATCCATAGTCTAGTATGGAGCGGATAAATGTTCTATACAAATCGAGGAGGACTTTTTTTATCAGCACCCCAGTCAGTGTGTGCAATTACTGTTAATAAATTTAAAGCTTTTAAGCATTTAGCTTTTAAATTCTTGATGTGTGGTATAAAAGTTAGTTTTCTGTGGAAGATAATACCCAAAAACTTTGTTTCCTCAACAACTGGAATAAATGTTCCGTCCAACGTGAGTTTAGGGTCAGTTTAGAAAATTTGAAACCGTTATTACTGGCCCAATTTTGGATCTTAATGATATTTTGTTGAAGTTGCCTTTCAATTGTATGCATGTGCTTTGATCGATAACAAATTAAAAAATCGTCTACATATAATGAGCAATCCACACCGGGAGCTAAACACTTGGTGATGCCATTGATTTTGATATTAAATAGCGTCACAGATAAAATACTGCCCTGGGGCACACTCATCTCTTGCTGGTGCATATCGGAGAGGGTAGAGACCACTCGTACTCTGAATTCTCTGTCGGAGTGAAAAATGGAGATGAAAGAGGGCAGACGGCCTTTTAGACCCAGATCGTGCAGGTAGTTTAGTATCCCGTACTTCCATGTTGTGTCATAGGCCTTTTCTAAATCGAAGAAGACTGGTACTAAATGTTCCTTTGCCTGGTTTGGGAATCAGATTACTATTGCTTCTTTCCAGCTCTTAGGTACATTACCAGCAATCCATAAATCATTTAAAATTTTCAGAATTAATGTCAGAGAAGAATCTGGCAGGTGTTTCAAGAACTGGTAATAGACTTCGTCAGGCCCAGCGGATGAATCATGGGCCTTATCTAAAGCCTTCCTAAGCTCCAATAAAGAAAACAGCTGGTTATAACTTTCATTGCTGTTCGATGTGAATCTTAAACGTGACTTTTCTTTTTGAGATTTTAATTTTCGAAAGGCTTCTGAATAATTAGATGATGATGAGTTTTTTGAGAAACTATCGGCAAGAATATTTGCTATGTCACGTTTCGAACTGAAATTGCTATTGTTGTTTTCAAGTGTCGAATAGAATTGTGTTTCTTCTATCCATTTATTTTTCGAATAGTATTGCAAACTTGTTTCATTGAGGAACGAGAATTTAAAGACGAAATATGTTTCTTCCAGGATGCACGTTTACATTCTTTGATTGTGTTTCGAGTTTTAGCCCGGGCAATACGATATTTGTTTAAAGTTTCGGGCGTTGGACGATTGGTGAATTGTTTTAATGCTTTTCGGCGTTGTTTAATGGCTTCTTTGCATTCTTTGGTTACCCAAGTTTTTTGCGATTTCTTATTGTTCGGTGAGGACTTACGAATAGATTAATCTGCAATTGTAATTAGAATTGAAGTAAAATGCTGTATAGGATTAACAGCGTTGAATACTGTATCTTTATTTAGTCGAGTTTTACATAGTGTTGCAAAGATAGCCCAGTCGGTCTTTATATTCCATTGTGGAATTACGTCATCAATTTTAGAGGTTATTTTCAAGAGTGATCGGAAAGTGATCACTGCCGTGAAGGTCATCAGCGACCTTCCATTCATAGTCCAAAAGCAGCTACGGGGAGCAAAATTGTCAAATCTATGCATGTGTACGTACCCGTTCCTGGGTGTAAATATGTCGGTGAGTTAGTGTTATATAGACACAGATCGTGTCTAGAAATAACATTTTCTACTTTATGGCGTCTGTCGTTTATGTGATTTGATCCCCATAAAATGTTATGGGCGTTAGAATCCCCGAGTAAAACGAAGGGCGCGGGAAGTTGTTGAACAAAATTATCTCATTCCTTTTGTACTAGATTGGTGTTTGGTGGCAAGTGAATGGAGCAAAAAGTAATCACTCGACGTAGAATGACGCTTACAGCAATGGCTTGTAAATTTTTATGTAAAGGAATGACTCTGTGATGGGCTCTATTGTTCACAACAATAGAGACTCCTACCGAGGTCCTGTCAGCGTTTTGAAAGTACGCGCTAAACAGGGAAACGTTTTTAAATACAATTTTATCTGTCTCTTTCAGGAATGTTTCCTGTAAACATAGCACTGCAGGATCGTGATTATTTAAAAGCAGAAGAAAATCATTGTTGTTAGCTTTAAGTCCTCGACAGTTCCATTGTATGATGGTGTTCTTCATTATATTGTTATGCTGGAGATTCTGGAGCTAGGTTAGACTATTCGCGGAGGAAGTATATGTTGTGATTTGTCTGGAGGAGGTACGGGAGTATATTTAGTTTTACTAGGTTTGGAGCTACTTTGAGTACATGGGGTAGTTCTGCATCCATGCTCTCAAAGTCTCCAAACTTCTTATACAGTTTAATGGGGTCATCTGACTCCTTTTGCTGCTTAAGTGTTTGTGCTTTGTGTTTCTGTTTTGGTGATTATGGTGGTGGATTGTTATTAAATGTTGTCTGAGTTGATGCTGTGCTTTTCTGTGGCTTATAATTCGGGATATTGGCACTTGGTGTTGAATGGGGCTGATCCGTCTGTGTTTGCGCATCCTTCGTGATTTTTTGGATTCTGGTTCACGACTGTGGAGAAGGATGGGCCAGGAAGGGATGTTTTTGCCTGCACATGTTTTCTGGCCTCTGGGTAGGGAATGTTGGAGGTAAACTTTATTCACTGAATTTCCTTCTCCTTTTTCCATGTATCACAATCCTTGGAATTGGCATGATGTTCCTTGCCACAGTTAACACAACAGTCAGCTTGCTGATGAGAGTGATCTCCGCATCGGCCACATACCGTGACTCAGGAACATCGGTCCTCGTGATGGCCGTATTTTTGACACTTATAGCATCGAAGGGGGATTGGTATGTAGATCTCAACATTTACTTGCCAAAAATCCAACCTTTACCACTTTGGGCACTGTCGGTTTATTAAAGGTGAGTACAAATGTGTTGGTGTCCTGCAGAATGTTATTATGTTTAATGCGTATGATACGCACTGCAGTGACACCTTCATCTTTCATCCCTTCGATGATATCAGTGTCGGTGACTACAGCCAAGTCCCGACAGCGCTTTACGCCTTTGGACGAATTCAGTGTAGTGTGGGCGAATGAGGTCACTGGAATATCGAAAAAGGTTTTCATTTTCATGATATTATCTGTTTGACCCTTTCGCTCACACTCAATCAGAAGATAACCGGATTTGAGTTTTTTGACATTTGTTGGTGTGCCAATCGATCCCGAAATAGTTTTCTCAATAACAAACGGAGATAAAGCTGAAAGTGGTTTAGCATCATCCTTAGACTGAATAACCATGAAGCGTGGAAATGATTCCACGCCACCTGTTTCTTCATCTGAGTCAAACAGTGGTTTGGTGCGTTTATTGTTGATTTTGTTTTGTTGCATTTGCCATGATTAAGAGTTCAAATTTCAGCACCCATGCTTCCCTCCCACCAAGTAGCCCAACAAGGGGACACTTTTAAAGTGCCAGGGATACACTGATGCCATACTCGTTAGGTAAAATTACCTGGGATTGACCCATGAAGCTTCCTTCTAGGGTCGGTAAAATTACCTCCCGATTGACCCGTTGAGTCACCGCCTTCTAGGAAGTCTTCTGAAACTTGGGAAAGTGAAAGCTAAAGGAAACAAAGGTAGGGGCAAAGGTGGTATCAAGAGAAATACAAGAAAGAAAGATAAGATGAGAAAGTAATACAAAAGACCTACTAGGGCTCGCGTGACCAGCCGATTTGTCGAGACCGGGCCCATCTCGACCACCCGTCTAACAGAAGCAGAGGCCAAAGTAGTGTGTTGCAACTACCATGATCCTTTCCTCCTCCGACACGGGTCGCAACCCACGGCAAACAGGTTGCCGCTACTTAGTCGCCTTTTACGACACGTGGCGAGGCACGTCGGGACAATTCTACAACCCCGAACCCGCAGGGGGATCTAACGGAGAATCTCCATCGACCTACAACGTGCATGTCCTCAAATAAACGACCTCCGGTTTTGTGTGGACCGGGGTATTTTCTAGACTCACTCTCTGAAACACAATTTATCCTCAGATAAAAGATTCTTCACCAGACTAATGGCAGAGGCGCTGTCCACCTATGGCCTGGTAACCCTATTCTTACATGTTTTATGTAAACAATAACAAGAAAAAAGTGAAGACAACAAGCTTAGTTAAATTTAGCAAATAATTCATTTCCATAGAAAACCAAATGAGAAAAATATCTTACGGTTTTGACAATCAAATCCAAAAATAATCTAAGGATAATCTAAGAATTATAATTAGAAGTCCTAGTAATCAAATGTTCTAGTGAATCTGAATTCGAGTCCAGACAGAATCCGAAAAGGAAGTCGATGTCATAAATTGTAGTCTGTGTAGTACTGATGTGTCAGCAGATTTTTGTTTTAGTCACATAATATTATTTTATGGTATTAGAATTCTGTACATTTTGAAAAACTGTCTTTGTCCAGCTATTAATTTAGAGCACATTTATTTCCAGTGAGAAATAATCTCTTAAGAGTCCAAATTATATGTAGAAAGATTGAAACTTAAACTCAAACGGGTCACAAACAAACACATGGACCTCTGCAGAGTTAAGACAAGAATAAAGTTTTTTCTCAATACATCCTTAATAAATGTGGCTACTGCGTAAAACAGATGCTCCGATGCAGGTCAATCCTCGAAAGAATTTTATTATGTTATACGAAATTACTTGAAGAAATAATAAAATAAATAAAATAGTTGTTTACTTCAACTCATGAATCAACGTCAGGAACCATTTTAGTATTAGATACGAAGTTATATAATTAGTGTTTGCAAAAACCTGATCTGAAATCTGAAAAATTAATAAATCCAGTAAACAATAATACATTACAATAGCGTGTAATGGAACAATAATTAAAACCAACCAACCAATTCTTATATTAAATCAAACATAAAATAAATCTCTATTATCTAGCATTTGCATAACACATTTATTTACAATGATCGCCAACAGTCCCTGTGAAACCAAAGAAGTCGCTCCGGGTTCACAGTGATCTGGCTATGGGTTTTTTGGATATGTAAGGATGAGTTTACAAGATCAGTTCATATGCCGCTGGACAGAGCAAACAAACTCCTGACATTATGCGTCCACTGAGACCGAAGTGTTTGCTTTTGTCTTTTATGTTTCGTTGGTCTCCGATCAGATGGCCTGCATAGTGGACATCCTCATCATTAGTTGACTAATTCTTATTGCAACCCACGCAATGGTCAGCATCAATTTTATGCATGTGATGGTCACCGTTTTCTCCAAACTAAAAGGCGGTCTCTTCCCGCTTCGAAAAGCCATTCAAGTATGTCGGTTACGCATGTTCTTTATAAACAAGTGAGCATTTGTTTTGCAGGAAGTGCATTATGTAAAGATGTGTCGTATGTCGTGTATAATTTGTATTCGCCTATGCTGATGTAAATCTGTTAGGGTTTTTTAATTAGAGAATCGAGTAACAGCATTTCTTAGGAAAGTTTTGTAAGTGATACGTTTATAAGTAAATCGTTCTTAAGGCACCTGCCCTATTTAACACTTTGTGAATCTTAACAACAACAAACATCCACCCCAATCCCCTCAACCCCCCTCCCTCAGCTATTACTAATTGCAAACTTGTTTTTGCAAACCTGTGACTGGACTGGCCTTATTGTGTTATTCAGGCAAATTCTTTAAATTGTATTTAGGCCAACCGAACCGAAAGATGCTTCCGTATCTTTGATATACGCCACTGACAAGTTAAGAAACAATATTACAAAATTCGCTGTGTTCAAGCATTGTGTTACTGTTTTTTTCTCTGCATGCATACAACACTCATTTCACTAGAAATATTATACATGCCTTAAGACAAAAAAACATTAAAAAATGACTTAGCACAGGTAACTAGGAAACCTGATGTGCATCGTTTGAGTTTGTACAGATACTGTTAATTTATTCATGGACATAGTAGATTAGTGCGTGGCAATATGAGACTGGTATGAAGGAACATTTAAGTCAACCAGACTAGGTGAGTGATCTTCTAGTTTCTTCGTTTTGGAAATGCACATTGGTTTCACCAGTTATATTTTGTAGCTTTGATAAGTAACCATATATGTAATTTCTTACATCGTGTCATGTATGTTCTTGCAATGCTCCAGCGTCCGTGTTGTACATAAGGCACTATATCAGCAACTATTTTAATTATCTTTCAAAATGACGCTGATCCCAAATAATCGATATATATATGATCGATGGTTTCAACTGCCATGGTGATAAACTGCCGTGAACTATTTATTGCTCCTGTTATTGAATACAGAATACGCTGTGGGATTGGTATGCATAGTTATATAATGATATATTTTATTATCATCATAATAAGCATGACGAGGACGTATTCATATATCTGATAGGGTGTGTTTATATCCCTTTAGTGACTATACTTTTGTTAAGAAAGTAGAAGCTTACGTTTTAAACATTTGGATCAAACTTATACTATCACAAAAGTAAAGGAATTTGACTATTAGGAATATCAACCGATACTAATGATTTGTTTAGTTTTCAAAGAAACACACATTTCATCTTCGAAAAAAAAGACTAATACAAATCAACATCTGAATTTCTTTAATTGAACAAACAGGCTTTAAACGAAAATGTAATAGGTTATGCAATAATATTGTCACATGTTTTATGTTTGCAGACTCATATTATTATTTTATTGTCAACTTGCGTTTTATTTTCTCTTTCAAGCAATAAATTTATGAATATAGGTGCTAAACCCATATGGTTACACCATCCCATGCAAACTTCGCCGCAACATATCTGTCCGTCTGATTAATTCAGAGCATAGGTTAGTCTTCTTGACCTGCTGAACTAGTGTCTTTATAAAGGCAATATCAATTTACTCAGTTTGGTAATTCTTAGTGTTTTTAAAACGACATTCGTATGCGTAATTGATTGCTTTCATTATGGACTGCATGGCTTAATGTTTGAAATAGTGAGCTTGACAAACCTCTGTAAAATGTCATTCTGATAATTCCTGTCAGTACAAAATACTTTGTTATTGATTATATGTTTAACATTTACCTCTTCCCTTTCATGTACGCCAACAGTATATGATGTTTGCATAAGTATAATCAGTCGATTGGTATCAACTTTCCAGATAATTAACTCTCTTTTTGCAGATAATTTAAGACAGACAGTTGATTTGAAGAAACAATGGAAAAAACATTTAGGTAAGTATTATATCCTTTATCAGTCTGTATTTAATTATTTTTCTTTCTATATCTATCCACTTTCAACTGTATGAATCATTGTCTATCCGCATCTCTATCAATATATTAATGCAAGAAACTGAACCACTCATTTAGTATTTGCGAACATAATTTCCAGGTTTATTCTTTGTTCATTGGATATCTTTTAGCAGCTTTTAAATAAAATAACTGGAAAAGATTGTATCTACCTTAGAAATAATTAAAAGCCTAACCACGTTAACGAAGCAACAAAATCATTAATGTTTATGCAGGTCTGTGATTTCTTCCTCAAAACTAGGATGTCAAACGTGTATATTGGTCAATATTTGCTATGTGTAAAAGGGTCTTAAAACAAAGTATAGGCTATACATGGCGGCCAGTATTAATGGTGGAGGAAGAACCCGGACAATCCCGGGAAAGAACCACCGACCCACGAGAAGCTACTGACAAGCTTTCTCACATAACTACATTTGCCGAATCTTAGACTCGAACACACGCAGACAGAGGTGAGATGGCAGTGGTCCGTAACGGACAGCGCTTTAGACCACTCGGCTACTCGGGGCCCCACAAAGTATGGTAGAATATGAGATACATTATTTTAAAACCGCTTTATAATGTTTCAAAGAAAAACTTCTATATTTAAAAACATAGTTTCCAATTTAATATATGTAATAAGATATCTTTCAATCTGTTAGATAGTTAACTGCTTTTTTATTTTATAATATTTGTGTTTTATTTGACAACCTTGTATTTCACTTCCGCCAACAAAGATCCTTTTTTTAGGGTGGCTAACTGTTATTAATAATAGCAATTCATTTATCGTTGTCTGTGCTGAGCTTTGGATACGCACAATTACACATTAAATAGTCGTTCAGTTTAATGAATAAAACTTATTTAGATGATGTTAAAGATTGATACAAAGACATGACAGTGGGTTGCGCACACACGCATATTATTATTTATAATTGACTCGGTAATTGCGTACCAGTGAATTGTAAATACGTTGCTCTTTTCTAAAGAAGTGATAGTATTAAACTGTTGTTGAGAACAACTTACATAATCCTCTATCGTGTACAGCGGGTCGGCGTCTATCCACATTCTTTGCAGTCTCTAAAATAAAACTGGATATTCGGTCGGTCTTGCCCATTAGTCGTCTTCATAACACCAGTTGAGTAGTGTTGTTCTTGTAGTTTGTTTGACCTTAGGTCCCATGCTTTTATGACTGTAGGTACAATAATAGTACTTTTAAATAGCAATTTCATCCAGGTATAATAGTTTCTATTAATGGCATTATCAACATTGTCTACTGTTAGTCTGGATTCATTGTTTTTGTCTTGTTCATTACTGTCAGGTATTCTGATTGTTACGATAGCAAAGCGCAATCCAGAACAATATTAGCATACAAGTGTGTGATGAAATATACGTTCCAGCTACCTTGCATGTACCATTCTTAAAAAAACAGACGATTGTCATTTCTACTGTCAATTGTGCGAAGACGTGTTATAGCTTGCCCCAATAAGACATTCCTCGTCATCCATAAAACATATTATATTCTTATTTCATTTTATTTTACACTGTCTCAAAAATGTATCTGTTCAGTGATACAGGGCACATATATAGAACTAGTGTGAGGGGAGCCTTTATACACAAGATTCCGGTTTTAACTCAGTAAGCACATGTTACAGTTTGGTCCAGAATCCGTCCGACTGGAAAAATGCCACTCATATGAGGTATTTGTATCTCCTGGTCCATACTAGCCCACTTGAGCGATGGGCCAACTAGAGAAATAGGATCTAGTTCCATCAAACGATGTGCTATATATGGGTCCCAGAGTTAGCATAAGCAAGAGATTAGTTCATATCCCGCTAGAGAGAGAAGAACAAAATCACAGTCATTTAAGAGGCACCGAGAGCGTCGAATGTTCTCTTGTATCGTCTATATCTATATTGTTGTGGATTTTAAACTTATTTATGAATCTTGTTCCCGTATTAAGATGGTACTTACCCATCCTATCGTTTATCTGGAATCATTACAGACAACTGGAATGTCACCATCAATTGAACCAATGGACCCATCGTGAGTTGGGATGATATGCATGCTCCGAATCTCATACCCATATTTTGTGTGCTCGCCAAATTCGATGAGTTACGGTCATTTAGAGTTGGGAGGGCTATTTATGTAGGATTCTTGGTACTAGCCAGATACACAATGTGGAAATGAAAGTATTGTTTTAGCGGTATAATGGTGGTCTTTGCAAATACAATATTTATATGGGATCATCCCTTTCAACACATATATGACATGCCGCAACAAAGTACACTTGTCCCTTTTCTATGCATACAGGTTAAGAAGCACTTTTGCTGGGGACGTTTGGAAGACATTACTCTAAGAGATTAGCATATTCAAAAACAGAATAATATATGTTCAGGAGGGGAAAAGTAATGGGCTTGTAATAGTCTCGTCTTCAATTTGTAGCTCTAGCCATGCCCATCTCCAAGTGAGACTCTTAGTACACTTGTTTCTGACAAAATAAATATCAGTCGTTTGTGTTGCGTTCTTCTATTTTCAGTTCATAGTGCTTGTCCATTAGACATATTCAGCCTGAAGTGTAACCATTTGTTAACTTACATTTATGTCATGGTCACCTAGTCTCAAGTCCGTCCTTATTTCGGCCCAAGGAAGAGCACTGTTCTAAATGGTCCTGGATTCTGCAGATCCTGGATCTGTCCAGATGTGTTTAGTCTAGACAATAATTTCTTCCTGCCCTATGCCATGACATCGCTAAATAATATTGATCAATACTGACGGTTGTATGAAAGTGAAATATTTATTTGCATATGAAAGGTATCATGTTTAAAAAGGCGTGCAAATAATTATGCTTTTGCTTATACTCGTCATATTCAAGTCAGTGTAACTCTCAGTTTATCAGTATTTATGTTCTTTATATGAATTTGAATTAAACTATATGCATGATAAGAAGTGTAAATCATAGGGGAAAATCGTGATTATGATAAAGGATTATTCCAAAAATCGATACAAATGATTTGGTACTTTCCAGCTTGACAGTTAAAACAAACAAAAATAACCACTATCAGGACTCATCCTAATTTAAAGTCAAACGTTTTGCAGACAACATACTCAAGCTTATCAAATGTACTTAATCCTCGTCTCACATAATTATTGTCTTTTTAAATTCTGTTTATGTTATTATTTCTATCCCTCTCTAAATAATGATGTAATCACAGTCTTGGAAACTCATATATATATATATATATATATATATATATATATATATATATATATATATATATATATATATATATATATATATATATATATATAATCCAGAGATCGGCCTACAATGATATACATCTGATATGACTCAATTACTATTAAAGTATAGCTGATGCATTTAAAATTGAGTGCTTTAAATCTACACATTTAAATTATATGAATTGTTTGGATTGTGTAGAATTTAGATTTAAATCTTGAAAAACGACAAATAGTTCAATGGAGGTGGCATCATTGCTTACATTTATGATATACTAATAAACACGTTTTCAGACATTGAACATATACAGATCATACTCATGTTTCCCTGGTATAACGTAAACATAGTGGAACTGTATAGGTCAAACTAACACACCTGGTAAAGCTTGGAGAACTGATATTTTACGGAATGATAGAGTTTAGTGACCATGATGCTCCTTCTTTAGCAGGCAGTGTCAACATGTACATCTGAATGTCATGTACGTAGTGTGTCTTGATTTTCGGCACGGCCGATTTCAACATTTTCAATGCGAGGATAGCAGAAAATCACATAATGTGCTACGCACTAGGTTAATACAAATGCAGTTGTGCGTATTCCTCTAAAATGAAACATTTCTCACAGCTGATATAGCATAGTTTGATTCTCAAGTAAGAATAATGATAAGGTATAAGGAAAAAGCTAGAGACACATACGCTATGAAGTATAGCAGGCCAATATATTGAATAAATTCAAAGAAACAAGGATTAAAGTGAACATCAAACATTTTATAAACAACAGTATTTGAACAAAATTGATGGACATATTTCATAACTAACCATAATGTACTCGTACAATCTGGGAAACGTATTAAACTGGTATTTACGTAGTCATATTATAGTATAGATTGTACCGAAGGAGTAGTTAAAGTATGATGTTTATCAACACATATTTAACGAAAACTCTTTAAACTTGCGAGTGTCAAAATATATATCTCGTATAGTAAATTAGACGTGAGGGGACATTGAGCCAATCATATAACAGAAGTACATACCTGTGTCATATACTCACTACCTTAGATTCTTTATATAACATATTTTCCCTATATTTTATGTTTGTTTGCAGTGGGAGCCATGCGTGATGAGTGTTCTAAAGCTATCGTTGTTACGGATAATTCAAAATTATCACCTATGGTCACATGAGTTTGACTAACATCATTATCAACTTGGGAATATGACAAATCTTGCCAGAAGCTCCCAAATGCTATGGCCGCCGTACATAGCTTATAATGAGCTCAAATGACGTTAACTTATAAAGCCAAACGAATCAATGTTTGCATTTATTTGGAAGAAGTATCATCCGTCCTTTAGTGCAATGCTTCATTCTATATTTTGAGACATTTAACTTTCGTTGGAACCGTTTAGCCACAATTTTTGCAAGGTGCCTAACATGCAATTACATACATAAATGATAACTACTGGTATTTCGCCTTAAGTTCCAGAGATTGGCCTACAAGGTTGTTTCTGTGATACTGTCTTTTGTAATTGAAAAAATAAGCACGCTACTAATACCTTTTTCTTCTAAAATATGTTCATCGTATGTTTCATTAACCAGGTAGACCATCTCTACAAATACTGTTGTATAACATGTCTTTTCAGATCAAACTCCTCTCAAGTTTGGCAACAGATCAGGATTGATACTCGTCACATCTCCAATAATCCTGTAAGCTTATTGTAGTTTTTGTTTCTTTTTAAAGAGATTTATGTATTTATACCATATTCGTATGTGGTCTTCCACCTGGTCAGCCGTGCGAATTCAGCAAATCTAATATTTAGGATCATTTCTGTAAAGAAAATACATATTTATAATTCATGTCACCTTTATTTCATAAGTTTGATACCAATAAATATGTGCATATTAGATTTGTCGATTGGGTTGAGAAATATTTCATAGACATGGGTTTTGAAAAGAAATGTTGATCAATGAACAATTGATGATCATTCCTGACGTTCATGAGCGCTGAAGCAAAGAGGGACCAATTAAGTTTATTTGGAAAGTTATTGAATGCAAACGCTAATATAAATTAAGCAGCGTGACGAAAAGAATAGGATCAAATAAGCATAATTATTCTGATATAGTTTATTCTAGGAGCTAGGTTTTTTAGTTGGGTAACGCAAACGTAATAGTGAATTCACATTTATATATCATGTTAATAGTTACAACGTTTGTTTTATGTAAACTGGAAAACGCACTTTTGTGTCTGAATTTGACTGATGTTTATCTCAGCCTAACCTAGAATGATGCTAGCGCATTGTTGACATTCCATCAACCATAACGTGTAGAATATTAAATGCATATAGTTAGAACTGATTGATATACTGGAACACTATACTGTTTCCAAGATATTATCTTTGTAAGCGTTAGCTATTGCAGGAATTAATAATTGATGAAAGTAAAATAATGTATCATTTGTTTCTTTATGTGAATAATTGTATGCAAGGAAGTGACATATTCAAAGTAAGTTAATGTTTTGATTTTTCGACTGTTGCAAAGTGGCATGGCTACATATTATCACAATGCAACAATTTGTATTAAATTTGATTCAAAATGCCAAATACCTGCGAACAGAAACTTGAATCCGTAACCAATATTTTATGTACATTAAATAGTCATATAGTCCAAGCAGCAATGGGGCTGAACCCACCAAATTTCTAGCGCGATTTGAAGATACCACAATAGTAAAATGTCATAGAAACCCCAGATCGTTAAAATAACGGCTATAAAAAAATATTACAAAAATGGCAGACCTGCCACCAGTAAAGTATCAAGAAATCGTGTTACAGGTTCATGTAAATTTATTGTGACAAATCCTTGCGGGGTCGACTGAGCAGCGCTAAAGAAATTTTTAAATTTATTAAAATCCATGTCGGAACACCATGTTTGCCATATATTTCGTAACGTATGTGTATCAACGCCGTTAAACACACATAGCAGATTGCAGTTATCTATGATTACTTTGGGAATTTGTGTATATCGTTGAGTCAAATAAAACATGTCCGCGTGTTTGTGACGACCTCGGGAAAATATCATCGCGGGGTTTGTTTGTTTATCCAGCATGACATCGTCGTACACTAACTATCATGTTGTTGATGGACACGTCAAGGTCATCTACGTGTGGTTCATCGGCTACATCTGTGATAAATTCGACAACATTATATCCTGCACTTTCAGACGCAGTTTCATTAAAATCTTTTAGCACCTGGTAACAGTGTTGATCATCTACACTAGGCGCCACTAAATACAATTTATCCCAATTGGTATATTTCATCAACAACGTGAGTAACAATTGTGTTTTACCACACCCTGATGGGCCTACAATAACACCTCTGATTGAGTTTGGCAACATTGGGTGATGTTTTGTGGGTTGTTTTTTTTTCAACGCGGAAAAGTCAATTACTTCCATTAGATATAACGTAATATTAATATGGATCTATATTGTGTAAAATGTCGAGCACGTACTCGTACAACTGACCAAACAACAATCACTACAAAAAGTAACAGATCTGCACTTGCTGGTAAGTGTGAAGTTTGTGGTACAAAAAAATTTAGGTTTTTAAAAAAAAAAGTCATGGAGGTGACATCACTGGAAAATTGTCAAAACTCCCAGGACTCTCATGGGCAAAGAACCCCGGAGAAAAACATCTTCCAGGATATAGCTACTGTGGACCAGGGACACGATTAGATATTCGACTCGATGACAATGATCAACCTAGGCCTGGTGAATTTCCGATAATCGCTATCGATGAAGCGTGTCGAGTACATGATATAGCGTATCGAAGTAATGATCTGCAACAACGGCATCTCGCTGATGTGAAATTAATTCATTCGATACATGCTATTCCAGGTAAATCTTTTAAAGAAAAATTGGCATCATTTGCTATTAAATCTGCCATGAAAAGTAAATTATTGTTTGGTGCAAGTGTATAACATGGAAAAAATTTATTATTCTCCAACAGGATATTACATGGGTAAATCCGCTATTAACAAATTAGCTAGTGCCGCTAAAGTATCGCGTGATGTCTCTGCGGATTGGTTATCCCGACAAGCAATATGGCAAATTTATCTACCTGGTCCAACATCAATCAAATATGGATCGTTTGATGTTCATGTTGTAAATGAGGTTCATCAGGCTGATATATTGTATTTACCGCATGATAAACAAAAACGAGTTTACAAATACGCGCTAACAGTTGTTGACGTTGCCAGTAGATACAAGGAAGCGTTGCCGCTATCAACAAAATCATCATCTGAGGTCGCTGCGGCGTTTAAAAAAATTTATCAAAAAGGTCCGTTACGTTGGCCAAATTTGTTACAGGTTGATCCTGGTAGAGAGTTCTACGGGGATGTATCATTGTTAATGGCCAAGCATAACGTTGTAATTCGACGAGGACATACTGCAATTCATCGTGATCAAGCAATTGTTGAACGATTTAATAAAACTCTTGCTGATAAATTATTTAGTATCAAACTGCAAAAGAATTTATTCAACAAGGTATATCTCGTGAATGGGTTAAACGACTTCCCAAGATGATTTCATCACTTAACAATCAGATCACTGCGTTGATAAATGATAAACCAGCCTCCGCGATCACAAAAAAATATATACCAGAAAAAAAATCACTGGTTAGTGATATGCCATTACCATGAAACGCTAGTGTAAGATATTTATATGAACCTGGTGAATTACAAGGCGGTGTTAGACGATCTACAGATCCTATATGGAGTATTACCGCCCATAAAATATATTCTGCGGTATCAGTGGCACACAGACCAACGTACTATAAATTGGATCCAACTGCACCTCAGCGAAGTTTTACTCGAGAACAACTTCAAGTTATTCGAGTGATATTCAATTACCACCGAAAAATCTAACATAATTGTTGGAGTGTAACTGCGACTCGGTTAAGTTGATTTATTCGCCTTACTCGTGACACAGCCAAATAAATTAAATTGTCCCATTCGATGAAATCATCAATGATCCACACAACCGTATCAGTGATAGTTAGTCTTTGTGATGAATGTATCGTTGTAGCATATCCTAATCGCCACGGAGAATTAATTGCATTTATTGCGTCTTTAACCACAGATAAATCAACTTCAACTATGTCATTTAATACAAGTTCTTGTTGTTGATTTCGTCCTGGTATATCAACAAGGATATTTTGTTTTCGGGTGTCACTAGGTCGATAACATAGCGGAACCGGTTCGTTAGGAAATTTACTATCATGAAGATAAAATAATTTTTTCAAAAGAATATCTCTGGTGGCGTTTCTACTAGCTACAACTATATCAGATGGTTTCCAGATGTTGTAAAATTTCCCCAATGATGTTTCGGGTATTACCTGTCGTAACTGTTCGGCTTGATTTTTATTACTAGTACATCTAATTGCAGCTTTCAATGCGGTTAATTCTTCATCAAGAGATCTGCGGTCAATTGTCATTTCTTCGTAATAATCAACTTGAAGTTTTAACCAACAATGCGGAGATATATTTTTAAATGGCGGTGGCTGTCCATGATCCCCACAAAGCACCACAGTGGTATTTTTTGTCTTTAACCATTCAAGAAACATTTTTATTATTTTTTTTGGTACAGTACAAATTTCATCCCACGATACCACATCGGGAACAATTTTAGTGCCCATTCGTTCAGGGGTTCATTCACCTCCACTGTATCTAAAAAAGCTATGATATGTACTTGCGGGGACTCCCTTTTCGCTAAAATCTCTAGCAAGGCGATGAGTTGGGGTTAGCGCAATTAGATTTTCTCCACGAAATAATTCTATCACTCTTGTTGTTTTTCCGCATCCACCTGGGCCGTTCAAGTATACAAGTTTGTGCCGTGCAACAACGTCGTGTATACTTGGACATGTTGATGATTTTTCGATTACACTGCCGTGATATTCTGGTAAGTCATTTACATCTGCGTGTTTGCTATACTCATACAATTCTTCATGTTTAACACGCCATGTTCCCCATGTTGTACCATCCCCGAGATACTTTTCATCGACATTGTGATATGTTTTATCGTAATAAAATGAGTCAGTTGCAACTCTTACTGCAATGTCAGGAAAGCGATTTACCATACTGAGAAGATTTATAGTCGTATATGCTAGCATAAATGATCTTAAATGGGTATATTGTGGCAGTTCATCGTTAAAATATTCTACGATTGTTCCGAATTGTTCCCCTGATGATAATTGTGCGGCAGTTTGTCTGTAAAATACCCCTTTAGATACCGCATCATCAATGACGAATTTTAATTCACCGGGATCTAAAACCAATTTGGCAGTTTTACGTCGACGGATTTCATCATCGGCGATATCTCCTTATGTGAATTTTCCAATAATAATCCGTGAAATTTGTTTACACTCGCTGGTTATTGCATCGCGAAGAAATTCTATATCGTATCGGAGAAAACAATCTGGTGTGGGTAGCCAAACTTCAGTTTGTTTATCACAGCTAAATATTATTTCAGATACAGTTAATTCTGTTAGCACGCCGCTATCGAGTGCCCACCTCAATAACACAGTGGGAGCCCATCTTTTTTCATGTAGATGTCGTCCAAGCCATAAATATGTTACAACGTGTAGTTGTTCTGCAAGTTTAAACGAAACAACTTCAGCAAATCCTGTTAGAACATAATCGGGTAACGGTCCATTAACAGCTCTTCGTACCATTCTGTGAGTTGGTAGTCCAAATTGTTTAAAATATTTATTACATTCACCACCACCAAGAAACCTTCTTGGATAACATGCAATTATATCTACGGACATCATATCGTTGAGATCATATTGTATGTTCCACAATCCAGCGTGACCAAATTCGATACAACTTGCTCGTGTATTTTCAATAAATATTTTCTTAGTCGGTTTCCATGAGTTTTTTTTCTCTGGCAAAATGAGACGCAATTGATGAAATTGTAAAACTCGTTTGTGTAAGTTTTGTAATTGCCGCTGCATCGGAAGAATATTTATTGGCAAACTCTTCCATGTGTTGTTGCACTGCTTCATTCCGATAAATTTTTCCACCCGCGGTGACAAATTGATCATATTTGCCACCATCGCTTGAAAACAACAACATATTTACCGGGTCTGTGTAGTTGTTTTTAATCCAATCAAACATCTCCTCGTCGCTGTAATATTTAATAATTTTATTTTCAGGAAAATCTCCTTCGTTGATCCCCCATGCATGAAAATTGTGATCAATGATCTCGATGGGGGTTCCTGCTTTACTATAAAATATTCTCGTTGGAAGTATTTTAACAACAATGGGGATTTTTAACTTTTTTTCCAACTCGGCCACATCGTGTTTTGTTGCACCGGTACTTTTTTTGTTAATGTATTCACTCCATGCGGCAATTTTAGTTGCTCGATTTTCAGTAAGACCTGAGCCTCTTTTTCGTGCATTAAAATGTTTTATTACTTGTTCGGCTACACATTTTAACGTTGTAGATAATTTCATTCATGTAACTTCGTTGTCGTTGGGGGTTTCTACGGGAAATATCCCATAGGTGATCACATTGAACGGATATGCCACATTGTAGTATTGATTGTCGATACCAACTAGCGTCCCAGGTTTTGTATGCTTCGTTAAAATAAATAATCCACCATTGTATGTTACTCTTCTGCGATGATGAAATATCTTCCACGTTCGTGCGTTTTGTTGAAGTAGTCGATTGACTTGTTCAGGTTGATTTTGTTGATAATATTTGATCTGTTCATCTAGCTGTTTTCGTTGTTTTTTGGACATTTTTTTTCTCAAATGTCGTATAAATGACATCTAACGTGTACTTTTGTTGCTGGTAAAATCGATCTGTGATAATATATCTGCGGCGCGTTTTAACGTCATTGTGTTATCGTTGAAATTTGTTAAATACGTCGAATATGTTTTTTCGGCACCATTTAACCGATGTTGACGTTTTGCTTCACGGATACTTCTAACGATTCTAGATTTATACCGCGTTGGTGATATTTTCCCATCTAGGTCATATTTGATTTTTACTCGTACAGGTTCCACATCCAAATTTATCTTATAAATCTGTTTCATTTATATATTAACGAAACAAATCTTCAAATAAAAAATTGATTGTCAATATAATATATTGATGGCACAAAATAAATGCAAATCGTTGTGGAAAAACGATAACGGAGTGTGTTCTCGAAGATGTGTTGGGGAATATTGCGCAATGCATAATCAACAGATTAAAAACGGTTCCCCCGGAATGGTGAAGTGTATTAATTGTGGATGCGGTATTCGAGGAAAAACTCGACTATGTGCTGAATGCGGTGGTAAACGGTTGCGTGAATTTGTTAGATATTATCGACGCAAATACGGAATTGTATATGACGAATATGATTTTATTACCAGGAATTACCAAAAACATCAATTAAAGTCATGAATTCTGCCCAATTAATATATGGATCAAATTATATTTGTATCTCACCCTGTTTACGTTGAATACGAGGCATCTCGTGACGGAATCATACGACATCGGAGATTAAGAAAAAATCTCGGTATCATTGACAAATATGAATATATGCAAATATGTATTAGATACAACGGAAAAATGAAAAGTTATAGATCTGCTAGGCTTATCTACGAGTGTTATTACGGATTGATTCCGCCCGGTTTAGTTGTTGATCATATTAACCGGGACCGACTCGATAACAGAATAGAAAATCTACGTGCGGTAACCCAACAACAAAATTGTATTAATTCTGCTCCAAAATTCAAATCACAATATCAACGACCAGTAATAGGTATTATGGACACAGAAGAGCGCTATTTTCCGTCGACGTGTTCTTATTACGATATTAATCGCCGATCTATACAACATGTCGTCGATGATATTTATCTTGCCGCATACTCAAAGCGATTTCATTGTTGGGTTTCTTTTTCATACCAATAAAATATGTTCGAAAGATACGTACAATTAGACAGAAGATTTTTCATATGTATATGAACGACGAAAATATTGCTCAGTTGGCTATCGAACTTGATAAACTTGCCAGTTATGTTCCCGCCGGAAACACATTTACGTCTGACTGGCTTGAACAAGAATACCTTGGTGTCACATCAATGAGAGATCAAGGAAAACCATCTTATCGAAACGAATACAGGATTATAAAACTCCTCATTGAGGCACATACAAAAGTGATTTTGAGACACAGAGACAAATTGGCGTAGTTTGTTCCGGTGGGTAGAATAATTAAGTCGATTGAAGATTCTCTCAAAGAAACATACAATGAACGTGAACAAGCTAAAGCTGTTAATGCCGAATTGGAGAAGCTTTTGAATTCGCTGTTGTGATTTGTTTTCATCGATGAGTAATCGAGTAATTATGACGGTAATTATGAATTAAAAAAAAAAGAATTTGATACTTTTTTGTTGCGTATTCATGATGAGTAATTGTGATAAATAATTGTGACAAAACACGATGACAAATAATTATATCAGTAACATTAAGTGATTTTTAAGGCTCGGTGAGCTAAATCCAGCGATAACATAATATTAGTAATCGCTGACTATTAATTCCGAAGATATAATTACCACATAATTATCCGATATGATTATTTTATCATAAATACTCATCCGGGTTTTACTGGAAATAATTTATACTACAATGGGATTTCGCCCGAAATTATCGATTATAATTACTGATATAATTATTTGTAATTTTTTTTTTTTTTTTTTTTGTGAAAATTTTTAAAATTAAAAATATATATTACAATGCCCAACAAAGCAAAATATTTATCAGACTTAGATGTTAATGCTATTATTTCGTTACGAGGAAAGGAGAAACCGAGTATCATCGCTAGCAAATACGGAATTGGTCTGACAAGGTTATATAAAATTTGAACAGACTCCTCTGTTAATAAGAAATTTCCTGGTGGTTTCGCTGGTACTCAAAGCTGGTAAAAAATTAACTGAAACAGCTAAACAATTACTAGATGAGACAAATCAAGCGCGAGAAGAGTTTTCTAAAATCAAACAGGAGTATACAAAATTACAAGCTGAAATAGCGCGCGGACATGAAAAAAATTGAACAAAAACAGCGAACAATACAATCAATGTTAGGTAAATATAATTTACAGCTACAACAACAACAACAACTGAAAGATCTTTTAAGTCAGTGTCCGAATAATGAACACCAAATAAAAACTCCTACTGAACAACAACAACAACAACAACAAAAAACAATTAAGGATTTAACACAACAAATCAACGAAAACAACAGTATTATTGCGTCACAGCAGTCCAATATAAAGCAACTTGAAAAAAATTAACGCGGACAATGACAAGATCGAAAAAGAACTTACCGAGATTTTAGCTAAACACACCAGTGTTAACTCACCTGCGGCGAATTTGTCGTCGTCGACTAAATCTCCGCCGAGTAAACAACCGAAGAAAACTGTTGAGCAACTAATGGCTGATGCCCTATTAAAAACAAAAATACCGATCTGATATTTAAAAAAATAATTTTTATTTACAGAAATTTTTTTTTATTTACAGAAATTTTCAAAATAATTTTTATTTTTTGTTGCATTTTAGTGCCATTTTGTTGCATTTTAGTGCCATTTTGTCGTATTTTAGTGCCATTTTGTTGCATTTTAGTGCCATTTTGTCGTATTTTTATCGGTGAAAACCCCAGCAATTCTATAAATGAAATCGACGTTTTTTGTCATAAAATGCTATCAAAATGTAAAAAATGATCAAAAAATGACTAAAAATAACTAAAAATGATCAAAAATGATCAAAAATCTTCATCGATGAAAACCCCAGCGATTCTCTAAATGAAATCGACGTTTTTTAAGGATTTTCACCAGAGAGTATTCTCAATAGTGTATCTTTGTCAATACAGTTACTAGCGTATTGTGTTATTTGATCGTGAAAACAAGTAATTGTAGCACTCCTGTTAATAGATAGTCGACCACGTTGAAAATCTGTTAGTAAAAATTTATCGTTACCTGGTTCAGATACAATAAAGTTAAAACTCGCGATTGAGTTTTTAAAACATTCTCGTACAGCATCATACAATTTGACTTTGTCGTGGATGGTCACAACGACGTGGCGATAAATTATTGAAAAATCAAAGATTTTTCCAATTCAAACATTTTTCCAATTACGATTTTACTTCGAGGGTTATTTGTAATTGTTCACCGCGAAGATCAATCACCGAGAAGTCCTGATCAGTTATTCTGAAATTTATCCGCGTGATAAAATCATTTGCAACGGCCAAATAGACTAAATTGGGCGGATTCATCACGATGAGAGACCCTGGAGACACATTTGGGGAAATTGTATACAGAATATATCCAGGAACGGCCCGTGATGACTTTGATGTGTCCACAGAATAACTATCTAATGTAATATCCGCGATGACATGTATCGCTATCGTCGATGTGATATTAGCAGGTTTCGGTGATCTGTGTCGTCCGGTTTTTAACGTTGAATTGTTTGATCGTAACATTTCCGTTGGTGGGTTGATTTTTACCCACAACGCATGAATCTGTGGAAATAATTCATCAATGACCCCCCGCAATGATTTTTTTTCAACTCTGGTACACACCAACCAGGAAATTTATAAAATACTATATTGTCGTTAGTGCGGGAAAATACTTTTTTGAACTTTTCCCGTTCTTGACTTTTATCCTCATAAACCAGGGAAAGAAATTTATCATTGACGTAAATCATATCCGTGATGATTTGATTTACTTGCCGTTGTTATTGTAAAATAGAACTTTTCCGCGATGTCATATCGAGAAGAAGTGACCGTTGAAAAGTTTCTCGTAGTTGTTGCAACCGAGTTTGAAACTGTACACGTTGGTCGTTAAAATAGTCTGTTATATTTTTAATTGAAAACTCATATGCACCGCGATCACCAAGTGCAAATCAATACACTAAATTACCATGTTGACGATATTCTTCACGCGTAATACTATCTGTTTCTGTACCATCAAATACCTCATATGAGTATCTTTGATAAATATCTCTATCGCGGAGGAAACCAGAATCATATAAAAATTTCATTGCAACGGGTGGATCTGGTATACTATCTGTGAAAAAATCAACCCACGCTGGTTCTGGTAATCGAGGATAAATCGCAGGAAGGTTGTCCAACCATGTGGCGTGGGCGAGTTTAAAAGATTTATCATCGGGGTAATTTCCCCGCGCTGTTTCCACAGGTAGATCAGCGATGTCAACAAAACCAGGAGGAAACTCAGGCCAACCTAGCAATGGTCTTATACTGGAGTTATATATATATCTACGGAATAATCAGGTGAATTTATTTCGATTGACTTGACAACAATGGTTCATGTGGATTATCTCGATGGGAGATTTATCTGATCCATCTTTAATTTCCATTTTATTTGGTCCGGTAATAGCCTCAATTCGTTCTATAATTTCCTTGCTGATATCTTCAATGTCATATGCACCTATTGGTAACAACAATGTATGCCATTCATCGCTGCCATCAGGACGCTTTTTATATGAAAAAACAAAACTGTTATTTGAGGTTTTACCACGAAATGGTTCTGCTCGAATATTTGGCGAGCTATAATAACATCGTAGTTGTGTTAACGCGATTGTACTTGCTGGTATCGGCGCTGGAAACTCTACTATAAATTCCCGTGATTTTGTTGTTAGCGAAATTAATGTTGTTTTCACCGGTGTGGTATTTGTTGCGATTTGTTGAAGTATCAGGGATGTCTCTGTCATTATTGTTATTGCTGCGCTGTATTTTCAATGTAAAATCTTCGGCTGAAAATTTTCAATTTTCTGCATCGCAGATTTATACACCGCGGTGATTGTAGAAAATTCATCATCGGTGATAACTGCGTCATCAAGTGACGTTGAAATCATCGATGACAACAACGAAGATGCATCTGACACAATTGTGTAACGCGATAAATATTCACGTAGTTTTGTTTGTGAACACGATGATATCTTCGCGGTAATTGCGGTTGCGACTCCCCCAAGTGTTGTTACCGCGGATAACGCAATTGGAACTGCAATCGGGGCAATCATTGTCACCGACGATAAAATAATACCGGTGCCTGCCAATAACCCGGACACTGAATACACTGTAACGTCAATGGCGGTTATTCTCCTGCGATATTTTTTTATTTTCTCGTGATATTGTTGTGAAAGTGATTTCAATGATGCGGCATATTCTCGTACAGTGTTGTATTTGTAACTGGACGGCGATTCCATTATTTGAAACGCCATCGTTGAAATGCTTGAAATGCTGGCATTTTTAGTATTAAAACTCAAAGAATTCCGCCAGAATTAATTATCGTGCATATTTGCTACAAATTCTATCACATATGTTATTGGTAATCTAACTCGTTCAACTGCAATAGTCGATAATACAAAAATATGCCAAATGGAATTTGCACGAAGTTGATGTGTTATTGTATTTACAGCGGTTTGGCCTTCACCTATGCCACCAAAATTATCTCTAATATTAAAATTATCCCCGCCAAACGAAGTTACCGTAAATCGATAAATACCTGCTACTGTTGGAGTAAAATCTATTCGACTATTAGTGTCTTTTACCCAATCGAAATTTCCGACCTGAACCACATATACGACATTGTCAATATCCGCTGCGGGATGTGAAATTTTTATCGATTGTCGTTTTACTATCCTCGATAGATTTTCTAATTTCAGTGAGGATTTCACTCGTCAATTTATCAACACGTTTTAGCTCAGTAATATAATCTTCGATATTTCCAAAAGTTATACGCAATGGATCATCTTGTCTAAAATTTCCATCGAATCTATCAACGAAGTCGGTTCTTCTCTTTGTCGCTTCATTAATAAAATTTTGACCGTCAATTAACGTTTTTATTTCAGCGAGAGACGGGGTAACTACAATCGGGGATCCAAAGAACCTATTGATATTTCTGTGTCGTTACAGCGTCGGCGAGATCACAATTGGACATTGCTGTGAACGCTAGCGTTTCTACATTGTGTATCTGGTTCGTCTGCTTCCGGGGAGTCTTAATCCCATTCCCTTTTTTTTCTGCCAACATTTCCACCTGTGACCTTATTGAGAACCTTTGATGTTCCCCAACCTGCAGCACCCAATAACGCCCCAGTTGCAAGCGCTGCAAGTGCTGGAATCAAAAACGGAAATATTCCACCGGATTTACTCATATCGGAAATTGCAGCTTTTGAAAATTTTAACTGAGTTCCTTTTGATGCAGATTTAGCTTTATTGAAATGTACTAGCTGAGTTTTTGTCAACGACAATTTATGTTCCCCTGAATACATTTGTGTTGGTTTCAGTGTTATTGTTGTTCCACACGATATAGAATTCTTTGATCGTAGTTTTTCAATCTGACCAGTTGTCAATGAGACATTAACGTAATTATATGACATTATTGTAAATTGTAAATCATCTAATTGTCACATTTCCACAATCAAAGATTTTCCTGAAAATCAAAGATTTTCCACTGGTGCGTCAATGACTCGCATTTTTCCACTGCCACCTTCAAGGATCAAAGATTTATCACTAAGTAACACCGCAATAGCCCTAAATCCTGCAGCAGGAGCTTCTACACGAGCTTGAAATTTTACATCAACGACGGAGTGTTTTGATAAATCAAGATGTTGCAACGAAAAGTAATAAATTGGATACAGCGTTTGAAAATCCAACTGGGATATTTGCAACCCGGTATCTACGTTTTGATCTCTCCCCATAAATGACCACAGCCGATGATAAACTCGACCAATTTGATTTTCAGCGTAGTTGAGGATACGATTTTCAGCTGGTTCTTGCTGATTACTTATTCGTAATGATACCTCAGTGACGCCACATTGATCAAATATCATATGAGAATGTATTTGAAGATCAGCACCTTGGGTCCGATTAAGATTTTGCAATGCAACAAAACATGTCTCGGCGCTGAAACGTTTTTTGTTAGCGCGACTTGCCAGGTAAATATACCGGAAAGTGTAGATGATGTAGTAGCTGTTGAAACCTCATGCTATGCTAATAGTGACCGCCCTCCCTGATCCATAAACGACAACAACTTCGCTTCAACGGTCAACGACGGGGTCATAATTGGCATCCACAGTGATAGTTTTGTTAATTGTACAGCTCCATTTTCAGCACCAGCAGCACGCCACAGCGCAAGATCGTCGTTACCATTTCGCTGTAACACAACTGTGTGACTGGCGCCAAATATAACTTTTCTGATATCTCTACAAAATCCAAATATATGTGATAATGGAATTGTACACGAAAATTTACCATCCGCGTTGAACATCTTTTTTCGCGCTAAAAATCCAGAATTGTAATTAACGTTACCACCAAAAACAACAGCTTCAACATCAGCGTCATCAGCAGCGGCTGAAACCTTTTTTAGCCTTCGCAACGTAAATGGATGAAAATCAGCAAAATTAGTATTGTCTTTTGCAAACATCATTGAATGACCTGCCGACTTAATAAAATCATCAGAATATCTAGCTAACCCAACAATAGTACTAGCAACATCAACATTGTTGTCAATGGACTCAATTTTAGTGGTACCAATTATGTATTGCGAGGATCTAAATAACGCCATTATACCGTTGTTGACAAATCCAATCGCGGTAGTACCTAAATTAGCATAAGCGTTACCATTAGGTTGTGTTATTCTACCCTCAACTTCAATAAATGCCTCACATGGAAGAAAATACTTGGACGTATCATCAAATCTAAGTTCAATACGCGATCGTATATTTGGGTCCATTGCGGTATATGAAAAATATTGATAATCTCGAACAGAATCATTTCGCTGCACAACGGCATCTACGTCAAAGGCGTCGTCGATCTCGTATTTAAACATTATATTGATGTTGTTGATCTAAATTGATAACTTTAGACCTGAACCAGTAAATGTTTCTAGTTTTTTTTCTGCTATTTTGTTGATTTCGTTAGCAGTCTTTGCTGGCATATCCTCCGTTGATGGCAATTTAACAAATTTATCTGGTTTTTTTTTACGTATCAGCGACACAATCGTTTCTTTTGCAGCGTTAAATACGCGTGTTGCAGCCACAATCGCAGCAGATTTGCCAACAATCCCAATAGCCTTTGAAGCTAATTCTTTTCCAATTGGAAGTTTTTGGAGCGATTCTTGTAAACAATCCAGTAACAACATCACCGAAACCATCTCCGTATGTCAATTTGTATACAGGTAATCGTGAATTTACAACGTGAACAGGCCTAGCCCGATTCATACTGCGGGTTATTATCATGATATTAAAATACTAGTATTTCCAAATGGTCGGCGATTAATCTCTATAATAGTAATCAACAAGTTCATTAACGAAACTACGATACTTTGGCATATCCATAACGTGTCCACGAAATAATCTTTGACAAATTTCAGTTGCCTCGTTGCTTAATTCCGGAGAATTATTTCCAGCTCGTTTTCCACCGATAAGAATTTCCAACCGTGATATATCATCGAATACACTTCTTGAACATGGAATTGAATCTGAAAATGCTGGCATTTCTGGAAACGATAGCGTTTTTCCACCGTGGTATCCGGTACCTATTTCTTTCGGTAACGGGGTAGATAAATCGGCCTCAGCCGCTACTTTTATTTTGGGGGGAGCTAGTTGACTGACCAAATATGATGGATGTTGTATAGTTTGTTTTTTTACTATTTGCCAAAGTTTACTAAAACCTGTATCGTCACGTGGTAGCGTAGATTTACCTAATCTCGCTAAATACATCTTTTTTGCAAAAGTTTCTTTATCATCAATAGCATCTTCATATCCTTCCGCCATAATTGATTTTCTATCACTATATGTATCATTGATTTGCTGAGCAAATTTATTATCATTTTGATATTCTTTCGATTTAACACTAGATATCACCTCGGGTTTAAATATCACCTTCGGGGTAAGAGTTCTTCGCTCTTTTCTGGTCACTGGAGATAACTGTGGCGTTGGTGCATCACTAACATCTATTTCACCAAATTGTCTTACAGGTTCTTGTTGTTGTTGTTCAGTAAGAGCTTTTAAATATTTTTTGTTTGTTTAGTTCGCGCTGCCAATTTAGTGATATCTTTGGCAATTGCTGAGTTATCTGTACCAACCCGTTCAGTTGCAGCAGTGATCGGTTTAAATAACCGTTCAGTGTCAGTGGTAAATTCAACACGTTGTTGTTGTTGAGCTTGTAAATTATCTCTAAATGCGTCCCTGATTGGAAGAAATTTCTTAATTGCAGCTAATCGTTCTCTTGTTAATCTCGTTATTTGAGCTTCTCCGATATTTGACATGTATTTAAATCTTTGATTTTCAATTGTCAGTGATGATTTCTTGATATTTTACTGATGGCAGTTTTGTAATATTGTTTTATAGACGTTATTTTAACGATCTGGGGTTTCTATGACATTTTACTATTGTGGTACCTTCAAATCGCGCTAGAAATTTGGTGGGTTCAGCCCCATTGCTGCTGTCCATGTCAAAGGTCTATTATCGACCTTGAGATCTAAAGCGTACATCAGGGTCATCCTGTGCCTCAGATTCCTTTTACGCAATCTAAAGTCTCTATTGGACACTTGTTGTATTGGTGAACCTTGTGCGTTTGAGAATTCTATTGCATAATAAATTCAAAACAATTTTGTGTCTGCTGTGAAGATGTATCATTTTACAATACTCAATGCCTCATCATTTCTACACCAACAACACTTTGTCTAGTATCAGTTACTTCAGATGCATGATCCTTTACCAATAAATATATTAATGTTTGCTATACTTTTGACTAGTTTATCAGGGTACATTTGGAATAGTTTATATTTCAGTAGACGGATGCAGATGGAGCAAAATATATGATGTCAATATTTCCTTCACAATGTCTTAGCTTTTCACATTTTGTTAACTTCTTATAGCTGCAGTATTTAGCCAACATACCATACAAAGATTTAAGCAATCTGAAGGCGCTGTTTTACATCTCCATATAATAAATTGATTCATCACATCATATATATATATATATATATATATATATATATATATATATATATATATATATATATATATATATATATATATATATATATATATATATATATATATATATATATATATATATATATAGAGAGAGAGAGAGAGAGAGAGAGAGAGATATCTCTTCTATTCGTGATCGTTATGTGCACATTCACTAATTTATTCCGTAAAAGACAAGCTTTTTATATGATAAGGGATCTTAATTATAACATACATGTTAAGGAAATGTTTTGAAGAGTGTGCTTGCCAAACGGTGATGTATTTGCAAATGGAACAATATATGTTTTGAACAGTTCTTACCGTTTGGCTTTGATGTTTATACAAGCTATCATATCTTTTTGTTCTGTCCATCATTTAGCAGCAGATAACAACACCGTCTGTGTTCCTTGGCCACTTCTACGGCGATAAAAAAAGCATTTATAAGACAATGGTGCATGATACAATATTTGCCCGTTTTTGTAAAACGTCGTGTATTTGCCACCATTTGCCACATGTTTATATTCGTCCTTAAATCTGAACATATCTAATCATTTTATTTTACCTGGCTTCTCTTTGATATAGTTGACGCCTTATGTGCGTTGCTTAATGCTTAATATGCTTGAAGTAATGTTCCGAACCTTAATGACTTTCTTGGCTATCGACATCTAGCAAGGCAGATTTGAACACTTGTATCTCAGTGCAGATCAAATTTGACAGCTGACTTTGGTGTCAATGTATTGAATCCAGAATTCCATTTCACTATGATTGTCCGAGATGTTGATGAGTAAACCATTCCAATAACATTGGCTTCTCAAAACGTGTTAACATACCTTAGTTTGTTAATGCATGCACGCTGTCTGAAAAATAGACTGTTCTTAAGAAGTGCAACACTGCTGTAACATCTAACAATCTTTCGTATATGCTAAGATTAAGGTATCGGTGCCATTAGAGACGTCAGGACCAGAAAGTGGATAAACTATGTCTCCTGGTTAAACGTATTCAGCTCTGTGTAATTGGCATGGAATAAAGAGCAAAATGAATTTCGAAAAAACGAAATTGTATCAAACAACATCAAATGTCATGAAATGAAAATAGGTGTACCAGAATATCTTGGCCAAAACATTCTAAAATATCTTCTTCAAGTGATTACAAATTTCATTTCTATATCCAATCTCATTAGATGAACTACACTATCAACATTCTAGGTTTGAAGATCTGAGTAACTTTATTCGCATGTTACATAAAATGGAATCGTTAGAATTAAAGTAGATAGCACCATTTATTGAACATGTACTCAGCAAATAGATGTAGCTTGGGTCAGTATATTTTGCATCAAATCAGAATGTTCGTCATCCTTTGCAAAATATGTGGCATGGAAACGCCACAATCAACAGAACACCAACCACACTATTGGGTTGTTGCATTCATGTACATCATAACTTACACAGACATGGAATTGTGCATGTCATGACGCGAACACTGTTACATATGTGGCACGTTGCTGGATACCGTGTATGTGACCGCTGCAAAATCACATACAAATTACTTTTGTGATTCCCGCAAGGAAGAACATGACATTTCGCATTGATAACCTGCTCGGTTACGACGGTCATTATGATCACAGAAGGTAGAAAAAGACGGAAAAGATCACTGGGGATATTTGTAGCATATTGACAACCTCCAGTGTATGAACAGCAGGCTTCAAACCCTAGCAAAAACCGTCCTTCACTACGAGGACGTATAATTAAAAACCATCACAACGCGGTAACATAGCCTTTCTCAAGAAGAAGGGATCTTCCTCCACTTATTCCGTATACAGAAGTACTAGTTTGGATCTAGAACAGTCGTAAATGATGGTGATGGTGGTGTCGGAGTAATAGCGAGTTTCAATTGCAAGGGCATCATTGCATTTCATGGTTACAATCCAGGCGTAAATCCAAAGGGCGTAAACACAATTTGCATTTCCTAGAGAAGTACAAATTATAGACATTTTTTTGTATAGATAACTGTAAAAATGTTCAGCGAAATCCTAGATTTAGCCCTCATCAGTCATGTTTTTATAGTAACAAATACATCATGCAGTGTGGCTGTTGATAATGCAAAATGCTCAGCTTGGTATGAAGCTAATGACCAATTGATTCAAGATTCCCTTTTCCGTGTTTTCCCAACGCTTTGTCGGCTGGGCCTATCTGCTTTAACAGCTGAGTGTATCGTCTGTGATGCAGTTTATCCACTCGTCTTACACCTGGAGCTATACGCATATAACGATTGTGCAATCAAATCTAACAGCGCAGCTGAACAACAATTTCGTTGCTCTGGTAGAGTGTATCCCAAACGTCAAAGATTTTTTTTGTTGCGCAGTCTGAATAATAAAATGGCCCTGATTGGTATAATGCGGAAATTATCTGTGGTCGTATTCATCAGTTATAGTATATCCATTTTTATTATCGATTCTTATGGATAAATATGCTCACTTATTCAAGTCAACTCAATGGCTAGACCAATCATTGAAGCTTTTAGAGACGTCTTATTGCTGACTGTCGGAATGACCTGAATTTGGCTTCCACTGTGTAAATAGCCTAAAAGCAGGCTTGCCGTCTATATCCCCCTCCTCAAACCAGCCAATATAACAAGGAACCATATGGCTAACTTTAACGTTGCTGGTACACAGAGAGATTGTCGTGTAGAGTTTTGCTCTGGTCCCTAGATGTCGCAGTTGTTCTGGCGTCGGTTCTTAATGTGGTTCGACCCCATTCCTTAAAAAATAATCAATATTCAAATGTCAAACACCAAGACGCGCTTAAAACTTCCAGGGCCAGCCAAAGCATCACGGCCATAGTATCTTCAGAAAATCCATCAATAAGAAATAATCATCGACCCCCAAGTCGTCTCTATAATGGTATACATAGATACCTGAATGATCAAAAACAACATACGCACAAATAACATCACTTAGACAGTTAGTTTTTCTGAGCTATGCAATCACCCAGCATTTCATGCATTCCATGAAAGTGTTTATGAACGGTACTCGCTCAATGTACACATACAAGGCCGACTTTACAGGGTTTTGCAACTACGCCATTATTGGAGACACATACAACATGTGCCTTAAATCTCGACTCTGACCGTTTCCGCTTGCCTTACAACACCAGCTGGAAATATGCGTTTGAAAAGCACAGTTCACAATGGGATAGAAAATGGGGGCAAATCACATAGACACCATGAACCTGGACCAGTCAAGGCATACGCTGGTCAACTAGGTGGATTTATACATTTTGTGTTAGAAGAAAAGTTGAAAGATTGCCTCCAAGAAAGACTGCCTGGTGGATAATACAATTCAATCATAGATTTAACTAGTGTCATATTGGCTGAGGATTAATTAATCTGCTAATTCATTTGGGTATGCTTTAATAGAAATATTGGGTCTAAAGGATAAACCACTGTTATTCCCAGGAGCTGTGGTAAAAAAGAGTTATATACATAACAAAAACCCAACATTTTGCATAACAATGATTGGCCAGAACAAAAAACATATATTCACTGAATATATTAACTGGATCCATATGAGTGTGTTTTCGCGTAACACAGGAGTCAAGAGGGAAATGATATTTTCAGGTCTAATGATATTAAAAGAACTTTCCTCTTATTTCACGTCACCGAAGACGCCGTAACGTGAAAATACGACGAAATCATCTTCTTCTTCAAAGCAAATATCAGCACAATGTCTTCTAAAACTTCTAAGGCGTTAGGTGACAACGCCATGTCTGTGGAAGACTTCAAGCTAATGCATTATTAGGTTTATAAAACAATTAAATGGGAAACTGTTTTGCATAAGGCAAACATTTCAACAGTAACTGAAGAATTGACACAAACGAAATCTAAAATATGCCACGAACATATAATGAATAATCCAAAATGCAAATTCCAATTATTCTGATTTGGCTGCGGTAACACCAGCAACATAAAGCCTATTCATTTTCAGCGCTCACAGTGGGTAAAAGCGCATTTGATACCGAATCGGCACTGCGCTGGTATATTGCTTGGTAAAACGTAAGTTGGAGAAAAGGACATTTGCTTAACATATCGGACAATCATATGACCGTCCTCCTATTTTTAATCCAAATACCGGGATATTAGTTATTCTAGTTTGTGACTGTAAATTATGCGGCCTGTTGCTACAAACGAATACATACATTTAGAAATTGCTCATCGTTGTAAAATGTCTAGGTATTCCTGATGTAATGCAAAATGTGCACACATTATTGTGTTCAAACTGAAACTCCGCATGATATCCAAGGTCGCAGCGAAACACTAGTAAGCAAAATATAAGAATTTCGGTAGCTAATGCTATCTTATTCATATCATTTGCTCTTAAAATATACAGTGATCAAGAAAGTTTGGAGCGCAAGTGTTTATCTTATCTATTTCGACTCACCACTCATGGGTGACTTATATAATAATGAATGAATCATCAAGAAACAACATATGAAATGTAAGCTTTTTGATCCAGTTTCCGAAAAACTAAGTTGTTTCGGCTTTCGGGTCATATTAATTAACTTGTTTTCATTTTAGAGCAAAGTAGTTGTATCACATAACAAACAAAGAAAACTGAACCTGTACAACACCAATAACAACAACAACAACTACTACTGCTACTACTAACAATAAAAGCGCCTTACAATATTACTAGACAAACACAATACAAATGACCCCAACATACGACATACTGGATCTATACACAAACATGCTGAACATAATTAACTGTAAAAGTAGAAATATACTCTTGTACATTAATATTCTACTTTCTATCGCGCGTTTGAAAACGAATATGGCGTTATGTTAAGTTCGAGAGGTAAGTTCTCTCAAGTAACTGGACGCTGATTTGCAAAATAATTGTATTCATGGTTGTCACAGTGGCATTAATGAGACTACGAGTGTCAAATAAAGGTGTCTTGAAAGGATGTACACATGCGTGAGGCCACACACACACACACGCCTCCGCGTTTTGAATTATTTGAAGTGTTGTAGATTATTCAGACAGAATATATTTAGATTGGATGTGCCGTGAAAAGGATAAGAAATACATGTGGTATGAATAACTTCTTTCGTCAAGATTACGTTAGAGCCATTTCTACAAGAACGACAACTATTACTTGAATTATAATATTTATTAATGTTATGAAAGCAAGTTGCTTTTAGCTCATTTAATGCATTAGCCGGATTGGTCTGGTGTTTATGTTTCTTATTTTTGGTACATTGAATTACTGTGTATATTTTAATCATGATGATTTAGATAAAATAATTACTTTTAAAGTTAAGAGATGAAGTAAGGTTACCAAATTATTTAAATGCTAAATTAATTTTCTATATAAAAAAAAGTTTTTTTTCTTCAAAAGGATGAATGCCGTAAATGACTCATCTCATACAGGTACTTTGTATCTTGTATTTGTGTATTCGTGGTTAAATGTAATCGATAAAGTCATAACTAAACCATTTATCTGGTGTATGCGGTCAAAGTGAAGTTGTGGATAAATACAGGAACAATAAATAAATATGTTTGTATATTATGGTCAGGTACAGCTGTTCTTGTGTCTTGTTAGGCTACTTACAAATACTACAAGTGATGCTGGTATCATTTTGTACAGATGTGGAACTGGTACCTGTCATGATAATGTCAATGCTGCTGGAGTGCCTGACATAATTTTAACACATCGACTCCTATGAGAGGGTCAATAAAGTCAGCTACTTCGGCAGGATAATACAAAATGACTGTATTAACGTTTGTTACGCAGTCTTGTTATATAGAATGGGTGCCTACTATTTGTAACTGACGTCAAGTTATGTTTAATATCATGTCTCATGTATCGATGACGAAATCATATAGTGGACAACACAACACAAATGATGCATGTTCTGTGTACCTTCGCTGCAATGTGTGTTCTAGCATGGAACAAACGAGTTCAATTTAGAATGTTACATTAATATTGGTCACCATTGTGATACATCGGTTATCAATGCACATGGTTAATCATTTATGTATACCTTTTCTATTTTGCTTAATCGAATTATTAAACTGGGAGGTTACATTCATATTTACTTGCAACAAAACGGTAAGCAGTTGTTTGTATGCTATTGTAACATTACTAAGAAAAATACGATTGTAAATCTATTTGTCACATTTACATTTTGCATATTACCTTACTTCCTTTGTAGACCCGGAAATAAGCCGACAGAAACAACCACTGACCATGAACCCATTACCAATGCAGAAACAAAGAGAGAGCTCCAAACAAACAGAGAAACAACCTGTTGAACAACCAGCGTAATGCGTAGTTGTTATGGCCAATATCCACATATTACCTTAATAATAGTGCCCAATGTGTAGATACATAATTAAGGATACGATGGCAATATATTTTAATGACAGAGATCTGATCTCTCTCTCTCTCCCTCTCTCTCTCTCTCTTTATGTATATATATATATATATATATATATATATATATATATATATATATATATATATATAAACTAACAAACAATTTTTTTCAATTGAGTCATTTCAACTGATATGGAGAAAGGACACACCATGACACTGTTACTACCCCTGATCTCGCAAAAAAGTATCTCAAATAGACATAAAGTCTAGTCGCCATTTGCCTATTCTACATCAATAACAATTATGTCGAGCGAAACAACACTACTATCGACATAATTGGCTAAATCAAAATTAAGTTCAGTTTAAACTGAGGCAAGGCAATGCATTAAAAGATATTTATTTAGTCATGGATGAGAGTTTGACGTTGAAACGTTATTATGCTGCACCATGAAAGACTCAGAGACTGAATGGCTGCAAATCGTGACAATGAAGAAAATAAAGCTACTGAAAGCTTGAAATGTAACCAAATATTAAAATTACTCAAAACAGTCATTGCATATGTTATATATATATAAATATTCAAATATTCATATTACTAATTTTTCACAGTGCAACCATTTCAGAGCTACCATTCAATTCAGCAATGGCAAAATCTATAATTGCATCGACAGATGTGCTAGTCTACTATAAATTAACCACATAGCGAAATATAATTAATATTAACTCTTACAACGGCTAGCTAGCAATATGATATGATTCTTCACAAATATCAATTCATTCTTATAAATATGCAAACATATTAACATCAAAAAATAATTATTCCTACTACAATTCAGGTAATAATAATAGGTATATCTACGATCTACAATTAAATGCAGTCGCATTCAGCCAAGATCGAACAACTGGCTCAGTGACCTTTAGAAGCTGTACTTAGAATCCTGTCCTAAGGTTTTTTCCCCCGCCAATAACGCATGGCTGATCGGAGTTGCTATCTTCTGACAATCTCTCTAACGAACTATAGCGAACTAAATCTTGCTGGCAGGTTTAAGGATATCATACTTAGCCCAAATCAGGGTCTCGTCCCTATCTCGATTCTGATTGGGTAGCGCTGTGGCCCTGTCCAATCGACTAAGCGACCAATTCAACTTGGCTGTCAGTCTGCGGAACAAGAAGATAAGACACGTCCACACTTTCGGGCAACTTCTTTGATCTGCACAAGCGCCTCCACACCAAGGTGATAATTGCGCTTCTGATGGCCTTGTTCGGGCTTCCCACCCTATCATCGGCAAACTTACGTAACGGATAGTGTTAGCCTGCGGTCAAGGTTAACATTAAACAATGGCTTGTCCGAATTACTTCGATTATACATGTTTCTAATTCGATTTTGGTTCGGGCAAAATGCCACAAATAAATAAATAAATAAATATATATATATATATATATATATATATATATATATATATATATATATATATTTGATTTAATTGTTTGTCTGTATGTTTTAATATTTATATTTCATTACATGTTTTTGTATTGTAGCATTGTTTACCGGACATGACTTTGTGCAAAATTGAGGTCATGTCTGCATGAACTGATTGACCTTATATTTTTAATATATTCCCGTTATGTCAATAACTAAAGTAGCATCATTATACTCTTTATGTATGACTTCATTAACTGAATTATAATTCAGGTAAACATGAAGTTGTAGAGATGATGAATAGGGTCAGGGTTTTGGAGACGTAAAATCCTGTGACTGTAATGCGTTATTGTGTTGTAAATAAACAAGACCCATTAATATCATTCTACAAGGTTTTTCCATTAAATAATTGTTGCTTTTGAAAAATGGTAATGTGACCTGAGGCCAGGCAGAGAAATATATTATCTGTGGCTGTGAGTATCTTACCAGTCGTTCTTTTAACACTATCACTTTAAGTTGTATTATGTTGTGTCCAGTATGGGATAGATTGTCTTTGCTTGACATTATTGAGATGAAGTAATTATTGTCGTTGGATTTATAAAAAGGGCATCTTTGGATAAAGACATTCATTGAAGTTTATACTGAAATCAAACATGGAATAAGTAGTATGTGATTCATTGTAATGTTTGAATCTAATTGGCAATTCTGTAATTCTTTCATTATTTTTGCACTTTTTATTTAGGAAAAAAAAGTATTTGTTAAAGGTTACATAGCTTGTTGTATTCACTCTTTCGTGTTGCCATTTTAAGAGAATTAACTGTTAACACATCTTGTATATAAACAATCTAAATTCTATATTGCTATAATTCATTAGACAGAGAACAATACAAGTACCTGATGAATCATATAAAGTTTGTAATCTTTAGAAAAACAAAGCTCTATACGATTGTTTCGACCAAATCAATAATACTTTAACTTAGACTAATGCATTTTATTTAAATTTCCTTATATTCACCAACAATAAATTTCACAAATGACCTTTTTGACAATGATTATATCATTATATATACTGAGTGTATCATATACAGACATATAACCATCATGCTGTTACATGTATTTAATTTGTATATATATGGGTGCGTTGCTTTACGTGAAGCATGTATGTTATCTGTAGTTTGTACCTGATTTTGTCAAAAATCACGTTTCTAGTATACCTGATCTGTATCATATATTGTTTAATACAACATAATACATAGCTAATATTTTGCTAATATTGTGAAACAAATGTTTAGATATGTTTTAATGGGGTTAAACATGTTTATTTTAATCTGAGTTTAGGACATGTGTTTACAACTTGGAAATTCTTAAACTTCTTACAAACTTTGAATGTTTGATAAATGAAACCGACCTATATCTTATTTCACTTATTTGGTCTTGATATACATTTTTATATAATGTTATTTATTGAAACTTTACCTTTTTGTAATAAATGAAGCCAACTCATTCGTATTATTATGTTCCGTTTGTGATTTGGCTGGATTTGTTTAAATGTATGTACTGGAACTGTAAAGGTGCTCGATGATATTATTGTACTAGAACATTTTACGGAGTTATATTTAAGTGAGGCAAGGAAATTTAGGACTATATGATGTTGACGCATTCAAAGACTTAGCTCACTATTACACTACATAACACTGGCACATTATCACGTTTGAGACAAGAGTCATATAAAAACTGTCAATTTTGAAATTTAATTTAACTATCACTGGAATTCAGTTCAGACTTCTTACATTATGACTTTTGACAAAGCTTCTAGGAGTATATGGGATGCAATTAACATAATACAATTTTGTTTTAAATTGTACATATGTGTTTTAGAGGACTATAAACAAACTATATACTGGGTTTTAAAATCCTTAATGATGTTTGCGTTTTTATGTTACTTAGTTATATGCAATAGACTCGTAACAATAAGAGATACATATGAACGGGAAATATATATGAATGCAATGCATGTAAGATTTGTTATCCATGTAATATAAATAACGTTGGTAGGGAAATGTTACAACTGTATAAAAAAAGTCCTCAAGTAACCCTTAACAATAAAGCAAACACAAACACAACATACACAATACACAGTCAAATACATTAGTGTGATGGCATTGACAATTTATACGATGATGACACACTCAATATTGAAGAAAATGTGCAATTTTTGAGCGTTAATTGTCAAAAAATAAGAATACGTAGGTGCACTGATTCCAAATACCTCTAAGGTGCGGCTAGAAAAAGTTAACACAACTGTAATGCTGTTGAATATGAAGTTACAAAAATAGCTAACGCTAGAGCTAACAAAATTATTGATGAAAACAAAAACACGTAAACATTTTTAAACAGACACAGAATACGTTAGCTACAACCTACATCAACATTTAAAACAAGTAAAGTAAATAGTAACTAATTTACCTAAGGTATTTATTGTTATACAACTGATAGAACACGGGATAAACGCAACTTTTCTTTGACATGACATGCAGGAACTTAGAAACAAATATGGAACACATATGAATCTAAAATCTCACGTGGAACCGTTAATACCGATATGTATTTCAAATTACACTCATTACACTCAACATAAGCTTCACTTCAAAATATCGTTAAATATTTGGGGTTAATGAAAATCTCTGTCAATGTAAATCTTTAATGTAAATACATTACTATTATTACATTACTTTTACCACTTAAACTGTTGTGTTTTGATTACGAGTGAACGACTATTTTGTTCGTTACACTTTAGAGGTAAATACCAGTATAATGAGTTAGCACTGGATGCGAAAAGTTGTTCGTTTTATCTGGAATTGAACAAACTATTAACCAGCTGGTTCAAATTAGGATAACACCGTGTAGCAATAGCAAACAAAATCCTCCCAGAAAGTATGACATCAATTATGATTGGATGAGTATATGTTATATCAACACCGTGTACTGTAAGCAACTATCGGCTCCAGGTATGTGCTCCTAATCTAACAACTAAGAACGAAGGAACTGACTAGATACACGAGTATCGGAAGCAAGAGTATAAGTCCATGAAACAGACCCAAGTCAAGGTATTTGCTGGAACAAAAGGTAAAATAATAACTTTAGTAATTAGCATTTGAACAAATTAAACAGTGCCTTCTTTTCGTGTGCGTCTCTTCATAACGGCTGGTAATAGGTATGGATTAAACAAAACATGCCAAATAAAAGGACTTAGACATGAATTAATCATATCATAAATCAGCTGAATATATCAAACATAGATAATTTTATTCGTTCTATTGGTATGTAGCTTGTATAATTCTTTCAAAAGGATATGTTAGCACAGCACGTAACAATGGTTTAAACGTACGGCCATGCATTATACCTAACAAGTAGCTGAATATCCAATATTGATATAAAAGCCTCAACTACATACATCAATAAAACACTCGCAGACCAAACTGTAAGAAAACAAAATAAACATGAAATTGTATATGTTAATATGTAATCAGCACTAATTGCAGCCGCGGCACCTTCTGTCACCAAAGCGTCCGCCTTCGGGACAGACGTGACAGCCTCGAAAATGGCACTAAAAAAGAAACGGGGAAAAAAATTAAAACAGAGGAAAGGGGCTGAGACTCCCAGGTACCCCCGATTGGTACGGAAAAGGTTTGTGACTAACAGAGACAGTTTATAAACAATCATGTGGAATTTTGATTTAATCGGTTCTGTTAAAAAATATAAAAATTAAAATTATAGGTGTTTGTATGCAAGACCAGTTATCTTCCTGACCAAACAATATTTAAACCAGTATCTTGAATCAATAATTCCACCGTACTAGGAACTCACTGGACCGCGTACACGATTGCTTCTCGAGGAAGTATTTATTTCTATTCGTATGGGTTAGCCCCGCAAAACGAATGTATGGAGTATGTCACGTCCTCACAAAGTATAGATCTGGTCTTCAGCATTACTAACACAGGCAATACTTAACCCACCAGTATCAGGTGTACACGAATAATCTCGTTTTTGTAAGCGATCTTAAAGTGAAATGTTTTTTATTTACGGGAGATCTTTCTCGAAACAAAACCCCACTGACGGAATATCAAAAGAGAGAGTACATATATTCATTAACGATGAAATATCACAAATAGTAAATCTTGTTAATGTAGATCCAAACAAAATGGTTGTTTCAGGCTATGCAAGGAAAATTAAAAATGAGTAATCCGTCATTAAATGATATTATTGTTAAAATTAATGGAGTAACCGAAAACATTATAGCCGTGATTGATAATAACGTAACAATGAACCCAGTGTTCTTATAAAAGCGATATCGGATGATATTCGTGCGCGAGTACAAAAGTCCAGTCATGCAATGACAGGCGAACAAACATAACCGGGAAGAAAATATCCGTAGTTGGAGATTCAGGATCCGACAAGGATGCGGCACAAACAAATTTGTAGATGTTAACTACAGCACGGTAGACATTAAATTATCATTGCTGCGGGCCAAGTATGACGTTCCTATAAATTATTTGTTAAATCTTCGTAGATATTGTAAAAAAATTGATGAAATCACCAATGCGGAAAAGCGGTGGAAACGTTTGAAGGGTTGACAGATTTATTTCTCAGAGATCAATTGTTGAACACAGTTGGTCATGAACTAAGTTTCTGAACGAGAATGTCTTCCCAGACGTAAAGGATATGGCTAAGCAGTCCAATTTCTTTGCCGAGACTCATAGGCGAACACAGAACGTGGTTTCAAGAGATTTTATGTCTGGGAACCAGTCAACGAGACCGATGCCTAGGGAGCTTGTGAAATCAGCTAAAGTAAGTAGGTCAGTTAGGGATATAGGTCGTCAGGGTATACAAGCAGTCGGTACGCTAGCGCAAACCCGACAAGAGAATAATCCCTGAATGCATATCCAGTTGTTCTCGTGACGAGTTCAAAAGGGAACAAAAATGTGACGAATCCATCAAAAGTATTGTTGAGAAAATAGCGTCCGGCGCAATTAAGCATTGCAAGGGTGGCGGTAGCTCGAGATTCGTTTGGAGGAACGGGCTAATTCATCGGGAGTTTATCACTCCGGAGGGTAAGAGGTATTGGCAAGTGGTCATACCCCAGAGATACAGATCTCAAGTACTTAGTGTGGCACATGAATCTAGCATGGCTGGACACCTAGGTAAGGTGAAGACCACCAGCAGTTTAGTCGCTGCATTCTACTGGCCTGCTCTTAATGGCGATGTCACACCATTATGTATGTCTTGTGACGTATGCCAGAAAACTGTATGTAAGGACAGAGTCACAAGGGTACCCTTAGGGCAGATGGACCAATACAACCAGTTACCGAAAGGAAGAACCGGTATATTATTACTCTTATGGTTTACGCAACCATATTTTTTGAAGCCGAAGCTTTACCAACTATTGAAACGGAACAGGGGGCGGAAGCATTGGCTAACATCTTCAGTAGGGTAGGGGTGCTATAATAAATTCTTACGGAATGTGGTGCGGATTCACCTCCGTCATCTTGGGTATTTCTACTTTTAGTTTTAGTTGGGTTCCCGAGTTTCCGAGTGGTATAAAACGCTGTCCGTTACGTATCACTGCTATCTCACCTCTGTCTGCGTGGGCTCGAGTCTAAGATTCGGCTAATGTAGTGAAGCAGGGGAATCCGACAAACATTATAGGCGTCGACGAGGCTTCCTTCTCGTTAATATTTAATAGAAAGGTCTATTTGACAAACTGAGGCTTCCTAGTAAATATTTAATATAAAGGTCTATTTGGTAAACTAAGGCTTCCTCGTAAGGGTCCATTTGGCAAAAAAAAGACGCCATTGTCGTTGTCCCCCTGCCCCTCTGCTGCTATGTGTTAACAATTCTTTACGATGAAAATCGCTACGATTTCACAAACAGACTAATTTGTAGAACCTCACCTCGTAAATCAATTAGATTACACTGGACAACAAATTTTTACAAAAGTCATGTTACTGAAATAAAATTAGTCAATTCTTATCAATTTTTATGTGCTGAACACGAATATGACAGTCAAATTGCAAAATTGGCTCTAGTTTTTTTGTAATCTGCAAGAAATTAATGTTTACATAACGAAATGCATTCCAATAGCTAGTAAAAGGTCAACTGTAATAGCCTACCTATAAAAAATCAAGTCATTGACTACATCTTAGGTTTCTTCGCCTGTCTCTTGTACAGCTGTTCGGGAGCATCTCTGAGGAGTGTCCAGCAGTAGTCAGCCAGCATTGTAGTGGACCATTTTCCCTGGTATCTTTGTTCCATTGTTGCGATATCTTGATGAAAACGTTCGCCGTGTTCATCACTAACAATACCACAGTTGCTAGGAAAGAAATCCAAATGGGAATGAAGGAAATGAATCTTTAGAGACATATTGCAGCCAAATTTCTTATACTTCATCAACAAAGTACCAGCCCCCAAAGTCAAAGTCCAAGAAAGATCTGGCATGTTAAAAAGTTTACTGGATTTGTCCAAACAAGAACTGTCCCGATTGAGTCCGTTGCGAACCCCTTCAAGACATGTGTTACCTGCCATGAAGTTGATACGACGCAAAGATAATCAGTGGCGTCGCATTCCAGTATAAAAATATGACTTGAGGACAACAACGGGAATCAGTATTTTCTGTACCACTGCTGAACACTCAAGGATGCCTCCTCAAAAACGTGCACACCACCACCACCCTCGTCGTTCTGCTGTCCAAAAAGGAAAAGGAAAAAGAAAATCTCGTCATCCTACCGAAGGCTTAAAAACCAAACATCGACGTCATCCCCTCCAAAGACGTAGTCTTTTAAAGAAAAAAAAGAGTCATCAAAAAGGAGGCAATTTTGGGAAACACATTGTTACCTTTTTGACGAAGCGGTAGTTCCCAAAAAAGTAGATAAAAGAGAGTGTGTACCAAGTCATTGACACCAGTGGTATTGTGAAAACGAACAAGCAAAGATGTCACCTCGCAGAAAACATTCTTATTCACCCCACCAAAGAAAGAAAAGGAAAGGACTACCTTCTCGTTTAGCCAAATATCGACACGTTTTTCGTCAAAGGGCACGAAAGAAAATACCCATCCGTCAAAAGAAAAAGATGTTGGTGCAACGCGGAGGATTTATTATTCTTCCTTCTTTTGTAAAAGAGGAAATTGACCCATATCTAAAACGACTGTTGGGAAAAAAGTAGATAAAAGGGTGTGTGTTCCAAGTCATTAACACCAGTGTCATTGTGGAACGAACCATCAAAGATGTTACCTCGCACAAAACATTCTTATTCACTCCCCAAGGAAAAGAAAAGGAAAGGACTACCTCCTCGTTTAGTCAAACACGGAGACGTGTTGTCTGTCCTGTCCAAAGCCTCTCCACTCATGCGAAAACAAATCATTAAAACGGCCTCCAAAGATGTCATAGATACCGTGTGCGAATGTTGTTTGAATGTCTTGAAAGGCACGATACCTTTGTCTCCACACCAGAAAAAATGCTTAGCCAAACATCGACACGTTCTTCGTCAAATGGTTCAAAAGAAAATATCCATTCGTCAAAGAAAAAGATGTTGGTGCAACGCGGAGGATTTTTTCCCTTTCTTCTTCCTGTGTTGGGAAGATTAGCAAAAGCCGGCGCAAGTTTATTGCCAGGTTTGGTACAAGGGATAGCACAAGGGGTCTCCCGATTGTGATCCTTCCAGAAGATAAAAGGGATCCATGGAACACCACGAACTCAGACGTAACCTTTGGAAGCCCATGGAAGGACGAAAACTGACTTTAGTTCCTTACAAACGATGGATGGAATACCATCGTTGGCAAGAACAACGTACCCCCCATTTACCACCCAATCCTGATTTGAACGAGATGTCACAATTACAACACGAATTGCAATCCTTGATGCATCGCCACGATTTGTCCGAAACCGAAAAATCGCAAAAGCACGGTCAACTTTTGCAACGACTACAACTCTTTCATCGAAAAGCTTTGGAACAAACAGCTCTTCCTACTCTGTCCGATTTGAAGGCTCTAATGAATAATCCGTCGCCCTTACCATCTACAGCAGCCAAAACAGACGTCACCCCACCATTACCCAAGGAAGAAGAAGAAAGCCATGATCTCTTTCAAGCACCCACTGCCACTCCCATTCCGAGTAAGATTGCCGCTTCTTTATTGACTCCTTCTCCCACTCCCCAACGAGAAGAACTCAAAACTTGGGTTAAAAAGATGATGGCTACTCCTTCTTCAACAGAAGTGAAAAAGAAGGAAAGGAAACCAGAAGTGAAAAAAGAAAAGAAGACCAAAACTATCTCATTACCTCCGCCACCACCACCACCACTACCACCACCAGTACCCTCGACGTCAACTCCTGTGGCACATCGGACACGTAAAACCGTTTCCAAACATCCCCCATTTCGTCCCACCCAAAGCAATATCCTCGAAGAGTGGGTCACTTATTAACCAAACCATGGAGAAGGTATTAGCCAGCATTTACTACGATCCAGCTCACCCTGCAGGTTACGGAGGCATTCAGAAATTGTATCGTGCTGCCAAAACTCGCCTGAAAAAGCTCCGTTTACCTGCAGTACAACGATGGTTACAAGAACAAGCGACATACACTTTACACAAACCCATTCGACGAAAATTTCACAGAAGTCGCAAACAAGTGGAAGGCATCGATCATCAATGGCAAGCCGATTTAGCCGATGTCTCTCAATTAGCCACCTACAATCGCGGCTACAAATATTTGTTTTGTGTCATCGACGTCTTTTCTAAATTTGCCTGGGTCGTACCATTTTTATCCAAATCGAGCGGAGAGTTAGTACGAGCTTTGCATCTAGTGTTGAACAAAGTGGTCGTCACCCTCTTCGATGGCAAACCGACAAAGGCACCGAATTTCTGAACCAAGCTTTCCAACGAGAATTAAAAAACGTGACATTCATTTTTTCACCACCGAAAATCCTGAAACCAAAGCCAGTATCGTGGAACGTTTTCAACGTACCTTGAAAGAACGCATGTGGAAATATTTTACGCATCAACACACTCTCAAGTACATCGACGTCTTACCGCACTTGGTCCAAGCCTACAATCAATCTTACCATAGAAGCATTGGACGTGCCCCACAAGAGGTGACACCCGACAACGAAGTTTGAGCGCCTGTTTGGTACATCCCGGACGAGGGCTGTCCCCAAGAAAGGTGGAGAAGTGTTAACCCCAGGAGATTGGGTACGCATTGGTAAAACCAAACGCACTTTCGACAAAGGTTACTTACCCAACTGGACCACCGAATTGTTTCGTGTTACTGGACGAGTGCGTGATCGTCATCCTACCGTCTATAAATTGGAAGACATGAACGGAGAAGTAATAAAAGGAACGTTTTACTTGCCTGAGTTACAACGTGTCACCAAAAAAGAAGACGACGTGTACGACATTGAAAGCATTCTCGAACGAAGAACCCGTAAAGTAGGAAAACGTCGTGTCAAAGAAGTCAAAGTACGTTGGAAAGGATATCCTCCTAGTTTTGATTCTTGGATTGACGCTTCGCAAGTCATCGACTATAAAAAGAAGTGACCATCATGCCCTTCAATACAGCTTCAGCGACCACAGTGACTACTCCTTCACCCACTTCATCTCTGCAAGATTTACAAAAGCAACCCTTGTGGGTGTAGTGTGGAGAACGTGTCCCTAAAACGCAAATCGTCTTTTTCTGTCAAATCTTTGTGGTGTATTGTGTCATCGGTGCAGCCATTGCTAATTTGAGTTTGCAACAAGGAGACAAACAATTGTGGACTATTTTACTCAGTAGTTGCATCGGGTATCTTCTTCCCAATCCTTCCCTGAAATACTCTTACAACGGGAACAACAGTAACAATATTGGGAGCCTTGCATCCAACGTTAGTCATTCTCCTGACAGTGACCCTTCCAATCACAATCCTCTTTTAGACACTCCTTTAACCTCGAGTGACTCCTCGGACAGAAGAACATTGGAATTATGAACAACACTATTAACCAATTTTACTTAACGTTACCCAGTGACAGTTCCATGGAGGTGTTTAAAAAGAACACGTTGTGCTGTTACACGGCTAAATTACCTCAAGCCATGCATTTGGATGAAGAGGATCATTGGGAAGTGGCTTTAGTGGAAATAATACACCCGACACAAATCAAAAACATCGTCGAAAATCAAAACACTTTTACAGTAGACGTGCTTGACGATCAATTGCAAAAAGCCTTAGATGCACGAGGCATCACTGGCATTGACACAAAGAAATCAGATAGGCCCAAAACTAATGTCCTGTCCACACATGTGTTCAGCATTCCTCCAGGTCATTATTTTAGTGGTCAACATTTAGTGACTACACTTGCTACCAGGTTCAATGTTATGTTTGGTAAAGCCATGGAGTCCACAAAATCCCCAAAAAGTATTACCTTTGAGTACCATCAAGTGGCTCGTCGACTCATGATGACATTTTCAGAGGATAAAATGATGGCCATTACTTTTTTTCCTGAATTGTTTGATATTTTACGTGGAGACGTCGAGATGGTCAAGAAGAAAAAAGAAATATTACAACCCATAACCACTAACTCGGAGATTGCAAAATATTTTAAATTCCCTGTAGAATTGAACCAAGGTCTCAACTTGATGTTTGTGTACTCCGATGTGGTAGAGTACAACGTGAGTAGGACACACCTCTGTACCGTTACTACGTGTCATTCCTTTCAAAGTGGATTCTGCCGCCGCCGCTAACGAGGAAGGTGGAAATACCTATCACGTTCACCGTGAATTTGTACATCCTCATTATTTACCCGTCAGTAAGTCGTATTTCGACAGTGTCAACATCACTATGAAAGGAGAACTAGGACAAAATATTCCATTTACCAAAGGGAAAGTCACAGTGAAACTCCATTTTCAAAAACGATTCTCGAACAACTGAAAAAGTGATGTATCCTGTGTACCAAGGAGTCACTCGACAACGAGGACATGGTTTAGGAGATATGTTTAAATCAGCCTTTTGTTCCGTGGTCCCTGTTTTAAAACCAATGGTGACACGAGGACTGAACGCCTTAAAAGATGCCGCATTGACTCACGGCAAAGATTTTCTTCACAATGTTCTCATTGACAAACAAAACCCCAAAGAAGCTTTTTTGAGAGCAGGCAAAAATGTCTTGCTTCAAACGGGTAAAGAGATTTTGGGTCGACGAGAAAGTCCTATAAATGCCCTGAACGGTACCGAGTCTGGCATTCCTGCTTCCCTGACGACACAGCAAGGACAAGGTAGAAAGCGACGACGAAGACACCCTTTCAAAAGTCTCCGTACCTCTAAAGTTAGAAAGACGAAGAAAAAAAGAACCGCTCGAGACTTAGACATTTTTGATTATTAAAAGTAAAAAACACATAGAGACTGAGAGAAAAAATGATGCACCAAGAATCGTGTGCCTGTTCCAAGTCGGAACTGGATCTCTTTGCCATGCCACCCACAATGATGACCATGCAAGAAGCCCAATGGGTTGAATTTCATCCCGTCTCCTCTTTGACGGATTCAGCTCCCATCGAGTTTGAAATCAAAGGACAACCCGAAGATTACATCGATCTCAACAACAGTTACTTGTATTTGAAAGTGAAAGTGATTCAAACGGACAACACCAATCCAGCACCCCATGCCCGAGTAGCTCCCGTCAACAATTTCATGCATTCCTTGTTCAGCGAAGTGGATTTGTACATGAATAACAAACTGGTTAGCAGTAGCATGGATACTTACCCTTACCGAGCGTACCTCGAAAATCTCTTGACGTACGGAAAAGAAGCCAAGAACACTCATTTAGATGCTTGTGTGGTATGGAAACCTGACACAGCAGGTGATAAAACGTTTAACAGCACAGTCCTGGTCGCAGACGATGACAATCCTCTCAACGAGGGTTTTGTCCAGCGTCGAAAGAAAATTTTGCAAGGACGTAGTTTAGAACTGTTCGATCGTTTGCATTTGGACATGTGGTTTCAAGAGAAGTATTTGCTAAACGGAGTAGATATTCGCTTGAGACTGAATCGTAGCAGTGCTGCTTTCCATTTGATGGCTGATACCGGCACATACAAAACCACGATCCAAGAAGCCAGGTTATACGTGCGTCGTGTGGAAGTGTTACCTAAAGTGGGAAATGATATCAGTCACACTTTGAGCAGAACGACAGCCAAGTATCCGATACGACGCGTGGAAGTCAAAACTTTCACCATTACCACTGGACTCCGATCTAAGATCGAAGATCATCTGTTCCAAGGACAGTTACCCAAACGTTTATTCATTGGTATCGTCAACAATGAAGCCCTCAACGGTGCCCACAATCACAATCCTTTCCAGTTTCATCACTACAATGTATCCAAAATCGAAGTCAGTCGCGATGGCAAAACTTTGTGTACCCGACCCTTCGAACCCAACTTTGTCCAGAAGAATTACTTGAGGTCGTACTTGTCACTGTACGAAACCACAGGACAGTTAGGAACCAACACCAGTCACGGCATTTCCTACGACGATTATGCAGGAGGTTACACTTTGTGGGGTTTTGATTTCACTCCAGACCAAGGCAGCGACGAGGGACATTTCCACCCTATAAAATCTGGGCAGATACGTGTGGAACTTCAGTTTACAATAGGTCTTCCCCATACGGTGAATGTTATTCTTTATGCTGAATTCGATAATGCCATAGAAATCAACAGTTTGAGAGAAGTCATTCTAGACTATTAGACACTATGGAAAACTCTTGTCCCTCTTTGAATAGTGGAGAATCCATGGAATGGGAGGTTACAGAGAAAGCAGATCCCGAAGACCAAAAATAAGAAGTAGTGATCATGCAATCCAGATGGCCAGAACAGGAACAACAGTTAGTTGCCTGTTTTGCACAACACTTGGAAGATAAAATGAGGGACATAATTATAAAAGATTGTTATGGATGTCAAATCGATCATCCCAGTCAAATTCAACACGATAAATGTATGATGATGAGTCAAGAAGAAAAACTGGATGATTATCTGAACCAAGCTTGGAGTCTCATCTCAGAAGAAGACGTGTTACTTCAGTGGTATAAAGGCTTACGTGATCATTCCTCTCCTCCATTGTTTGCTCGAGAAATTGATCGCATCGAAGCTCTCTTGGCCAAGAGTAAAGAGACGAAGCAAACCAACAGTTACTTGACAGACCTTTTCAAGCAAAAAGTCTGGATTGAATTGATGACTTATCATCACTTGTGAAGAAAGAAAAAAAAAACAAGGCTACAAAACAAACAAATGGATACCTGGGAACTTTATTATCTTTTGAACCATAGTTCGTACACTGCTTCTTGGAATCCTGTGGTGTGTGCTAAAGATGAACTACCTCATCGCAAACCTCAAGAGAATCAAGCTTATGTCATCAACACAGATGACAGTCATCTTCCAGAAACTCACTGGGTAGCTGTCTACTTTCCTCAAGAGGGTTGTGTGGAGTATTTTGATTCGTATGGATTACCCCCTTTCAAAGATGATATCATTGACTTTATGAGAAGAAATGCCCAGACGACACGATTCAATAATGTGAACTTACAAAGCACAGAGTCTATGGTGTGTGGACAATATTGTGTCTTTTATCTGCATCATCGCAGTCTTGGATATTCTTTAGAACATTTAGTGACTTATTTTGATCGTCATTCGTCTCGAAACGATGACAAAGTAGATCGATGGTTTTGTGACCATTATAGCTATCTGTTGTCTTTAGCTAGGAAACGTAGTGTACATCAATGGCCCAATGACTTCCAACAGTGGAAATCTCAATTTAATTCACAACGTTGTCAACCATGTCAAAGATAATGTATTAGTGTCATTGAAGAAAAACATGTTTGTTATTTGAAATGTTTGTTATTTGAAAAAATGTTTGTTATTTAAATAAAAATGTTGTGTTTTGAAACCAATGCGTCTGTCGTTTGTTTTACATTTGTATTCATATAAATGCTCTTTGACTTTTCTTTCTATCCCTCACATCAAACTATCCAAACGTTTCAAAACCCTAAACCGTAGAGAGGTGTTTTCCATCAAGTCCGCGCTTGAACCATATAAAGCAGGGGTAGTCTCCAGTCTGGTCATCCATTGTTTGACTCATCCTACTACGAAGATGTGCTCAAGACTAGCAAAGCTGAACAAAGCTTACGTCACTCTGCATCGTATTAGACACAATCTGATGCCAAAGCCTGAAGAGATAGAGAATGTTAGAATGCTACAAGTAACGGAAGACCTCATAGAAGAACTCTTCAGAGAGGAAATTCAAAAAGACAAAGAAGAATGGACTGAGAAGTATAGACTTCAGAAGCAGCAGAGAGAGAGCAGAGAGAACAGCAGCAGCAACAGCAGCAGCAGGACCCAGACAGAAGTTTTGTCGACTGCCGTTTGGACACGAAAGAGTTCTCTTTCTCTTTCCGAAGAAGCAGGCCCTATCCTGTTGCCAGACGAGGACATAATCTAAGACGATAAAAGATTGTCATCCCTCCTCGTACACACAAAAAACAGCCCTTTTCAGGGCTACCCAATATTCTCGAAAATAATTAATCATTCAATTTGCTAATGGTATGTGAGGAAGTTAGAAAAAAAATAGAAGTGAGTCTATAATCACTGTCTCTTTTTACTTTTGTTTGAAGTGCGTCTATTGGTAATGATAGGGATAATGTAAGTTTTTTGGATCTAGGGGGTGTTTTCCATCACGTCCGCGTGTTTTGGTAATGATAGGGATAATGTAAGTTTTTGGATCTAGGGGGTGTTTTCCATCACGTCCGCGCTTGTGCTATATATAAAGAATCACTCGTCAGTCTGGGTATGTACTTTGATGAACACCTGACATGGGCTTATCATATAGATGACCTAGTTAAAAGATGCAATCAGGACCTAAATCTATTAAGAAGTCTCAAAGGCACTCAGTGGGGTGCTAATCAAGAAACTATTCTAATATTATATAGGGCACTAATAAGATCCAAACTAGACTATGGCTGCCAAGTATATACCACGGCATCCACACGTCATTTAAACAAATTAATTAAAATTCAGAGAAAAGCCCTACTTATTGGTACTGGCGCACTGCCATCGACCTCTACATCCGAGCTGCAGGTCTTAACTGGGGAACCGCCATTACATCTCAGAAGGCAGGAACTCATTCTAAGATATGCAACCCGGCTGTCGACCCATGACAAAATGCACCCCACTCTATTGGCCATCAATAAATGTAACATTCCTTTTAGGAAAACCTTGAAAAATAATACATCAATGGGAAAAATAGTACACGAGTTAAACAAAAAACTTCCAGTAGATATATTCCAAGTAGAAGCTAACATAATATATGATAAAGAACCTTGGAGTAATGTACCAACGAAAGTAAATATCTCCCTTACAGATAACGGAAACAAAGAAAATCAACAACAACATTTAAAAATATTGGCATTGGAAATCATAAATAATCAATATCAAAACTACACAAAAATTTACACGGATGGCTCAAAAATTACAAATCCTTTTAAAACAGCTGCAGCCTGGGTCATACCAGAACATAACATACAAATGGGCAGGCGTCTTCCTGACCACTGTTCCATTTATACAGCGGAATTTTGGGCCATCATTGAATCATTAAAATGGATAGAAGAAAACAAACCAAATAAGACACTGATTATTAGTGACTCGCTCAGCGTCCTTACTTCTATCCAAAACAACAACACCAAATCTAGAGAAAATTTCCTAAAACAAATTAATCAGATATTAAAAATACTAAATTCTCAAAATCTTGTAGTTGAGTTTATGTGGATTCCATCCCACATAGACATAAAAGGAAATGACTTAGCAGATCAACTGGCTAAAAACAAACTCACCGAAACAAACTATATGCCACTCAAATATAGTCAAACTGAAATATATCATTTAATCTACTCAATGATTAATCAAAAGTGGCAGACTGATTGGGACAAAAGCAAACAAGGGAGAATTTTACATAACATCATTAAAGAAGTCAATAGAAAAATCATACCACCTAGGTGCAATAGTTATGAACAGTCTAAAATAAATAGAATAATCTTGGGAAAAACAAAACTGGCTAACAGCTTTGGTAAATATATAGGACCTTTACCACACAGCATTAATTGCTTCAGTTGTAACATACCTGAAGACTTACATCACATATTTAATAACTGTAAAAACAACCAGAAGGAAAGGAACATATTTAGATCTAAACAACTAAACATCTCTGCACCAAGTACATACCCGGAAGTAATTCAATTAAATAACACCAACCCCCAAAAATCAATTCAACACATAATAGAATTACTAAGAACATCAGGGCTCCTTGAAAAAATATAATGCAAATAATGCTATATAATAAATAACACCCGTAAGGAATGCCCCCTGTTGGTCACATGGGTTCATTGGCCAATCAGGGGACAAGACCTGCAACCGCGTAAATACGTTAAGCGGAATTTGTATAATAACAAAAAATAAAATAAACAATATCCATAAGGAATGCGAATGCATAGGACCTGAAGGGTTCCGTTACTTAAAAACGAGCCCACCTACACTACGCTGGGTATAACGCCCCGGATGGTACCTGAGCTAAACAAACCTAATAGGATACTTTAAAGATATTGAAATTTATAGACTATACAGATAAACATTGAAATTTGCATTATAACAAAGTTAAGAACAAAACAGAAACAATAAACAAGTGTCTAGGAAACCACCTCTCTTCTGTCTATTCTTACAACTCTTCCTATATACAGCCTCATAGACAGCATTATACAACTAAACTAGGAATGTATTTACAGTTAAAAACCCCAACAAACCGGGATATCCACATGGTCTAAACGGGATCATCTAAAACGTCTCCTGCTTTATGACCTCAAATAGATTTTATGAGGTAGTCTCAAAGTCCAAAGACTATCAGGCCCAGCGACACAATGTCGCAACATAAAAATATTTACTCTAAGTAAGATCACTAAATTATTACCATATAAGGTAGTCAATGCCCAGACTATCAGGCCCCGCGGCACAAAGCTGCACTATAAACTAAGCTATAAGAACTAAGGCCTATAACATGATTTAGGTGGTCAATACCTGACCATCTAGCAAGACAGCACACGCTGCAATAAATTTTTACACAATAACCTTAATTACTTTAAAATTTCTGCGTTGGATAACTACCAACGCGAGAATATGCTGTCATATGAGGTTGTATACTCTACTTTAATAACAGCACAAAGTATTCCAAATTGTTAAGGGAGAGCACGGAATGTATACGACGGAAGGAGGCAACTTCAAGATGGAGGAACAACAAAACCAAGGCACCCAAGAAGGACATGGGGACTCGCCGGACGGAATGAGGGAACTTCGGTTACACCCTGTAACACTCCATCAAAAAGCCCTTTTAAGGGCTATTTATACTTACAGAGTTTCCTTTTGGCTGAGAAACTCTATTCGACAATCTCTTTCTTCAAACATCAGACTTGATCAATTTTGGCTGTCCACCATCAAAATTAACAACCCATTTAACCCGACATTGACCAACCTACACATGTCACTTGACATACCTAGTTTACAAAATTGATAGGGAACACACAAAATGTACACTCTGTACTAGACAAAAATTGGAATGTTAGGATGTTAGGAAAAAATATAACTTGAAAGATTGACTCAATTGCACAGGTGGCTTACACAATATCGGTATAGGATGTCCACTAGCAACAACTGGACTCGATTTGATAAGGCTAGGGCGTGCAAGACGAACGACATCAAAGTGCCAGTTCACAGATCCTTTTCCTCCTCCTCCGCTGCCTTACTCCAACACCAACAAATGACTAGAAGTGGAAACCATTTTTCACTAGTCATCATTCGGTGCCATTGCACCTCTAGCTCTGCATCCTCCGATTGGTTGATAGGGTTGAGTGCGTGGCTGTTCTATTCCCACTCACCTAGGTCTTTCATTCATGTCGATAGCTCCTTATAGGGGTGCGGCATGACGACCAAATTAAATAGCATACTATGTATGCATAAACGCCCGTGGGGATGTGGCACCATTCCTTCCTCACGGGAAAATCTAAATCACTACCATATTAATTGGTAGTGTAAAATAGTGAACAAATGACCCTTTGTGGCCGGTTTCACTTAAAACCATAATTCATCATCATCAGTCTGACTACACTCGCTGCCGCAACTCCAAGGAGATAAGACGTGCCGTACAGCTCCGCTTAGGACTTCACCTCGTGCTCTAGGAACCTATTACCTGATTTCGTAACCCACGCTACTTTAGCCGTCCATATTCTACCGCTTCCATTCCATCTTCAAGACTACCATTACTACATTTTGCGGAATTAAGGATAACTACCTCGCCATTTAAACTGCATTAAGGTCGCCAGCTTCCAGCCTTTCATCTATCAACAATAACTTTGCAGGTATTTTCAATAGACCTGCGGGTATTCCAAACTTTGTGCTGTTATCACCTTTTACCTTTTACTTTTAACGCTATAGCTCTAACTATCTATCCTTTGACACTTTAAACTCTAAACTTTAGGTGTAAGTCAGGTTTTAGTCTGTAACAAATACTCCATTTTTTAACTTAATACTCCAAATTCCATTTAACTTTAATTCAAAATACAACAAAAGAAAATGGACTCTAAATCACTTAAGAAGGCATTTAAATCGAGAAGCCGCCTGAATTTGAAAGGCAACGCATTGAAGAAAAAGTAGAACAACTTTACACCAAAGTAGACAAAGAAGCCATGCCTGATTTGAAAATAGGCCAAATTGACACCAGCAAAAATGAAAACAAAAGGGAGGTGCAAAAAACAAAACTCCATGTTATTTCGACGCCAGAACTAAATCTAATTAAAAAAGAAGCGGATAAACTAAACCCGCTCTCCCCAATAGAGTTTAATTTATACGATAAGATCATCAATGATGAAACACTGGACGCCACTTTGGAACAGAGCGACCTCAGTGTAAACGGTACACCAACCCCTAATTTCAAGATCATGGCCGCCTCCCCTATCAAGAAACCGATAGGCTTCAATATCGTCATGTATAATAAAGCTAGTTACGCACAAGCTGCTAGCACTAAAGCGAATAAAGTGCGCAGGCCGAATACAAAGGCCACCCTGGAAGTTCCTACCATGCCTAAAGGCCATAAACACAAAGCTACCGTAGTACACTCTAGTCAGACTCCAGGACCATCCAAACAACTAACGGAGGCTGACTTAATCTATCCATCTCAAAACAAAAAAAAACACACCCCCCCCCCCCCAATTACTCAACAAAAAGACACCATGGAATGGAAAAGGAAAAGGTAAAAAGCCATTAAACCCAAAGAAAATAGCGTACGTAAAAACCACAACGGTAACACAGGCTCAGGACAAAACTAAACAACAAAATAATAATCCCACTCAGTCTGAAACTACCCCCTCCCCCCAAAAAACAGTAAATACTCAAAACCAAACTAGGACAGCAACAAACAAGAAATCCAACTATCACAGATTGGACTTGACGCTGTATATTAAAAGCAAAACAGTTCAATTCAATAATTTATCTTCAAACAGTATTGCTAGGGCCCTCTTAAAAGTTCACTCGGGACAGAGCAAGATAATTAGGCCAAACCAACACTACATTATCATACATTGTAGCACTAGAGCTCAAGTAGCCAAATACTTAGAATTAGAGCAACTCTGTGGTATGCCTGTTATAGTCGAACCACATAAACAAGTTCAAGGTACTATCAACACTCCAAAAAATAAGCAAATTAACCAGAACACTACCAACACCACTACCACAAAACATGTATCGCAAAAGATTACGTACAAAGCGGTACTCAAATTAACTGGCCCACTAAGTGTGCTTAGCAATCAAGAGCTAGCAAATAAACTCGTAGAAGGTGGTAACAAAATTACCAAAAATTATCAAATAGGAAACAAAAAGGCAAGTAAAAACATTACTGTTCTGGAAACGCCCACCCCCCTTCCGACTCAAATCAAACTAGGAACAAAAGGAACAAGGTATGGATTAGAGCCTTACATAAACAAACCTAGGTTTTGCCCCAAATGTCAACACTGGGGGCACTTCAAGGTCACCTGTAAATTCCAGGCCAACTGTAATAAATGTGGTGGGCAACACCAAGGGGAATGCAACAGGAAAACCCCAAAATGTATTAATTGTAGAGGACCACACCTACCTAATTCACCTAAATGTCCCTCTACAATTAGGGAACAAGCTATAGTAGAGATTATGAACACCAAACACCTAAACTACAAAATGGCTAAAGTTACTTATAACGACTCTATTTCAACTAAACAAACAACTCAAGTAATGAAAATGCAGGACTCCAAATTAAAACAAAAAACGGATAAGCTCAATAACAAGAATAGCAACAACAATAATAATCTACCACAACAGGCTGAAATAATTAAAGAACTGGGTGAAGTCATTACTCGACTGGACACATTGATTGGCAAATTAAATCTAATAGATCAAAATGCACAAAATAATATACAACTGTCTATCAAGAATGTCAAAACCCAACTTGAAAACCAAATTACAGTAAACGACCCTAATCAAAATGGCTAATACACCACAAGGGAACGTTTCTATATGGCAGTGGAATGCACGAGGATTGTCAGGAAATATCAATGAACTTAAACTTAAACTAATAAATACTGTTAATAAACCTGACATCCTATGCATTCAAGAAACTAAACTTTCTGATAACTCGAAAACATTGCCATCAATACAAGGCTATTCCCCGGGCTATTTCCAACATCGAAAGGAAGGCCAGGGGGGTGGATTAGCCATATTTATAAATAACACCTTACCATCTGCTACCATAATACCAATAATATCAAAGGAAATTAGCAATTCACTAATAGAAATTCAATCTTTATTAGTCAATACGGGAAAATGTAAATTACAAATCTTCAATGTTTATGACCCAGGAGAGAATAATAAACTTAAACATCAATTAGCATTTAAGGAATTATCTAAATATATTAAATCTGAACTTGCGATCATTTGCGGAGATTTCAATGCCCATAATAAGCTTTGGGGTGGGGAAGTGACGGACGGAAGGGGTAAGTGGGTGGAGAAATGGTTTACAGAATCCACCCTTACTGTCCTCAATGATGGTGCTAAAACCAGACTTAATCCGGTTGACGGCACCCTGTCCGCCATTGACCTCACCCTATGCACACCCAGACTGGCTCAGGTGGCAAAATGGGAGGTGGACCAATCTGACCCCATGGGGAGTGACCACTTCCCAATAATTACCACCCTGCAAATGGCCGTACAGTACGAATTAAATAATAAAATACCCAGATGGAATTATTCAAAAGCCGATTGGGATACTTTTCGAGAAATAATAAATAATGCCAATCTATCAGATATAGAATCAGATGACATTGACCTTTACTATGACAACTTAATTAAGATCATCACTCAGGCAGCCACCAACACTATACCTAAAACTAGCTGTCAATCAAGAAAACTTAGTGTGCCATGGTGGAACGATGAAATTAAACAAACTAGACAGGCCAAATTTAGAGCTTTAAATAAATTTAAAAGAACTAATATTACTACTCACTTCTTAGAGTACAAAAATCATGACAATAAGCTCAAATACTTAATCAAGGAGTCGAAAGAAAAAACATGGCAAAAATACTGCAGCAGTATTAATTTTAGAACAAACTCAAAACAAGTGTGGGATAAAATCAGAACCATCAGGGGGAAGCACATCAATAGCACCCCAAAAATAAATAATACCAGCAATCATAAAGAACAAGCTGGCTCACTAGCAATACACTTTAAAAACATGAGCAGCAACAGTAATTATACTACTGAATTTCAAAACCATAGGGCTAAAACTGAAATTAAATTCCACAATTTATTCCAAGACCTTGGACCCAAATCCTCATCACTAAATAAAGAAATAACATTATATGAATGGGACCAGGCACTAAAAACTAAACATGAAACTTTACCTGGGCAAGATCAAATAGGTTATGTTATATATAAAAACTTACCTAAAACTATAGTTAAATCAATCATCAAAATGCTAAATATAATATATGACACAGGAAAGCTACCTAAAAAATGGAAAACAGCGATAGTAATACCCATACTTAAACCAAATAAGGATCGGAATGATATCAATTCGTACAGACCCATCTCACTTACCAATAACATCTGTAAAATTATGGAAACAATTGTTACTAACAGACTTAAACACCACCTTGAAAGCAACAATCTGATATCTCCAAATCAATGTGGGTTTAGAAATAAAAGATCCACTACGGACCAATTAATAAGATTAGAATCCGCCATAAAACTTGCATTTAACAACAAAAGAAAAGCGGATAGAAACTTAATTGCGGTATTTATTGATCTGGAAAAAGCATTCGATCTTGTATGGACCAAAGGCCTTATAGCCAAATTAAATCATTATGGCATTACAGGTCGAATGTTCAACTTCATAGAAAATTTCCTGACCAACCGCAAAATTATAACTAGGGTAGGGGCTACTTACTCTGAAGAATACTCTCTTGAAAATGGAACTCCACAAGGGAGTGTTCTCAGCCCCACCCTCTTTAACCTTATGATAAATGACCTTGACTCCAATCTGGCAACACCTAAAATTGAATTATCACAATTTGCTGATGATAGTGGACTTTGGAGAGCAGGCAACCCCTCCAACCACCAACACATGGCTGAAATACAAACCAGCTTAAACAACATAGGAAAATGGGCTGATAAATGGGGATTTAAGCTATCGCACCAAAAAACGGTAGCTGTTCTGTTTACCCCTTGCAAAAAAATCAAAATCTACCCCAAACTTACCATTCAAAATAAAGTTATAACATTTGTAAAAGTAGCCAAATTTCTGGGTATGTACTTTGATGAACACTTAACATGGGCTTATCATATAGATGACCTAGTTAAAAGATGCAATCAGGACCTAAATCTATTAAGAAGCCTCAAAGGCACTCAGTGGGGTGCTAATCAAGAAACTATTCTAATATTATATAGGGCACTAATAAGATCCAAACTAGACTATGGCTGCCAAGTATATACCACGGCATCCACACGTCATTTAAACAAATTAATTAAAATTCAGAGAAAAGCCCTACTTATTGGTACTGGCGCACTGCCATCGACCTCTACAGCCGAGTTGCAGGTCTTAACTGGGGAACCGCCATTACATCTCAGAAGGCAGGAACTCATTCTAAGATATGCAACCCGACTGTCGACCCATGACAAAATGCACCACACTCTATTGGCCATCAATAAATGTAACATTCCCTTTAGGAAAACCTTGAAAAATAATACATCAATGGGAAAAATAGTACACGAGTTAAACAAAAAACTTCCAGTAGATATATTCCAAGTAGAAGCTAACATAATATATGATAAAGAACCTTGGAGTAATGTACCAACGAAAGTAAATATCTCCCTTACAGATAACGGAAACAAAGAAAATCAACAACAACATTTAAAAATATTGGCATTGGAAATCATAAATAATCAATATCAAAACTACACAAAAATTTACACGGATGGCTCAAAAATTACAAATCCTTTTAAAACAGCTGCAGCCTGGGTCATACCAGAACATAACATACAAATGGGCAGGCGTCTTCCTGACCACTGTTCCTTTTATACAGCGGAATTTTGGGCCATCCTTGAATCATTAAAATGGATAGAAGAAAACAAACCCAATAAGACACTGATTATTAGTGACTCGCTCAGCGTCCTTACTTCTATCCAAAACAACAACACCAAATCTAGAGAAAATTTCCTAAAACAAATTAATCAGATATTAAAAATACTAAATTCTCAAAATCTTGTAGTTGAGTTTATGTGGATTCCATCCCACATAGACATAAAAGGAAATGACTTAGCAGATCAACTGGCTAAAAACAAACTCACCGAAACAAACTATATGCCACTCAAATATAGTCAAACTGAAATATATCATTTAATCTACTCAATGATTAATCAAAAGTGGCAGACTGATTGGGACAAAAGCAATCAAGGGAGAATTTTACATAACATCATTAAGGAAGTCAATAGAAAAATCATACCACCTAGGTGCAATAGTTATGAACAGTCTAAAATAAATAGAATAATCTTGGGAAAAACAAAACTGGCTAACAGCTTTGGTAAATATATAGGACCTTTTCCACACAGCATTAATTGCTTCAGTTGTAACATACCTGAAGACTTACATCACATATTTAATAACTGTAAAAACAACCAGAAGGAAAGGAACATATTTAGATCTAAACAACTAAACATCTCTGCACCAAGTACATACCCGGAAGTAATTCAATTAAATAACACCAACCCCCAAAAATCAATTCAACACATAATAGAATTACTAAGAACATCAGGGCTCCTTGAAAAAATATAATGCAAATAATACTATATGATAAATAACACCCGTAAGGAATGCCCCCTGTTGGTCACATGGGTTCATTGGCCAATCAGGGGACAGGACCTGCAACCGGGTAAATACGTTAAGCGGAATTTGTATAATAACAAAAAATAAAATAAACAATATCCATAAGGAATGCGAATGCATAGGACCTGAAGGGTTCCGTTACTTGAAAAAGAGCCCACCTACACTACGCTGGGTATAACGCCCCGGATGGTACCTGTGCTAAACAAACCTAATAGGATACTTTAAAGATATTGAAATTTATAGACTATACAGATAAACATTGAAATTTGCATTATAACAAAGTAAAGAACAAAACAGAAACAATAAACAAGTGTCTAGGAAACCACCTCTCTTCTGTCTATTCTTACAACTCTTCCTATATACAGCCTCATTGACAGCATTATACAACCAAACTAGGAATGTATTTACAGTTAAAAACCCCTACAAACCGTGATATCCACATGGTCTAAACGGGACCATCTAAAACGTCTCCTGCTTTATGGCCTCAAATAGATTTTATGAGGTAGTCTCAAAGTCCAAAGACTATCAGGCTCAGCGACACAATGTCGCAACATAAAAATATTTACTGTAAGTAAGATCTCTAAATTATTACCATATAAGGTAGTCAATGCCCAGACTATCAGGCCCCGCGGCACAAAGCTGCACTATAAACTAAGCTATAAGAACTAAGGCCTATAACATGATTTAGGTGGCCAATACCTGACCATCTAGCAAGACAGCACACGCTGCAATAAATTGTTACACAATAACCTTAATTACTTTAAAACCTCTACGTTGGATAACTACCAACGCGAGAATAGGCTGTCATATGAGGTTGTATACTCTACTTTAATAACAGCACAAAGTATTCCAAATTGTTAAGGGAGAACACGGAATGGATACGACGGAAGGAGGCAACTTCAAGATGGAGGAACAACAAAACCAAAGGCACCCAAGAAGGACACGGGGACTCGCCGGACGGAATGAGGGAACATCGGTTACACCCTGTAACACTCCATCAAAAAGCCCTTTTAAGGGCTATTTATACTTACAGAGTTTCCTTTTGGCTGAGAAACTCTATTCGACAATCTCTTTCTTCAAAAATCAGACTTGATCAATTTTGGCTGTCCACTATCAAAATTAACAACCCATTTAACCCGACATTGACCAACCTATACATGTCACTTGACATACCTAGTTTACAAAATTGATAGGGAACACACAAAATGTACACTCTGTACTAGACAAAAATTGGAATGTTAGGATGTTAGGAAAAAATATAACTTGAAAGATTGACTCAATTGCACAGGTGGCTTACACAATATCGGTATAGGATGTCCACTAGCAACAACTGGACTCGATTTGATAAGGCTAGGGCGTGCAAGACGAACGACATCAAGGTGCCAGTTCACAGATCCTTTTCCTCCTCCTCCGCTGCCCGACTCCAACACCAGCAAATGACTAGAAGTGGAAACCATTTTTCACTAGTCATCATTCGGTGCCATTGCACCTCTAGCTCTGCATCCTCCGATTGGTTGATAGGGTTGAGTGCGTGGCTGTTCTATTCCCACTCACCCAGGTCTTTCATTCATGTCGATAGCTCCGTATAGGGGTGCGGCATGACGACCAAATTAAATAGCATACTATGTATGCATAAACGCCCGTGGGGATGTGGCACCATTCCTTCCTCACGGGAAAATCTAAATCACTACCATATTAATTGGTAGTGTAAAATAGTGAACAAATGACCCTTTGTGGCCGGTTTCACTTAAAACCATAATTCATTCATTCATTCAGTCTGACTACCATTCGCACTCGCCGCTCTGTACTGTACAGACGTGTTTGTCGCAGCACTCAGAAAATCTCTCACTCACGCTTTATAGGAACCTGTTACCTGTTTTTGGCAGCCACGGTTTCACAGTGAATCCCGGATAGCGAGTACCATACCATTCCGCAAGTCAAGTGACCAACTTTTCCAAGAAGGATACAGATTTGTTATCAAGATATTCTATCAAGCTACACATCGAATTAAGGTAAATTGTTAAACCTACGGGTTCAAATTGAGTGCCGCTGACTTAGTTTCTAAACAAAGCCCTAACAACTAATATTTAAATACAGACTACTACAGTTATTCTATAACTCAGTTTATAATAAATCATAAATATTAGAATATTATTTAATTCATCTTCATTACAAGTACTTTCAATTCATAAATATTAGAATCTAAATCCTTCAACTTCTTTCAACAACACCGTATAAAATGCACAGAGATAACGTAAGACTCGCAGCTTTGGTCAAATGTGGGCTTGCAAAGCCTGTTCAAACAAATTCGGCAAATAAAATAGGTGTTATTGACCTCACACCTCAACCAAATAAGAGACCCGTCCAAATCAAACAGTTAAATTTTCTAACATCGCCTGAATATCGCCTAAGAAAAGAGCAGGCAGACAAGTTAAATCCCCTATCTCCCGTTAGATTTAATCTAGGGGATAATTTTGCTAATGAAACAATCACCAATACCAAGAAAAACAAACCAGTAGGCATTAAAATTATTGATGTTTCAACCACCCAAAACCTAGACGATACTTTGCCTTCCGATACACCAACTAACTCGAACAAAACCCAGTCCATACAAAAGGTAGGGACTAAATCTGATAAGGCAAAAAGTACCACAACACCGCTCGGCTCTACACAAATGATAGGGGATAAAACTGTGCAGGCCGGAACTAAATTAACTCGGGCAAAATTTACCTACGCCCAAATACTTAAAACTGGCAGGAAAGTAGGTCAAATCAAGGCAGGCAAGGCTACATTGTACCATAGTAGCCAAATACCAGAAACATCTGCAAGTAATAGAGAGAGCAAAACAGCTAAAACGGTACAACTTATAGAAAACTGCCCCCCCCCCCCCCGCTTACAAAGGAAAGGGGAAACAGGCGTTAAACCCCAAATATCAAAGGCCTGCTAAAAACTCTTCCAAAACTGAAAACAAAAAACAAGTCAGCTCATATTCCACAAAAATAAATAAACATTATCATAACGTGGATATGACAGTGTTTCTAAAGGGCAAAACGAGCACAATATTTGATCTCACAACCATCAGTATTGCTAAGGCATTACTGAAGGTTCATTCAGGGCAATGCAAAATTGTACGCCCTAAAACAAATTACATAATTTTGCATTGCAGCACACGTGCACAAGTTGCAAAATTCTTGGAAATAAATAATTTTTGCGGCATGCCAGTAATTATGGAGCTGCACAAAAAAGCTAAAACATTTCAAGTTACCAAAATCAACAACAACAACAACAAAATCAACAACAACAACAATACCAATAATAGTCCAAAAGTAAATACATTAAAACAAGTGCAACAGCAAAGTGAAACTAAACAACAGGAACAACAACAACAACAAAGAGAAATCAAACAGCAAAAACAACAACAACAACAACAACAAACCCGCCCAATAAAATACAAGGCAGTAATGAAATTAAAGGGTCAAATGGCAACATGCACCACTCAACAAATCAAAGACAAAATTACACAAGGAGGAAATAAAGTTACTAAAATCTACAAAATAGGTAAAAATCAAAAAGCTAGAGATCAAACTGTGGTGGTTGTTGAATCAACAACACCAATACCAACAATAATCAAAGTAGGATCTCAGGGTATACGTCATAGAACTCAGCCATTTGTGAATAAAGTAAGATTCTGTACTAATTGCCAGCATTGGGGTCACTATAAGGTCACTTGTACCTTTAAACATAGATGCGAAAACTGTGGTGGACCACATACAGGACAATGTAAAAGGGAACAACCTAAATGTGGTAATTGTAAGAAAGACCATCCCTCTAGCTCTAATAAATGTAGTGCTGCAATCTTTGAAAATGAGGTCATAACCCTTATGAACTCGTCTAATTATGATTATATCACAGCAAGACAAAAAATAAATCTTCAAAAACAAAATACCAAAAATCAAAATAAACAGGAAAAGACAACTCCTACTCCAACACCAACTGTAATTGGCAAAACTATAGAAATAACAGAGGTTACTAATAAAACAACCTCTAATAGCCAAACTCAAACAGAAAACTCTATAGACCTTACAGATAATCTGGGTCTAAATACAATAGGCCTAGCTATTTCTCAAATAGGTCGTTACATTAGTAACGCACAAAACAAAAACAGTAGTTATTTATCTACCCTCACGAACGGGCTCCATGTCCTTATCCAACATGTAGAGGAGGGTATAAAATCAGGAAAGTTATTAAACCAACATGAATAACACAACAAAAGTAGTAACCAATTCTCACTCTAATACCACAAATTTGACCATATGGCAATGGAATTCACGTAGTCTAGTATTTAATATTAATGAATTAAAATTAAAACTAATTAACACATTAATAAAACCAGATATAATCTGTATTCAGGAAACTAAAATAACAAATAAAACTAAAACATTGCCGACAATTGTAGGATATTCCCCTGGATTTTTTCAACATAGGAATGAGGGTCAGGGAGGGGGACTTGTTATATATCTTAATAACAACATTCCCTCAGCATCAATAGTCCCAATTAACCTACAAGCAATCAACAATTCTAAAATAGAAGTACAAGCATTACAAATTAATACAGGCAAACTTAAATTTATATTATATAACTTTTATGACCCAGGAGGTGATATTAAATTAACCCATAAATTAGCGCTGAGAGCGCTTAATTTACATATAGGACAAAATGAAGTTATGGTGTTAGGTGATTTTAACTCTCATAATATAATATGGGGAAGTGAAACAACAAATATTAGAGGTAAAAGTGTACAAAATTGGATCAATAAAACAAAACTTGTATTACTCAATGATGGTACTAAAACAAGACTTAATCCGGTAGATGGCACCTTAGCAGCCTTAGATCTCACACTATGCACTCCCAAACTTGCTCAATTAGCATCATGGAGTGTTGACCAAGAAGACAGTATGGGCAGTGATCATTTTCTTATAATAACCAAATTACAAAATTCTGCTCAACTTGAAAATGATAACAAAATCCCAAAATGGAACTACAAAAAAGCAGATTGGACTAAATTCCAACAAAATATTAAATATGAAACACTTGAGGGCACTAAAAATGAAAATATAGATCATTATTATGATAATATAATTAATGCTATAACAAGGGCAGCTAATGCTTCAATGCCTAAAACAAAAGGCAATCCTACTAAACTTAGAGTCCCTTGGTGGAATAATGAAATTAGTGAAATGAGGAAAAATAAAAGAAAAGCACTTAACAGATTTAAACGTACTAATAATACACAACATTTTAAAGAATATAAAAAAATAGAAACTGAACTAAAAAATGCTATTAAAAAAGCTAAGCAAGATACTTGGAAACAATATTGCAGTACCTTGGACTATAAAACCAACTACTAATATTGCTATGGTTGAAGTTGCGATTAATATATGTTAGTATTGCTGTTCATGTTTATCTTGGTGTTCATGTTATTGTAGTATCACTAATATTGTTCATTGAAGTTGATATAATATAATAATTAATTGCTTTATTCACCTTTTGTAATTATGTCTTTAATATAATTGTTAAATGTTATCGTTGTACTTGTCTTGTAATGTTACTTTTCCTCCCCTCTGTGATTCTTGGGAATAGGGGAAGGCTAGTGAAACAGTAGGGACACAGGCCTTTTCTATTTAGAGATCGCCTGGATAGGTGTACGCACATGTATACAGTCAGGTGTACCTCTGTGTCTAATCCTATCAGTCTCTCTGGGAAGCTAGTGTTGACTCATTTCCCTTCTCTCTCTAAAATCTCTATGTCTTGTCTTGTTAAATGTTTATTTTCCATAGTGAATTCTCAACTCGATTGGTAACAGAGAATTCCATTTGGCTGACCAAACACTAACCTCCAATATGGCTTTTTTGGACCACACCTAATAAAAATTTAAAACTTAAATAACCTACCAAGAACAAACTTACATAGTCACTTTGACACATTCGTGTAGGTATTTTGTTTTTTCTTAGGGTAAAAATTCCTCAAAGGAATTTTCACCGATAGGATGGTGGCGATTATATAGTACACTAAGTACTTACGTTAGGGCATAGTGATAAGTGTTAGGAAATTCGTAACTTGTATAGCTTGACGCAATTACACAGGTGGCTTACACATAATTGGTATAGGGCCTCCACTAGAAAAACTGGATTAAATTGTAATCAATCGACAGGGATTGCAACCTCATAGACACATACGCATACATTGCAAACACCCACTATGACCTTATTAGAATATATAAGGTAGTCTTAACCCAGGATTATCAGACCCCGCAACACAATGTTGCAATAGTAGCGAGATAGTAATAACATCGAAATAATACACAACACATCAATATAGCATATCCATCTTTACATGTCTTATGGGGTTGCAAATATTAAAATAAGGGTGTGGGACTTTGGCTCTCCTCGGGTTTGTTCGTTTCTCGGTCCGGATGTGCGTTCGCTGCCTCTGCGTGTGGGACGATAGTTGCGGTACCTTGGAGCCTTGCCTTGAACCTTGCCGCCTTTTCCTCTTCCGGACATGAACATTACTAACGAAGTGGGACAACTTTCCTTCGTTACCATTACTGCTTTAATCTGATTGGTATCTAGAATAGGGGTGGGTGTGTGTAGTGCCATTCCTACCCACCCTATAGGCTTTCATCTCCCTTGATAGTTACTTTTTAGTAATGCAAGGGAACGCCTAACACTGACTAAATATAGTGCAATTAAGCACTTTAACCCTAAGGGGAGGGAGTGCTCTTCCCCTCCCTGAAGGAACTAAATGGACACCGATATGGTGTCTATAAAAGCTGCACATATGCCCCTAGAGGGCGGCTGCAGCTATAAAACACCCAAGTCAGTCAGTCAGTCTGACTACCTATTGTTGGCGTATCAACTCAAAGAAGATGAGTAGACTGGAAAAATTGAGGGAACTTCAGATGCACCTGGAGAATGCTAGGCGTCTCCTGGATGAACTGGCTATGGAAGCCAAAGAAGAAGAGGTTAGGATTAAAGAAGAGGAGAAGAGGAAAAAGAAGGAAATGCAAATGTCAATTTTGCCTCACCGCATGATGAGACAAACTAGTCGAGTCACAGCCATGGTGAGGACACCTTCACCACCAGAACCAGTTCGTCCACTACAGACACAGCCCCCACCGCAACAACCACAGTCTCATCCGCGGTTGCGGAATAGGAGAATAGAGAGGGAAGTTTTCACTATCCCTCAAAGTGAAGACTGGGATAGTGAAGCCACTCATTCTCCCTCTGCTCTCCCAATCACAAGAGTGAATTGGGAGAATGATTGGAGTAGAAGATGTGTGTGTGGGGCTAGACCTGGGAGATGCCAGCATTAGCCAGGTGTATTTTGAAGTTACAAAAACCGCCCTTCTCATGGCTACCAATATAACTATAAAAGAAATACTATGTCAATTGCCCATGGGTATGAGAGAGGAGTAGTGTGATTATAAACACTAACTCTTTACTCTGTCTTTGTGTGTGTGTGTGTGTGTGTGGTTAGTATATGGTGTGATTTTGGATAGTAAATAATAGGGTTTGTTTTGGCTGCTTCCCGTGTGTGTGTGTGTGTGTGTGTGTGTGGTTAGTATATGGTGTGATTTTGGATAGTAAATAATAGGGTTTGTTTTGGCTGCTTCCCCGTGTGTGTGTGTGGTTAGTATATGGTGTGATTTTGGATAGTAAATAGTATGGTTTGTTTTGGCTGCTTCCCCGTGTGTGTGTGTGGTTAGTATATGGTGTGATTTTGGATAGTAAATAGTATGGTTTGTGAATAGTATATAATATGAAAAGTGAATGTAAGGGGTGTTTTCTTTCACGTCCGTGCTTAAGATATATATACGCAATCGTCGGTCCTTGGAGCCATTGGATCATTCAGGCGAAGACTGCAGACCGAGTAGGACGGCTTTTCTGGAGCTGGCGACCTGGTGACGTCACGACGAGGTGCGAGAGCACATTGCCCGGGCTTAACAGCTAAGGACGGTTCAAGACGACATCAACTCACTTCACTATGAAGAGAAACATCACAACGTGGGGCGGTGGACTGGGCAGCGGAAATATTTTGGAGAAGTTATAAGTCCCTTTAACGAGTGGCAGACAACGAAAACTTATGGAAATTGGACAGCCCACCATAACCACGTGGTGAAGAAAAATGGCGGCGCTGAAAATAGACTTGCTCCAACATCGAAATACTGGAACAGCATTTCAACAGGCCAAGGAAAATAAGAAATGTTGCGGACCTGAGGCGCGCTGACTGATGATATCAAAATATTGAGTAACCCACAGGCTGCCGTAGGATGATATCGTCAAGTCAGCGAAACACTACCTTGGATAGCCAGCATTTTGATTGCCATTACAGCGGTGTACAGATGCAATGCCAGCATTGGACTACTCGGATAAAGCAGTACAACGAAAAGATATATGCCATTTATCTTTTCATTCGCCTGAATAATAGGGGACTCATTTGGTTACGAGTACCCCTCTTTGAATAACTTTCCGTGGCTCTAAAAACCTAATTGGACTTTATTGGTATTGCCTCCAGCAAAATTCAAGACTAAAAATACCTAACATTGACTACACTATTATATGTCGCTCAGACATTTTTAATTTTCCAAATTTGTTAGGGACTTAATACATGTACGCTTATGTACTAGTTTTATTCGAACGATAGGATTATAAATAATAATTCTTCAACTTAATTATTTGAATAATTGCACAGGTGGCTAACACATTATTGGATGTTAATTTGTCCATTAATATAACTGGACTGAATTTGACCTTTAGTATGACCTTGTTGTTTCAGGTGTGGGCTGCGTCCGTTGCTGTGCTGTCTTGCTGTTGGCGTGCTCTGGTGTGTGCTGCTGTGTCAACGCCCTCCTGGACCTGGACCTTTTCCTCCTTTGCCGTTCCTGCTCACAAAATTACTAGCGAAATGAGGAAACATTTCCCCTCGCTACCTTACAACTGCTCGATTGGATGATAGGGGTGGGTGTGTGTAGGTACTATTCCTACCCACCCCCAATACAGGCTTTCATTTCCCCTGATAGTTACTTTTTAGTAATTCAGGGGAACGCCTAAATCTATAGTGCAATTAAGCACTTAAACGGGAGGGGGAACACCCCTCCCACTAAATGGGTATCGACATGATACTTATAAAAGTTGCCCAAATGCCCCTAGAGGGCGGTGGCAACTAAAAAACCCACAAGTCAAGCAAACCTTGGAGCCATTCAATTTTGAACACAACAAGATGAATTTCGACTTGTTTATCCAACTCTGAGACAGCTGGTTTGGGATCCTTGATGCAGAATATGAAGTGGAAAGACTTGAGGAAGAATTTCAGAGTAACCATGGCTTTGTAAGGCAACTGAAATTAGTAAGAGATCTATTAGAAGGTATGATAGAGGAGGAAGACCAGAAATTAAGAAGACGTATTAAAACAAAATATATAAGAATAGGGGACTTGAAGCAGGCACTTGATCATGTCATCAAAGTCAGGTGCTTTTTAGAAGAAACATTACATCTGATAGAGTGGGAATATGTGAAGTGGGGTCTAGACAGGTTAAAAAAAGCAGAAGCAATGATGAGAATAGTGATGGAAGAACAGGTGATCCAGATTAAAGAAAACTGGTCTAAGGAGAGAAAGGAAAAAAAGAACAAAAAGAAGAAAGAGGACTTTGATCTACTAACTCTAAGATGGATGAGAGTTCAGGAAAAGTTTAGAGCTATGGGACATCCAAATTGGATTCCCGAAGAAGAAAAGAAGAAGAAAACGGGAATCATTGGTAAAATTAAAAGGTGGTGGAACAACGGCAGAAAATAAAAGAAGAAGAAGTATCCAAAGGCCCTTTTCAGGGCCACTCATAGGTCTCGAAAAGATATTAGCTTTCTTTGCCACCATTTTTCCCTTGTCTCTAGACAGTTCCCTATACCCATACAAATCATATTTCCCATGTTCCATTTCCCATGTCCCTATACAGTCCCACCATGTTCAATTTTTTTCTTGTCCCTATACAGTCCCACCATGTTCAATTTTTTCTTGTCCCTATAGTGTCCCACGACCTTTTGTCCCCATAGTGTCCCAAGCACTTTTTGACTGGATTTCCCATTGTCCCTATAAATCTTGTCCCCATATTGTCCCAAGCCCTTTTTGACTGGATTTTCCATTGTCCCTATAGTATCCCATATTACTACTAACGGAGTTGATACACATACTCTTAGAAATATTTGGCAAACTTGGTGCAGCGGTGATATGGATCATAATCTCTTTAGAAATTTCTTTGATCGCGCTCAGTCAATCACACATGGATTTGTGACGATAAATTTATCAGATCCTCGGACGCGATATCGTGTCGGACTTGATAAAATATTCGGTTAAAATCGTTTACTGAATCTCGTAAAGAATTGTTAACCCATAGCAGCAGGGGGGGGGGGACAACGACAATGGCGTCTTTTGTTTGTTGCCAAATAAACCCTTACGAGGAAGCCTTAGTTTACCAAATAGACCTTTCTATTAAATATTTATTAGGAAGCCTCAGTTTGTCAAATAGGCCTTTCTATTAAATATTAACGAGAAGGAAGCCTCGTCGACGCCTATAATGTTTGTCTGATTCCCCCACACCCCCTCTGCTGCTAGTTAAGTGAGAAAGCTTGCCAGTAGCTTCTCGTAGGTCGGTGGTTCTTTCCGGTTTTTTTTTTGTTCTTCGTCCACCACTAATACTGGCCGCCATGTATAGCCTATATTGTGCTAACAAATGGTGTTAAACCATAACAAAACAAAACAAAAACTTTTAGTTTTAAGAGGAAACGTTGAAATTTGTTGAGCACTTTTCTTATGGTTATATTTAAATAGCTTTTGTTGTACGATAATGATTTAAATTGACGTGCTTTGAACAGGATTGCAAAAGTACTCGATTTAGCACTCCCGCACGTACCCACATCCCCACAGTTTATAAACAAAAAGCATCTAGCAAATTTAAAAATGCTAAAATCTTAATTTCATTATTCAACTGATAAATTCTAACAAGATTCTCACTAGTGGATCCTAACAGTCATATTTTTGCGTTTCAAACAAAGCGGAAACGAATTCGTGGTATGCTTCTCCAAGTTAAACATTACATAAACAAGGTTATTAACAAGTTTTATTAAAATTTGCGAGCATGCAATCCGGGACAGATTATAAAAAATACACACGCACAAACGTACAGTCACTTTGTCACTTAAAGTTTGACCACCGTTTTCAATGTTTCCTTTTTCTTTCATTAGCGCTTCAGAGACCGTGAACGTTTTAATTTGATCCCCCATTTTGATGCCAAAGTTCTTTTTTATAACCCAGTTTTGACACCAAGGAGATTTTTGGCTCTAAGACTTGTACCCGTAGGGAGAGACTGGTTTTATCCTTGCACATGTTTATAGGGTAGTATGCACCCTGAATAAATAAGCACAGAGATTTAGCTTTGGTGCCCATCTAGGACTTTTGAAAGAAAAAAGAAAAAAACCTTGACCTGATTCAGCACAAAAAACATCCATCAAATCACAAACTCTCCTGTATTAATTTCTGATTCTCAAATAGCACTATATTCCTATAAGTTTGATACGTAAGTATGAATATATTACATGTATAATTATGAAATAATTTTATATATCAAAATTCATTAGAGACAACTGGACTAAGGTAGTAATTATAATATGTAATACAGAAGATACCAACCAAATGGTAAACTCAAATGGAGAAATTTTGTTATTACCAAGACTGAAATCACCTCAATTTCAAGTTCAAGTCCGGAGCGACCTTTAAGAGGGAGAGGAAGGATGAGGCATGGAGCAAGAACCAGATGGGGAAGAGGAAGAAGACATGCAGTGCAGTCTGAAAACAGAGCTGACCAAGCTCCACACATAGTCCAGACAAGGCAGACAAGAATGAGGGCAATTGTTTATTTATACTTGCAAAACAAGTATTGATACACACTGAAGAATGTTTGGTACTTGGCAAAGACTCTAATATAACACATGTGAGAAGTGTTTTGCACAACTTAGAAAATACATACTTCTATTGAAGGTTTATTTTACCAAACAATGTATGTTTAAACTGCTTTATGTTTTGTTGCTACTCACCACCCCACCCCAATATCATTTGATACGGAAAACCATGCACAGATACAATTGAAAATACAGAGGCCACCTGATTTATATGGCCGTTTTATATAATACATGTCATCTATTTTGTCTATGGTAGTCACTATACTTACAGATATAGGGTTATTTGTTTAGGAGTTCAAGTAACCATATGTAGCAAAATACATCGAGTGAAGTAAATAAATACTTGTGGTACAATTTAAAATTCCTTTGATAATCAAAATATAAACGAGCTGAAATAATTTCATATATAGGGATAAGTGATTGATACTAGTCGCATACATAACACATATTTGATACTGTCAAGGTCAACCGGCCCCTGTTCCAATTTAAGTAATACATTTATAATTTTTTTTCTTCAAAAAATTCAAAATACATGTAATGACAAAAAGTCTATGAGATCTTCGGCGATTAGACCTGACTATGTTGTAGTTTTCTATTAAAAAAATTAGACCTGTGAAAATTCGTTTATCTATTTAAGCCTTGTAAAATAATGACTACACTTAATTCTTCTGTTTTCAATATGATGCATGCCAAAATAAATCAAGTTAATATTTTGTATACACCATCATTATAAGCATACAAACTTAAGAATGCAATAATGATTTATTTGCCCAAATTTTAGAATGACATAAACGCTTGCAAGAAACAGAATTTTTGTTTCATCTTTGATATAATCTTTTAGGTACAAATTTAAATTGCCCTGTCTAATTTGCATTCAGGTTTTGGTGAATACTGTAAATGATTTCTAAAATAACACATTTTGATGTAATGGGTTTTGAAACTTTAAACTCTATCAATAACTTTTATGTATTTATTGAGAATGTTATTGTATGTACAAATTATATATCACAAAAGGTGTGAATAACGTGACAGGTATGTGGGCTACATTACAGAAAACTTCTTTCAATATACATGATATGTGTAACAACTGACTACAAAAATGTAACTTGCACTTTGTACTGATAAAATCAAATACTGCATCCATGTATACACATAATTAAAACTTTGGTAATTACTCTTACAATACAACATTTGTATGAATTTCCATTTCCAAGGTGGACTTGCAAAGATTGATACTTTATGTAAATACATGATTGTTGTAAATGTTGAAATTTCCATGGTATTGTGATTTTAGTTTCCAAGCTTGTTGTACCACATACATATGGATATTCAGTATGCTTAATCTTTGCAACCGATTCCAGGAGATCATAACAAATGTGGAGCCAGACCGGTTGAGGGAACTTTTCATACAGATGTAGTAGTTCCACCCAAGCCTAGTCTTTAGTGTTTTTGAGCTAGAATCAAGGCAGTGTGGTGGTTATCAACCTTCGCCCGACACAGGAATGCCAGATTGGTGTGTGTGGAAAATGCAGGGAGATGTCCACAGACCTATAAAAAATGTGTTGTGAGACACAGCACTGTATATCACTTTTGCCGGTAGCGAATATATAAACTTTTGTTCATAATGCGCATTGTTGCTTAATGCATTATTCTTGATATGCATACGAATTTATTTAACGAAGAATGTTTCATGAATTTTAGTGAGACTTCTTACAAAATGAGACATGCTTGGATTATTTCTTTGCAATCACTGTGAATGAATTTTAAAATTGTAAGCCATCAAAAACAAAAAACAGAGATGCATACATAAGCAAATGATATAGACATTTTGTTTTTACAATTGATACTCATCAAGTAGACTCTATTCATTACCTGGTTTCAATGTGGGTACCTCACTATGCTAAACAAATCAAAGCTGATGATGATAGAAAGATAAGAGTCTATCGTCATCTGCAATCAGCCATTTATATTTGATCCCAATGCTGAGGTCTCTGACTTCTAGAAGTACTCCCCAAACACTTAATATCAGTTCTAGTTGCGATGGAACACTCAGTGCTCATGTCAGAATAAAACTTTGCAGTTTGTTTTAATCCGTGTTTATTTTACATTGGAATTTTCTGATAAAAGATTAATAAACTATAAATAAGTGCATGTTCGTAATTTTTTTTTAAATATAATTTTTCAGGATTTTCAAGTTCTAATCCGTGATGCATTGGCCAGGTTGTACCGACGGGATGTTCTTGTACTTGACGATGAATCGGACTTGATGAGCGCGAACAGGCATGCTGCCTATAGGCAGTTCATACTATGGCAGCATGGAAGACTAGGGTCTGGACAGAGATGTTTCATTCCCTCTTGCTGTGTCTGGTGGATACGTGACAAATTTCCAGATACGTTTGGACAATACACAGGTTTCATCTCCTCTCAGCTTGCCTGAACTCTTTTAAACACTTCTTACAAGCACAAATTTATATATAAATGAATACATAATCATTTGAGTTCAATCTTTGTTTTGTTGAAACTACACATATTATCCCATCAAACAATAATGCTTCCATTCAGATATTTGTAAACAACAGTCTTTTCTGGGTAAGGTCATATATTATCAAAATAAAATTCTTCAGCACTTGCAGATACATTATACATTGTTTTCAACTACTGACACTTACATTACTGTAATCTTGGCAGACACATCCATATATCAAGCAGCTTTCATATATTACATAACTAAAATCAAGAGCTATTCTCCTTCACCAAAACTTGAAATGATGGTGGTTCTTGAGGTGCCAGGTTTCTGCTAATTCTCCTGGGATCATCTTCCTTAAGTTCTCCTCTCCTCCTACCCTGCGTGTCCTCAAGTCGACAGATGACGGCTTTCTGAATAAGCTCCCTGACGTGGGGATATGTTTTCTTTTCTTTGCAAGGGTAGACGGACCATCTGCCACTTTTATGTTGTTGTAACAGCGATGATACCTGTTTTAAAGAAAAAAATATTTTCTTAACTTGTGTGAGAAGCATCCCCATATGTTAAACTATATTGAGTTTTCACCCAATATTTGAGCCTCATGATCGAATACTAAGGAGGGGTTGTTTTTGTTCTTATTTGTTCTATCTCCAAAGTACTACTTGAGACATCAATATTCAGCATTAGCACTCCCTCGGTAATTCCACCCCTGATACCCCCCACTTTGTGAACCACTGCTATATACGATGAAAAAAAATTGGAAAATAAGTTTAAAGTTAAATTTCACTGGTGAAATATGAATCTACATTTCTCTGTCAAGCACACACAAAAACATACAAATTTTTTAATATGACTGCTATAGACGTTTTCCGTCCAATCTTTTAGATGGAAATATAATTGGCCTCTGAATCAGTTCAACATTAAACATGTATTATTTGTTCAAATGTTTACATGAAAAGGTTCTTAAACTTGTATGCAATTATTGTGCATGTCACATTAGCCTAAGGTGTGTGTGTGTGTGTGTGTGTGTGTGTGAGGGAGAGAGATGATATCAATACTGAGAATGCTTATAAATTGTATCTAAGTTCCCTCGCGAAATGTAAAATCCTGTCTTACGACCTTATGAGCACACTGTTATAAAAATGTATTCCATCCCAACATACAATACACACAATGCAGTCACGGAGTGAAATACTGTCTTTTATTGATCAGCTGATCACATCTATCTTGGGAATATTACAAAGCAAATCAAGTCCTTGTGTAAACATTGTATTAATAAAACAGTGTGCTTTGAAACATACAGTAGGAACAAGATATAAAAAAATGGAGAACACTTATGCAAAATCATCACAGGCACTTGATTCTGGGGAAACTAATGTGTATCAACATATAAAACAGACATTGGCCTACCTGTCCAACACCAACTTCGCCATTTCAGTGTCTGATGCCAGTTCTAACGCTTCCATCAATGCTCATCATCGAACAAACTGATCCCAATGACGAATCCTTGATCCTCTGACAGTTTTTTGACATTTATTCTCGAAAAGCGATAAGCGCGGGCTACCTTTACGGTTTTGACTCTCTCGTGTGTCCTACATTTTTGTTTATAGTAGATATTTTAATTTACAATCACGTGACTCATAACCGGTCCACTGGACGAAGACGACGTATACGTCTTTTGTTGGTATATGCGGCTTCCGTAACATGTCGTGAAATACAAGTTTCAATAAAAGCGGGCCCCCACAAAAATTCATTTTCTCTCGTTTATTTATCAAATACCTAATTGAATCTTTAGAAATTCTAGGTTTTTGTGAATGTTTTCAGCTTATAAGTCGACACATTCATAGTGGCATTCACAAAATTACACTCTGCGCTATTGTGCCTTTAACATAAATATTAAACATTAGAGAAACCGTTTTATCAACTACTGCTACATACGTCAACAGCTCAATATCACGACACAGTAGCCTGTATTAAAAATAAACACTATTATTATTATTATTATTAGTAGTAGTAGTAGTAGTAGTAGTAGTAAAGAAATATTAAATTTTTTATAGGGACTGGTTGTTTTTGTGTTTACATTTTTATTGTGTTTACTTAATAGAAACAATATTATGTAACCTCGAACACTAATATCCTGATTTGAACTGGTTTCATGGAAACCATTTATTTCCATTTTTACTAACTGGATCAGCACAGTAGACATTCCTACTTAGCTGAAAATATAAATGAAATCAAAGACCTCTTAGTAACGAATAATATATTAGTAAAATCAAGTGAAGCAAAGTTTTGTAACTAGTTTATGCCTATCCTACTGTATTTCTTCCTTTTGGCAATTTGTAACAACCTAGACAATGATACAGACTAGAGAATGACACGGATATGACGTACACTTACACGTATCTATCAACACGCACAAGTATTTAAATAAGAACACAATAATTTCTTCATTTCTATATGTTTAATTTGTAGCATCCCGCGTACCAGATCAGAGTCACACGATACCGAATTGTTCCGGTCATTTTGGCAAACATTCACAGCCTCCTATCGCAATGGGGGTCGTCGCGTACTGGGTAAGTGGTGTTGCCGAGTAGATGCCAAATGATCAAATAAAACAATCAAATAACAAGGTCATAAGCAAATATTTTAGGGATGAATGTTTTCATTTTATATGTGCAATTATGATAATTTGATATACATATATGCGCCTCTTTCATATATTATCCAGCTCAACATAATGTATGAGGTATACAATGACATTTGCATGGTTGAGGACCAAGATAAATATTACATAACATGTAGGAAGAGTTTTATAAAATATTATTGATGCTGTTCAGCACTGTTATATGTGGGGTACCCTAAAGGGATACGTCATTAATTTATCCTTAACCATTAAACCATTTACAACAGAAACAAATCATGAACAAGAATGATTAGTTCCTCAATTATGATAAACTTCCTGTAGATAATATTGCAGCTGATGTCATGCAATGTGTGTAGTCTTCGTAATAATATATGTATGGGAAGTAAAAGTTGAATAAATTTACCATCAGAAGATATACACCAAGTGAACTGTCATGCGACCAAAGTAGATACCACATTCTTTTTTTTTGTACACAAGTTAGGCATATGCTTAATAATAAATAGAGTGACCAAATCTGGGCCAAACATTTAACCATTTTACAAATTTTAGTTTTACGCATGGTGTTTGCCACTCAATGGTGTATTGTGTGCGGTAAAATAATTAAAAAGATTTGGATCGCTAATAGGTTTTTGATGTGATTAATCTCATATTCATTTAGGTGTTAATTTTGTTCAGGTTCTATCTTATCCCGAAAAGGTCTTTTCTGTATAAAATAAATTACAGGTATAACCTAAAAATGTGGATTCTTTTACTTCAATTCCAGATTAGCGAAGGTGGTTTCATGTAAGTTAAGCGATGCATTTATGCAACTCTATCCCTTTTGGAAGACGTGCTGTTGAGTATACGCAAACTTCCACATCTATGTTTTGTATCATATATATGTGGGGAAACTAGTAGTCTTACTGTAATTTTTGAATGCCGGAATGAAAGAGATAGAAAAAGAATGAGCTCCTTAAGGAAGGTGTCACTACGATGATGAGACACAGCTACGTCTAGGAATGCAGTATAGAATCTTTAATGATACAAGTCTCCTTTGAGCTCTGACGAACAACTGGTCTGATATAATATCAAAGCTCTTATATACCTGTTTTGTTTCGTCAGAATCCGATGCAAGGTTTCGTTGTATCCCACAGGCATGCCATGGCGACTAAGTACTTATTAAGCAGTCAGTTAGCTACATCAGCCTTCGTAAGTACTCACAAAGTATCTAAAATATTTATTTGTCTGTACACTAACATACCGATGGTACTTTAACTGACCCTTAGATCAAAGATAATTCGTTCTGCGATTATTCCTTTTTTCTTTGTACTTAATTCCTTCTGCTTGTATCAACTAATTGAAACGGACAATCAGTTTACGTACAATTTGTCCATTACCTATCTACATATTACAACAATGAATCACCCAGTATATAAAGTATGCTCCAACTATCTGTGAATTTAATAGAGTAAGATACAAATGTAATTATCCCCGTCAATTCAAAATGAACATGACTGTACTGTAAGCTTTACTAAGCCACTAATCCTCCTCTCAGCTTAATGGTTGAACACTCGCACATGTACAACGTACTATATTTACCCAGCGATGCATTGCTCTGCAAGCGTAAACTAGGGACGATTCATTAGTATTCATAAGCGGACGATAATTATGGGTAGTCAAGTAGTAAGCAAGAAAATTATAATATGTTCATGAATCTCGAGCACTTCATATAACATTGTCATGCACGTAATTGTCTGGCTTCATATATGTGCGTTACCCCATCAGGATAATGAATATTACTAATAACTCTGGATCTTAGAATAATTTTATACTATACTCCATACTTTTGTATGGAAACTAAATAATACTTATATGTAGTTTTAGAGCGACCCAGTAGTAACCATTTCATACTATAAGAGCACTGATGTAGTTTCCGATCGTTGTTAATAAGCGATATAAAGACGAAGAATAATCAATTAAATATTAGCTAAAATATAGTTTAGAATAGACATAGGAGGTAAAATTAAACCTGGCACATGTGTACAAGATTTCAATGTATTGACTATATCAATTGCTACATCAACATCTGTCCTTAAGGAGCTCATAAAAACCGCAATACAATTTATACATAGAACAAATTAGACATATAAATAACTCTCAAAAATATTGAGAGTAAAGGATTTCGTGGCCGTTTGTTGAAAAGCATAGATGACACTCGTTGCTCCAAACATGTTCCTATTTTGAATCGATTTGAAAGAAACTAACACAACGTTAACTTGGTGGTTTTCAACAGACCTCGATAAGCTGGAAAACAAGGAAGTATATTTATTGGTGTTAATAATTATGATTTGTACATATTACCGTATACTTAATTTGTTGTCTAGCCATTTGTTTGAGTTGAGAAAGATGATCACTTGTACTAAGAGGATCCCCATTAAATAACTGCTTTGACATTTAAAGTGTTACCTTCTTCGTCAATTCAGTATGTACCACCACATCGTATGAAGTCATTATGATTACATATAAACCTCTAGAATCTGTCACTAATACCATCTCATTGTATGTATACAATTCCTTGTATATGCTAGATAGGCATGAATGAGTTGCATTGATTGTTCAAATGTGATTGATTCATGTATCACCTACCTATCGCAATAACTGGTATTTGCTGATCGATATGTATACCTTTTCAATGTTTGGTATAATCTGTAACGCTTGATTTGTGGCCTGATAAACAGAGAATAATTATAAACAGATATATTATTGATAGGAAGTGATATAAATATGGGTGTCTGTAAACAAATTATGTGCAACCTATGCTGAATCGCTGTACTTACGACTTATTGCAACTAAAGCCCATTATTCCTGCTGTGCAATTTCCTTCTCAAAGGTATACTACTTATTTCGCACATGAAAATATTTTATATGTAACAAAAATTAATCTGTCTACATGTTTACACAGTTTTTGCAACCTTTCTCGAATGATTACTATAACGTTTTTTGTAAATAGTTTCACTGCAAACTATTGGTTAAATATGTTTGAATTTAGTAACAGCAAACTCATATTTGTTCAAGGTTTGCTGCTTCTGTTTTTTATGAATACGTCCTATTGTTTGACAGTGTATAATAGTTTCATTTTTCTTTCCAAATCATAATACATAATATACATAACTATTAATAATAATGGCAAGTCTTGACTTTCACAACATAATCTACTTAAACCTTTATATTATGAGCTTTCTTTAAGGGTAACACAATATGCGGATGTAAGTCTGTCGGCATATAATACTAAATGTACTATGTTCTAAAGTATCTAAATCATATCTTGATTTATTTCCAGTCTAAATGATGCAGTCAATGTTTCAAACATTCATTTATTGATTATCACTATGTTTAACTTGCTTGATCTTGACTTTTCTAAAGTATTTGTCCTAAATATAATTCATAGTGTAGGGTATTCAGCAATGACCTTTGATATAACTAAATAGTTGCAGATCCCAATTACCAATCTTTCAATTTATGATCTACTTCCCTGACAAATGTAGAAAACTTAATCCCTATAATGTGCCAAAGGCACGAATATGTACTCTAAGTAGCCCGTAGTTAACAAGTCTCACACTCGTATGTAGATAATTATATTTCCTATTTATCTGCAGGGTTAATGCACCGATGCTCCATATAAAAAATGCAAACATGTACGAACTGTAAATAAAATGTTTTGAGCGATGACGTCACTACCTCTTTGAATGTTAATTCAGATCAGATGCTATTCTTATCATATTAATAATCACAACTGGATATCTCTGAATAGTTTGAAATCTCGTAAACGTTAATATACATTTTTCATGTTTAATAGACAAACAATTTAAACAATACCTCTGTCAATGTACTTCATTTAAACACTGAAATTGACTCAAGTGTACATGTACAGTTCTTTGATGAAGGCCAACGCGGCGGAAACGAATTTCATTCATAGATTTAATGAGTGTTTAAAGTGCTTCACTCCTTCAGTTTAAAACCGCAGTACATTTTGTAGGCTTAGACTTCATAATACCTTGGTTCCGACTGTTACAAGTATTTAACAATGCTAGACCAGGTTTCTTTACCATCATTTACTCACCCCTTTAAAGGCAATTGCCACATTTCAGTTGTAATATCAGTACATGCTCAGATAACAATAATGTTTGTAATGTTAGTGTTATGTAACACATTGAATACTGAACGGGCAATTTTTCAAAATACAAATACTTGAGATTAAAGAAGGCTGGAATACATGCAGTTCATATCGACATTGTAACAAAGCATATAATAAACATTACAATGCCACTAATAACATCAAATAAAGAAACAATGTAATTTGTTATAACATATATATATATATATATATATATATATATATATATATATATATATATATATATAACACTTCAGATAACAGTGCTATTGTTAAAATCGTGCACACAATGATAAATGTGTTAATTAAGATGCCACTAAATAATAGTGTTTCCAGCTACCATTATACTTAAGAAAGTAAATAATTGCGGTGACTATTTTATGTCAGCAATATTTAAATAGAAGAAACTCTGTTAAATTGTTAATTTTTTCCTCATCTGACGGATACATATAATGAAGTATAATACAGTGTATTTACAGTGATGATCTAAATGCATATAAATCAGCATACTGAATTATTTGATATCATAAAAGGTTCCCGGTTCATTGGTAGTTGTTCCAGATTCGGGCGGTGTACGTTATAAAATTTAGTGTATTAAACACTAAAATATATATTATTGGTACATTTGGTAAATAATTGGTATCTAAAAATATAGTTGCAGGTTGTAAATGTGACCAGATTGATGTGTATTATTTATTGTTGAGTATTGTCCATATATTGGTTGCCATATAACTTAATTGATTAAAATAAGTAGGAAAATTAATTTTCCTATCGGAGACATATACGCGGTTGAAATCATCAATCGAGAATATTAGTAAACTATATTTATGCTGTCCATCTTACTACTTATATTACAAATAAGCAGTATATTTAGTTTGATATAATAAGGCAACGTAGTATTATTTAACAAATAATGATAACGATCATGAAGGCTTGCTTTATTTAGTTGTCTTGCTGCATTGTAAACGGTGTTTATTAAACGGTTTCTCAGATTTAGTTGAGAGGATACATATACTCAAAACAATAGCACACAGTCATCACATGGCATGTCATAGTTTTCTATTGTGGTGTGTCTTGCAAACGACTCATTGTAAACTAGTTAGTCAACAGCTTGATCTCATTTTGTTTAATATGCAAATACGTTGGACCTAATTGTATCGTTGTGTTATGAGTTTAATATATAGTGCTGAATTATTAAAGAAGTCAAAATTGAAATTGTCGTTATTGAATTGTCGTCACCCCCTACCAGTACAAATGAATAATTACGGTAATTAGCGTCCACATATCAAAGCAATATATATATATATATATATATATATATATATATATATATATATATATATATATATATATATATATATATATATATATATATATATATATATGCGCGTGGGTGGGTGTTTCTCGTAGATTGTATTTATGTCTTTATCCATCCATTCTGATCACAATGCAAAGATTTTCACATTCACATCCTTTAACTCAAACAATATATATCAGCAACAACAACATTACATTCACACAGTCAGTACAAAACTTTGGTGTTACTATGGAAAGTACTCTCACATTGCATCAACATGTCAGGAACATATGCAAGGTTGAATATCTTGAACTGAGATGCATCAGCTCTGTTCGCAAATATATTTTAGTTTCTGCTACTAAAACACTTGTGTGTTTATTAGTACATTCAAGACTTGACTGTTGTGATTCAATTCATTCTGGTTCGTCTCAATATCTACGCCAGGAAATTCAGAAAGTTCAACACACAGCTGTTCGGATCATCCTTAGAGTACCACCCTTAGAGCACACCTCCCAGCCTGCTGCTCTGCACCCTCAGTGGTTATACATTGGATCCAGAAGCAAACACAACATTAGTTCTCTGTGCTACGTTTCACCGACGGACTCTAGTCCAATATACCCATCTGACATCACAGAGGTGTACACACCAGCAAGATACTTACGCTCAACTTACGGACAATCGTACACTATTTTCTAAGTATGAAAACGATATAGTTATATATATATATATATATATATATATATATATATATATATATATATATATATATATATATATATATATATATATATATATATAACATTTTGTTGTTGCATACCACGGCCCAGCTACGTTGAACGAATTACCTACTGAACTTAGACACAAAGGCACAGTGATCTCATTCAGGAGATCTCTTGAAACGCACTTATTTGACTGCAAGAACAAACGTAAAGGCATAATAATGTGTCCTACCTTCAATATTTTCAGTATGTTTTATGTTTACTAATTTCACGTTGTCTGTTTATAATTATTTCATAATATATGTCATTAATATTATACGCATTGTCTAATGTTGTAAAGTTCTTAGAGTTTCTAGAGACTAGGCACTATACAAAGTCCTCATTATTATTATTATAGTAGTAGTAGTAGTAGTAGTAGTAGTAGTAGTAGTAGTAAACCATGGATGTTTAGGTATAACATGTCAATTTCGTTTGGCTCTCATACATGCTCCATTTGTTATTTTTATAGTATACAGATGGCTATTTCTAACCAATGGACACTTTACTAATCTTATATCCAAATGTTCTTATTTGATATGAGTTGTTTTCTTTTCCATATCACTACTACTGATTTGTTCCAATAAATTGTGTTCGTGACTGCCAATTTTTGTGAGTATCCGTATGCTCCAGTTTAAGATACTGTGAGCGAAACTTTGCATATGATAGATTCTTAAGCACGTGTTCTTGATCTCTTGTCCTCAAGTCTGCAGAAACATTTTATGTTTCATTTATGTTGTTTGAGAGGAATCACGTTTCTAACAATACACTCGAAACAGAAAGATCTTATTAGACTAAAATATTATTCTGAGCTGTTGTAATTTATTTCAGACGAGGTCTGAATAAAACCATTTTGAAAGTTCAAGGTTCCGCAGTACATGTCCGGATCTGAAATGTGTACGGAACATTTCATTATTTTGCACATTAAAATACTTTAAAGATACCTTTATAGAATGATTTGAAATTCAATTCACAATAATTGAGGTTTTCTTCTAACGTTGTATGTTAAACCATTGATAATAAACTATTTAAATTTACACAGATTGTCTGCTTTGCTTCTTTCTGTTACTTAGTCCTTGCACATAGATTCGTGGCATAATTTTCATAAGAAACCATTTAAGATGGTTTTGTTCTTTTCATATTTGGAATTCTATATCCGAGTTAACAAGCAGCACTTCGTTAGGAAATATCAAACGGTAGCACATATTTTCATGAATCTAAAAGAAGTATACGACAACGAAATATTTGTAAAAGGTTAAAAGTAACTGAAACCGCAACTCGTAACACTGATACAGAGTTAACGGCTATGTGAGTGGTCAGTGACTTGTTGGTAGCAAGTTTTTATCTAATGGGCCGAACTAGATTGGATGGATGGCCTAACCAATAACGTAATCTAATGATGGTGTTTAAATTTGGAGTTTACTGAATCGACATGTTCATCAGATAAGCTGAATATTAAATAGATTCGCTTACTTAATGGGTTGCAAGGAATCTGAATTATTGGGGTCAATTATAAGGTCTGCGGCATCTGGTTGACTGAAAGTGTCATTAATTGCGAACTGAATCGGAATGATTACTATCGATCTTTCTATCAGATTCCAAGTTTTCAGAATGAAGATGATCAAGATAGTTCTTGAGTTCCGATGGATCTAATGCAACAGGATCTATATGGTCATCTCCTCCCCATGGATGCGATGCAACTGAATTCATTGTTCGATTACGTTCATTGAAATCGTAAGGAGTAGGATCAGTATCTCCATCAAGTTCATCACTATCTGAAGGAATAGGATGTATGTATTCGCTGAATTCCATGGAATGCAAACATGTTGGTTTAAAATATTCATTGGATTGTTTTTGATCTGAACAAATTGGATTAATATATCCTTCGAATTCGACAGAATCTGAACGTCTTGTCTCAATTTCTATAGGACAGGAGTGTGCTTCTAGCTCTTCCGAATTGTAGTGTGTTTGAGTTAAACTTGTATCAGATTCCTTGGGCATTGGGTAAACTGTACCGACTAAGTCTCTGACTTCCACATTAATATCTCTTTCATGGGAAGTCCTAAGTTCTCCTCTTGCATTAGTCACAATTGTCCAGTAATGCTGCAATTCGGTTTCCATATGTAGACTTTCGACTGTAGCCAAATGTGCACTTGTTGTATTGCTTGATACTCCTGCTACACGTGGGCTGAACAAATAAAACATTTCTAAAGTTCTAATTGCAAGGAAATACATAGGGAGCAAAATGAAAAGTGAAACCTTTCCAAATGCACCATGAATTACATTTCTTTGGAATGATCTTGATACAAACTTGATTAAAACGTCATTTTGTAGTCGCGATGATTAAATGTCTTCAGATGAATAACACCTTTGTATTATTATAATAAACCTACCAATGACTCATAGTAACAAAACATAACAACAAAATTAGTTACTGTGATTAATCAACAATTTGTAAATCGTTGAAAGCAAACATTATATTTTGCATTTGCAATACATTATGTTGATTCACACTGGTCTAATTAGGTTCATTTGAATATGTTTCATTAGCTGTGTAGCTATATTGAAAACAATTATATCATGAAGTCTAAAGACAAGCAACATTTATGTCTTAAATGTGACTTTGATATTTTAATATCGTACGCTAGTGGAAGAGTATTAGAAAAGACACATTTCGAACTGTCAATTTATTAACACGAATATTCTTTGTGTATGTTCACCTTCATACGAGCGCTTTGTATATTAGAAGAGTAAATCAATATATATATATATATATATATGTATATATATATATATATATATATATATATATATATATATATATATATATATATATATATATATATATATATATATATATATATATATTCAACACAAATTCATTTTGTTTTATTCTGAATGCCCATGTGATAGGTATAAAGCAAATAGTTGCATGTACCTTTGTATGCATTTCTTACGGAAAAATAACACAACACCCACAATCAATCCAAATCCGCCGATGCCTGGAAACACGTGTATTAGGTACCACCTCAAAGATGGGTTATCTGAAATACATTTTGTTTTGTTAAGGTATTTCATAGTATATATATATATATATATATATATATATATATATATATATATATATATATATATATATATATATATATATATATGGGGGTCACCATGTGTTCCCTCTAAAAGTTGTAATCTACTGTATATATATATGGGGGGTCACCATGTGTTCCCTCTAAAAGTTGTAATCTACTGAGACGTTAGTGTTTGACCACTCTAGATGCGCATGGATATGTGGGTAGCATATTCTGTTTGCAATTCAAACGTTACTTTTTAACATTCTTTATCATTCATTAGCCGTACAGAATGCCGAGAAATATATTTCATTTAGAAAAGTCAATGTTAGTATTTAGATAACATCTTGGTTATGACATATATATATATATATATATATATATATATATATATATATATATATATATATATATATATATATATATATATATCCTTTTTAGTTTGATTTATACTCTTGAGAATCATATAGTTGGCATGTACAGTAGTATTACACACGATAGATCAACATATTTGCCTCTAAATGTCGCGATCAACAATATAAATATCAAAACAAAACAATTTGTTTTCTCTTCGATTTGTATTAGAGCTCTAGTTTGTGCATATATATTTAGCTGTCTGAAAGTTTAACCATACGCGTTGTGTTCATTTACTTTTGCAATTAGCATGAAGTGAGTATTAGACTGAACATTTAAATGAAGATAAGAGCTTTGTTCTTTCGAAACTTCCTGAAAGAACGAATACTGTACATATAACAAACTTTTGTCTCATAACGCATACTTTGGTGTCAAAAATGTATATGATCCCAAAGATTTTTTTAAGAATACATGAAAAAGAACACGTTTTGTTACCTGTTATAGGTGTTTCCCCGACCTGGTCCATGACTACTGACAATGTCGTGTGTCTAATGTCCCCTGCAATGCAAAGGGTTTATCAATTATACAGTCAAAATTATTCAGCTGATTTGTCTATGCTTGTTTACTCTTAGTTACTTATAGACCTATAGTTGAGACCAAAAATACAATAAAATCTTCCTTATCAACAAACGTTGTAAAAACTGCAGAATCTGAGAATATAATCCGTGCAACATTAATTGTGGGCAAAGTATTTCCTGGAACAGACATATGCACATAAGAGAATAGAGTATTCGCACTCTCATTAACTCTTTGGAAACTTTGGCAACAGTCTGTACGTCGTGCATTTGCATGATTGGATTGTTTATTAACGCTAATACTGTGAAAGGTCACGATGACGGAAGATGTTACTTGTCACCGGAAATTCCAGTATATGTTACCTGAAATACTCAATTAGCTGTTATGAACCCATTATATAAATGGTAGTTTTCATATAAATCGGTTAAAGTTACAACATGTGCAGAAATTAATGTTAAAATAGCATTTCTACTTACCTGGTTGTCCCTTGATAGTAACTGTCACAGAGACTGTAACATTCATGTTTATAGGATTTGTTACATGGCAGGTGATAATATCATTAGATGAAACATTGAAAAGTTTCAGTTCGGCGCCTTCATTAACATTGTCAGTGTATGAAAAAGTCCATCTAAATATACAAGGTGGGAAGCAATCAGAAGAACAGACTAGTGTTGTGGAACTGAATTCGTACACCTCTGTTGTATTCTCAGATGTATTAATGACTACCTCATTTGGGCCATCTAAAATGAAGGATAGATAATAGATTTAGCATTTAATACAATGTAAAATATTTCTCAACCGAAGATTAACTAACCGCATAATCAAGAGGCCGTACGTTTAAGCAACGTTAGATATAGTTTTAAATTCAGTTAATCACGAAATTAAAGAAATATGTAAAGATACACAACTATGTTACATACAAAACTACTTTCACATATATGCCATTAAAAATTACTGGCAGTACGTACACTGTAAGATTTGACAATGATGATTCAATACACATGAAAAGAGCATAGCGTGAAATTACATTTTTGCAACAAAAAACAAACATGGCAGTAGGTACAGCTGCAAGGATTTTACAAGTAACTGATTTTATATAAAGATAAGCTAACACATATATTGTTAGATATGGAGTCGGCACTTCGATATAATAATGTGCGTGTTTAATCGTTGTTTGTTCAGTATCCTCTGTGTGTGCACACAAATGATATACTATGAAAAATGTATTTGAGAATACAATTGTATAATAAATAGTTTTGAAGTAACAGAGAATCACAAACAAATGAAATGTAAGAGCTACTTTGACTCTAGCATTCTTTATCATATTTACATAATCTCATTGATACGGATATTTATGATAATTAATACATCTGAATTAATGTGCGATTATATTCATTGATTTATGTATGAGAACAAGTAAACTATATTTATCATAACGCTGTTGTGTATAACGTCCTACCGAATTAATAGCAACGGAAATATTAAATTACGATTGGCAAGTTGACGTGTACCATTATACTCTCATCGTGTAACTCGTTATTTTCATCGCTAAAAAGAACATGCACAAAGCCCTTTAACTTACATGATTTTATCCAGAAAGGATCACTTTGCAGTTTGCTTCTAGGTTCAATACATATGTACGAGTGATTTCGGTCTTCAGCTGTTAAATGTTTTACATAAAGTATATCGTTTTCAGCTGAATATTTATAGCTGGATTTTATCAGTAGCCTATTAACCATCCAGGAAAACCTTCCGTTGGACTTGCGGGATGAACTACACCGTAACATTACTGAAGAATTCAATGCAGTATATTTGACTATGGCTATCCTTGGAATCAATGTATCATCTGTAACGGTGAGACAAGAATTGGTTTTTATTTTCTGACACAAAAGCAATGATCTAATAATTTTTAAACTTATATACTTCCGCTACATACCTAAACACGAAAATTGAACGTATTAGCTATTTACACGAATTTGAATAAATATTAAATTAAATGCCTACAACAATGTCCACAGGTTTCCTGGATTAAACGTAGGAAACATTTTTTTTTTTAACATATATTTTTAAACTTATATACTTCCGCTACATACCTAAACACGAAAATTGAACGTATTAGCTATTTACACGAATTTGAATAAATATTAAATTAAATGCCTACAACAATGTCCACAGGTTTCCTGGATTAAACGTAGGAAACATCTGATGTATCAATTCATGATTTCGTCTGTATATGTTTATGGAATTTGTATGCAGCATTAACATCACTCGCATCAATCGTAAATGTACAATATAGTTTTGTATCACTGACATAATTGAAACTTGCGGCAAAAATATTAACTTTGCTCTTTGTATGTAGGGCAGCATTGGTGTCGTTGTTTTATATTCTTATATTATTACTGATGCAGTAACAAACGGTGAAATTATCATGCTTAGAGGTGTGGATCCTCCATGATTTTATTTAAGCAACCGACAGCCAAGCAACAACAAAATGCATCGCTATACGCATATATGTTCAAAGAATATGATCATCATATTTCATACAAGTTGTCTTTCATGTGTCTCTTTAAAGTTTGTTTAAACTATATATATATATATATATATATATATAACGGTAATGAAGGGCAGTACTATACAAATTTATCAATACCAAGTTTAACTGCAATCTTGATCTTCTCTGAACTTTTAGCGGAGTCAGTTTTAGGGTTCCACGCACGACATGTGTAGGTACTATTGGAGGTCACATTGATTAGCTTTAACTCTGCATCTTGTGTTTGGTGTCTTGTAGACATTTCCGTCCAGCTAAATCGACACGACGGAAAGCATTCAGCAATACAAAGTATTGTTATTGAATCAAATTCTTCTACCTCAATAATGTTGCCGCTTGTATTGACAATTATTTCCTCTGGACCATCTGTAAAATTGAATAAGATCTTGGGCATAATATCTAGGATATATAACAATAGAACCTACGTAATGCAAGACAGCATTATTGATTAAGATATCTCATGAGGTTCTCACGATAAACAAATTGAGTAATAACGGGCATTAGTGGGACTGATTTTAAAATACTTAATGATAACGGCATTATACAAAGTTGCAATATGATAATGTATGATGTCTTTTGAAAGAACGTTCAGTAATGTGAATATTGAGAATTACAAACGAAAATACGAAGAATAAAGAAGAATTAAACAACACAGTGAAATTGATACTATACATAATCGATTTGCAATCCTGATCAAAGACGCGTCATTATGTTCAAAACCAAATGAAGTATATTGATTCTGATTGTTTGCACAAACCATTACGCACAAGAATGTTCAGCATTACAGATTGAATTCGGTCATTCGTCTGTTAGAAAGAAACTAATATCTTTGCATCTTACAGGACCTATAGTTATTATTAATGCAACTACTGCTGACAATATCAAACGAATATCAAACCAATACTGATACTACTACTACTACTACTACTACTACTACTACTACTACTACTACTAATAATAATAATAATAACAATAATAATCTGCTCACAATTAACGTCCAATGATAGGGTTTTTTCGTTAAATGCACCAGATATAAGATTTTGAACTTTGCAGGAGTAATTCCCTGACATCTCTCTTGTAATATGCAGCATTTGTAATGTTTCATCCTTCAGTAAAGAGGTTTGCTGTTGGCCTGAGGACGGATCCAGTTTACTCCACTCCACAGAACAAAGTGGATAACACTTTGAAAGACAGCTGACGTTCAACTTGTCTTGTTCTTTGATCATCACAATATTTTGTTTGAACTCGATAATGGCTGGTCCATCTGCAAACATTATACGAACTACATATACAATTAGCTATACTATATACAGACATGGTACCAGTGAATGACAATACTTACTTCTTACGACTATCTACTACGTGTGACTATCACGGAACGGGTTCAACGTAAAAGAGATGATTTAATACAATCTTTGCACTTTATGATTCAAATTATTAGTTTGTACGAATGTAAATAGATTAAAAGCGTAATGAACTGTACTATGAATGTACTAGTTGTTTCGTATCATTGTATTTTAGACCATATATGCTTATTATTGTCTAATAGGAAATGTATATTTAACACATTAACACCCTTTATGGTCATCCGTGTTAAGGCTGATTATGTCAATAATAGCCTGAAACGTTAGGGGGTTATGGTTTGCAACATAAGCGGTTTATACATTGTTTTCGAAAAGAGCAATTCTACCCGTCAATATAAAACTGGTGTTGACAGCAGAATTTTAGTGTTTTAGGAACTTATCTTTGGATCAATTCATTTAAACCAAGCAGCAAAACTCTAATTAAGTTCAGTACAACGCTACTAAATGAATGTATCAGAAAGTATGTAATCTTTCTATCGGGAAGACAAATCACACATTGGTACAACACATATGCTAAAAAGCATGAAACTATTCATAATAGTAAGATAGATTATAGTACTGATGAACACAATAATGGGAACCCAAAAGATCCCATTTCAATGTAAATTATAGTATGATGTTGCATTTAGTGCACTTTATTCGAATGGTTAAGACGGGAAAATACTCCTGTAATTTTGTACTGAATGCTATCATGTAGCTGGGAAGTGTATTGCAGATATTTTAGACGAATACCTTTCCAAGAGTACACATTACAACCATGAAATTAACATGAAACAGAAAGTGGCAATTCATGTTCGATGATCACTTGCTTTATGTCTCCTGCAAATCTACATCTATATTAACGTTGATTTCATACATATATATAAAGTCATACACTGAGTAGGTCCGATTACAAAATAGTTTTCATCAATACATTAATTACAGTTATGTTAATAAAGCAAGTATTAGCTTACAATTGAAAGTAGCTGTATAAAGAAAGATATTTAACAAATGTAATGCGCCATTTGATGATACTGTGTTTCTGTATATCGAGGTTTAGTGAAGATTGAACATCACCTCTTTTGTTTTCTAATCCGACATTATTCCCGTCCCGATTATTTTGAGGATATTACGCATAGTTTCAAATACAAGTAGTTTGACCTTTTATCGTAAAGATGTAGACAATATAGCGTGTGGTAAAAGTAGTTTTCATAGAGAAACAAACCTTTATGTTCTTCCAAAATATAACAATGCAACAAGAAATCGCTAAATAGCACACCCATAAGTAAATTCTTTCAAAAACGAAAACCTGTAAATTAATATAACCTTCAAATTTTGCTTAAATGCAGGAGCTGTCTAAATCAATAAATTATTAATATAATATTTTAATAATCACTTTATGATATCGGCAGAACTGACAGAACAAAGTTGGTCATTTTGATTTTGCTTCTTATATAAACGATTTGTACTACTGATTATTTGACTTTATCTGCAAACAATATATAATACATTGTATTCACATTTCCTTCGCAGACTGGGTTTACAAAAATAATTTTAATTCGAAATGATTAAAACAAGTTTCACAGCAAACACACCAGTCTCTAATTATTAAAAGTATTTTAATCAAAATGAAATGATCGTGACAGTTTGAAGAGATATCGAAGCCAAATTTAACAGTGCTGTAAGTAAAAAAATGTCATATGTCAGATTTGTTTAAATGTACTTATTATAAATATGCATGAATCACATGACCATATCGATAATACGTAACACATTTATAAGTAAGCACACGTTTGATCTAGGTGAATTCTAACCATTGACACAATTCAAAGAAATCTTAATGTGATATAGATATTTCTCAAGTAACAATGTGCAAAGCATGTCTAATTATTAACAAAAATATGTAAAAAAATATGTTCAGATGTTTTAGTGACGATTTTCCAACATGAATCATATATTGTGACTAATCTTATTTATGACACAGCTAATGTATCCGTGAATATAATTGACCGATAGAGGCATAAAACACTTAGCAGATTAATCAGTCCTCAGACAATATGACACCAATGCAAGATGTAGCGAAGTAGATGTGCAGGAACGTATATATATATATATATATATATATATATATATATATATATATATATATATATATATATATATATATATATATATATATATATATATTTATATATATATAGATATATATATATTTATATATATATATATATATATATATATATATATATATATATATATATATATATATATATATTGAGGGAGAGAGAGAGCGAGAGAGAGAGACAGAGATAGATCTAGATCGATATATAGAGATGGATGGATAGATCGATGGATATATATATATATATATATATATATATATATATATATATATATATATATATATATATATATATATATCTGTGTTTGTGTATGTGTATGTTGTTGCAACCGAAGATAAGAATGAAAGTAAAAAAATATATCTACTCACATGGGTCTATACTATATGGATCACTCTCAAATCGACCTCGTGACTCCACACAGGTATATATCTCGTATTGGTCGCCAATTTGTAAATATCGTATGGAAAGAAAATTGTCCATTTGAGTATACTTAGCGTTGTTATTGATTTGAATCCCATTGCATCTCCAAATGATCCCACTAGCTTTTTCATCGCTTGATTTACACTGCAGCACTATGGACATATCCCGAATACTGCTATTAATTAGATCTATCTTTGGTATCAGTTTTTCATCTAGAGTAGATAGAAAATGCAAGACAACTCTACCATTAATGAACAGTTTCATGTAGAAATTAAACGTAGGCTGGTACCATCTGTAAAAATGATTGTAAGACAATTTGTATTTGTTTAGCACATTTGGATAGATCTTTTCCTATTTGGTCTATATTACCATGTTTATGAGACATTCGTCTGCAGTTTGAAAGAGCTTTTATTTTATAACGACTAAAATGTGTGATTCATGAAATAACATCTAGGTGTATTTTAGGAACTGAGCTATTTTTTTTAAATAATTGGTAATGTCATTCCTGAAAGCAGATATACATTATCCTAACATAGTGTAGTTCGATGACTTCAACATCCCATTGCTCAAAACATTTGTCACAACTGGCCCAATTGTATTTAGAACGAAGCCTTGTATAATCTGTTCGCTGAAAATGCACATTTAGCGTCATTAATATATCGATCCATAATTTGGTGCTTCGATCACCGGGCATTTTACATAATAATTTAGTTGTCTGTGTCATTATCGATCGTTGACAACAAAACGCTTACAGTAGATCTTTCGTCAACTTACACCTGTTTACGATAACTGATATTTAGTTTCCTAATTTAAGATTTAGATAGTCATATCTAGTAAATTAAGAGCAATCACAACATTATTTCATAATGAGTCTTTTATTGTAAAGAGAATTTTGAGATTATTAGAAAAACAGGCGTTTCCAAACTAAATATAAATCTTGACTGTGCAGGAAATATTATTCAATAATCCTCATATATAAAGAACTTCCACACCAAAAGTCGAACATAAACTCGTTTAGTTGGACTTTAAAAGTTTATTAGATGCATTGGCAATATTTTGTTTGTGTGTGCGAACTTACTTGTATTATTTTTGAAAGACGAACAGTAGTCAGATGCTTTTGATCCTCTCGCACATTTCAAAGAAGGACTTTGTATACAAGCATGATATGTACTTGCTTCAACTCCTGGTAGTACCTGTATCACTGTGTCGTTCTGCAAAATATCAAGAACAATTAAATGAAATTGCCTGATTATCAGCTTTCTATATTTGAAACTTGTGGCAACTACAGAACCTGTTAGTAGTAGCTGCAGGTATTGTAATTGTACTCCAAATAACTTAGAGCCGCTTGGAACAATGAGTACAACGAGTACACATATATCAAGAGTAACATATATTACACTTATAACGTTTCCCAATATGTCTGCTTTCCAGTGGAAAATCAAGATCCCTGTCAGGCGTTCACAAGGCGACAAGATGACAACGACGTATGGAAATTATGAAAGATAACATGTGTTATTATTCAATAAATTGTCGGAACGTTTTATCAGACGTATTATCTGTACCAATTACACAGGTCGCTACATAGAAGTTTCCAATTACAATGAAGACACTAAGTTAATGGCAAAGTGATTTACCATATATTAGTCATTTTGACAAGGCATACAATATATCTTATTCAAACGAGTAGGCAATGATTTATGTCCATTGACGAGTAAACATAACGTAACCCGAGTAGTTTCCTTTTTCTCCGATTTCGTGATTAGCTTTAAGACATATACTCTCTACTGGATTTTACGCCCTTGATATGCATCATACTATGTTTATAGCAAGTTTTTGTGTGTTTGTGCGTGTGTATGTGTGTTTGTGTGTGCGTGTGTTATGCAATAAATTGACCATTACAGTGTATGTACTATTTACACTATGGCTGAAACCCATTTCCGTTCATATCTTTGCTAGTCTTTTATACTCTGAACCTCTGTGTTGTTCTCGTGAATAATGCTTATTTTCAAACTCCAATGTATTGAAATAGCTGTAAGCCAAAGGAAGAAAACACTTACAAATTAACACTGTAAAGGAACTGTATGGATTGGTTTAAGACATTCAGAAAAATATGGGAAATAATGATGGTGATTCGTTTAAGTTTACTTACTTTGTATCCAAGCCAATATGCCGATGCTAAAGGTCTGCCACAATCATTATGTTTGAGAAAAGCAAACAAATATGTATCCTCAAGTTTAATGTTTGCCTTGCAATGCTTAGGTGGAGCCTCTGAGAAAGATAAACAGTTACATAAATGTGATCAGTGGAACAAGCACAGGCTTGAGATTGCAAAGTGAAGAATGTCATCACACAGTTGTAACATAATGTATTTGGCATGATCGGATGAAATTAAGACCAAATAGAACAAAGGCAAGTAGGTTTCAACTAATTTTTGATTAATATTTATTGTTTTGGGTTTGTTGTTTGAGGGGGTGCGCCTTAGAAAAGCATTAAAGTTCTTTGTTCCACTTTATTCTACAAATGTCTGCAATATATATATATATATATATATATATATATATATATATATATATATAGATAGATAGATAGATAGATAGATAGATAGATAAATGTATGTATGTAGCAATATAACCTTACTCTGATTACAGAATCAACATGACTCAAATTGTGTCTGACATTGGAATACACTTTCGCCCAGTTGATCTATGTTATGAATTTCCACAGGGATCTGTTCTTGGACATGTTCCCTTAATTAAATACAGGCATCCGCTCTCAAGTGTCATATATCATCATCCAATCTCACTAATTGTATTCTTATAACGCCAAAATATACAAATATTCATATATTTACACCCAACTGAAGTTCGTGCTACATTCCAAGTTGGAGGATTTCTCTGGACAATAATCTCACGATGAACCAGCATTTCATAAACATATGCAAGGTTGCATATCTTGAGCTGCAACGCATCAGCACCGAAAGTAAATACCTTTCAGCTGATGCCACTAAACACTTGTATTCTTTTATCACTTTCAAAGCTGGAATATTGTAACTCAATTCTGTCTGGTTCGTCTCAATATCTACTCACCAAATTTTAAAAAGATCAAAACACAGCAACTCAGACCATGTTTTGAGTGTACGACGAGTGCACACATCCCCGCTGCTCTGTATCATACACTGGTTATCCATTCAATCCGGAAACAATAAAACAATGTCTACTCTGTGCTATGTTTCACTGACGGGGTCCACTCCAACCTACTTATCTGGCCTAGCCCATGTTCACACACTAGCAAGATAATTATTCTCATCTTCCAACAATGGTAAACCCATTATTCCCACTATGAAAATGAATTCATATGTGTTCTAATTTCATGTTGCTTTTTTGCAGGCATAACATACTAGGCGTTATAAAACGCCAACAGTTTCTAAAGATTAGGAAATATACAAAATCAAATTGCCGTCAGGAAACGAGGGAATATTCAACCGTAAACAACAACGAAATACTAATTAGCATAGAAGTGAAACTAAAAATGTTACGTCATATGATTCCGGGTATATAATTTACAATAAAGAAAATATTGTGACTGAAATTTTTTAAATACTCGTTATAACGAGTGCATACCAGTCAATATCACACAAATATTAAGCTCAAAACAAGCAAACATACAAATCATTTTGCAAGGAATTAGAATAAATCGAATGTATACATATATATATATATATATATATATATATATATATATATATATATATATATATATATATATATATATATATATATATTAAAAATAATAATAATAATAATAATAATAATAATAATAATAAATGAATCATGATGTTATAATACAGAAAGACTAAATACTAACCAAGAACAAATAGTTCTACTTCCATGTCAAACACATTACCAGTATCTTCGGTATACACCAATTCGTATCTCCCTTCGTCGGAATCTTTAACGTTTCGCATCCATATTGTTCCGTATTCGTCAAGAAATAGTAATTGCTCGTATCGTTTATCAACGAAGGAATTTATGGTAGAATTCTGCATAAACCACTTGGCAATTTGCCTGACTGCTGCACCATAAATCTGATTAATAACTAGTGTGCGATTTGTTAATGAAACATTTTGAAACAATGGAGCGGAATCATCAAGGCAAATATATTTCGGAATAGTTTCTGTACTTCCTGGAAAGGACAATAATGTATCATGAATATAATTTACGGTATGTATATATATATATATATATATATATATATATATATATATACATATATATATATATATATATATATATATATATATATATATATATATATATATATATATATATATATATATATATATATATATATATACGTGTGTGTGCCGAAATATCGAAGGTATTGGTGCTTCAACAGCTACTACTGAATCAATGTTGTAAGTAGAATTAAATGTAGAAGCAGCAAAATTGTTAGTCACAACCATTGTAAGAGACTTTGATATTTGTGATAGTTGAACAGACCTCAGTTCTACAAAAACCGGAAGATACGAAACTTAATACTGTTCTCTCTCCTTCTGTCTCTTTTTACATGTATTGATATTTTTAAATAGTAGTAAAAAGATAAATTCTGTAATTCCTGCCAAATGCATATATACCTATATATATATATATATATATATATATATATATATATATATATATATATATATATATATATATATATATATATATATATATATATATATATATATAGGTACAAACTTAGAGACATAATAATATTTTGTATCTTATTTGTTTTCAGCATGTTTTTATGTTTTCCATCTTCATGGTGTTTGTTATTTGCTTTTCTATAGTGTAGTCATATCATTATAGATCAGACAAATCGCTTAGAGCTTCTAAAGATTAGGCGCTATAAAAAGACCTCTTTACTTGTATTATTGTTATATATATATATATATATATATATATATATATATATATATATATATATATATATATATATTGTTACGTATATTTGATTTAAATCGTTTATTTTTAATTGTCAGCTTCAAATTTGTCACTTTGGTATTAAAATTCATTAAATTGGGAAGTGTTTTCTGGAAAATTAGCTTGACCTATACTTTACAGGTAAACAACAGATGTTGGCCTAATCTCTGACCTGGTTTCAGAATTATAAACATGCTTCTAAAATGATTGGTTGATTCCAAGGTTTATTTTCAGTTTTTGGGTGTGAGAAGTGGCTGATTCTCATCTAGATCATTCAGTGTATACGTGACTTGGTAAACATGAGGTTGTTCGAAAAGCTTCCAGAATATCACGTGACCCCTTCCTGTTTACGAAAAAGAGGCATTTGAATTATTGTTTGGGGAGAAAACAGTCAGTAAAATGAAAAATACAAAGATATGTTGTATTGTTTGAGTTATTACCTTATATTGGAAATTATTGCAATTCGTTGGGATCAAGAGGACTTATTGTGTTATTTATCTGGAAATTATTGTACTCATTTGAACTATTATAAACCTAAAACTGACTTCATCACGTGACATCGTCGTCCGTCTTGGATTACATCGTCCAGATTCAAACCGGGAACTATTAGGACATTTTATTATCAGGACTTTTGAAATTCCACTAGTGGATTATATTGTGAATTTCTTTTTGGATTAATTTTTGGACTTGATTCTCTAAAACCATAAGTTTATATATATATATATATATATATATATATATATATATATATATATATATATATATATATATATATATATATATATATATATATATATATATATATTTATTTATTTATTGTAGAGTTTAACGTCATTTATCGGCCCTAGATAGGATATTCATGGCGGCCAGAATTAATGGTGGAGGAAGAAACCGAGAAAACCTCGGAAAGAACCACCATCACACGAGAAGCTACTGGCTAGATATATGGCCTACTGGCTATAGCGTCCACCGGGGAAGCGAGAGGTCGTGGGTTCGATCTCCGGCTGAATCATACGAAAGACTTACAAAAATGATACTATCAGTTGCCTCGCTTGGCATTCGGCATTAAGAGGTTAGTGTCAGGACTGGTCCGCCTGATGTCAGGATCAAACAATGTATGTATGTATGTATGTATGTATGTATGTATGTATGTATGTATGTATGTATGTATGTATGTATGTATGTATGTGTGTGTGTGTGTGTGTGTGTGTGTGTGTGTGTGGGTGTGGGTGGATGGATGGATGGATGGATGGATGGATGGATGGATGGATTGGTTGGATGGATGGACGGATGGATGGATGAATGTGTTTATGTATATCAACTTAGAGATTCATTTCCTACCTGACCTTAGTCCTGTCAATAAAGCTGCCAGCAGAAACACGCCGCAGAGTCTTGGTGCAGACATGGTGCTTTTTTGAAAAACGTTAAAAAAAATGAATACACGTAATTAATAATATCTCTGATCATTTAGATTTTAATAAAGGCAGATTTGTATTTTGCAAATATGATATTGTGCATTATACACTTGGAAAGATAAACCTCGATTACAAATACTTTACGCTTTGGTTTTGCAATTTACGACATTAAAAAACATATAGGCTTTTTGATGCAAATGCTATTATAGACAGTTTATGTTTTAGAATTCGAGCCAGTAGCTCTTCAGTCGTATGTCCTGTACGCTAACCACTGAGTGATCGTAGTTCATATGATAAATAATGGATGTTACGTCAATATACGTATTTAATATTTGTCATGTGGATGGTTAGATAACTTTTAATCCCAGAAGTATGGTATATTCACGGTGTAAATGATATGAAAGAATTATAATGTTGACTACTTGACAAAGTGTTTTCTTTAAATACAAGTTGCAAAAGTATGCTGCGTGGAGACTGAATCTGAATATAGTCTCAGTAGTATCAAGACTGAAATTACATTTTGCTCTTTATTTCCACAATGGAAACGACATATGTTATTGGGCCCAATAATGTTCGAATGTTTACTTTATCTCATACTCCTTATATTTATCCCATGTATAATGAACGAAAATTAACAAACCTTCTTTGTATCTTAGTAAAATAAATAAATACAAACAATTTATGTTTTGACTTAGATATAACTTGAATAAATAGTTGCATACCTCCTTCAGCTACCTAAGTGAAGAAGGACATAGTGTATTGATTTAGGGATTCAATTCAGAATACAAATGATTTCTTCTTTCAATTGCCAAGAAGATACGAGAGGCGAGCCAAGTCCTTCATATATCCATCTTCCCCGAGGGAGGGTGGGTGGGAGTGAGTGGGTGCAATATGAATGAACAAAAGTGTAAAAGAGAGTCATTCAGGGAGTATATGATTATATCCCTTTCCAATAAATTGGTCTGACACATCCCTCATCCCCCTTCCACAATGAACAGAAATGTAAGACGATATGACAGGCAAATTACTAACAGGTAAACCTGGATGTGGAGTAAGTTTATGTTAGTTTCACCCAAATGGCTAAAATAAAACTTCGTTTTATTGTGCGAGAAAGGTTATACAGTATCTGGAACAATTACAACCTTTGAAATATGTTTGAATCTATATACGATTTAAACTCGGTTTGAATAATGGTATCTTATATTATCAAAGTTTTATTTAATTTCTGATTCCATATCAATACAAAAAACATATTTAATGTGACAGAAATATCCCAATAGGTTCTAGAATTAAACAATAATAAAATTTATCCTGTCGAATCTTTTTATTTAACTTTCAGCCAACTTGTAATTTAATATGACTGCATGATGTTCATTGCCTAAGATGACGTCTTGTTATATCTGGTCAAACAAGACACATTGCCATATTGCGATACTGTTATAAATAATGTGTTGCTAAGTCCATTAATGAAAGTGTAAGTAACCACAAAATGTACATTCTCACACGACAAAAGGAAACACGGTTAGATATTACAATAATGAATTTCATTTTAACGTTTTTATTTCTTCAAAGGTTAGGATGGCAAATTGCATTAAAATTAATGACATAAAAGGCCATATACAACCTTAAAAGGCGAATGAATGAGCTCATGACTTATTCTGTATTTGGACAAAAAGTATGAAACATTTACAAAAGCGAATTTGATTATATCTTTATTGTGATGTTGAACGCGATTAGCTTTGAAAGTTAATTGATGATCTGGCAAATAAATCCCTAAAGAGAGTTGATGGTAGACATATTCTCTTTCATACTAACAAAGCTAAATAAAAGTTGTAAAATATAAACAATATTGTCTCGTCAATAGTTAACTTATCCAAACCGTTCATGTATGGGTTTGCGTACGACAAGATCAAATCGTTTTACCAAGATCATATCACGCGGATATAAACCGACACCTAGTATTTCTGATACTTATAACAACCCAATATGTTAATTCAGATATTGCCCCAAGAACACATGCGTATGAAGTCCAGTTGCTTATTAAATACAAAAGATACTTATTTCGGTATATTTAAAGAAGAATGCAGAATAACTGAATGGAATCGTATGTAAGACTTGCATCTAAACTGTACTTGATAATAGTCAGTAGGAAACAAAAGAAAACAGAGAGATGAGTTCAACTTCTTAAAATATCGCATTGGTGTATAACGATGTACAAAGTTGGATTTGTCACTACATGATAACCGATGTAAGTACCATGTACGCGTTTAGACATGATAATATTGTGTGATTCATTGATGCATTGCATATATGTTAACGCTTTAAAAGTGGTCTTGATAGTAGTTCTGTATTTTCTGAAATTCTTCTCTCACTAATGCTTTGCGTAAGTTGTGTTCCAGATCAACGAGAGGGCGGGAAAATGATAGCATGCTGGTTGTCGTGGAAAAGGAATCCAATCTGAAATTTCGAATAAATCAACTGGTCATATTGGGGCAGTCGAGCGAAGATGCCCACCTTCTATCTACTCTGTTGCAAACATATGTCGAATGAGCTTTCATGTAACATGCGACATCGCACACAATTTGATGACATGAATGTGCTTTACGCAGCAAATGTATTATTCAATGGCATCACTTGAAGGAGAATTCAGAATTATGGATTTCTCTACACAATTATCACCTAAACAACCCAAACATAGTTATGGTGGAACCATTGGGTCAGCTGAAGACAGAAACTCAACCATTGTTGAATATGATTTAAAGAAGGTTAGCATGGGATTTGTTGCACGGTATTGCCCCGTCAGCTGTTGATGAACCGTATCACGAGCTCATTAAATATTTAAAGAAAGATCTGTGTGCCTATGCGATCACGGTAGAAACGCAAACAACTTCAAACGTGCACATCAGCCTATACCCAGTTCTCTAATTTCGAACGTGTACCATACACAATTTATATTAGATGGTGGTCAGTAGATCTTTGTTTAATTGGCCTGACGACATTTCAGAAAACAAACAATTTAAACGTATGGGGTGTCATGACAGCTGGCATTGTCTGTATTACCTATATAAATCAAATCAATTTAATCTCACATTTATTAAAGCAGGTCGGAAACGACACCGATATATATTCATGATTTTATATATTTCGACGCTGCTTGCGTATTTGCCACGTTATACTAATCGGTTGATATATATTGATCCATGGCAATGAAGACGGACACTTGTTAAATCATCTCATGGAAGCATTGACAATATGGCTGTATTGTTGAGATTGACGCGATGTGCAGAATGACAGTTGTAGGTGAATGTATGATACCAGTGCTTGATATTAACGCGATGAATCCTCTTTAGGTGACACAGTATGTAAATATTATTAATGATGTTTCTCGTGGATCTTTTACATGGGCACGAAACCCAAAGTGACCATGTAATTGTCATCGAGCAATTTAACAATCACTAAAGACATTGCAATGCGAGTCATTGACATCACTAACGTTGCTGATAATCAATAGACTTATCGGCATGTACCCACGTTCAATCGATACGTGATCTACGACAATTAATGACTCGCCAACAACCAACACAGATTACAATACCTCACCAGTCTCGAACTCAGCAGCTGTTGTAAAATTAATAATCAATCCGCTAAACATTAAATGTCAGATTCACAAATTGCAATCTGGCAATCAGGAGCAGATTCAACAGGTATATAATAATGTATTTACTCATTACTGTATAGCTCATTTGCAAGACACATCAGATCCTTCAATGTAGGAACCTGTATGAACGGATCGAAGCAGAAAAGATGTATCAATATTATGCATAGACTGTAAGGGTCCCATATCAAGAAAGACATTGAATTACAAGTGCAAGACACATTAAAGAGTTTGCTGTACATGAAACCTACTTAGCAATTGAATGATTACTAATATGGTAAAACGTTATCGGTGATTATTATTCCGTGTATACCAGAGCTATGGTCCTATTCATCAGTGCACATTGTTCATTCGATGGAAAATATATTGAGTTAATTACAACAGCGTTGATATATCCACGAATTATTTTAGACTCACGGATGCAGCGATGTTATTGCAAGTATACATGGTCCAACTATGATGGTTATAAAAGATAAATAGGATCATGCGGATTCTCAACCGTATAATGTTTAGGCAAATTCAAAACATTGCACACAACAGTGCAATAGACGTCATGTTTGTAGTTTTAGACGGTACTTTCAACGTTGGAATCGCTTATCGTTAATCGAGACTTATTAAAGCCTCATTAGGAGCTTTGTGCACAATGTGCAACAGTCATATTTATGGGCTTGTAAAGAGTTTTTTTGGGTGAGCGGGCATGTAAAGAGTTTTTTTTTTTTGGGGGGGGGATGAGAAAACAAACTGTTAAATTAACACTTAACAACAACGCTGAAGATGTGCCACGGATGGAAGAGCATTATTGGAAAAAAATAATATTGTGGACCCCTGTATTATACTCTTGAATGGATTCAGAAGAAAGCAATTTGTAGTCGGTGACGGTTATCATACATGCATACCACTGATACAGCAATCAAGTAATATGTGCTCAACTTGGGATAACCACACCAAAACACGTTATTACGTTTCAACCTAAAATTCCAGGAAATGACCAAGCTCTTGGTAAGAATGTGTTTGGCAATTTAGACGAGACTCACGGTAAAGAACATTCTGAAGATATTGTACATGACCATATAAAAAATCATTTGTCAGTGCAGACCACAATATGTGGTCGTATATTAACCGACATGATAAGTCTTAATACTGGTTTTTTAGTTTCAAACACAGCTCCATTATATTAAATCCGATATATGACTTTGGATAGGAACACCAGGAATCTATTGTCAGTATATAGCTTCATGCATTCGTAGGAGTTGTAAAATACGTCAGGTATGCATATGAGTCACATGTCCAATGATCAATATTGATTAACTAGCGGCGGTAAAACTTGTTACGCATCTTGTTTCTTTTGCGAGCTTTAAACGCAAAAGTATAACCGTCATTGTTCGCTTGAATTTGAAATGGTTACCTGGCACTCACTGGATTGCACATTTGGTGTCCTCAATCGTTTCTTGTAATTTGTCTCGTATGGATTATCACCACCACTTGAAATTGTTTACAATCAAATGAAATGTCGTCTCTTGGTTCACATTTCAAAAACCACCTATAATAGAAATGATATTTTCCTGTCAGCTTACTCATCTTACCTATCCCTATTATAATGAATTAATGTTTATTATTACTTTAATACTACTACTACTAATACTACTACTACTGCTACTACTACTACTACTACTACTACTACTACTAATAATAATAATAATAATAATAATAATTAAAGAAAAACAATAATAAAACAAAGAGGAATATCATGAAAATAACAACATCAATTATAATACCAATACTACTACTACTACTACTAATACTACTACTAATTAATATAGTTATACTAATAATAATAATACAAACAATAATAAGGCTATTAATTGTATTATATCTTTCAATTCGTATAATTGCTCTCTTTTCTTGAATGTAAAGCAAAGGAACCGAAAATGTACCGAATTTCATGACCTGTAAACTAACCAATCATCTAGATATTTTTGCTTATCAATCAAGCAATATCAATATGCATTGTTGTACTCGTACCAATATATGTGCTAGTCTGTTTATGACCTGATTGTTATCTGATAAAACAAAATTTCATTGTTCCTATAACTGAAACTTTTGGAAACATATTTATTGTCCCACCACTTTTTTCCGCTGTTGTATGATTATATCTAGTGATTAACTGTCGTCCGAAACAAAGCTGATAATACATGCGTTGTTTGTTAGTCCTGTCTGTGACCATTGCACCAGCATACTCAGGGAAAGACCGTGGTTAGATTTTGTTGTTGTAGGGTTTAACGCCATTTTTCAGCACACGATAGGCTATACATGGCGGCCAGTGGAATTTTCGGATTCACAACACAACACTTTTGACTTTGTTATCAATACAATGTATAATAATGAATGAATTGATGAACATTTAAATCATGAATACGTGCGTGTATATGTAATCCAACTATTTTATTACTAACATAACGAACATATATAACGAAGAAAAATACAAACAAATAACTCTACAAAAGACAAATACAAGGCGGGAATAACTCAAAATGACTAAACACTGGAAAATGGATATAGTTTACTCAGCCTGCAAAAAATGTACAAGTTACGTCAAGTAGTAAAACGAATTAACGGACTTGAAATGATGCAAATGAAAAAGACACATATATAACTGATCTTGATAGTCCCTAAAGATGAAATGGGTTTTACGCAACCCCACATATATCTTACGGCTAGAAGATTACATACAAAGAGCTGCACTTCATTGTCAGAACATTTTATTTGAGCTCCACGGATGCTAAAGTTCAGTTTCACCGCTGCTGAGATTAATTCCTGTGATTGGTTTTACAGCTTGCTCAATTCAGAATACAGAACAAAACAGGACACTCCAAATACTGGATACGCCAGATACTGGACAGCTCTACAGCTGCGACAAGCCAAACACGGGACATCACCGGACAACACCGGACACTCTGAATGCTGAACATTGCAGACACTGGACAGCTCAATAGCTTGAACATTTTAGACACTCGAGAGCATCGGACAACATTGGATATTCTTGGCATTTTCAGACACGGGGTAGCCAAAACAAATTTCAATAGCAAGTAATATGTATATGACACGTGCATACAAATATAATAACGTTATACACGGTAAGTTATACAGACATAACTGCCGGCACAAAAATTACAAAACCATAAGTTCAGAAATAAACCTAACCATGCTTGATAAGAATTATACTGTACAAAACATTTCCTGAAAATATAGATTTATCATACTAAATATTGAATTCTTCGCTAAGTTGTAAACACGAATAAAAACGTGTGCATGAGTCCATACAGTAGACCGCCGACTGCAAATGCTATCCTTAATGTAAAGAGCTTTGAGATTTACATTACTTGAGGTATTTATACACATATATTGTCTGTGCATCGAAGGCTTTCGGTTCATCTCATCAAAGGCACTTGGCACATGCGGCATACGACGAAACGAGCTATCTATTTGGAAACAAGACACAATATACACTATTCACCCTCTGATATCGTTGTACGGCAAAAACGAAACTCTAGTACACGACTTTAATAAATAAATATAAAGGGTTCATACAATTCCGTGACACTTGTCTAGACTTTAGGGTGAACCATCTAGAAATGGAACACTCAAGCGAGAGGTAGTCTGTGGATGTTATTTTGCTGAACTGAGGTAGAGTTTCTGAATTCCACCAACCCTAACCCACTCCCTACCGTTCTATGTATACATCACACGTTTAGAAATATATTATCAATATAAAGTTCAGTCTTTTTTTGTGCTTGAATCAACTCCTGTGTTCGCTTGCGTAATGGTGTAGGAACAATTAACGTTCCGTTTGTGTACCGGGCTCTTTGTGGAAGCGCATAAACCTGTTAGAATCATTACTAACCAATCATAATAGTTACACTGATCCATTGATGATTTGAATATGAAGTTATGCTATTTGATGGCATTAGACGAATTCTAACACGTACATGTGTACTAGATACATTGCTTCACCAGTGCAATACTATATTGCTTTGATGTTTTACGGCACAGCAATACAATTACTTTACAAAGCACCAATTGATTGTAATGAAGTGAATCACTCAAAGGCACAACAATGTAACTAACTCACACCGGTATAATGGAAACTACATCATTTCGGTCAAGGTTCTGGCGCGATATACACTTAAACAGATATACTCCCTTCTATTGTATTATGTTATACACAATGAAAGGAGAAAAAAAGAAGAAATATTAATATATTAAATGAATAATTAAAAGCATAAATAGGTGACTGAAAACATCTATGACTGAATGCTGCTTTAATATTCTGACAAAGAGTGAGTTACATACCACTATTATGCAAAGAGCATTTGCATTTGAATCCTTGAAGTTTCACAGTATAGATCCAAAGCATCACCCTGCGTGGATGTCAATTAGTCAACTTAAACCTTCAAATGAGTTGCACTTGAACTATTGATCATTAAAGACAATACAGAGGAAGTGGTGATGACCTAACTGTACAATAAGCAATAGTATACCAACCCTACTATGTTTCTAAATGCATGACACATCATCATATCATGCAAACAAATCTGTTCATTTCTTTGTAATAACTGAGTTGGAAGAATAATTATTTAATGATAGCAATGAAACTACATGACTGAATGTACTGTGTCGCATTTATGATGGCTATAAAAGGAATATATATATATATATATATATATATATATATATATATATATATATATATATATATAATACTATAATACTAATTTTTTCAAAAAACTCCGATACAATAAATAGTATGTTACAGATTACAATTGCATGTGGACAGATGATATGTGTGTGTGTGAGAGAGATTGACGTACCGTAGCTTCAACAATTTTGCAGTCTTGTTATTAAGATATCTGCAGCATGGAAGTTAATAATGATGTCTGGCACTGAGGATCCATGCTGCAGACATGTATAAAATGATTTCCCACCAAGTCTTATTATCCTAACACTAGATCAACCAGTCCTAACACTAACAACGTAATGCTGAGCACCTAGCAAGGCAGCTGTTAGAAACCATTTATAGACGTCTTTGGTATGTCTCGGCAAAGGGTCAAACACAGGTCCACATAATTCTTAGACACCACAGTGAGTAGCAGAATCTCTCGGTTTTTAGGTTTTAAAGGATATGATTGGGAACACATTTTTAAAAGCATTGTGGGAGTCACATATGTATCCATCAAGATTACCATGGTTGTTTTCTAACTTTTGAACGTGTATTTTGTCCTCGCGTTTCATGGTACGTTTGTTTTTAATTAGCCTGGTTATTTTATATGCATTATGTAATACAGCAAAAACCATAATTTCCGGGAAGGAGGCGTATCTAATTTTGCAGTTGTATATCAGCCTTCATTGGAAAGTTATAAATCTTTATGAAATTGCTCATTTCATACCACTAAAATATTTTGTTTCTGTCTTCATGTTTGCGCTTGCTGTAACAAGATAACTGGGTGGGATTTTTCTGATTCACAGCACAACACTTTTGGCGACGATATAAATACAACGTGTAATAATGAAAGAATTGAAGAACATTTAAATTATGAATACGTGCGTGTATATGTAATCAAAATATTTGAGTATTAACATAACGCACATATATAATGAAGAACAATATAAACAAATCACTCTACAACAGACAAACACAAGGCATGAATAACTCACAATGACTAAACACTGGAAAGATGGATATAGTTTACTCAGCCAGCAAACAATATAGAATGAAGGTAAGGTAGTAAAATTAAAACAGGAAAGTGATAATATGCAACTGAAAAGGACAGATATAGAACTTATCTTGACAGTCCCTATAGTTACAATGGGTTTTACGAAACCCAAAATAAGCCCACGGCTGCAATATTACATGCAAAAACAGTACACTCAGTTGTCAGGACACTATATGTCAGCTCCACGGCTGTTTAAGGTCATTTTCACAGCTGCTACAACTAATTCCTGTGATTGGCTTTACCAATTGCACCACATAGACCTCAGTTCCTCTTATACTTCCAACGCTCGGGTCTTGCTAATAACCGGACAACACCGGGCACTCCAGATACTGGGTAAGCCAAATACTGGACAGCTCTACAGCTGGGACACTCCGTACACTAGGCATCACCGGACAACACCGGATACTATGGATGCGAGACATTCCAGACGCCTGATAGCTATATAGCTGGACACTCCAGATACTGGACATTCCAGACAACCGAGAGCACCAGGCAACATCGGACATTCTGGACAATTTCAGTTGAAAACATATCAAATACCGTGTACTATGTATATGACACGGGGATAAAAACGTAATAACGTTATACACTGTAAGTTATACAGATAATATTACGGGCACAATAATTACAAAACAATAAGTTCAGAAATAAACATAACCTTGCGGGATGCAAATCCTACTGTACTAAACATTTCTTCAAAATGTAGATTTATCATACTAATATTTAATCCTTATGTAAATCGTAACCAAGAAGAAAAAAATTGCGTGATGCTGCGTAAACCAAACCTACAAATAATGCAGAAATGTATGTTGCATTACGATAAATTACTTAAAGTTACGTACATCCACAGCTGGAGATGTGCGAATCCATATAGTATACCGCTGACTAACAAGACGATCCGTAATGTAAACAGCTTTACATATCGTGAGGCATTTTTACACAGTGTCTGTGCGTCGAATGCTTTCGGTTCATCTCATCAAAGGCACTTTGCATGTGCGGCATAGGATGAACCAAATGCGCCATTTGGAAATATGATACAATATACTTTATTCACCCTCTGGTATCTTTGTACGCCATAAACGAAAATCTAGTACATGAATTTAAAAGATAAATAAAAAAGGTTTGTACAATTCTGTGACACTTGCCTAGTTATAAGGGTGAACCATCTAGAAATGGAACATTCATACTTGAACGATAGGTAGTCTGTGGATATTCTTTTGCTGAACTGAGGTAGAGTTTCTGAATTCCACCAACCCCAATCCACTCCCTCCCGTTCAAAGTATACTGCACACGTTTAGAATATAGTATAAATAATACGTTCAGTCTTATTTTGTGCTTGAATTAATTCCTGTGTTCGCTTGTGTAATGATGTGCATCTACAACAGAGGTAGGAAGAAGAACCATTAACGTTCCGTTTGTGTACCGGGCTCTTTGTGGACGAGCATAAATTTGTTAGAACCATTAATATATAGGCATAACATTTTGACTGATGCATTGATGCTCTGCATGGTTTACATGATCACCCCTGTCAGCCTAATAAATAACATGTATAGTATTTTTAATGTAATTCCTATCAGGTAATGTTATATGATAAAGTTTCACACATATCACAATTTCATAAGAATATGATACGTTTACTGGCATATTTTAGTTTAGACATTAACTCTTTGTATCAGTATTGTATCAATACAACATAATGCCAATGTAATATTCTTCTGCAGAGCAAACATTTTGAAGTATTCAATATTGCTGGTATAACTAGCATTTTTAAGTTGAACATAAGCATATATTAAAATGAGGTGTTGAACACAATACTTTATTTGATTCTTACAAAATATAAAACAATAAATAAGTCTTTCTGAAAAAAAAACAATTTTAGTTCACTTTTATATCACTTGTGGAAAAAATGCACATTACATTTGGCTGTAGTGTCTCATGAGAAATACTTCAGTCAATATACTTTTGTTTAGAAAATGTATATCTTCAATTTGACCCGATGACAAAGTAATGATTAAATAGCGTTATAAAACTATATATATATATATATATATATATATATATATATATATATATATATATATATATTATGTTTTCTAATTTATTGGTGTTTTGTTTCTGCTTTTTGCAATTTGTAGTTAAATCATTATATATCTTGTGAAGTGCTTAGAGCTTCTAAAGATTAGGCGCAATACCAAGTCCTCATTATTATTATTATTATTATTATTATTATTATTATGTTTGTGTGTGTCTTTGTGTGTGTGTGTGTGTGTGTGTGTGTGTGTGTGTGTGTGATATTTGGATGCTTAATGTAGTTCACTCATATTGCTACGATGTCTACAAGGTAGCAGTTTATAGTGGTCCCTAGCCCTGGGTTATCATAGTGTAGACGTGTAGCATGAGGACCCACCCAGTCCCATTATTCTGACACCAGCCCGAAAAGTCATAACACTAATCCATTAATGCTGAATGCCAAACAAGGCAGTTACTTGTACGACGTTTGTAAGTCTTTGGTATGACTCGGCTGGTGATCCAACCCACGACATCCTACATCCATGGCGGATGCTCTAGCCACTAGACATCCAGAGTAGTCTACCAAAGACTTGTAAAAATGATACAAAAATGGAAGCCCATGTTAAAAGAAAGAATCTTGATTTTTAAGTTTCAAACTGAATTGCAATGTAACTTGAACATTATTATTTTCTATATTAAGTTCTTATGTTGTGACAGTGGAAAGAACAAGCAAAAGACTTGCTTAAGTTAGTTCAAAGTAAAACAATTCATTCAAAAATACTGACCCAAATTTGTCAGGTATACACTACCCAATATGCATCAGGTGGACATCGAGCTGATCGAGCAGACAGAATAAAATATAATGTTGGGAAATATGTTCTATATCTTGCAGATGAAACAAGCATTCACATCGGTCAGGCCTAGGACGACTATTGCGGTTACACTTGGAATATACAATGCTAGTATTTTAAGGTGAAATTTACATCAGTTAAACATCTAAGACGTGAGTGATACTATTTTACCAGGGGACTTTGAGCCTCTTTCTTCACAAAGATTGCAAACGTATAAAAGATGGATCTTTAATGCTAAAATAAACAAGGAAACATTCCATAGGCAATGTTCTTTCAAATAAAGTGAAAAGCCATTTTCATTTTACATTAAAAGAAAACACCTTTCAAAAAGCTACACAGTTTTCTAACGTTTTACATATGCATGGAATAATGTGTTACTTTATATGTACATGTTGCACAATTTCAGTCATATGTTGTTGAATAATACATATTTTGTGTATTTAGTCATTTGTTTTACTATTTTGCTTTTCCCTAAATTGTTTATGCATACATATATAATTTTATCGGTTTATCTCTCTGTTGAATACTTGGTGTACAATTTAGGTTTAATACTTTTTGCATAAATTTTAGTTTGATTATACCCTCTCTACCGATTTCAATAAGGACGACCATTTGTGTGATAACACTGCACATACTTTAGTCATTGTATTCTCTGATGTATACTTTCTCACCAACTCGGACCAGGAAGGCGCTAGGTCTGTCATCCTCTTTCAGTGTTGTGCTTAATGTAACTTCCTTAATAATTGTATCATGTTTAATATACTATGCGTGAGTATATTTTCCTCTGACATCATAGTGACATCATTCGTCTTATTTAGTATCTGCAAGATAAATGCACAAATAACCATAACGTTGAGAGTTATATATATTTACACACATGTACAAATACATTAAATCACTTGTTAAATCCATGTGAAAGGCAAATTTGTAGTTTTCATTTTTTTCCTTGTTTTGACATAGGACATATCAACAGTAGATGACATAGTATGTACATTCTGTTTACATACACATGCATTTGTGAATTTAACTGTTCGATAAAAATAAACAAACATATATCTATATTTCTACCTGAAGCAATTTGAAATAAAGATTTAATTTTACAGATATGTCATAAAAACCAACAAATTAAAGAATGTATCATCTTTCGTTAGTTTTTAATTATAATAGAATACATGTCTTTTAGAGTGTGGATACATTTATACAATTAACCACTTGCCATTAAATCACTCAAGCTGAACCTCGGGCAATTGTAATGTCATTTTTATGGGGATAATATGTGGAATATATCTTGTTTAAACTGTGTTAAGATTTATATATTTATCAAACTATCATCATATAGAAGCAAGGAATTACAAAATTATGAACATGTACAGTTGAACTTGAAACGAAACAAACATTATGTTTGTTTGTTTTTTTACTGTTATATTTAAAGCTTCAATCATTTCTCAGAAGTGCTGTCAGATCAGAATCAGAATAAAATAGAATACCAGGGTATATGCGTGATAATATGCTTCTTATTACTTTATCTTACCTACGTACTATCATCCAACATGTGCCTAATATCCTATTTTATGAAATAGTCAAATAGAGACATAATATCATTTGCAAGATTTTTCTTCGTTCATAATCATTATTATTGCATAGATAATTTGTTGGTTGAACGGATTATACGTTTTAGCTGTACATTATTTATATGCTGGAAATGTTTATGATTCACTGAGGGTCAAAGCCAAGTAAATTACTCCTTACAAAGATTAATATACATAAAATACATAGATCAATTGTACTGACTTTTAAAGTTGCACAAGTTATGTCTTGATATCATTTTATGGGCAAACCTAAAGCACTATCTGAAATTATACAATTTCAGAATGTTCTAAGTTTATTATTATTATAAGGATATCTTAAGGTCGTTACAAATATGGGTATTTAATAGCGATGTGATATTATCATATTAATTCTCTATTCATTTTCTCTGGTTTACAGCTCGAAAAATGTGTATTCACTAGACAGTATTCTGAATACACATTTCAACAATAGGGTCGGCACACATTAGAATGGAATGGTGGTGGGTGGAGATAAAATAGATAATTTACCTCGTGCTCGTATACATACTAACCTTATACAAATATTTGAGATGGTTCTGTATTATGTCAGTCATTACATTAATTTGAACAACACACTCTAAATTCTATGATCAATTATATACATTTTAAAATGGCATGATACATTAGTAGTTTAACATAAGGATCACATGTGTTCTATGAAGATGGCCTTATACACAGATCAGTGGATTTTGCAAGCGTTTAATGTAAAGGCATGAAACAATAAAATGAGAGAGAAAGTGTAAATTTGAGACAAAGGCAGCATATAGAGAGAACGAAAAGAAATAATAGTTGGCCAAATACATATAAGTAGATGGATAGGATGTAGGATTGAAAACAGGTAGGTAACACAAAGTACATTAATTATTGCAAGATTGCAATAAATTGAACCGTTCATGCAATAAATGTAGTTATTGACATGTTTTGAAACTTTCCAGTTCTAAATTTTGTAGTGTCTGTAACCTTTACAAGTTTATATGGCAATAATTTTGTTGTTTCATTATGGAAAAGTATAAATCCTACAAAAGCTCATGTGTATCCATGTGATGTCCAAGTTGGCCAAAATTGGTGGTGCTGTATTGTACCATTAAAAAACAGCAACTCAATAAAAAAAGTTACAGACACTACACAAACAGGTAGAAAAAAGAAAGATAAAAGTATTGTTCTACTTGTCATTAAAACATTGTTTTTCTCAATAGAAAGTTCCATCTTATGTGATGTAATGTTGCATCATCTATTTACCTCTGCAGCCAAGAGCAAAAAAGTGATGCAATAACTCTCTTGATTGAATATTGCATCATTCTTGCAGCACTGTCTGTTTGAGTAATTTACTACAAGACAATGTAACCTGAATTTCTTATCCTAGAAGAAGCTGCCTAATTACTTTTTTTGTTCTTTACCATGGTACATCCCTAAGACATGGGAAGACGACAAAAGCAAACCTCTGGGAACAACTCTGGTAAGTTTGTATTGAATTGGTAAACCACACTCTTAAATTGTAGTGTCTGTAACCAATATCCCCTTTTTATACTGTCTATGACTTTATCCCTGTTTTTTTTTAAAAATGAAGCCAAATTATGTTTCCTATTACAGTATTGATGTGTAAGGCTAAATTTTGACATATTGTCTGTCTGCAATTTGTAATATTTTGGTATATTTATAGTTTCTTTCATCTAGATTTCTGATAACAGGCAACATTTTCAGTGATTTCTTATAATATGCAATTGAAACTGAGTATTTTTGCATTCCATATCATTAGACTAGTAAATTCAAACAGAAATATTATGAGAATTCAATGAGCTCAGACTTAGTATTGGATACATTGCTGATATTGTCAAATGGTTACAGACACTACTAGACATGTGAATTGACCCTACTGTTGTTTACATTATTAAGGAAAGTGTGCAATCATTGTAAATGCTAGAACATTGAATAATCATCAGGTTTTATGCTATTTCTTTTTCAATCAGATACTTTTCTTTAAGAATCTACAGGTTATTCCAGTTTGCTTATGTATGAAAGCATATTGCGTACTCATTACAAGTATGTTTTGTAAAGTCTAAATTTCATCCGTATACATAGAGGAACAAAAATGAGAATGAAGTTGTTTGTTTTTAGGAAGCAAAGATAAGCAAGAAGAAGATGAACAGAAGATTAAAGCTAGAAGGGAGAAGACGAGGCTAAAGGTACAAGCCTGGAGAAAAAAATAGAGGGAAAATAAGGCGAAACATGAGGAGCTAAAAAGGGTTGATAGAGAAAGAAGAAAAGATGCAAGACTACTAAAAAAACAGCAATCACTTTCCGATTCAAATCTTCAACAAGAATTAAGAAGGAAAAAACGTGAAGAAATGAAAAGGTATCGCCAGAAAAAGAAAGAAAAAGCAGCCCTGGCATTATCGGTTAATAAGAGTGTTGATTTAAGAAGTCCGAAAACTGCTGAATTAAGTAGAAAGAAGAAAGAAGCTGTGAAAAGAATCCAAGCATGGAGAATGCGTATCAAACTGAATGAAAGTATACAGCAAGAGTGTATTCAGACTGATTGTGAAATAGGAAATACTGGGTCAGCCAGAGATTCACCAATGAATAAAGTGTTACCTAAAGCAACTCTGTACAGACAATTTAAAAAGGTAAAGGAAGTATTACCAAATACCCCAAAGAGAAAAGCAGTCATCATAAGTAAATTAATTGAATCTCCATCAACATCAAAGTTTCTAAATAGGAATAAAATGTTAATGACACCAGATTGCAGAAAAAAAAACTTGAATTGACAGATACTGTTATACAATCTGTGTCAGAGAGCATTTCAGAAGTGAAAACAAGGAAAGGGGGTGCAAAGAAACATGCATACAACATCATGGTTCTGCAGCTGTATTGAAATACTATAGTTTTGTAGTGTCTGTAACCAATTTTATGGACAATGTACTTCTGACTCTTATGGAAGTTTGCAATACTTTTGGCCAGTATTAATGATTTTGTTTGTTTAAATATTCTTCTTGGTGTTAGATAAATGCCTAAATAAGATTATTCTATGTCTTTTATGTTTGTTATGCAAAAGTTTCATGGTTAGGTTTTTTTCTAAGTGATACCTTTGTCATAGATGTTTTGATTTTGTTATTAAGTTGTTTACCACTTCCAGTTATGTTGTTTACTTTAAATGTTGATATCCTGTTACTGATGTTACTGTGAAAAAAAATAAAGTTTTAAAGTTTTCATGCTGTTTTTCTTGCATGTTATACACCAAGTGTAGTGTCTGTAACTGTTGTTATACCACATAATTGAAATAATGGTTAAACAAAATCGCATGCATGTTCAAGCTAAATCTAACTTGATCTGACTAGGGGACACCCTAGGGTATATAATGAGTTTCATTGAAATGTTCTATCAAACATTTCAATTTTTTAAGTGAGTGAGACTACTCTCAGCACCAATACCGTGTTTTAGCCGAAACCATGCAGTAAAGATTGCAAGTGAGTCTTATTATGTGTGGTTGATTAGTTACGTAATGGGGAAAGAAACATGCTTAGATAATCACGGTCACAGAACAAAAGGATACACAATATCAAAAACAGTGTTACCAAACTCCACTTGCAATTGAAAGGGTGCCATACATAATGAGTCTACTGCATAACATTTGTTCAGAAATACAGTAACATTACATTCATATTATGGTATGATACACTGAGATAAGGTCTAATAGCCAGAAATGGATAGTGTACTAAAGCTGTTGTTGACACTGGCCAAATGTTGGCTAAGGATACATTTATTCAAAATCTTTGTTTTGCATAAATCTCATACCGAACATTATAGAAGGGACCCAACTGCAGTAAGCCAAATTGGGCTAATCATAGTTACCTTGATTTTGGTCTTTTGCATCCATACATGGGAGTTATACTAAAATACACTCGCCAAATTTCGAGCTTATCCAGGATATGGTTTATATCGTGTGAAGAACAGTTATGTAGGAATTAGGTAAAGGACATCAGTTGTTCACCAACCTCACTGAGCATGCAACAGGATGGTTTAGCCAAAGTGTGGCTTATTTAAAACCTGCCTAGCTCCTGCAACAGACAACAAAGCTATTGAATAGGTAAAACCAGATTTTTGGTAAAAATCTCTTCAAAGATTTTTATTATGTGCCTTTACTGATTTGGTCTAAGATAGTTTAGCCCACAGCAGATGCCTTATTTGATTATAAGGAAAATTCCAAGCGAAAGCTGAAGCTGTGTTAATCAGTGAAGAACACCCGGAATATTCCTTTTCTTTAAAACCTAAGCCTATACAAAAATATCTTAGAGTGGCACCTTTAAGACTTCTCTCAATGTTATATTTCAAATGATGTGATTAATTTCTCTGAATGTCTGATATTCTTAAAAAGTCCAATAATGCAAAGAATGCAAGATGGCATTACTTCAGATTATAAGACATGTGCATTTAATATTAAAAGTGTCTACAAATTAACTTTAGCGTTCAGATCTATTCTTTGCAATACTTCTAATAGTACTGAATCTATGGTGGTACCAATCAAGATTGTAAAACATATATATATATATATATATATATATATATATATATATATATATATATATATATATATATATATATATATATATATATATATATATATATATATATACATACATACATACATATATATATATATATATACACACACACACACACACATATATATATATATATATATATATATATATATATATAATAGTCAATCGCAATCGAAACCTTTCCGTTAGAAACATACTACATTTGAGTAATTTTTAAGCATGTCTAGATTTCAGGATAAAAGCTATACAATATTGAAAAGACCCAGTCGAGTTGGATAGCAAGCTATTATCTATCTATCTATCTATCTATCTATCTATCTATCTATCTATCTATCTATCTATCTATCTATCTATCTATCTATCTATCTATGCGGAAAGTACTGCACGATTTTTGATATTAACCAATTTTAATTTATATAGGTACATATACAATTTACATGAAAGATTATGAACAGTATATAGGTGGGACCTTAAACGGCAAATTTGGCATAAACCGCATTGATACTCAGAGATCTCTTTTATATAACACATCTTACCAAGTAAAATAATCGGCTTGAGTAAATGGAATGAATTCATGCCCTAATATGTTTTTTTTTGCATCATTCATATTTTGTTTCATATTTCTGTAAATGTGTAAACCATATTTGAAGAGAGAATCGAAAATTACTGGCACGAGTACACGAGCATACTGTCTATATTCACTTCTGTGGAAAATTATTGCACCGTGTATCGTGTCCATATTCACATCAGTGGTAAAGACAATTAGTTTTAGACTTTAACAAATTATATATTGCAAGAAACTTTTAAAACGCATACAGTAGTTTTAAATCGCCAAAAAATATTCAGTTTTACTTAACAATTCGGATTATTTCTGGAATAAAACAAACGAATTTGATTCGGTCAAGCACCAAGTCCATTACGCAATCTCAGAGATCAGTGAAGTGACTGTATTAATGTTATAAATTCCCACAGGAGCTATCTCCCTTCGATTCAGATATATAAGATGCAAAGCGAATACTTTGCTGGAATTGTTTAGAGAGAGCTGATCTAGTAATATTTTCTGCAACAATGGTATACACATATCAAATTATTTGCCAGCTGCATATAATGATTAAAATATTCATTCTTCGCTGGTCTCAACATTGACAAATTTAATAGGTTTCGCATACTTAGAACAAGTTCCTGTACCCCCTCCAAGTGCAGATTTCTGACTTTGTGTAATAGCTCGAATATTTCTAAGATAATGTTTAGGATCTCCGTCAATGTGATTAATCACGAAACTATTGGGGATTTATCCGTTATATACTTCATAGATATTATCTGAGACATAACTATTGTTTTACCCCAGCAGTAAACATTAAATAACCATTACTAATGACAATCCCTACTGGTCTTTTCAACCGGCAATTTCTGACTACACGATCATTGTTTCTGCAGGCTTTGTTACAAGGCATTACGGATCCTATCATCAGCCATTTGTAGTGATTGGTTATAAAAAATATCTGTTATTTAAATACTTGTCTTAATTATAGCATGGAGGAGTTTGAGAGATTATTAAAAAATCAAACCCTAAAAATGTCCAAATGTTACACAGATAGAATCTCTGTAGATGCACCAGCGGAGAATAAAAGCATAATCGGTAAAATATGGTCAACCACCATCTTTTGTTGGTTTGTCTCCACTTGATTGGGTAAAGCAATTTGTAGATTATTACGAAGAAATTAATACTGATCATAGAGCGCTCGATTCAAAATTAAGCGAGTTCAAGAAAATAATCAGACTGCAGTCGGATAAACTCCAGTGCAAAATAGCGTGCAAAATGATTCCAGAAACAAATATAAACGATTTTTGGGAAACGTGAAGAACAAACGAGTTGATACTGGCAAGTAGTAAGATAGTCACAGACACACCTAAACAGCAGTTGTTTGAAATAATATTGAAGATGATATTCTTGGACACTTGACAGAGTCAAGGAAACATAATCTCGTATTAAATGATATTGTTCTGGTTGATGTTGATATTGATGTCGTCGAAGATGCATTGCGCGCTGACATATCTCACTGGACGCTAGGATAGGCAATAACGATAGACCCATCTCAGGGTTAACCATCTCTGATACAATTGTTTGGATGATAAATGATCGCATCTAGTGGTTGAATGTAGCTTATCTCGCAGTATCACGAGTTAGAAAAATGAATCAGTGTCGGAGAGTTATTATAAATTTGAATGACAACACCAACAATGAAATTATAAGCGATGATAAAATAAGAACAAAATCCTCGCTGGCTATAAACAAAGCGACAAAACAAAGTAATCGTGATTTTGATATTGATGCTGAATTTAGAATTATGCTGAAACAATAGAATAATCACTGTAATAGCTGTAATTGTATAATGATATGGTCATGATATAAAGACAAAACTCCACGATAATTTACCGTATATAGGAAGGATAGCAGTCGTGGTCATACAAGAGAAAATACTATGTTGAACTTTCTTGAGTGTAATAGACAAAGATGTGTTAGTTACGTGATCGCGGTGGTAATTGTGTATGCTCAGGTATCACTTGGACATGTTCACGTGTAAATACACGCTGAGGAGAAGTTCAGTCTAATATGCAAATTGCTGATCTACCCGTGGATCTTGTTATGGTAGATATTTTGTGTGATGTAACACTCCAGATAGGATCAGAAGCTCTTTTCCTGCCTCCCACGAGCTCACCTGGTTCGTACAAATTTCTCACAGTGACATTTCCAAGTATGTTTTGTTTTGAAAAATCATTTCGTGCGTGTGTATATTTGTTTGTGATATCGCTATTAGGTTTCATATTGATTGTTCGAGTAATTTAATTTTTTAATGCATTTATCACACTTGGTAATTCTACAACCCATTCACGAGATATCTTGTATTGAATAAACTCCTTCGCGTATTGATACCAAATAAGCGATCAGCAAGTGTCGATTAAATCGTTCAACAATTACCTGATCGCGGTGTATTGCAGTATGTCCTCGTCTGATGGTGACATTATGTTGCGTCGTTAATGATGACACTGTACCTTGAAATTCCTTGCCAGTATCAACCTGTACTAGACTGGTCATTGAAAAGGTCATCGTCGATAAATTCGTTCAAACCCAGAAGCTACTTCTTACGTCGTGCTCTTTGTCAATAATATCTCGTCTTCTTTGTAACTATTCGTAACAACAGCTATAGTTAACGCGTACTTGTATGTCAGTGTTTTAACACTATCATATGGGAAAATAATATTCCCTCCTGATTAACTTCATTTGGAACGATGACATCAAAATGTTTCAAGTGAATTTGTTTAGGCGGTGGTAGAAAAATCTGCCATATTGCCTGTCTTTATAACCAATCTGCTGTATTAACATCTCTGATCTTTGCAGATTCGGCGAGTTTATTAATAGCTAACTTACCCTCCATTATCCTCTTGGGGAATACAAAATAGATTCCATAAAATATTAATCAGCCGATTAATTACCGGCACCGTGCACTAGTTTTCTCTTCATCGCAGTCTTACTAACTAGTTAGCTAATGATTCCTTGAAAGATTTATTCGTCATAGAATTTAACGCGTGAATAAAGTTCACATCTGCGAGATGTATATGCTGCAGATTATTACTTTTATAAGACACATCATGAGCGTGACAAGCTCGATCAATTTCATTTATATGATGTTCAACTGAGTTGGGTTGGTCATTGTTGTCAAGTCTGATATCATGTCTTGTTCCAGGGCCGCAGTAATTATATCCTGGAAAATGTTTTGCTCGCGAGTATTTGCCCATGGAGTCCCCGTTAGATTTGTCAATTTTGCTGCAATATCACCACCTCCTCTTTGTTGTAAAAAACACTTGTAAGCTGATCTTCCAGAAATAAATCTAAATTCGTTTGTACGACATTGTGCGCACTTACCATCAAGTGCTGATCTATCGTTGTTTGTTGCAATTGTTGTTAATTTGTTTGTGCTAGTGCGCGATTTACATTTCTCAAAATATAGATCCATAATTTATTTATAAAGTTGTTACTTAATCTTATAATGACATGGATCAAGTGGGATAAGCTGTAATTGATAGTACCTTCTGTATGTGATCAGAGGTGCTCTGGTGTGTTACAAGATTTTAATGAAAATGCAAAGACGATAAAGGAAGATGATGATATTATTGAATTTATCATTGGTATAAATAAAGCACCGAGAGTTGATTTCATTGATGGATCTATTAATAATTTAGTTGTGTATGATAAAATGATGTTGGACAAACAATCAATTCCTGCTAGAATATTCTGATGTGATTTATGTAAGCAAGCGATTTTCACTATTTCCAAACGTGATCATAGACGATTGTAATATTATTTCTGTATTTAATAAAATTAAAACACAGACACTAAGAAATATTCATCAGATCTGGTGTATCGGTGACATGGATTATAATATTTTTAGAAATTTCATTAGTCATGTTATATCAACCCCACAAGGATTTATAGCAATACATGTACATGCTTCGCGATCAAGATATTGTATAGGACTTGATATAATGTTTACATAAAACCATGGCAGCAGAGAGGGTGTGACATCCAATATGCGTCTCGGTTGGTCAAAAGCCTTATTTCTGTTGTTTTTCTTTCTTTTTATCGATTTTGGAGGAGGGCATTATTTGCCAAATAGATGCCTCTCAAATGTTGTATTGTTCATCCTCTCTGCTTCTCCCCAGCCATTTATCCAAATGCAAATGTACGTTACACACGCAATAAACGATACATTATAGCAACGCAACACGTTGACTACGGACACGAATATACACCCGAGATACCGTTAATACTGTGGGATCTTTGTAATTTCAACGCTACTACTACTACGTTGTCTGTTCCTTTCACGTATCTGATATGCTTTGGTACTGCTGCAAGAACAGTGACCTTCGCATCAAGCGTATATTTGACAATTTCGCTTCTTGACGGCAGACAATTTACGACTGCCGTACGCGACAGGAAAAAGAGTCCCCTACTTCTAACAGTACTGCTCCCAGTCCTGTATCACATACGTATGGTCACAGCATGAAGTCATTAGACAGATCTGGAAGGCGGAGAACTGCAGTGGATGTGAGCCTGTCCTTTAGCTTTTGGAAACCGTACTCTCACGCATCCGTCCAAATAATTTTAGCCGGTGTATGTTTCTTGGTCAGGTCAGACAACGGTTCGGCAATCGCAATGAAATTGGCAACATACGTCTGGTAATGCCCTTCTAATCCCAGGAATGATCTCAGTTATTGTGGTGGGTCGTGCGGCATATCTCAGCTGCTCCACTTTTGATTTTTCGGGAAACAGCGTGCTTTTACTAAGGGTATGTCCCAAATAGTTCAATGTTCTAAACCCCAAGTTATATCTGGAAGTTCGATACGTCAATCCCTCCTGAAATAGCTGCTTCAAAACACCAGCTAGTAGAGTGAAGTGTTCACCCCACGTCTCTGTGGCTTGCAATAGATCATACACGAAGTTGTGGACAACTATAATGCGCAAGGGCTCCAACAAGTTCCCCATCATTCTAGTGAAGATGCTGGGCGCATTATGGACTCCGAATGGCATTGGTAGGTTCCATCTGGAGTAGCAAAAGTGAGTTTTGCCTAATCCTCCTTTCTCACACGGATTTGCCAATAGCCTTAGGACAAATCCAATTTTCAGAAACATTTAATCTTCGAGACAGACACGATAACAGGTTGCATCTCCACATGAAATTCTGTCACCTGATTCAGCTTCCGGTAGTCGACACAAATCCGATCTGTGCCATCCTTCTTCTGCACTAGGGCTACTGGAGAACCGTACGGATTGTCTGCGGGTTTGATTACTCAAAGAGCAACCATCTGCTTGATCACATACCTTACAACATGTCATGTTGCGTGGGGCAAGGGGTAGGGTCTTCAAGTGACGTTCTCCCCTGTATTTTCGTAAGTACATTGGAAGCAACGTGTGCATCTCTTTCCGCTGTACCGTGGTCAATATGGGATCGCACTCCACGTCCCATGCTGTCTAAGACCTCTTTAACGGAAAACTCGGGACAGTATTTGTCCCTTCAGTGTCGCATTTGGCGTCTCCGGTGACGATCATGGCGACGACAAAATCGCTGACGGTTTCCCTATCCAGGTATCGCTTAAGGAGATTGGCGTGGTATAGTTTTTCCTTAGTCGGTTGTTGTATCCGATAAGTTTGACCTCCGCCTCTACCAGTGACGACGTAAGGCGGTCTCCAAGAAACTTGCATCTTATTGTGTTTTTGGGACAAAAGCAACAACACCTTATCGCCTACGTCAAACTGGCGTGGTTTTGCGAGCTTGTTATAATACTTCACCTGTTGCGCCTTCGTTAGCTTTAGGTTCTACAATACGAGTGAGCAAACTTCCTCCAGTTTGGTTTTCAAATCCGCCACGTACTGATAGGAAGTACGTACTTATTCGACAGCGTGATCGTCCGTCCACATCTGACTGATTACGGCAATTAGGCCACGCACGGACATCCCGTACAATTGTTCAAAGGGAGAAAACCTTAAACTTGGGATATTCCCGATATGTAAAAAGCAATGCAGGGATGGACCGATTGCAATATTTGGAGCGGCCTTCGTACCGCGTCTTGAGCGTGTTTTTCAATGTCCCGTTAAACCATTCAACCAGTCCGTTCCATTAGGGGAGGTGCGGTGTGGTCGTGAGGTATTTAATCGACATTTTTTGCCTAACTTCTGCCATCAAGCGACTCATGAATTGTGTCATCTTGATCGGTAAGAATTTCGTAGGGCTTTCCGATTCTTGACAGAATCCAAAAGAGAGGATTAACGACGGTTTCTGAATCAATATTACGCCACGCGACGGCCTCCGGATAGCGTGTAGCGTAACCGTTAGAATATCAATTTCTGTGGAACGACGCTGGTTTTATCGGTCAATTACGAAGCTTCGCAAGGGTTTATCGGTAAGGGGTGTACTCACCACGGTACGGGTCCATGATACGTTTTAGGTGCCATTCTCTGACACTTGTCACAGGAGAAACAGAATTACTTGATATCTGCCTCGACCGCTGGCCGGTCAAATCCTTTAACAACACGGTCACGCGTCTTGGTAATTCCCATGTGTCCTCCCATGAGACTCTCGTGCGCAAGTTTTAACACTTCGCTTCGCTTGTCTTTTGCACGATTAGTGATCGCTGCCTTTTATGGCGTGTCGATTAAATATCGCCTTATTGTACGTAAACCTCACTGCAGCATTCGAAGTTTACTTCTCCGTTCCCTATTCAGCGTGTTTGTGCAACTTCGCCTGAGTTGCGTCTTCATGCTGAAGTTTCCTTAATTCGTCTCAAAATACGTTACTGACAGGTGTCGACGTATCTTCCAATAGAGTCGGTTTCGTCTGTGAAATCCTGGACCTTGTTTCCATAGCACTCACCGGCATCGGTGTGCACGTTTCGCGGTTTTGCTGTGGTTACACATAACGAGATCCCTATATTATGTCATGTGACATTCCAGTCAAGCATGCAGCTTCTATTTTCCCCTTCACGTAATGTGAATAGAGGTCAAATGACAGCCACTGGCAACGGGTCACGCGTGCTGTTCCCGTACTAATTACTTCCAGTGTGTAGTCCTCAGGCTTCACGTAGTTTCGGTCGACATGAGCTGGAACGCTACACCCAGTGTTGTACAAGACGGTGACTACTTCTCTGTTGACAATTTCTAGCGCAAGGTTTGCTGATTTACACCTTGCCTCCGGGTGGCACTTGTTTCTATCAACGGCATACATATGGATCTGCCTATGTTTGGCACATTCCCTTGCAAAGTGCCCCGGATGCTTGCCGCTGAAACACGTTGCCGGTCCTTGCCGACTTGGAAGTCCGGGTTTTGTGTGTGAGGACTGTTCAGGTCTATAGGTGGCATCCTTACCTGAGTTCCCTTCTCCGACCTTCCCGCTGCAGTGACGGTTGCCGAGAGCAGACTCTCACTCCTACACAAAACGCAACTCAGTGGATCGGGGTCGGACAGCGCCGCCAGAACCTCCACTCTTCGAGTATGCCTGCTTGTACTTCTCCGCCATGCTAGAGATTCCTTTGTGCGTATGGTGTTCACTTCTGGTAGAAAGACTATCAACTCGCGTTGGTATGTACTCAGGACATGCTCTTTGAGTATGACATCGTGTAGAACCGTAGGAAAACCTTTCGACGTCGGCCTACTTAATCCACTTCTGAAATAACCCTCGCATGCTGGCATGACATTGAGAATGGAACTCCGTTGACATTTTCGTCGAGACCAGACTATATTTACGGTACGTTTCGGCAGTCAGCCGATAATGGCAAAGCAGGGCCTTCATATGCTCATCGTAGTTATCTGCCTCGTTGGCAGCTATGTTGTGGTAAACTTTACGAGCTGAACCTTGTAAGAAGGCTCAGACGTTGCTCGCACAATATTGTGGTAAAAGTTTGTGAGCGGTCGCAAGTTTTTCAACCTGCAAGAGGAAATCATCAATGTAATCGTCTTTGTCATTAAGTCGCGGCATACTTTTTGATCAGTGGTCGTACGCTTTTCTCAGGGATCGTACTGGAGTTGTCCCTATCGGCCCTAGCCCCTACCCTTACCTTTTCCATTTTGAGAGTATGAGTATCCTTCATCCTTTAAATTAGTGTGTGAAATTTTCCCTTCTGTACTGAGTTTCTACTCATCTGTATATTTCATCTTTTCTTTACCTTTGTCTCTCTCGGTTCTCCCCTCAAACTATTAGATTTATTCTGCCTTCTATCTTTTGTCTCAGAGAGACTCGGACCACTGCACTTGGTAATTCCCTCTGTTCCCTAAAGGATTGAAAAGAATACATACAAAGACATTAGCTACACATATTCCTTTTGCTATGTAAACTCACACTAACGTTAATATCAGCGAGGCCATTACCGGTTTTGGTCATGCATTAGTGCTCATCGAAATACCCATTCTTCATACTGACCGTACAAGGTTTATACATATATATATATATATATATATATATATATATATATATATATATATATATATATATATATATATATATATATATATATATATATATATATATATTCTCAATCTTATCATACAAAGCATAATTATATAATCAGACGCTTTTCTGTACATTGCACTTCAATAAGTGTACACATATATGCACATATTTATGCGCGGATATATCCTTACACATGTTATTTCTACAAGTATCCACAAATTTGCAAATTCTTATACTAATGTTGCACACCATAACCCTTTTACAAAGTTTATAATTCTTTTCAGCATTTTCAATTTTATAATAGCAAATGAATAAATGCACGAGACTACTACGACTTAACATATTAGCGCATTACAATATTAACTCGTCACACCATAGCTCATATCTAAAAAAATGCATGTATCGCAAACACTACGAAAAAATCAAACTACAAATGTTTATTATATGTACTAAAGTATATACATATACTGCAATAATTAAGGAACACTTATTTTTTAGTAATATTTTACAACAATCGAGCAAAAAATAACTAACCTGTTTCTAAGCTCGCGTTTCTTTCCATAATACGAATCCCTCCAATAACGAATGGTGTCGGAGTATTTTATTTGCTTTACTTCCCGCAACATAATTGTAACCCTACACACATTTTGATTCCCAAGATGATATATTTAAACTTGAGATTCTAATATTTGTTTTGCTTTTTGCCTTCTCAATTCCAATTGGATGTTGGTTCATAATGATTAGACATCGACCCTCTGAACCGTCAGTCAAGGATGTTTACGACCGTCTTTGCTGTCCTTGTTCCAAACAAAGAAATCGTCATTTAACTGTGAACAATGTTACGTAACTGGTTGGATACCTTCGTATAGTGTGACGGCGAGAAAGTATAGCCTCAGGGTCTAACATGCCCAAGTTGAAATCTGGTTTCATTCTAGAACGTGACACAGTTATTTTGTTGATACACAATCCTGCAGTCATAATTGCACATTACTCATATCAGAAAGACTAGGGACGTGGATATACAAGTATGAGCACAGCCATTCAGTGACACTTACGCACATAATGCAAAGGGAATATCGATGATTATCTTGACTACGTTTTTAAAATTAATATTAACATGTATAATCCTTTATATTGAAAGCAAGGCGTATGATAGGATTTCAATTTCTAACACGTAATGCTAACTATTACAAACTTACAGGAAGGACACAACGATATATCCTCCTTAGATATTATCTATATGCATTTCGATTACTATGTAAAGTGTATTCCTTGAGCAAGTATTATAATTAAAAGAAAACACCGATACTTTATGTTAATGCTGCTTCATCGTCTTGTAAAGTACTGTTACGTTCTTTCGCAAAATTGTAATATATAGATTGTCACAGGGTAAGCCGGGTCGGGGCTGGATTATTGAAGACAAGGAAAGTAACTGCGTTAATACGATGTTTATTTATAAACGCAATTTAAATATAATCAATTCTGACACCATTATAAACAAAATATAAGGAAAATTAAAATGTTCCTAACATGCAACTATCAAAGCAGCAGAGGGAGCGAATCGGATAACCTGGCGGAGTGTCTATTTGGCTAACCAAGGCTTCCTCCAAAATCGAACAAAAAGGTTCCTTGAAGACGCAAAGTCGTTGTTGCGCCCCCCCCCCCCCCCACTGCTGCTACGGGTTTGAAAATGAAAATCCTTGAAATTGCTAGTAATTTACGATTTCACAAACATACTAGTTTGTAAAACCTCGCCCGTACATCAATCAGATTATTAGACTGGTGTTTAAAATTAATTCTCGTTAATGAATTATTATGACATCACATATAGAACGAATTAGTTGCATCTTCAATAATTAAAAATCCTGGAGTAGCTGTTGGTTCAAATGAATATAAAATATATCCCTGCTGGGCATGATTTGACCTTTCGAGATTTATTTGATAGCTTCCATCGATATCATCACATACTAAATTTACAGCAATCACCGATGAAATATTCGCATTCTCAGGAGCAATATGCCTACCCCCTCCATCTGGATCATTATCATGTTTGAGGATTGTTATTTGTAGTTGTGGTATTTTGTTTCCATCCGGCTAGTATTTGTGGAAAGTACTCATCTATGACATAATTGAGTGATTTGTTTCATCTCTGGTATATTATATCCGGGTAATTTAAAATTTAATAATTCTTCTTTTGTTAAATTATGCGCGGATAGAAAGTTTTGTTTTTCTATAATATCAACAGTTTAATCAAAAGATTTTATAAAAAATAGAATTTTATTCGTTCTTGTCCTTCATATAAGAGTTTATTTCTTTTATTATTTCAATGATTTCATCACGTGAATTTGTTACATCCAAAAGATATTTTTGAAAATTCTGCCGTAGTTTATTTATATCAGATTCGAGATATTTATTTAATTCTTTAAAAACCTCCTTAATATTACTATTTAAATTAACATGAAGACTATTTATTTTACCATCGTGTTCAAAATATAAACTCCACCATCTTCCATTCCGGTTACGAAAGTCAAAAGATTCTTTCCTAATTTTTGTTATATCTCCTACAAGACTTAAAACAATATCTTTATCACCTTTAGTCTCATCTGTTGTAAAATCAGATTTTTTTGGTTCAGGTGGTAAGTCAACGGTTTTTTGTCGGGGTGGATTTTCATGCCATCAAAACACGGTTCTTATAGAACTCTGATAGATATATACGGCAAACCCAAGTGAGTTGATCTCAATGGCGGATGATAGTGTTGGTTCATGAACTGTTATAGCGATTTTCGATTCTTTTCCAGTGATGAATTTTATTCTACGCTCAAATTCGTTATTGATATGTTCGATTTGGTAGGGCCCAGATGGTAGCGAAACAACAATCCAGTCTGGAGTACCATCGGGTTTATTTTTACTAGCAGTCACTAGGGAATTATTCGGTTGTTGACCACCAAATGGTACTGATCTAATGTTAGGCCAACTATGGTATATTCGTAATATTGCAAGTGACATTTCCTTCACTGGAATCGCAGTAGGAAAATTCACACTGAATTCAGGATCCGTTGAGGTTATTGATATCATCGTGGTTTTCACTGGGTTTGTGTTCTCCGCTATTCGTTGAAGTAGTTCTTGCGATGTTGTCATTGTTATTATATTCGTATTGTTTTTCTAATTTTGACATCGCGGAATCATAAACACTGACCATCGCAGAAAACTCACTATCGGATATTAATGTGTCATCGAGTGACGACGATATCATCGAGGAAAATGGCGAGTTTGCGGTTGACACAACATGGAACTTAACTGTATAACCTTGCAGTTTGCGCTGACTACATGATGGTATGATTTTTTGTTATTATTGAAATTATTCCCGCGATTGTTGTCGCCGCGGATATACAGATTGGAACAGCTATCGGGGCAATCATTTTCACGTGAAGATAGTATAATGCCAGCACCGGTAATTACACCACTCACCGAGTACACGGTAACATCAATTGCGGTAATTCTTCGCCGGTATCTTTTTATATTTACTTGGTACTCCTCAATGAGCGTTTTGAGTTTAGTTTGAAATTCTCTGACCTGATCATAACGATATTGCTGTGATGTTGCCAATGATGACATTTTATTTTGAAAGCACCAGTGTTTTTAAATCGATTGTTTACTCAAATTCGAATTCCACGTACCATATTACTGATGCCATAACCAAACTATTATCTGTGGTTGTTATCGTGAATCGTTCAGTTGTATCCTCATCGATGATCGTTGATATTGTATTATTGACCCCAGATGAACTTGTCGATGAAATATTAAACCGGAGAGGTCACACTAGTGTTATTCGATAAATATCTTTGACGGTTGCAGTGATTCTTAGCGTGTTAGCGTGTGGTGTCCACGCAAATGATCCCTGTTGAATCGTATATACCGATTTTATATTTCTCTCATGAGGGATTTTTATTTTTTCAACTATGGCTATCATCCTATAAAAATCATCTTTGATGGCTTGGTCAGTCATTTTTAAATCATCGATGAATTTTTTTTTACATCTATGAGTTTTATCTCTAATTTATCTAATGAGGTTCCAATGAAGTTCATAATGAGATTTTTACGAAAAGATGAAAACTTCTCAACATGATCATCATACATAGATTGTAGTGCTGCAAATTCTATGATAGCGGTTTTATTTGTTTGAGATTCGGTGTGATCACTGGTTTGAGTTTACCATCCGTACAAAAACGCAATAGCATCATCTGGTGCGTCAAGTCGTCGCGTCAAAATATCATCAAGGGAAAAATTACTTGTTTTCAATTTGCCCTGACGATCTTGAAATACAACTATTTCATTGAGATCAACACTTGAGATGTTTAGCATCTTGGATGTTTCCTCTTCAATTAAGTTTTTTACATCAGTGGCTGCAGATATTTCTGCAGTGGGTTTCTTCAGGCTTGATATAGATTATCCCCAAATATCAGTCATGTTATTTTATATAATTTCTCTCTAAAAAGCGAATACTCGTGTATTCGTATACGGTGTTATATGGTGTTTTTCCCGATGATGAAATAGCGTGGAGGACATTTAATACTTCTATGCCGCATATTGGTGGGTAGGTCATTTCCTGTGTTGGTAGCGTGGAATATCAACGAGGAGTGTTTAAGTAACGTATATAGCGCATAAACTCTTTAGGCGGCGCTAACCCATATGAATCGAAATAAACAATCACACGTGGATCAATCGCGTATGCAACCCAGTGAATTCCAGGTCCGGTGCTGTTATCGAGAGTAATGATACCGGTTTCAGTGTTGTTATGTTGTTTTGGTAATTGATCTATCATAAAACGACCTCTAAATTTTTTTTATCTCTAGATTTTTAGCAGCATCGAATAAATTTGACATGGGAACTATTAAATTGTCCCTGGTATTCTCAGGACTTTTCCGGTCGTCTTAGACCCATTCATTATCGTCTCAGACCCATTCCTGATCGTTTCTTTTCTTTATATCCCTGTCCGGTAGTTTTCTTTAGTGCCATCCCTGACGCGCTAGCAACGGCTCCGAGGGCAGCAGCTTTCGCGACCGCTGGGGCCGCGGCTGCAATTAGTGCTGGAATCTCAGCGGGAAGTGGAAAAATACCGCCTGATTTTATCATGTCTTTGATCGCAGCCGCAGAGAGAATAACCTGAACACCTTTTTTTATCCTTGATATCATCATCGAAGTGTTGTTTTGACGAGTTGTCAGCGACAATTTATTCTGACCACCAGACATCTGATTGTGCTTCAGCGATATCGTAGTTCCACATTTTTTAGCTGATTCCGATTGCAATTTTTTAATTTGACCAGGAGTCAACGTGACACTAACATGACTGTACGATATTGTATGTAATAATATATTGATCTAATTCTTGTTGCATCAACTACCTTCATTCTTCCATCAGCTCCTTCAAGAATGACAGAAACTGCTCTGTAATCGGGGATAGCACCAGCACCACCAACAGGGCGGTCTACACGACCTCTGAAGTGTATGTCAACTAGGGACTGTCTTGTTAAGTCAATTCATGAACACCTAATTGATCAAATATCATATGACTGCGTGTTTGTGACCCAACTCGCGTCTTATTATGTAACGTAACAAATATATGAAGTGGCGCAGCAACGCCCTGCTTTGATGCCAAGTAACCATCTTAGCAATGATTTTCCGCCTTGATCCATAAATGAATTATGTTTCCTCTGCGGTGATTGATGGATTCATTACTGGCATCCACAGAGAGAGTTTTGTAATATTTACTTTACGATCAGGGAGGAGAGATGCAGCAGGTCCTGCTTCTCGCCAGATTGCATCATTATCATTACCTTCTCGCACGAGAACTACTATATGCTTCGTTCCATATATAACGTTTCTAACATTTCTGCAGAATCCAAAAATTAAGATCCAGTGGAATCGCGCATGAAAATAATGTACTTTCAACATTGATGCGGTGTTGCAAACCCAAGGTTGTAACGAGTACTATTACCTTTAATAATATCAAAGGGATTAGCTGGTCTTGGCTCGTGTTCAACAGAAACATTATCTACTGGTTGTGGACCGGATGCAGTAGCTACTGGTGTCCGTAATTTAATATACCTATTATTATCTGCATAATCAGAAAGATCTCTAGCGAACATCATATACGAACCTGCCGATCTTGTATAATCATCGGAATATCTCGCCAACCCCACTATTGTTGTGGCAGCATCAACATCATGTTCTATGGATTCAATCTCTCTTCCATCAATTATATATCTAGTGCTGTTAAATAGCGTCATGATACCATTATTGACAAAACCGACTTAGTCACCAAGTGCATAATTTCCGTTTATGGTAGTGGTCACATGAGTGTATCAATGGTTTCTTTCTTCGCCGAACTAACCCTAATGGTTTTTCTTTAGCCAAAGAAAAAGCTTTCCCCGCAACATCACCAACAGCTCTAATACCCTTATCACGAATAACATCAATAGCTTTCATTCATAGCTGTTTTGCGATTGGTGCTATTGTTGGAACCATTCTTGCAAATAACCCTGAAACGGTATTGCCGAGACAATCCCCATAGTACGCTCTATAAACTGGCAATCGTGAGTTTACTACGTAGACCATGGTTGGTTTATTGTGGTTGTAGTGTATGATCATCTTATTTAAATGACATTTATCTAATGTGGTGACATTAGTCACTATGGTAACCGTATGCTAGCTGATCAATAAACTCTCGATATACACCAATATCCATGATACCACCCTAAAATATTCGCCTGCAGATAGGTCTCAATAATTATTTCCGGTGAGTTATTTCCAGCTCGTCGCCCTCCTACGAGAATTTCTAATCGTAATATATCCCCGAGAATACTATTAGGACAACAAACTAGACTACTACCTGAGATCCTGCTTGGGTTTACACTCTGAGAAAAACCCTTACCGGTAGTACCAGTTGCACCCTGTGCATCACCATCACCATCTTCGTCTCGATCAGACTCCAATAATCTCAAACCCGCATCATCATCATCATCATCATCATCAGGTCATGGTTCTTATTGAGGTGAGAAAATTATTTTCTTTGACGGATGTTGTCTTTTTGTTTGCAATCTTTTCAGTTTTTTTGTTTTTGTTTTTAGTTCTTCATATTGATCATACACTGTACCCACCGAGTTGAGATATTCAATGTATAATGCATTGTCCTGATCGATTCGACTTGTTTTAGTTTTGATTTTGTAAAACACACCAGCCCACTGTTCAATACTCTTAATATATCTGATATGTTCTGGTTTCAGCATTTTGTTTCTGTTTTCATACGTCCCAACAACAAGCGCAGGAATTTCTGGTGGATCAGTCTTATCAATTGCCGCTAACCCTTCATTAAATCGATTACGTAATTCATCTACTATTTTTTCCTTTGTTTTTTTTTTCGGACCAGGGAAGGGTTTTTGTAACAGCGCTGATGTTTTATCAGTTTCCTTTGCTATTTTTTCAAGTACTGGTACAGAGGTAGACATGGCTGTAATAACGCCTTTGAATAATTGTTCAGTTCTCGTTGTGAAATCGGTCTGAAATCATTGTCTTGTAGCTAGCTTCTCTCGAACGGAATCTCGAACCGGAATAAATTTCTTAATTGCAACTGATCGTTCGCGTGCTAATCTAGTTGTTAGTGCTTCATTTACTGTTATAAATATAATATACGATCTAAATTGTAGTAACCATACACGATTTTGAATGAGAAAATCTCTAAATGAATCACTTGGAGAAAATTGACCATTTGACCCTCCTGATTTTTTCCGGATTTTTCTAAAAATTTTATCTTTTTTTGATAATTTTTAGTCGCTTTTTTATGATTTTTAGTCGTTTTCCGGATTTTTCCGGTTATATTTTTATTTTAATGAGTAAATCTCTAAACGAATCACTTAGAGAAAGTCGACCATTTGATCTTATGACTAAAAAATGACTAAAACGACCAAAAATGACCAAAAAATGAAATATTTCAGCAGTTAACAAATATTTAGTACAATCCGCCCACCCGAAATTCTTTTGAATTTCACTACAGTATTTCCATTACTTCATTCTTCGGTGAAAATAAATCCGTCTAAACACATTTTGTACTAGGTGAGTAAGCGCAGATCTGTCTATATTCATACTTGCAAACTGGTATGGTTTGTGTTTAGAGTGTCAATTCATGGAGAGAATTTTCATTCACTCTGTGAGGGAATTTCCATTTTTTCGGATAATCGTTCTTAAAGTTTTGATCTTTGAGTTAATTGTGCGTTTGATTTCATATTACTGCCCCAATTCACTTCTGATTTTTTCGACAAGAAAGAATAACGGGAAGAACTTGTTTATATCATTGTGATATGCGAGGGAGTCATAAATCGCATGTTGGATTCGTTTTATAAAAGAATAGGATTTCGATAGCACATACTTATTATTCCGAGCGCTATCATCAATATCTTGAAATTCAGAAAGAATCCGCTCACAATCTAAATTATCTGACAATTGAATTCCTTGATTTTTCAAATTTGAAATCTCGCTAATAATAATATTCATATTTTTGAAATTCATATATGATATATAATACAAAACAAATTGGGGGTCATTTTGACCAGTCTTTTCATTTTTTATATATACATATATACATAATTAAGGACAGCACAGCCGTTCAACTCCCAATTCGAGTGTTATGGCGAGTTATAAGGCACACACATATATATATATATATATATATATATATATATATATATATATATATATATATATATATATATATATATATATACATATTTTATATATAGGACAGACAGCCTTTCAACTTCCAATTCGATTGGTATGGCGAGTTATAAGGCACACATAGATACATATTTACAACTGAGACATATCTGACAAAACCCATTTGGAACCCCTCAGGTGTTATTAACATCGGAGAGACCCAGAGGTTATATGTATAAGACATCACATCCCCATTTGAAACAACTCAGGTGTTATTCACATCTGACCAAGCCCAGAGGTACCACGAAGCATAGTCTCCAAGCGGAGATCTAACTCGTCAAATAACGAATTAGAAATCGAAGAAGATATGCTTAGTGAATGGACGTCACATGATATATACAAGTATTTACAATGATATGTTGGTATGATATTTACAATGAAATGATATATGAAATAGGACAATAAAACAATGACGGTACGATATATGAAATAGGACAATGGTATGATGGTATTTACCTTGACGGGGCTGTTCTACATTTAAACTGAAACAACCATACATCCAACATAATCACCCGGTTGAATGCAAAAACACATTCACACCGTGTGACGGTGTGTGACGTATGGTGATTTCAATTTGAGTTTCGAATGGCTTAAAGCCCCAAATAATATAAGACAGAGCATGATATATAAGCTAGCTAATACAGGAAAACCAATGACAGAGGTGTGCGATTTTTATTCTTTTGTGTACTTAATAATGATTATCAATAGTATCTAAAGAAGACCGTGTTTTTAAATAGACATCAAAAAAAAAAAAAAGATTTCGATTGTTGTAAATACCACATATTTGATTCGTTTTCTCACTAAACAAATACTTGATTATCTCCATTGGGAACCTGTTTTAAAAAAAACAACACATAAAAAGCAATTTAGTCATCGAAAAATCCCATTGAGATCCGCAGACAGTGTCTTTCAGAAGCCATTCAGTCAAACCACGAGTCATCGAAAATCCCATTGAGATATGTGGCTACAACAACAGAGATACCTCTCTTTCATAAACAGAACACATGCCCACAAGAGTTATTCCCCTTTGGTGTATACCTAATATTTCAGATGTAATCGAATTCAATTATATGTCTAGTTTTTTGGGAGACAGCCGACCTAGTTATATTCTCTGCAATACATCATACTGAGGACTCGCAAATAACGAAATATTTCCCAGCCGCATTCATTTATTTAAATACTCTTTCTTCGCATTTTTCGAGTATTTCCCAGTCCCTCTCTGTTTAGAATTTTCACTCTGAGAGATAGCATGTAGAACGATAAAGAATTGTTCCTAGGACATCCATCAATATGATCGATTACCAATCCATCTTTGATCAATCTGTAACAGAATTGTTACCGAGTGGATGGTGGATTAAATGAACAACACAAACACAATATGTGAAAGATAATGTAAATTTATGAAATAAATTATTAATGAAAAATAATGATGTATCAACACAATAACTCATGCATTCAACCCACAATCACATTCCACAACCATTCACAATTTAAAAAATAAATTAAATTTTAATACAAAATAAACACAGATCCAAGGAATCTCCTGGACTATACACAGATGCAAGGAACCTTTACAAAATTTATATTAACGCAAGTATAAATTGCGATAACAAATACAAACATCAAACTATACTATCGCACGTATGGATTGCGACAACTAGCACAAACATATACATGTATTTAATCAAGTTGCTAACTTTTATTGAGATTCATGTAATCCCTTGAAATACTACTGTGATTCAAAGTAACTATGTGTAAATATAACAATGTATTCAATTGTACTACAATTGCAACACACACATATGTCTCGACCCTGTAAAACCGTATGATTCACCAACTGTTGAATCGCCGCCCAGCTTCTCCGAATACCTAGGGTTGACTCAATACTTGTATCGGTCACTTGCCCTTCACGGATCCACCACAGTTATACGTACAGACAGCATACAGCATCTACTAGAACCATCGGTCCCAAATACCTAGATGCTACCCCGGATTTTTACACCGCTAGACAGCTCCGACACTCGGACATTAAGACTTCTAGATTTCCGGATATTCACACATCACGACAGATGTAGATGGACAGACAGTCCGACAGACAGACAGTCAGATACCTCAATTTGATTGCACAATTAAACAGCATAAACACGGGTCAATCAATCACATTCAGCTACAATTCAGATACATTCAGAGACGTTCAGCTACAATTCAGAGACGTTCCGCTACAAAATCAGAGACGTTCCGCTACAAATCAGCTACAATAAGGAAACCAGACTAATAATAGTTGTTTTTAAAACAATCTAAAACCAAGATTACGCTATTGCATTTAAAGTCTAATAGTCACTAGTCATTCCAAATATTCCACGTTTTAAATCTGCATTGTAATAAAGGCATCATTACATGAAATGATAAACTGAATAAAATTCACAATAAAACGAAATATAAATTTAACACTCACCCCCTTGGCTGGAGAAAGAATGACGAGCTATCTCTCCTGTGATAAGATACTTCTGGACTCGTAATATTATCAGAATTATTCTGCCTTATATATCCTCAAATAGGTGAGCAGAATTCACGGCAAAATTCACGTGCACCCCGTGTATTTAATGTTCCTGACTTCAAGTGATTCGTAGTCAGGCACATGCAAATCGTTACACGTCGCTTACCTTGAAGAAAAAAAACACTTATTCACCCCAGATAACGCATGCACGACGAAACCAAAAATATGGTGAAATTAGTTTGTAATTCAAGAAGAAATAAATTTAATTTTCGCCTAATTCTGTGACAAAATCCATTAAATACTTCATATACTCTCCGGTGATTAAGATACGATTTCCCTCAAGCACCAAATATAAGATACCCTCGATTATTCACAACCCCTACTGATTTTTTCATCCTGCGGTGTCTGACAATACCTTCACGAGATGCTTCCTAATCGATGATAGTAGGATGTGGATGAAATTCTTGGTTCATTTATATACTAAATACTATTTGTCTAATTAATTATTTGGTCTAATTATTACTCGGGAATCTTTCAATGTAGTCTTGAGGTGTCAGATTCATTGAATCGTTTACATAATAGCACTTTAGCTCTCTGTATCGCTTACCATCACAATTGAGACACAACTGCGATTTTCCTCTCACACCTATCTCACATTGTTTGCAAGGTAAAGTCCCGAAACTACCCGGAAGTACGCTTTGTGAATGATATCAACAGAATTCATGTCTGCATGATTTGTTAAAAGCGGTTACTGATCATATCTTAAGCCATTTGCAATGATTCATTATATACTAAACTATCTACTTGTTTTAATTATAAAATGGAGGAGTTCGAGAGATTATCGAAATTTACGCCTCGAAAAAATGCTAAATTCAATATCGATAGAGTCTCAATTGATGTACCAAAGGGTCTAATAAGTGATAGAAGCATGATAGGTAAATTTCGATATTGCATTTAATTCATTCAAGCGCGATGGAGCATCCCATTGTTGGTCAACATTTCGAATTAATGGTAGTGTTGAAGCTACCATGAACGACGAAAGAGCAGCAGTGTTAATCTCGCATCTTGACCAGAAAAAGTATTTTTTTAAGAGTGAAATTCATTATCCGCTCAGAAACGGGAAATTGGATTATACGCGACAAATTTGAACCCTACCTAAAAAGTAATAAAACTGTCACTGTGAGTCAGGATTCCAAACCAGGAATTTTGACTGGAACTGACAAAACGTATTTGCGAAAGAGCTTATACCGTAACCGCGGTTGTTTATGGGATATGTTCGTTAAATGATAAACCGAGTATTGAGAAACTAAAACCAATGAAACAGTCAGGGAGGATAAATTGTGTAGCAGAACGAATAATAGAGCATTTTACAAAAGCGTTGCGTGGAAACAAATTGACGGATCTAAGACACAAAATATAAACGAATGGGGATTAACAGTTAGGAAGAACGGCGCAACAATTCAAGATATAGCCAAATTAGAAAAATCATTAAGATTCCCAATAACCGTAATGACAATAATAGGAGAGGTATTATACGAATCGAAATATAAATTAAAGGAGCTCCAATCAAAATTATTGACCATAATGAACACGCGTGGACACCTGCAGTAACAATATTTCCGCTGGATAGAACCATAAAATATCTGCCCGTTGAGTTCTCCCCAGAGTTCTCTGGGGAGGAGAAATTATTTGATTTTATTTACGAGTTAAGTAAAAACGATCCTGTACTAGTGCCGTTACTTCACAGTTTTGAAAACGAAGAGGGTAAATTTGATCAATTTGTAAGACCCAAAGGCGAGTTATACCGTACTGAAGCTCTCCATAACGAGATGAAAAATCTATCTAGTGGTTTTTCAACGGAACACGAGAAACAATTACTAACAAACCGTTTTACAATTCAGTCAGTTGCAGCTCATTTCGCGAGAAAGAAAAATATGTGGAAACCATCAAGAGCTGAATTTCTATCAGATATCAAGTCATGCTGCATCGAATATGGCCATTGTGGATTATGGAATACAAAATAAGACCACAAAAGTATTATTTCGGTTGATATGATTGCGTGTTATCCGGGGAGTTTTCTCGGATATGGAGAATGCTCTGAGTACATTAAAAGATTTGGGCATCACACACACGAAATGACCCGTGTTGCGATTAATGGGCCGCTACCCGATTTCGCTCTCACCGGATTCGCTTGTGTGGTATCATTTGAATTGGCTACAGGACTTTATCCGTGCTGTTGTTTGGTTTGGTAGACACATCTTTAAAAAACAGTGAATGCCAATAATATTATTACGGTATATGATTGATTTTAAAATACTGATATCGCTGATAGCCAGTGAAGCGATTATATCATATCGAAAACAAACTGAAGTCTGGTTACCACAACCCGATAGTCTAGATAGTATAATCAGTGAAAAAAGAAAACAATTTCCTGATCTCGACGAAGAATATGTCGTGAAATGGTCCAAACATATCTTCGAAGTTAGAAATAAACAAGCAAAAGATCTCGGTTGAAGAATAATTGGTAAATTGAAACAGGGCGGAAAAAATGCGACCACAAATGATATTGTTCGCGGTTGATTATAGCTAATGTTGAAAACGATTTTATAATCGCAGATGTAGTATCTAGAAACATATATGTAAATCAAAAAGACGCTTTCTGGTCCGATGGAACAAAATTTGGTACAATTGTTACGTACAAAGACGGATATAATCTTCAATATACGCACTTAAGGGATTCTATGCTGGCTTATGCTTCTATTAATTTACTTTTGATGATAAATAGATTTCCTGACACGGCGGTTAGAGTCGCCACTGATTCATTTTCAATAGAAGTGAAACATAAAGAAGCGGTGGCCTAATTCACAAATTCCGACGAGAGTTGGTGGTCATGGAGAATTGAAAAGGAAATGCCATGTGATTATTCCAAATCAGCTAATAGTACGATTGAAAACCATTACTTGAAAAATAATCAAATATCAGAACTATCTAATGCACGGTCGTGTTTCGAACCAATATGTAGATATAAAACCAGTTACCTAAACGGATGTGGTGGGTCAGGAAAGACGACTCGTGCGATCGAATTATTTCGAGGAAAATCAAACACGATTGTTCTAACACCCACGCACAGACATGCAAGATAGATGAAACAACTAGGAATTAATGTTTGCACTTATGATAGTTCCTTTCGATGAAAAGGTGACGAATGGACTCCTGATCGAATGGGCGAGAAATATGTTCATACAATCTTAATTTGGGATGAGATATGCACAGTGTTGTTAGATGTATTACAAAAGTTTCTTGATTGGCTATTGCTAGCGAATACAAAAGTGATAATGTGTGGCGATCATGGTCAATCACCACCATTTGTCGGTTTGTCTCCACATGATTGGCTAAAGTCTCCACATGATTGGCTAAAGAATTTTGTAGACTATTTTGAAGAAATTAATACCGATCATTGAGCACTTGATAATGAATTACGTGAGTTCTAAAAACTGATCAGATTACAACCGGATATAATTCTGTGTGAAATAGCGCGAGAAATAATTTCAGAAACACCATTAAATGATTTCTGGGTAGCGTGGAAACCAAACAATTTGATAGTGGCAGGTACAAAGATAGTCAGAGACACACTTCAGATGAAGTTATTTGACTTGCATAAAGAAAAATTTGCAACACTTCTAGTGACATTGTGTTATAGACCTAAGGATACACGAAGACAAAATATCAAAGTTGATATTCTAGGACAAAGTTAAAAGCAGATTCTCGTAATAAATGATATTGTGTTGGTTGATATCCGTGTTGTCGGAGATGCATTGTGCGCTGATAAATCACCATGGAAGCTAGGATACGCAGCGACGGTACATTCTTCGCAGGGATTGATTATATCAGATTTGTTTTGGATCATAGATTTTCGCATCGAGTGGTCGAATTTAGTTTTCTTGCAGTGTCCAGAGTACGATGAATAAATCAATTTCGAATAGTTGTTTTAGATTATAATGATACAACAAGCAGTGATATTGTCAGCGTTATAAACAACAGGACTGTGCGAGTTGTACTTGAATAATGAGTTCGTGTTGGTCGGATAAAGACCCCCGCCAATTTACCCGTAGACAGAGAAAATAGCAGCGTAGGTCATACCATAATGTGATGTTGACTTGTCTTGAGTGTAACAGACGCAGATGTGCTAGTTAAGACAACGTGGTGGTAATTGAGTATCATCGTGTATCACTTGTAATTGTTCACGAGTAAATCGCCGCTGAGGAGCAGTTAAATCCAATCTATAGACTAGCGGTCTACCCGTAGATCGTGTTATGCTAGATATTTAATGTGCAGCAACACTCCAAATAGGATTAGTATCTCTTTTTTGCCACCTTCGAGCTCTCCTGGTTTATATAAATATCTAACAGTGACATTACCGAGTATTGGTTGTTTTGAAAAATCATTTCGCGTTGTTAGGTTTCATGTTGATTGTTCGAGTAATCTCATTTTCAGCGCGGTAATTACGCCCGGTAATATCTTCACCCATTCACGAGATCGTTTATCCTAAATAAATTCCTTCGCGTATTGATATCCAAATAACCGCTCAGCAAGTGTCCGATCAAATCGTTCACCAATTGCCTGATCGTCATGTAGTGCAGTATGTCCTCGTCTGATAGCGACATTATGATGCTTGATTGTTTATAACACTGCACCCTGAATTTCCTTGCCAGGATAAACTTTTAATAGATTTGGCCAATGCAGAGAACCCCTACGATAAATCCTTTCAAAAGCAGAAGATACTTCAGTTAATGATTTTGTTTTTAGAGGCTCTCCTTGTTTGTATCGACTCGCAACATCAACTACAGTTAGCGCATACTGGTAAACACCATCATGCGGCAGAAATAATATATCATCCTGATGAACTACATTAGGGACGCTGACATCAAAATGCGAGTAGTTAATTTGTTTAGGCGGTGGTAGATACATTTGCCATATCGCCTGTTTGGATAACCAATCGGCTGCAGTGGTATTTTTCACCTTTGCGGCGCTAGCGAGTATACTGATTGCTGCTTTACTCCTCCAGTATATTTTTGGGGAATAATAAAGAGATTCTATGTTGTTATTAATTACCAACACCCAAAATTTACCTTTCATCGCCGATTTTATCAACCATGAAGCCAATTGTTCTTTTATGGATTTATCATTGATGGAATTCAACGCATGAATTAATTTCACATCTGCGATATGTGTATGTTGCAGATTACTGCTTTTATAAGCATCATCATGAGCATGACAAGCCTTATCGATAGCGTTTATTGGATACTCGCCGGGTTTGGGTTGGTTTTGATCTTCAAGTCTGATATCGAGTCTGATCCAGGGTCCACAATAACTATACCCTGGAAGGTGTTTCTCTCCTGGAAATTTTGCCCATGGTGTTCCTGGTAATTTTACTAACTTGGCGGCAATATCACCTCGTTATTTTTGTTAAAACATCTCCAGATTTCATAGAAACAAATATAAATTTCTTTGTATCGCATTGTTCACACTTACCAAGAAGTGTTGATCTGTTATTTTTAGTTGATCTCTTCGTCCAATCATTTGTGCCAGTACGCTTCTTACATTTCGTAAAATATAGATCCATAATTTATTTATAATAACATGAATGTAATTGATTTTTCGGCGACAAAAACAAGTGAACCAGTTAAGCATCATGCAGCGCTATCAACGTATATTCGCATGATTATAATCGGACCATTTGGAGTGGCAAGACGCAGTTGCTACTTAATTTAATAACGAGATCGATGAAACGGGACAAGTTGCATTTAGTAGCCCCAAGTGTAGACTATCAGTAATGTTACGAGGTGTTAAAGGATTTTAACGAGAAAGCAAAATCGGAAATTGATGATGTTATTGAGTTTATAACCAATATCAAGGAAGCTCCAAGTATTGATGATATTGACAAGTATTAACAATTTAATCGTCTATGATGATGTCTTGTTAGACAATCAAAAGAACCCCGCTAGGATATTTTCTAGAGGCAGGCATACAAACACTGACGCTATATATGTCACTCATCGATACACACAAATACCGAAAGTGATCAGAGATAATTGCAATATTATTGCTGTATTCAACGGAGTTGACGCACATACGCTACGAAATATTTAGCAAACTTGGTGCGGCGGTGATATGGATTATAACTTCTTTTGAAATTTCTTTTTTGATAGTTCATATAACGAGACTGCAATGAAAAGGTGAGATTATGAGTCGTTCAGATAGCGAAACCGATACATGGATGTGAATTACTTGCTTAGATGGCAATAGCAAATAATATGGAACACGTATACTACAACTATCATGCCGTCTATTTGACGTCGAAGATGTATATCCGGTTCCACCCGCTCTAGTCAATGGTGGTGGAGTCGCCACGCATGGTCCACTCCCACGTCCGTTTAAAAGATCCATAAGGAGCCCTTTACATTCAACTAAGAGACGATGGTCGCGCGATGCCTTGGTCTCTTGATTTGAGGACACTTGTACACTCTTCCGAAGCATTGTCACCAAATCGCAGGGTATACGTCACAAGAACTTAACAGTTATGTGACCATTACACGGCACCACACACACACAGGCAGCGTAGACAAGCCCCGCGGTCACAACAACGTGGAACCACACACGGGCAGCATAGACAAGCCCCACGGTCACTCACGGACCCCACTGTCACCCCAACATGGCACCTCACACGGGCACCACCGGACCCCACGGTCAGCTAAGGACCACAGTCACCCACGGACCACACGGTCACCACATCATGGCTTTGCAATCGGGCACCAACGGACCTCAGTCAGCTAAAATTAAACACAACCAGACCATATAATACATTTGAAGCGGTAAAGTACTTTTGCATTCATTTATGTTGCGCATACGTGCACATGAAATAGTTATCCATGTACATTAAAAGTTCAAAGCATGCAGCGTATAACTAAACTCAATCCTGTTCAGTTACAAAACAAATTATGTTCAAACAGACTATAGTATTACTAATATAATGGCGTTGCATAACCTAGGTATTTATTCTGTAGAATTTAGAATAAATACTAAAACATCTAATATGTCAAACAATTATGTCATAATACAAATAGCAATAAGAACAATCTTAAATCTACTTTACCTCTTTAACTGCCCCTTTAAGGATGGAAGCTTTTCCGACAACACTGGATCATAATGTGGTATCTGCTTAGAATGTTGTCTATATATATATATATATATATATATATATATATATATACATATATATATATATATATATATATATATATACATATATATATATATATATATATATATATATATATATATATATATATATATATATATATATATATATATATATATATATATATATACCCCTAGCTGTGACCAAATTGCGCAGCTAGGTACTTTTAAACTGCAGGCACATGCAACATGAGCTGAGTTTTCACTCACCATTTCGAAATAGCTAAAAGCCGATAATGAATAAACCACCCTCGGTAAGGTTTACATAGTAGCGAAATAAGAGTACATTTTTGACCACATATACATATTGATACCAGTCATACACAGTTCCGTGGCATAGATAAAAGTACTTTCAGTTAGATCCTTACGAACAGCTGATATAATATATAAATGACGCCTACGAAGGTGTACCATAAATGTATCGATTGGACGGCAAAGCAAACTTTAGGTGTCGTGAAATATTCGATGTCGAATGACATACAAACATCAATGACTAGCTTCGAAACAACATATTCCTACTGTAAATAATAAACATTGAGCAATTAAGTCAAGGAGGGTGTCCATAAAGAAATGACGAGGAAATGGCGGTTTCCTTCCAAGGATTGTATTCAGTATCGTCACCTGTCCTACTACGAACAATATTGTTAAATGTTCCAAATAAGACCGATAACTAAATTTAACTTTGTGAACATTGTAACTCCAACTATGATTTTAAGGAATTATTTTAATCCATGGAATTACAAAAATTATGTGAAGGACTGAGTGGGTTCATTGTTCCGCGATTAATACCAATATGCAGCAGGAAATCGGCAACCAAACCGATGTATTTGAATTCATGGAATTTTAAAATAAATGAACAAGTTCAGGAAAACAATGTTCACAATCCAAAGAATGAATAGGAAAAGCAGACAGTATTGTTTCAGTACCTGGGAGATATATGTGCACTGTCAGATAAGACTTACACGCTCCTTAAACACCATCAGATCTTGAAACCATGTGCATACCCAAAACCAAGTGGATAGGAAATGAACTTAAAATAAGAAAGTGACAAACGAAGTATAGAAGAAACCTTACACATGCATTTTAGGCTCATGGATTCTCATTTGTCTTCGCACAAGCAATGCATCGCAGCACAACAAGCAATCACATTCTTAAAGGTATATGATTTAAAGAGTTGCATATATCATGACAATAAGTCGTTGTATATACATTACATCAATAAATTCGATACTTAGAAGTAAGAGCGTTGTAACGAGTAGTGCTGTGCAGTTAGTCGTGGACACGACTGATGTTTTATTCTTTGTTTTAGTACAATTGGGATGACGTGCAGCTCTTTTGTGCTATCAGTATGTTTGCGTCACACTTCTGACATCCGAAACGTAATCCGAGTTATTGCGAGTTCATAAACGTTTGGATCTTGATGGAATGAAATGCTGGTTACTAACTCAGTTATAACATATATGTAATCAAATCAGAGTTACCTATTAACGGTTCAGATGGGTGATAACAGGAAAATTAAATATCCTTCCAGAGTTGATACATCAAATAAGCAAAATCAATAAGTGCAAGCCACACTCTGTTAAAATCAAATGTTACAAATTATAAACATTAAGGTACAACAGTTGTTTACATTTTGAGTTTTGACATTTATGGGCAATTATGCTACATGTAGAGTTTTAATACATTTGGATTTAGTTCATGTTTCGTTGCTGTTGTATTATATATAGTCATTTTACTAAACTTAATGGCAAAAAAACATTCTCATTCACGTTCGCTCTATTACATTGTGTTTAAAGAACATGAAATATTACTCAAATGGATTCGATTGACATTTCATTGTACAACAAGTACCCATTCATAAATCATTCTCCATCAAATCAATTTAAGACTGCTTAAATGTGTGTGTGTGTATTTGTTTCGATAAATGTTAGCTATTTGTGTTCTTGGAGATTCCATCTATCAATTATGCTAATATAGTATTAAGCTTTGTTAAAATTCTATCAGATAATGGACGAGACACTAGTCCAACCAAGTTCCACCAGTTATCCAACAAACGTTGCAACAGAGGGGCTATCCACTCTTCAAGAAACGCCTTGAAAACGCGTATCTTTCGCTGTCATTACCAGATAATACATTTCAAGAACGTATGTCCAGAAACATTTGTTACAACAAATGTCGTCTGTAAAGAAAGCAATAAACTACATGACAACGTCCTACATGAAAACAACCAATGTTTTGTATGTAAGCGCATTAACGCATTCTGCTTTCTGCGAATGAAATAAAGTTTCAAATGCGCATCTAAAGTAGCCAATACTAACTGATACCTTAAAATATATTCTCGTAGAACACACTTTCCTGCTCCTTTAAATGAGTTTTGACGAATTGCCAGAAAAGGGAAATTAATCGCTTCGCAGAGAGACAATGTAAACGGATTAAAATAAATTCTCACCAAATATTTATATCTTGTGAAACAATAACTTGTTAAAATAAGAAATGGGAAGGTCTATGCTAGAATAACGCTAGCATACCAGTACCATCACTGCATAGTTTCAGAGTCTTTTTAATGATGTTTTGATCCTAACTTTATGCACATGCATATGTATGTAAATGTCGCAGAGTGACATAACAAACCATTTTCATCATATTTCCTTGCATATGACACACTGTGTAACTCTCAGACAAGCGTCTTTACATTCCCAGCTGGTGCCTGTCTAAGTTCTACTTTCCCAACGATGTGTTTGTAAACTTGTTACGCAACAATTTTATTACGCCTAGGAAAGTTGGATATATAATCAAACCATGATATTGCACGGATAGGGAGGAGGACTACAAAGGCTGGCTCAATGAACGGAGGCTTCTCACTGATTTCGTGCACTAGAATATATGTCCGACGTTTCAAATGTACATTTCGTGCAATGTGCTTCCAGTCGCACCAGTACGTCTATGTGAGGTGCAAAAGCATGAATATTTTCTCTGCATTACGATCCATACAATGCTAGCCAAAACTTATATCTTATATATGGTTATGTTCCAATCAGCGTTGGAAATCTGATATTCATCCTCTCTCTGCAATCCACTAGCAAAATACTAGTAGTTAGTCTGATGACGTTTTGGCGAACAGATGGAATTAGACGAAAGGTGCTAGGTATGTTTGTTTTAGCAAGTACGGGAAGAAAGTCAGTTTAGTTCCCGGGGACTGGCATTGACCTAGCTTCCACCAACGTGGTAGGCTGTGAAGAAGCCCTGAAGTATATACCCGGGTACATTCATATGTGGATTATTTTATTTGCATGATGTTTACTAATAGTGTACAAGTCGGCGGTTGAAAACTATTTAATAGACGAAGTACAACCAGTGTTAAGGAAAAATACTCCGCATGCGATAATATCCTTTTAATCTGACTTTAGCCCAAAAGCATATATCCACAAAATGTCACATTGTATTGCATTTTTGTTGTTTTTAAACCGTATTGTGATAATCTACAGCATGCTACATTATTGTAACCATTAATACGCGATGGTATGAATGGCAAAAGATGAAAGTACTAGACAGGGTTGCTTTTGTGAAGAAACGCGTTTTCGATTTTTATTAATGAGTTAATTAGACAGTTGAATCTGTGTAATGTCTAATATAAATGAGGTGTAGTTATGGTAGAATATATTAATGTGTTTCAGTAGTTGCACTCATGTTGTTGCTAACTGAGATAATAAGAGAAAGCTACTTTGGTGCCAAATAAGTGTTATCGGAGGTTTCTGTGATAACACTTGTATGAGACCAATCTCGATAAACCTAACATCACTGTTGTCAGAAATAGAGGATATCTCAAGGAAAGGGAGGTATATTTTTTCATAGACGTCCACAGTGAATATTTGCCTTATTACAAGTGCATATGTTTAATTTTGGTTAGTTTCTACGGTGTTTTATACGATGTATACAATTTGTTTGATTTTTAACGGCGCTCCAACACACTTAGGCTATTTAGCGCCATACAATAGGTTCTACTTATACATGTTTAAAATACTAACATAGTCTATACAAAAATGACTGAAGGTTGAAAGAATTCCTTCAACTCTCAAGTGACACCAAGATGAAGCAGCTGGCTAAAATGAGATGCTGGAGACAAACAAAAGTTATCCTACTATGTCTGCAATAAATTACGGCGTCGATATTCCAAAGCTGGCAAAGTGATAATAAGAATTCACATAAATGTGTGTAGTACAGCATGAATAAAACCGCATTAGAAATGAAAAAATACCTGTCATGTAGATGATTTTCATTTCTTAGGAAGTTACATACGTTGCAAAAATATTAAAAGGTAGGCATAGCAGGATTAAGGCATTTAAAAGTGATGTGAATTGTGCAATAATGTGTATTTAGTTAAAGATTGATTCCATTTTGTTTATGCTTTTACAGCTTATGACCATTTAATTCATGCTTTAAAATATCGTATTATCTTTGTGATATTACATGTACTATATATATATATATATATATATATATATATATATATATATATATATATATATATATATATATATATATATATATATATATATATATATATATATATATATACATATATATATATATATATATATATATATATAATGAGATCCAATTCGGCTTTTTGTCTTAGACATTCTTTGACAGTTCAAATGAATGGTGAATAATATTCTTCGTGTCAAGAAGATAATAATATTGCGCAGCTACATTATGTCTATAAGAAAGAACAATACCAAATTTAAGTTCTTGTACACCATTGTACAAATTATATTTACTTATATTTTGTTTTGTAGTATGGGCAGGTGGCCTAAACTACTGAATTCAGTGTCATATTTTGTATTTTTATCATCATCATTCTTAGTTGTAGTACTAGTATTAGTAATATCATTTAGAAGAAGAAGTAGTAGTAGTAGAAGTAGTAGTAGTAGTAGTAGTAGTAGTAGTAGTAGTAGTAGTAGTAGTAGTAGTAGTAGTAGTATCATTACTTCATAGAGCGAAGAGAAGGTATTTGGCTTTGATCTATATAGTAAATCTCTGAACTTGACCTGTAAGCTACGCTCTTCAGAGACCACGAGGCTTATCTGCACAATACTGGTAACATATAGAACAAAATCTTAAATATCATCAATGGCCAAATGCTTAGATGCAATATTCTCAAAACATCACAAGACAAGTGTACCGCTATCATGTTGACTATTTTTAAAGTAATTGAATGATGTTTTGTCTTCATTGTGTTATTGCACTTATCTAGGATGATTATAAATCAATTACGCATCAGGGATAACTATGGACGATGCGCTTGTATTTCGTTGCTGGATAGATTCAGATGTTATATGAGAGTGTCAATAGGTTCAGTGCGAACATAATCCCTGGTTTGACCCCCAGAAATTCAGCCATTTATGGATGTTGCAAGAATCCGCTTAGTTGAACGATTTGTCAGATTCGGTCTCAACAAGGTTATATTTTAAAACTTGTTTTTGCTTCATCAGGTAGCCGTTTCTTCTCAATTTCACGAGTATGTATAGTGTGATCATATCTATGACATAATGGAATAAAATCTTAACAAGCGAAGCAATCGAAGCGCCCTGTGACCATTAAACTTGACACTGATGGGCGAAGTAGAATGAAGAGCGTGCTTTTAAAATTGCACTGGTATTGTAAGTACACATACTCCACTCTACTAAGTATAATCGTGTTGTTTTATTAGTAAGTTGGAAAGATAATGTAACTATTGTCGATTGTCCGATAGTATTACAATCACTCGTTCTGAATATACATGTCCTGTTTATCTAGATATAACAGGCGCCGTGGAAGCAGTAGCTGCCAGAAAGCTTGAACTGTCAACCTATATGTTATCTACTACTTTGCGAAAAGCATTTCCCGCCATTGTTGTTGTGTTCACATTTATACCAATTCACATTCCTGAACATATGGTCCCAAGATCCATTGATTATTATTTAACATATGAAAGCCTTCTGATCGGGAAATCAGAAATATTTGAACCGAAGTATGGATCATTTTAACTCCATAACTGTAGGAATAAAATTAATGATTCTGCTGAAGAAAGACCGCTTCGTGTTGGACGCTTTGAAAAGTGTGCTAAACGCTAATGTGGCATGTGGAGTGGCTTGAATAAATGGAATGCATTCAACTGTCGGTTTGATGAAAATATGTCCAGTAAGGTCTTGTTGGTGAACATCGGAGTATGAACATGAATAGTATTCCTGTAGATAAAGCTTGTAATATAGATATTTATAATCGTCGAGTTTTCAAACCATTCTACTTTAATTTCGTTGGTCTCTAGTTCGTTACTACTTTCAACGATATTGACAGGGATTATATACTCGAGTGTTGAGATGTATCAATGTTCTGTTGGAAGGGTATTTTAATACTTATAGTTTAAACATTCAGGAATATGGAGTATACTTAGAGATTAACAAATCCCTTTTCGTGAAGGATCACAGTTATATTATCACTTACCGTGTTTTCCAATGTTGTCCCAGGCAATTCTATGTCAATCCAAAGAATATTTCTTTACATAACAATGTGGCCGACACTACTGAATAACTAGTATAGTTGCTTGGATCAAATGAGGAAGTCAGGATGTTTCCGAGTATTTTCCTTTGTACGACCCGCTTCCATCCATCCTCCTCATCTCATGTTTGCTATATACAGTATCCTGATGAATCTCATTATGCTCCCATCAGTGACTAACCGCCATGCAAGACAGAGAAGCATCGAAATACTCCACAGGACAAAATCTGTTGCAGTAACGTCGCTAATATCAACCATTTGTATGGACGCTATGGATGTATATGATCACAGCTTCACTGTTACATAAATCTTTTGAAAGCGTATCTTTTCTTGTGTTACTTAAAGGTAGGAGCTAATCCTTTATACAAATCTTCATCATACACTACCCACTGAGAGGTTTGTACAGCCTAATATCTTGTTAGAGTAAATTCATTGACTTCTCTGAGAAATGATCACATTGTTTTTGTAAACGTTGATTACTGGATGAGGGTATTGGGATCCCAATGCTTCTTTATTTGGAAGTTCTTTGCAGAATATACACGCTTTTTCCAATTTTGAAGCATATCAGTTCCGGTAAACCCAAAACATGACTGGATCAACATGCCTGTTTTCAGCGTCGGTCTGGAATGTACCAGAATCTTATATAGGCACCCATCTTCTGCAATACGATCAATATACAAGTTAATGATATCAATTATGTAGAAAGGTTAAAATCGTTGTTACTTCGATCAACTTTCTCGTTACACATACCTAGAAGTTTAAGGAATTAGATACTAAATACTAATGTTACCTAATCACGTTTTTGTTTTAATGTTGGTGTCTAGAAAGAAGAAGCAGAATTATAAGTTCCTTTGGTGTAAACATCTGCGTGATTCTGATAATAAATGTTCTCTCTCTCTCTCTCTCTCTCTCTCTCTCTCTCTCTCTCTCTCTCTCTCTCTCTCTCTCTCTTCTCTCTCTCTCTCTCTCTCTCTCTCTCTCTCTCTCTCTCTATATATATATATATATATATATATATATATATATATATATATATATATATATATATATATATATATATGTATGTATATATTTATTCTAGGACAGAATTTTCAAAACATACCAAATACATAACATCCATGCGCATTAGATATTGAACATTGCCATATAACAATATGCTATTTATGTTTGTCTCAAACGAGGCGTTTTAGAATACTAAACGTATGTGGATAAAATTGCTTGCCAACTCTTCCTCAAAAAATACTTTCTGTATTTGCATAGCCTTTTAATTGTCATACGTTACATTTCAGTCATTAAATAATTAATTATTGTGAGGATTCTCTCCTTTATAAAGAACATAAAATTGTCCAGTGCGTTACACCAAATTTATTATCCGCGTTGGAACTAAGCTGACGTATTGTATGAATATTTTTTTTAAATTTAGTAAATTCAGTAACATCAGGTATTAAGTCATCACGATGATTACTAAAAATGGCGATCACAATTTTGCGTTATCCTGCTATTTCAAACTGAAATACAAACTTTTGGTTGAAAGTTAAATATACAGATAGATTTAGGGCTCCGAGTGGCCGAATGGTCTAAAGCGCTCTCCGTTACGGACCACTGCCATCTCATCTTTATCTCTCTCTCTCTCTCTCTCTCTCTCTCTCTCTCTCTCTCTCTCTCTCTCTCTCTCTCTGAGCGGATTCGCGTCTAAGATTCGGCTAATGTAGTTATGTGAGAAAGCTTGCCAGTGGCTTCTCGTGGGACATTGGTTCTTTCCGGAGGTTTTCCCGGGTTCTTCCTCCACCAATAATACTGGGCGCCATGTATAGCCTATCGTGTGCTGAGAAAAGGCGTTAAACCCTACAACAACAACTACAACAACAACATATAGATTTAGAGGAATTGGATAAACTAATGTAGGATTATATGGACAAAGTTTAAGCAATAACTGATTTCATGCACGTGGATCAATCAAAGATTATTGTTTCTCCGAACCACAATATGGTACTATACAAATGCTTAAGTCATCACCTGAAATTGAAGGTTCGTTCATTTTGGCATTACTTGCACTGTACGATTTTTAAACCTTTTTAGAACGTCCGTGGTCTCCCCATTTGTATGTTTAATTCAACGTCAACGAAATTTGTGTCAAGATTTTTCCTGTTTAAATGCAGTCTAACAGACTGAAGAAGAAAAAAAGAAAGTGCCTTACTCATTATTTGTACTTTCGTCACGTCACACAGATCTTGACGTTAGTGAACTGAATGATATTGAGTATCAAGTCTTAGCAAAAGACTCGAACCTATTAAGAGTCTCAAGACATGTAATGTCAACATCATGTGGTAGGCTTCATTAAACATGAAGAAATATGACTGACAATCTACTAGATTAGATGGAAGAGCCACCATGGAGAAAATAGAGTTGCAGACTGTTGATTTGGAATGACGGTTGGATGGAAATATAAGCTCCGAGTAGGGGAGTAAAGTATTTTGTCTTTTTGCTGTTTGTTTAGACATAATTAAATATGTAAACCTTTATTTTGCGAATGTAACTTTTAACTCTTGAAACCGACCCTAACACGATGTTGGTTAGATATATTCTATTTCGCAAAGGACAACTTAAAACATGCATATGTTTATAATATGACTAAAGCGATAAAAATCTTTGTTGAGTCAAAATGATTAGTCTCAAAGAGTGGTATAATTTAAAATGATTTAAATAATAAACAAGTTAGTACTTGTGAATAGCACGGTAAGAAACTACTTTAATTCTATATATTTGTAGATATGTACTATCAATATACCAATACTGAAACGTAGCAGATTATTTGTCTATTTCAAAGTGCAACCTTGTTCGTGTAGCGCTATAATTATGCTTATCATCACGGAGGCGGCAAATAACTTTTTCCTCCAAGAATTAAATTAGAACGTTTGCAATTAATATACATCAGCTTTTTCCCGAGGAATTTAATGTTATTCAGTTATATGCATCTATATATATATATATATATATATATATATATATATATATATATATATATATATATATATATATATATACACACACATATATATATATGTATATATATATATATATATATATATATATATATATATATATATATATATATATATATATATACACACACATATATATATATGTGTATATATATATATATATATATATATATATATATATATATATATATACACACATATATATATATGTATATATATATATATATATATATATATATATATATATATATATATATATATATATATATATATATACACACACATATGTATATATATATTCCACGTGAGTCCGTATATGGACCATGATGATGGCGAATGGCTTGAGGATTTGATTATAATAATATTTGTTCGTTTGCTCCGTTATCTTCGACAATCGAAATAAAACAAGCACAATCAAGATATATTTCCTCTATGTACAGACCACTCAAATTTAAGCCCAAAATGTAAAATGCTAGATGTACAGCACGCTCGTTATCTGCCATAATGCATCTATTAGTTGATGTATGCCCTTCATAAAAAGTGTTATATCCTTGGAACAGATATATGGGAAAGTACCAGAACTATATTAGCAGAGAGCAAGTTTGCAGTCTGGATTGTACGATTCTTATTTTGAGAATCTGGCTAATCGGTTCTGTTTATATCCTACATCAATGGGGTTTTGATAGGCGTTAAACAAGCCGATAATCTCGGTGGACGGTTTTGATAGACCATGGTAATGTCGAACATATTGTGATAAAACTTGATATGGGAAGAAAGACAGCATAAATAATAGTGTTGGCACCAACACTACCGTTTGAAATTACTATGCTACGTTTATTCATAAATATAGTTTAGCAAAGATGAATAGAAAGTGGGGAAAAATTGATAAATTTATCTGCACTTCCACAGGGTGATTTGTGAAAGAAAACCTTATCAAAATCGGATTTGAGTGGGAATCATCTATTTCTTTTTACATAGTAAACAACGCAATCTTGAATATGTGTTATACATATTTTATTGTAACACTAATATTTGAATGGGATATAAGTATGGAACATGATACTAGACTATAATCTAGACTGACATCCATAACATAGAATGCATAAGAACCTGTCTTAGCAGCGACTGTTTTCCTCAAGCACATAGGAACAATTAATTTTTTATAAGACTGTCGTATTACATGATTCATTTGTTTCCTATTTTGCAATGCAAACTGTTTATTTTATGACCAATGCACCAAGGTAGGTGAGAAATGGTTTATAATACATGTGATTAAAAAGTTCTAGTTATTACAAAGGGCCTGTTTTAAATTAAAATGGGACATATATAAAGAAGAACTACTTCTAGTATGTGGAAAACCTCTGAGGGAGTTTTACTTCCATGATGGCCATTACTCTACATGGCGCCACACTACAACAATATGGATCTCAAGTGGACAGCAGTGGTCCAGTTATCATGTAATATGTATATTCCGTGCTGAAGCAGTTTGGAGCCAAATGAACATACATCGCCTGCACACAAACAATAAATAAGATACACATTGAATATCGCCCATCGCCATGTTTAACCTATAGGGCGAAGCAATCTAGATAGTACATGAAGAGTATCTGATAAGAATGATTACGTAGAATTACATGAATCTGAAACAACTCACGTTTTTTACTATATCGAAAATCGATATTATATATCAGCCTCACGTTCGCGAGAATAATATGATGGTAGCATTGACTACGTAAACAATAAAGTGTCCAATGAAAACGGCATCATTGTATTTCAAATTTACTGTCACAATACAAATCTTGAGACAATAATCAGTCAGCTATGTAGTTGACTTTGCATACTGGGAAATACAAATATGTTTCGTTGAAAATATAAGTACTGCACCGTAACAATATGTTAAAGATCATGCAAATTTCGTGTTAATTAGTGTCGTCACTATTTTGTAATCGGTGGTGGTTTTCCATTCTCCCCCAACACATTGTCAAACGTGGCCATACTAAGTTTGTTATCTTCAACAGTAATTTAATCGAGTTAATATATCGTACACTGAATACATTCTTCTGAATAGGCGATTATTCGTGAAAGCTACAATGACGAAATTATTTTACCATTACCACCAACAACACTATTTACGGTAGACATTGTCCCGACACGAATTACGATTTGTGTGTATATAATTATTTATGGTAATTCAGCGTGGTTATTAATATATATATTTATTTTTATTTTGTTCTTAACATAATGTACAACGAGTTGCGGTGAGGGCACATGTATTAGCTGCTAATTAGCGTATCGTTTCATCCCGTCATTGGCAGTGCAATTTAAAATCAAAATATATTGCGTGGATCTTGAAGAGGTTTTGTTCCCTGACATTGCATGTAAAACCTCAACAACAAGTTGACCAACCGGTTTGGTAGTGTCAGAGTTGAATAAATCTAGTGGTATACATATGTGTTCTGTGGCGGCTCCAGGTACTAGGGGCCGTGGTTAAAGTGCCATAACAGTGAAGCTACATTTATTCAGTTCTTTTCACTGAATGAAAATATATATTCAAAATACGAATGAACAAACATCCGATTGCAAACTGTTCAGTAATGACTGCATTGGAGCCTAGATCATATATCTCATTCGCACCTGTCTACGATAATACCCAAATGCAACTGCCAACCGTTTATGGTATTTAGTGAAAACAAATCGTGACGTCAAATGTGGAACACATTTTGTAAACAAAGGCCGAGTTTGTAACATCATATTGTCGAAAAATCATCTCCATTCGAAGATGGTGAGGAAATAAGCTGGAGAAAACTCTGATAATGGTGTAGACGTGGCTGCCGGCACCGAAATTAATCCTTTTCAGTTTGAACCCTGTATATTTCCAATGCCGACGAATCTGAAGTTGCAGAAGAAGATGACGAAGAAGAAAAGACAAGACTAGATTAACAGACAATTCATGGTAATTGTTTTATGAATATGTCTACAGCCGAAGTTACGATAAATATATGTATCCGACGATATTTACAGTACTGTTCAATAGACTAATGTTCGTTGACAAATAGATTTGTTCTCACCTGTAATAAAGGCTTACAAGTGTATCGCATTTCACGGGTAAACACACATTTATACGTTAATAAGTAAATGGTACATTCGATTACAGTTGTAAACGTTTAAGACCTGTGAACAAATTGATACGATTTAGAAGCACGTTTAGATTCTAGGAAAGTAGGCCCTCTTTGCACAACTATTGAAATGGCAGGATATTCAAACTGAATTCATATTATGTATACTGAATTATAGTTAATGTTTCTAATTTTGCAAATGTATGCTAATAATTTTTATTTTATAAACTATGAAATAAACCTATTTTCTGTGTTCTACTTGTAACTTCTATTTTCTTTCATGTCTAATTTAATTATACAGTGATGTACTATATGTTTTCCCTGTTCCTGATTTGAGTTAGAATGTGTTATTGTACTGTTATATTCATGTGTTCACAAATATGATTTTAATGTAACAAGCACAGCACTGTGCATTACAGAAGAAAACAATATTTTAGGTGTAAATGTTGACATTGCATGGTAATTCCCACAATGTGTATATTGTTGTGACATATAGAAGGTCACACGTGTCAGCAATGAATACCACATGATACAATGCATTACATACCATCTAGGGTTTAGCCCAGTTTGTATCCACATCCATGCTTTAAAAGGTGCTTACTACCAGTATAGATACCAATTTGGATAACGTTCAGAACAAGGAACGGAGTGGGTAAGTAAATTATCTGAATAATTTGCCATGTTCTTTTGTTTTGATGATCTATGCATGACAACATACTATTGGGGTTATTAATACAGCAAATAAAAAGAACTTGTTCCGATCATTTTACCTTCGTGCATTGAAATTGTGTTCCGGAGGCCGACACTGTCTAACCTTTTATACCACAGTGATACGAATAGATTATGCCATAAAACAACACATATACATGTACAATAATTGATTATTTACATGTTTTCTGTCGGAAAATAAAATGTCTATACTCACAAATTATGTTGGAATCATTTAACTTTCTTGATATACAAAATACCGATAATTAACACTGATCCATTACTAACACAATATATTTAAACGTTTGATTTCCGAATATAACCTAATGCATAATGCATGTTTTATTTCAACTTAAGTTATTATTTCAGAATACATCGGCATGCAGAATATAGACAATGTTCTCTGTGGTGTTGGTACTTCTTGGGCAAGTAATTGAGGGTCATCATTCCGGAATATGTTTTTTTAAAGATCCACACTTTCTTTCTTGATCGAACCAGACCTACATTGGTTGAGAAGAGTGAGAGTAAAACCCACCATTTCATACAAGCCTTATTTTGTTAAATAAAGGCTTTATTTTGTATTTAAAAATTATGCTGCGTGAGTGTACGCACACATGTGTGTGAACATTATTTCACCGGTGATGCTTCCTATCGGTCCGTGCGTGTGTGAAAATTATCTTGTTTGGTTGATATTATATAACTAAATATTGTATCTACTCCGATCCGATATTGTGTCTGAGGATCATGTAAATTTACCGTCACAAATCTACGAGGGGTGGCTTTAGCACGACATAAGAAATTACTAAATTTGTTTATATCCATATCACCTCGGCACCATGTTTTGTGAATATATCGTAGCGTGTGTGTGTCAACTCCATTAAACACCACGAGAATATTACAGTTATCTCTGATCAGTTTAGGTATTTGAGTTTACCTTTGAGTAACATTTATCACTTTAGTATTTTTATGTATACCGTGGGAAAATATCCTAGCAGGATTTATATGCTTGTCTAACACCACATCATCGTACACAGCTAGATTATTGATACTCCTGTCAAGATCCTCGACGTTAGGGGATTCTTCTTTTTAATTGATAGAATCAGTAACATTTTCTTCGGTTAATGATTGTGCGCTCTCGTTAAAATACTTTAATACCTCATACCCTTCTTGATCGTCTACGGTCGGGGCTATCAAATATAGTTTATCTCATTTCATCCATTTTATAATTAAATTAATTAACAGCTGTGTTTTGCCTCTTCCAGATGGTCCAATGATAATTACTGGAATTGAACTTGGTAACATTAGATGATGTTTAACAGGATTTTGTTTTCTCAATGAAAAGTCAGTAATGTATATAAGATATAACATACATATATATTGGATTTATATTGTGTAAAATGTAGGTTACGTACACCGAAAATTGATCAAACACCTGTTTTCAACGGTGCAATGTTCTCGACTATCGGTTGAAGTAATTCTTGTAGTGGGGTCAGTGCCATTGCTATCAATATATTTTTCTAATTTTGGCATCGCGGAGTCGAAAATGCTGACCATGGCGCAGAATTCATCATCGGATATAGTCTCATCGAGACTCGACGATATCATCGGGGAAATTTGCGAATACGCGGTTGACGCGGTGTAAAATTTAACAGTGTAATCATGTAGTTTACGTTGACTACACGATGATATGTTTTGTTATGATTTCTAGCCCTCCTGTGATTGTTGTCAACACGTAAATACAGATTAAAACAACTACAGGAGCAATCATTTTAACCGACGATAATATCACACCGGTTGCAGCGAATACACCTGAAACCGAGTACACGATGATGTCAATTTGAGTAATATGTCTATGATATATTTTACCTTTGCTTGATACTCGTCTGTGACATTTTGTAGTTTAGTTTGTAATTCTCTGACTTGATCGTATCGATACTGCTGGGTGGTCATTATTTAATTAAGTTGTTTACTGATATCAACTACAAATTCTACCTACCATGTGATCGACGGCCGCGCTAAACTATGATCCGTGGAAGGTATCCTTATATACCTTTCAGTTTGTCCTTCATCAATTATTAGATGAACCCTGTTAACACCTTAAGATATCCCTGATGATATATTACATTGTAAAGGTGTAACCAGGGTTAATCAGTAAATACATTTGACCTTCGCGTTAATATCGATACAATTAGTTTGAGGCGTCCAATCGAGAAGTCCATGATGGGTCGAATATACATTATTTATAATTTCCTCACGGGAATTTTTAATTGTATTGATAATATCATTAATATCGGTGAGATCATATTGTACTTTTGCGATTAGATCTGAAAATAATTGTTTTTCTTTGACACTACCTAATTGCCAATTAATCTCCGAGAGGTTTGCACTAATCTCGGAAAGTTTTGTATTAATATCAATAAGTTTTATAGAGACCGCTGGATGTTTACCAAAAAGTATCCGTGTTGTTATCAATTTTTCTGAAATTACTACGAAGATTATCAAAGTTTCTTTTTTTTTACATGTTTGTCATAATCGGTGCCTAACGCTGTTAGTTTATCATCGATGGTTTTTACATCAGCAAATTTTAACGGGATCACCGGTGGCAGGTCCCCCATAAAATTTAACAATGTGGTTTAAACCTGGATATGTTCTCGGATAAAGTCATTATAAAAGAAGATATGATTGTCACATTCGGATTTTTACATCAGCGATTTTCATAGAAACCACCGGTGGAATTCCCAAAAAAACATGAACGGGTTTCTCAATATTTTAATAAATTGTTTGGAGACCTCTAGAATGATTTATGTGAGTGTCATAATAGGATCGTAAAGCTCTTATTGTCTTTGTCGACGATATATAGTCGTTCTTCAACAACGTTAGTTTATCCACGATGGTTGAAGAAAGAACACCAGGTTTAAGTCTGCACGGGGAATCAAACAACGCGATAGCGCCTTCGGTTGACCCGTTGCGATTAACTAGAATGTCTTTCAGGGAAACATTACGCGTTTTCAATTTACCCTGCCGATTTTGAAATACAACTATTTCATATACAAGGTTTAATATTTCAGATAACGCCTCGGCCAAAAGCTTCTTTACAACCTCGATTGAAGCACCCTCGGTTTTTGTTCCTCGTGAAAGAGATCTTCTCCAAATATCTGCCATTATACATTTAAGATCTCTTTATAAAGATATCGCTGTCATTTTTATGTGTTATTTTATGAGGTGGTAATGATGATTTTGAAATCGCGATAAGGACATTAATAACTTCTTCACATATCGGAGGGTCGGTCTTTGTCTGAGTAGGTAACGTTGAATACCAAATCGGAATCGTTAACCCGTCTACATATTTGAGAAATTCCTTAGCCGGAGCTAATCCATAAGAATCAAAATAAATAATCCCCACCACCACGGATCAATCGCATATGCAACCCAATGAGTTCCAGGCCCTGTGTTATCATCGAGATTAATACATGTTTCGGGATTGTATGGTTGTTGTGATAATTGATCTCTGTAAAAAAGACCTCTGAAAATCTTTAAACGGGATTTTTTAACCGCTTCGATTAAATCCAAATTTTAAATCGGGGTAAATCTAAATAAAGGAGTTTATTCAAGACGAGAGATCTCGTGAATAGGTTACAATATAACATAGTGTGATCAATGCATTAAATAATGAAATTACTCGAACAATCAATATGAAACCTATTACTGAGCTCACAATAAATATATACCCGCACGAAACGATGTTTCAAAACAACAAATATTTGGTAATGTGACTGTAAGATATTTATATGAGCGTGATGAACTTGAAGGTAGTGAAAAAAGAGCTACTGATCCTATTTTGAGAATTACAGCACACAACAAATCTAACATAACAAGATGAACGGGTAGATTTTCAATCTATATATTAGATTCAACTACTCCTCAGCGTTGATTTACACGTGAATATTTGCAAGTGATACAATAAAATACACAATTATCAACGCGATTACTTAACTAGCACCTCAGAGTTTATTACATTCAGGACAGGTCAGCATCGTATTTTCACGTGTATGGCCAAGACTATATTCCTTTAAATATACGATATGATGTCGTGGATTTTTATCCGAATACTGCCATAGCATTACACATTTACATCTCGCACAGTGATTTTTCTTTTGTTTTTCAACATTATTTTAAATTGAGCATCAAGATCAATTTCTCTATTGTTTTGTTGGATTTTTTTGTTTTTTGTCATTTATTTTATAACCAGTGACTTTTTTCTTACTCTATCATCACTACCAATTTCGTTGCTATGTATGTAAAATTTAAAATAAGCCTCTGAAGTTGATTTATTCGTGACACTGCGAGATAAACTAAATTTGACCACACGATGCGATCATCTACGATCCAAACAGATGTATCAGAAATAGATAACCCCTGAGATGTGTATATCGTTATTGCGCATCCAAGCGTTCAGGGAGATTTATCCACTAACGCTGGAAACTTTTATGATTGTTGCTGAAGTGAGTCTCTATCTTTCTACTTGCCACTAAAAAATCGTTTGGTCTCCAAGTTTCGAAAAAAATCAGTGATGGAAGTTTCTGAAATTATTTCACGCGCTATTTCGCACTCGATTTTATCTGACTTTAATCTGATTAATTTATTGAACTATGTTAACTCTGGATCAAGCGCTCTATGATCTTCGGTAATATGCTCATAATAATCTAAGAAATTCTTTAACCATTCGCGGGGATACAAACCAAGAAATGGTGGTGGTTCACCGTAATCGCCACACATTATCACGGCTGTATGTTACAATAGCAACCATTCGATAAATGTTTTTAATATATCCAACGACACTGTGCATATCGCATCCCAAATGATAACCTTAGGAATATATTTCACTCCCATTCGATCAGGAGTCCATGCGTTGCCTTTATACCGAATACATTTGTGATAAGTACACGATTTCAAAACTCGTTCGTTAATCTCTCTGGCAAGTCTGTGTGTAGACTTTTAAAGACAGTTAAATTTGACTCCTCCGGAAATAATTCGATAATACGAATCGTGTTCCAAGACCCGCCACACCATTCATGTAATCAGTATTGTGGATAACATAATGGATACTGTTTTATTCTCCATGGCCCCATGGTGCATCAGAGTTTGTAAAACGAGCCACGAGCCTTTGCTTCAATATACTTGCTATCGGTATATAATGAATCTGTTTCAACACTAACTGCGGTGTCAGAAAATTTATTTATCATCGATAACAGGTTTATTGAAACACAAACTAGCATATATGATGCTAAATGAATATGCTGATTTTCCGTCAGGAAACTAATCATTTTCTCGAATGTATATATACAAATGAGCCAAGAATGTGTAAGGCATCCCAAGATCAAGAATTATGAATCATCTCGTGATAGTGTAGTCAGAAACTGCCGGTTTGAAAGACCAACGAGGGTGTTGTCGATTATGCTGGTTATCTCAGATTTTTCATAGATTCGTGTTCAAAGTGTATGAAGGATGTAATACAGGATGGCCTTGTGAACGATCACATTAACAATAAAAGACCTCGGTAATTCTGTATGTAACCTTCAAGCTATCGCACAGAGCGAACACTGTCACAAGAGAGTTGAAAATATAACACAATATTTAGGAGGAGGTCGGTTCGGTTCGCTCCATCAACAGAATTAACGGCGAAGAATTAATATTTCAATCACAATATGCAGCCGGGAAACATTTCGGCATTTGCACAGCCTAGATTAAGCGTGTTGCAAATAAAACAAATCAAATCTAAATTTTCGTTTAAATTTGAAATATGGGTTTCATTTTCTTATAACGGATATAACTCCACCGCGGATGTTTAAGGCTGATAGAGTAACTCCCCTTTTCTCATATGTTGCGTAATGTTTTGAAATCGCTATCTTTATTCCCAAAAATAATCAGACCTGTTAAGTAGAACTAAATTCAAGTTGTATTACCTTTTGCAATCTAAAACTGCTGTAGTTGTTTTAAAGGTAACTGTATTTTCTTACAATCAAACGTAACTGTATTATTTTTTTTACACTATATCAACATTTAAACTATATTTCAAGATAAGAATTATCGGTGGTGCATTGCTAACGCGTCTGATCCGAGGTTCGAATCCCATAACATACATATTATCGACGGTCGGGTAGTAGCGGTTTTTCTATATGAAGTAGGGGCACCAGCCCGAAAGCGTTTTTATAAACATCTCCCATCACCTTCGAATAGCGTGGTGGGTGCGTTTTTGCACATACTCCGGTATTTAATCGAGGGGGAGGGGAGGTGTGTGCATGAAATTGAAATGCCTTCTTAATATTCACACATTTCGTTTGGCTCAGAAAATTCTCTGGAGGTATGTTCATGAGACGCCCCTAAAATAAACAGTAGCGTGCATGCAAAAGGTCTATATCACACTGAGGTACTCCTCCACACGGTGCATTCAGTAAGAATATCGGCCAAAATAAACGGTCATATGGTCAACGACATAAAAGAGAAAACTCACCTATGAAAGACACAAAAGAAAAAAGTACCATAAGAAAGACACAAGGCAAATAATGGGACGATGTGAATGACAACGGCTCATCACGCTACTGTTTATTTTGTTAATTAAAGATGTATTTATTATGCAATGAAATATGAAAATATCAAAAATGTAGTTTTGTTATTATAAATTTGAGAAAAACCCAGGGAATACAACTATCTGATAAACTAAATTACGACGAAATTCTTTTGATTTTGAGCTATCACAAGAGCTTAAATCCGGAAATGGATACACCCTACAATCCGAGTGCACATTTATCAATTAAATCCAAATGGCAATCTATGAATCATTAGCGGATAATAGCGAGTTAAATAAATTCGTAAACGTCTTTACTGAAGTAGAAAATATTAGACTGTAATTATCAAAAGATTACAAAACAAAACAACAACAAAAAAATTAAAACACGAGTAACGCAACTAAAAAGGATTATAGAAAACGAAAGTACAGGCCCGGTTAATAGAATACAAGGCAGGTTCTGAGTAACGAAGTGAAAGTAGGTCATTTCTGATTCAGAAATATTATTTTTACTAGCAAAAATTGTGCACACTGACAGATTTTACAATAACTTTATTATGCGACTGAAAATATTTTATTTATATATATTTTGTGAACACTTACAAATTTATTATTTCTGATAGGGTAATTGCTAGTAACAAACATAAAAATCGTGCTGCTAATTCTGATAGGGTAATTACGATAAAAAAATAATGAAACTCGCCCGCGCTTCTAATTGTGATAGGGAATTTACTACTAAAAATCGAGCACATTAATTAAGTTCACAGTGATATATACAAATAATTTTACTATGCAACTGAAATATATATATATATATATATATATATATATATATATATATATATATATATATATATATATATATATATAGTGCACACTGACATATTTGCTTTTTATTAATCCTAATAGGGTAATTGCTATTATCAATCGTGCGAATTGATTTGTTTACTAATACAATACTAGTTATTTACTACTAAAAATCGTGCACACTGATAGATTTTCTCATTCTGAAATGGTCATTTATATAAACCTAAAACTATTTATTTTAGTGGAAATGTTCACATATGTGGTAAAATAATTCCAGACGGGGTCAAGTATTCGCAAAGGAGCCTCAGGTGGAATTTGAGGCCAACTTAGCACTGTTCTTATCGATGACTGATAAATATCCACGACATAATCGGGATAATTTATCTCTATCGCGGCTGTCAAGGATGGTTTGTGAACCGTATTAGCTCTCGTTTCTTCTTTTTCTGTAATGAATTTTATTCTAAACTGGAATTCACTATTGATATCCTTGATATCCTAACCGCCTTTTGAAACATATTTTTTTTTCCAATCCGGGTTTCCATCTGGTTTCTTTTAATTTGCAGTTAACAGAAAATTATTGGGCTGTTGACCCGCAAATGATTTTGACCGGATATTTGGCCAGCTGTAGTTTGCTCGCAATTAGGCAAGCGCAATCTCGTTTACGTGAATCGCAGTTGGGAAATTCGCATGCGTGAAACGACTCCCTGGTAACCTTAGACCATCTCCCCTTGCCCTGTTGCTTTCTTTAGTGCTATTCCTGCCGCTGTCACGACTGCCGCAGAAGTGTAAATATACCACTTGATTTAACTATATCGGAAATAATTCAATTATATAACTCTCCTTGAGTATATAAATACCTGAGGGAAGCGGTACTATTCCTGACTCCCAGGAGTAATTAAATATTCAGCTTTGCTGGAAACTAAAAACAGTGCTACATGCCCCTAGTGGGCGATACAGCACTATAATTCAAATTCATCATCATTATGTCGGAAATAGCACTTGCAGAGAGAGTAAACTGAATACCTTTTATTTTGTTTGCATCATTAAAATGCTTAATTAAACGCGTCGTCAGTGACAGTTTATTCTGACCAACAGTGATCTGATCGTGTTTTGGCGATATTGTAGTTCCACATTTTTTAGCTGAATCTGACCAGGAGTTAGAGTAACACTAACGTGACTATATGACATTTATAATAATACGTGTGATCTAATCGTGTTACATATTTGGAAACATTTACCTGTTTTCCACTTGTGCATCAACTACCCTCATTCGTTCACAAACAACTTCAAGTAACACAGATTTGTCGCTAAGTATAACAGCTATTGCTCTGTAACCCCCTGGGAGAGGTACTTCACCTACATGAGCTCGGTAGTGTATGTCAACAACACTCTGTCTGGTTTAATCAAGATGTTCCAACGAAACGTAATAAATCGGATTCGTGTGTCTAAAATTTAATTGTGATATTTGCAGCCCGGTATCTACATTCAGATCAGGTCCCATAAATGTAAGCAAACGATGATATAAACGCGCTATTTGGTTTAGTTGGTAATTAAGTAACATATCTTTGGATGGTTCTTGCTGGCCGTGTACTCTTAATGAGACTTCATAAACACCGAGTTTGTCAAATATCATATGATTTCTCTCTTGAGAATTTAATCGTGCATGATTCTGTAGCGCAACAAATATATGACGCAACGCAAAAACACCATGTTGTGATGTCTTACACCATGCACATATCCGTTAATAGTACTCTATATACTAACTGTTGTTGTTGTTAGCCATGAATGCATTGATCTACCACCTGAATCCATAAATGACAATAATGTATTATCTGTAGTGATTGCTGGAGTAATCACTGGCATCCACAATGAAAGTTTTGTCATATTTACTTTACCATCTGCAACACCAGCGCCTAGCCAGACTGCATCATTATCATCACCATTTCTTACAAGGACTCCTGAATCTTTAGCTGTAAAGATCCTTTTTCGTACGTTTCTACATAATCCAAAAATGTGAGACAACGGAATTGCACATGAAAATAATCTACGATCACCTGGCAATTTTGTATAACGTGTTTCAAATCCTAAGCTGTAATTAACATAACTACCTTTTATAATATCAAACTCATCACCTAGTCTAGCTTTATATCCAGCCGTAGGTGGATTAGTTGCAGTATACTGTGGTGTACTTACTTTGACATACTGAATATTATCAGCGTTATCACTAATATCCTTAGCAAACATCATGACTGGACCTGCTGATCTTGTATAATCATCAGAATATCTCGCTAAACCCACTATTGTTGTGGAAACATCAACATCCATTTTAAAATATTAAATCTTTATTCCATCAATCATATAAGTTGCGCTACTAAACAGCGCAATAATCCCATTATTAACAAAACTAGCAGTTGTATTTAATGCATATGGTGATTTATCCGTCTTTACAAGTTCACTTTCTACTTCAATAAATACTGCAACGGGTAGCAAATATATACTTGTATAATGAACTTGAAGTTCATTTCTTGATCTTTCATTTGGTGGTATTGAGTTAAATGAATACAACTGATACTCGCGTACTGATTCATCTTAGGAAACCGGTGCGTTTATATCAACAGCTGGGTCGGGCGAATATTTGAACTTTTTTATTATATATTTCTTGATCAAAATCGCGATATCGCTAACCCAGTCAAACCACTTTCTGTTATTAAATTTGCAGTAATATTTCTTGGTACTTGATCATATCCTAGATTTATCAAAGCTGCTAGTATTTGACCCGCTGCATGGTTTATTATTTTACTGACATTCCCGTGCATGATTTCTGTAGATGCCGGATTTATTGGCTTCGGTTTTCGTCGTATTAATTTTGTTAGTATTTCTTTGGCTACAGAAAACGCCATAATGGCAATATTATCAATAGCACCAGGGGCATTTTCACCAAGAACAATAATAGCTTTTATTGATAATTGGTTTACGATTGATGCTATTTTGGGAGACATTCTTGCAAATTACCCTCAAAATACATTACAAGACCATCTCAGTAAATTGTTATATAAACCGGTAATCGCGATTTTGCTACTCTGAAAATGACAGGTGCATATGTACGATCATCTTATTTATAATCGTTATAGCTAATGGTGGTGACACTTAGTCACTATGATAACCATCAACGAGTTCATCAATACATTTTCGATATACGCTGATATTAATGATACAACCTTGAAATAATCGTCTACAAATATCAGCGGCTTGATTAATTATTTCCGGAGAGTTATTTTCAGCCCGTGATACTCCTATGATAATTTCTAATCGTGCTTTGTCGGAGAGAATATTATTAGGGCAGGAAACAATACGACTTCCTCGAGAAAATCCACTACCAGGTTAACAAGGCTCACCGAGAATTTCTTCTTTTTCTTTTCTAGAAGACTTTTTTATTTTTTCAGTTGCGGTGGAAGAGGTTCATATGGCGGTGAAGGAGGAAGTTTAGGTTGCGAACCACGTTGTTGCTCAATTCAATGCTTTTATTGTATTCTTGGATGACATACATATTGGATCTCTATTTGGACTTCGATCTTTGTCATATTTTATGCGAAATATCCACTTATGCCAGTTCTTTCTGCTTACATATTTTTCATGTTCGGGTGTCTTTCTTTATGCCTAAACCCGCAAGTGCAAAACCAGCTACATCATCCAGGTTATCATTGCTTCAAAATTGTATTAATCGCATCATCATTAAAATGTTTAGATAGTGCAACGTTTTCCAATGCTTACTCTTTAGGTATTTTTTCTCCGATAGGGTCAGCAATTACCGCTTGTGGTTGTAAGCAGCTATACCGGTTGGACGATTTAGTTCTTTTTGCTTTTTGTCAGTTGCTCAGCAGTTTGTTTTGACAACGGATGAAGATCATCTTTAATGGCAGTTGTAACTGTTTCAATTGCTTTTTACAAGTCTGAATAATTGTTCAGCACCTTCTGCAAAATCAACTTGAGCTTTTTTATCGTTCTTGTAATTTGTACCTGACATATTCACAGACGGGTATAAATTTCTTAATCGCCGCTAGTCTTTCTTGTGCCAAACGGGTAGTTAATGATTCTCCTAACATTATTGATATATGATATGATTTCATTCGTTGCAGCAGAGGTGGTGAGACCTCAATTATTGGTGTCCATTTGTCAAACAAACACTTCCTACAATATCGAAATAATAACGGCAAAAACAGTAACCGGGTGGAGAAACTCTCGGTTAGTTATAAGCTATTTTGTCATTCTGGTTCGGTTTTGTAGGAAGTGTTAGTTTAGCAAATAGTTGCCTCTGTTATGAGTTGGGGTCACACTCCCTGCTGCCACATTAATCCAATTCACACAGATCATGTGGACACGGACTTTTCCTTTATATGTTCCTCAACAGAGGTTTGAACATATGTCTCGATTTCAATGTGAAGAAGAGTATTCTACATAAAAATTAGCACTGTTTATAGTAGTACAGGACGACAAATATAATCTTGACTGCCTACACGTTTTAAATACCCCAAGTTGTTAATTGGCTAGATGAGGAAACTTCCCAAGAAAACACATTATATATGTGTTTTACTCTCACAATAGAGGATTGACAGTGCCGCAGCTGTATATATTTTGTAAGACTCATGTTGGATTAATCAGTTGGTATTAACACGGGCTATTTCATAATTATTGTGAATAGGAAGTATTCTATGATATCCATATAATTGTATTACAGAGTGTAAACGTCCAATATACATTCTGTTAACAAACGTGTTGACATTTGTTCACTTTTAACAAGTAGAATATTAAATTGTGCACATAAGCTGAATAAAACGACTTTCCTTTTACTTGAGATGTTATCAAGAAGTTTATAACTGTATTCACACTAGACCTAAATTATTAAAGAATAGTATGTTTGAGGATGGAAGTAATGTTTTTCCTTTTAATATTGTTTTTCTCATTTGACATGAGATGACTCTTTTTACTACATTGTACAATAAATTATAATGTTGGAAATATTCTTGCCAAAGCCAATTAAATCACTTTTCCAGCAGTGCATACAAATTTTACGGAAAAGCATAGAAAGCCAATTAATTGGATAAGCACCACAGTCATAATGAACATGATTAGTATCTATCTCAAGATTTGTTTTCTGGATACTTGCTGCTAAATTACATGTTTTCAACAATTCTGTGTTAGCCACGTCCTTAATTAGAGTCACGTATAAATCATGGTTAAAATTTACCTATCATATATATTAGAAATATTTACTTTAAAAAGCGTACTTAATTTAAATATTAATAGCCAAACACGTAATATAGACTCTAAGCTTTTTACATCAACATTTGGATTAATTGAAGCATAATTTAGAACAGTAGCCATATGATCACATTATGTTCTTGGTTTGGTTACAACATGGATCCAAGCCAAGTATGAACCATTATGTATAAAGGCAATGCGATAAGTAGCCCTTAACAAAGCTTTTAGGTCGGCAGCCGCAATGTTTGACGGCGGTTTGACGGCGGTAATCTTCATCTTTAATATCCACCTGTGTCCTTGGTTCCTTCAGTTTATGCTCTTCGAACCCTAGGGATGGGTAACCTATTTTTCATGTTCGATGAGGTTATCCAAGGGTGACTGACGATGCGCCATGACGTAAAATTATGCGAGAATGCGTAATCCAAATTGTCACTGCTGCGGTCTTGGTTTTGTACTTTTAGGAGTCTCCATAAAATGTACTTTACATCACTAATATACTATACTGCTTTCCTGGAATTAAATATAGTTTCTTCTACTCCATGCTTAGTGTATCAATGCGTAATCACGTCTGCGGTAGTCGCTTCAGCAGTTGTTGAGCCATCATTGTCCTCCTCTTCACCTTTGTCTTTCTAAGCCTGTGATTGTGCTTCAGCCTCGGCCTTAGCGTGAGCTTCAGCACATTCTCTGTCTATGTTGATAATGTACATGAGACTTATTTCCGTCAGTGTAACCATGCCCATCACTGATTTCTGCCGAGGATTGCTATGGGTTGCAAAGGAGGTTTTAGTCACATACAGCTTCTTTATCTGTTCAGTGAGTCCCGGGTGTTTGCTTGTAGTTACTGGTAGTGTAACATACTGGATGTCTTTGCTATGTAACGCTGCATTCCTTCTCTCCTTTCGTTTCGTATTTATGTTCCATTTAATAGTATCATTATATCCCAGACCTTCATTATTACGGTCTTCAAATCTCACTTAGCGCGTCCCTTTGTCCGCAGCTTGCTAACAAAGTTTAGTAGCTTAGGTTTTCCCTAATGACTTGATGGATCCTAGGGCAGAAAGTTCAGTGACTGCGCTATCGGGTAGCCATCACGCTCTTTGTTGCAATATTGTTTCCATCATGACTTGTTCTCTGGCATAATACAGGTTAATATAGAATGAGGTGAGCCGCGGAAATTTAAAGTTTAAAAGCATACACTTGAACCGAATTCTACCAATAACGAGATCAATTACTTGAGGTCTTCCTTCTCCTTGTACGACGTCACTGGACAATTACGTAACAACACCAGTCACAACCTTATTTATGACAATAATGCAATGATTAGGCTCTGTTGGCGCCTGATTTAACTCCATACGAAGGATGTGATGAGGGAAATTTTCACCCAATCTGGCCATAGTTGCGTGAATCTTCAGTTTGCAGCAGACAGACGTGATTCTAGACGAATGTGGGGGAAAAGAGAATATATTGACCATTAATGAACCATCGTACCCTGACCACACTAGATACTGTTAAACCGACGTATTTTAAAATTAATAGAAATCACATGGCTAAGAAGTTTTAATATGCTAAGATGCCCTATTTTAAATTATTCGATATGAAACTTACAAATGTTTTCTAATGAACGCTTTATTTGCAACATAGTTTATATCATATGTACCAGAAGGTAAAGTCATTGATTATCGACTTTGTAATATTTAATTGAAAACGGTTCAGATTTGTCTAAAAATAAAGACATACAAGGTGAAGGACGGGATAATGTATAAATTCATATGTTAGTGACAACACGCACGGTTTAACCTTTCTGCCGAAATTATCTTGTGGGGATTCATAATGCACATAATTGTTTTCACAAACATATACATTAATCGGTATTAAAGTGGTAGACAACACGGATCAATTAAAAAATAAATGTTGCTATAAAAAGGCCTTTATCGTATATAATAGTTTCTGCAATCCACGCCAAATTTCGTGCTAAAAGTTAAAACATCTTGTGACCTTATAAATTATTAAGAATATATGCGAATTATTTTAAACAATAGAGAATGTTTGAGTGTTAACTTATCCCTTGTTGCAATATATGGACTTATCAATAATTTGTATGAATTTGTCTTTTTTGGTTTTGTCATTTTTCTTTCCGAACAATTTTATGTTCGGTAAAAGAACACTAATTCTTGTCTTCAGTACCGAAAAGCCATGTCCTTTATTTTCGTTTGCATAGTTGTAGCTTGCCTGGTGACAGATGTGTAATCGTTAATTCCTTTACTTGCGCATTTATCAATATAAACGTTTTTGTGGGCCACTATTTGCATGTAAAAATGGAGGGACTATATTTATTTCACTGCATTAAGTTATATAATGTAAAAAATATATGCTTGGTAAAGGAACATATTATGATATTTTTTTCAGTTTTCTTACCACTACGTGTTCATCATAATAGTTGCAACATTTGCAACTAATGACAAAATGATTACAGACGATTTGATGACATTAGTACAATACATTCACTCTATATGCTGGTTGACAACACGTTTGCATTATTTTGTCCAATATTAGATTAAGACGGTACGTCTTAATTCAGACTGTTCCTGTGTCATAATTGGTTAGATCGACCACCTTCATATCAGGGTGTCACGGATTCGAACCCCTGCCGAGACATGCCAAAACCTTATAAAAACGATCTCGCTTGGCGTACAGCATGATGAGGTTAGTGTTAGGACTAGTCTGCCTCGTGTTAGATTAATTTAACAGGGTAGGACATGGGACATAATGCCACATGTATGCGGCATGATTCCGCCGTGCTAGATATCACTATAAACTGCCACACAGCAGCCAGTGCAGCGATATGACTGAAAAATGTTAAAAATGCGTTAAAATCCAAATGACACACACATCTCTAAATCTGTGCTGAGTAGACATTATTGACGTGCAAATTCTATTGGTAAACGTAACGGAAGCAGTAATCCTAATTTCCACATTAATTTCGACAAAGATATTTATTTGAAACTAAATAATTTGTGAAAGTCAATTATCCAGGAATACAATATACATTAAATTATATGAAAGATATACTCTGACACGAATGAGGAAATGCTGAGCAGTAAATAATATGTACAACAATACGAGAGTATAGACATTAATGTGCTTAAACTGTGATTGTTGTTGAAGTGGCATAGGAAAACTGTATGAATATAAGTTTCGGAAACAAAATAGATAGTAAATACAAATGTGTATGTGTATCAGTCTCATATGGCGATTGATTCAATATGTTATCTCACCTCGCAAGGCGGTATAAAAGGAAAATCACCAGGTTATTCTAATAGTTAGTGTTCTTTGATTGTTGAGTTAGTTCGAAATCAGCTAATATTTCTGTTATGAAAAAAAGTTTGTTGTCATCACTTGTTAAGAATGTTTTGTTATGTAGGGTGTGATTAGTTTTTCATAACCTTGTTCTCATTTATTGCTATGAGAAGGAATTACTCGTAAGTTAAGTAACGTCAACGTCCATGGTGAAAAAGAGAGAAGAAAGAGTTCAGGGTCTCTTAAAAGAGTATCGCAACGATGATGAGAAATAGCTACATCTGGAATAAGAAGACATACATCTATTTTCTTGTCGGTACGGAAACTTTTATTTAATTAATCAACAGACATATATTGACTACATTCTAGAAACACAACTAAAACTTTATAATAACAATTCATGAAATACATATTATATTTTCCTTTTAAAACTTTCCAACTTCATTGATTCATTTTAGAATATTATAAAAATAGTTCATTCTCAATCAATTTCAAGATAGCCAAAGTATAAAATGTAATAACTGTAATTAATGTAACAATTAATTTAAAGAAATGCATTTTACTTATTTTAAAATAGAATATTGATTTAGAATATATTGCTAGATATTATTCTTTCTTGCTTAAAGAATACTTTATTTCAATCATTAAATCAAAACATGAAGTTGATAGCAACTGAAACCTTTACACTAAAAATTACATAAATATAATTAAATATGAATTCTTTTAAACATTTAAACATTCCATTAAACTATATTATAAATAAAAGTATCAAGTGAACAATATTGCTAACATAACAATGTAACCATTAAAATTTCAAACATTAAAAGTACTTATTCCTAAAAGAAGTTTCTCGACATGTACAGTTCTTACCTGGAATAAGAAGACAGACATCTATTTTCTTGTCGGTACGGAAACTGACCTGAGCTTGAATACGTGATCTATTTATACGCATCCAGCTCATATCAGGGTTAAACAAGGTCACACTTTTTGCGTACCGTCAGAAAAAGAAGTCTGCTAGAAATCTGTTCTTCAGGTAAGAACCAGTTTCATCAGATAAGAATCAGTTAGTTGAGAACCATTTTGCCTTGCGTCACTAAAGGTTCTTTAGAGAAAGATTGTTCCACTTTTATTAATCGAATTGGTAACTCGCTAATGTGTGGGTCACATAATATATGTCTTCACCGATAGTATCTATGACTTGTAGCTAAATCAGTGATATGACATGTATTCGTCAATGTCTGGGTTACAGAATATATGTTTTTACTGATATCATCTAGGAGTTTCCAGCTAAATCGGCGATATGGCATGTATTTGTCAATTCACAATCTTGAAATTTGTCCGGTATTTAGAGCTATATATTTCTTACAGAACAGCTGAGAGTTTTTACTGAATCAGCGAAACAGCATACAATGCCTTTAGTAACATTATACACTTATTCCACACAACAATGTACATTCGTATAGCTAGTGATGTACGTTGCCAATTTTATGCTTTGCACATCAACTATTTTCCTTCCATTAATATATAGTTGTGCTTTGGAAATAAATGAAATTAATCTTAATATAGTTTAGAAACTTACTTTAATATAAATGAATAAACATTACTTTAATACAATTTAAAGAAAATAGCAATAGTATTAATTTTACTAAAAAATCAATCCTTACAATACCCTCTGGGATATTTGAGCAGAGTCCTCAAGGCTCGAAAAGAAAAAATAAATTTCATTCATCAAAACAAGGTAAAAGGTGAAAGATCAAAAATACAATGATAAAAAAACATTGCAAGACATTTTCGCAAAGTTTATAGATACAATGTAAAGCACTGCAAAATACATTGCAAAATACTAGGTAAAAAACAAAATAAATACAATGAGAAAGTGTATTGCAAAATACTCAGTCAAATTCAAAAAGTACAATGAAGAGTACAATGCAAAATATTTGATAAAATTTCCCGAAAAAACACAATGGAAGAAATCTTAGCAACATTGGATACCTTCATAAAATACAGTGACATAACGTGGTACGATATTAAATAAAAATTAAACGTTTACGTAAACTTAAACAGGTTTACAATATAAAATTCTACAAAACCTACATATAAACTTGTCTTGTCAAACGATTGTAACACAAAATAGTAGCATGCAGTTATTGTTATCTTTATTTTTCTTTTTCTATTTTAGTTTACTCTTTTTGTAACTTTTATTCTTCTTTTTTTCTTCTTTTATCTCGTCTTCTCTTTTATATTTATTTGCATAACATCAGCAGAACATGTATGGGTGACTACGGTTATTATATTGTTTCAGCAATGTGTGACGAATGAATTCTTGTTCTTATGAATAATGCTAGTGAGCCGATATTGAGCTGATCTTCCTAGTTTAACAAAGAATTAACAGTAGCTTTGAAGTAAGAATGGTTGCAAAGAAAATGGCGTAAAAATTTAGTATTACTCAAGAGTTAGGAAACTGACAATTTAATGTTGTTCTAGCCTTAACAATCATGACGTTTGTTCACTTACAATCAAACTTTGACCTGTGCGTGTATGAAATATGTATCGCCTTTGAATTAACCTAAGAACAATAAGTGAAAATATCATTTAATCGTTTGGTACGGTATGGTCTAGTGCATCTTTGAAATGTACGTGTATTATCAACGTTAACTGTGACGTAAGAGAATGTATTGCCGTTATCGTTTCAAACAAATTTGACTTAGAAGCTAGCCGTATATAGGCCAATAGCTGCTCATGTCGTGAGAGCTACACATTACGTGAACTCTGTGTCGAGTAATCGCTCAGACACTTTTACTATTTTATCATTTCAATCATACATTTATAATGAACAACACGACAACATCATTTGATGTTGCAAAACCAGAGAAGGAAGCTTCTTCTGGCTGCTTGGTAGGCATTAGAGCCGTTCCTATGGTGAATGCGACAAGACACAGTACCATAAGGTACATACATTCATACAATTGTATGAAATTGTGAGAGAAAAACCTCTAAAACATTGTCGAACCCATTTGGCTGACAAAAAACATCTGAAGTCAATATGTTTGATACGGCTAGGCGGAATTTACATTTCTCCGTAAGATAGGTAAATACGGTAAGACTATGTTAAATGTGCTAGCAGCGAATCATGTATACGGTGGGTTCAGAATTCAGTACGAACAGGGTCTCTATAGCTTAGTCTAAGGATACAAGAAACGTCAGTTGATTCATTCAAGCTCTGTAGGCAAAACATTACAACTGTGATGAAGGTTACTGTAGTAGATATAAGCAATAATAAGAATGTTACTACATAAGAAATTAAATACAGCATAAAATAGATCAGTTGTTTAGAAATATTTTAAAATTAATGCACAAATATTGTATTTTAAGAATCAAACTAAGATAGAACAATAACATACCTGTGTGTGAATTACCACAGTCCAGAAATATTATTCTTTTGAAAGAATGATATATTAAGGAATAGTAAACAATGCACGTATTGTCTGTAATAATAAAAGAGTTCAAATTGTAGAACAATAACATACCTGTGTGTGAATTACCACAGTCCAGAAATATTATTCTTTTGAAAGAATGATATATTAAGGAATAGTAAACAATGCACGTATTGTCTGTAATAATAAAAGAGTTCAAATTGTAAAAGTTCAAGTCACTGTAAATGCGGCTGTCGTTGACTCTGGGTCTGGCGGAGGTCAATGGAAATCTCGGTCTGTGGCATGGTTATGTGTATTTCAGTCTGGGTTGTAGGTAGCTTGATTTCGGCGCTGGACTAGGTATATATGCATTCGACATGTGGAATGTTTCAAACGATACCGTGGGAAGAATACTCATCGGCGATGTAATGCATGTTATGCTGGTAGCCTATCAGTTGTACTTGTTCTTATTCCCATTGTGATGATACTGGTGCTGATGTATTAGAACTGACCCTTCGTGTGGGCGAAAAATACGAAAATCCCAGACTAGTTGTTCTTTCACTCCTGAGTTGACGTAGTGTAGCTGGTAGCGTGATGTCTCATGATAGCAAAGGTGTTGGTGCGAGTCTCTCTCTCGTGGATCATAATTATACGTGTGACATCTTTATTTATGATACTCGTCCACTAATGTCGTTTCATCATTAGTCTCTTCTCCATTAATTTTATGAAAACACTCCCTCAAAAGAAATAGTCACTCATAACGATGTAGATAGGCATCTTGGGGACATTGGCTTTGCTAGAGGGTCCAGAGATCTGTAATATTCTCCATCCACTTGTTATGGTGAGAGAGAGACAAGAAAGAGTTCAGGCTCTCTTAAATGAGTATCGCAACGATGATGAGAAACAGCTACATCTGGAATAAGAAGACAGACATCTATTTTCTTGTCGATACGGAAACTTTTATTTAATTAATCAACAGACATATATTGACTACATACTAGAAACACATCTAAAACGTTTCATTTAATCCACCATCCACTCGGTTACAGTTCTGTTACAGTCTTAAAGTGTCAGAATTTAACAAAACACGGGTAAGATACTATTTTGCAAAATATGGTTGAATCGGATTTTGACTTATATTTTGGCCTAATAGTTTAGGTAAAGTTTCAAATTTGTAAGAAAAAACCAAACCTTTGACAAAGTAGAGACCAGTACGATTTTACTATTATGCATATTTGAGTTGTATTGTGTCATTAGCCTCTGGCCATATTTGAGTGTAAACGATTGGGCGGACCAAGATAATGGCTTTTTAAAAACAACATATTACATGGTTAAATCTTTTATGTCACTGTAGATTATATTATATTATTGCAAGACAAGTTAGTTTTCTTGTATTTGATTCCAGGACAACCTTTTATCCCATGGGAATACCTGATCTGCCAGATATATAAATTTAAGTATAATACACGATCTTGTTTACAACTTGAAGTAAAAATTTGATTGTCTTCCTGGTCCATTGGATTTTTCTGAGGATTTTATATTAAGATAGGTTTTATTAGAGCTTAATATGTATTTATTTCACACTATCTGAGGAGGAATCAAATCCATTATCTTAATTGCATTCTGTTTACTTTGAAGTGATTTATTTCTTTCAATTTTTGCAAATAAATAGTACTTATTATAGTTTCGGACCAAATCGCTATTTTCATATTATTATTAATTCATTTAATGATACTCTGGATTAAATTATTGTGATGCATCAGTTATATTAGCACCTCAACGCTATTCAGTAAGTACATAGACACATTCGAATGCTCTATACGTTTGAACTTGCGATAACATTATGTCTACTATATAACTTTTAGTTCAGAAAAATGTATCATTTTAACTTTACATTATTTGAAAATACATTATATATTAAACTTTTCAAAACGTTTTGGATTATGCACTTTGATGCCGCTTTCTCTAAAATCATAGATTGTTAACTCAGCCACATGTTAGCTTGAACCAAAAGCCTAAGTACAACTGTTGACTATACTTTCATACCTTCAAACCTTTTTGATTTGTACCATGCACAACGTAGACCTGGATTACTGTTTGTGAATGAGAAAACGGAATTGTATTACACGTGTTATAACGATAAAGCACATCATTAAGATACGTCATATTGTCAATAAAAAGGTGACATCAAGATGAGGAATACTTAAATAATCTATTTTGTCCACATTTTACAAGTGTTTGCATAACACTTAGGTGGTTAATCCTCCCACCTACAAACAGAATATTATAAATATATATTTGATACGCTTTAATAACATTGATAATTCAATTGTTTAAAAAGACAGTTTGTCTTTGTTATAACATATATTTTCGAATCAATTGGTTTATGTTCCTGTCCAAAATATATGTATATGCCTTTGTTGCTCGGAAACTAATCAAATTTTGAAAAATACATAAAACTGAAATTGTCTGCAAAGTATAAATAATCATTTACCCCGAATGTACATTACGTTTTGCACAGAGAACAATTTCAAATATTCCTACAATTGTTTGGAGATAAATAAATATCTTCACTCGCACATTGATTGTTATTTGATATTTAAAACTGTCATTGCTGTATTGGTTCAATAAACAATATAATTGGCAAATATCTGCCATTTTATAACAACACATTTCGATGCTAGGTTCTAAAAGCAAACTTATTTACAAAGTATAGACGACAATGATGACAATGTAATATTTAGTATCGATTGGAAAATGATATGTACTGATTGTTTGTCAATATAGATTGAATGATTAATGGTATTACTGAATACCAGCTGAATAACATTTACGCATTTGAGCTTATCATATAAAGTGACAAAATACCACTGCAGAAATTCAGGCAATCTGGCGAATGTCACAGTCTTGTCTTTGGCAATGCATTACTCGCATTTCTATGTTTTCTTGGAGTTGCAAAAGTTCAAGTTCAGGATCGTCATGGCTTGGCTCGGGACCTGCAAAAAAAAGATAAACGAATATCTAAACTCTGTCATAAGACACTTTCTTACGTTAGTTGTAATAAACGTTTCGTGTCCAGATTTGTTACTATTATATAAAACTGTATAGACATTGAATGTACTTTAAATGGATTAAAAGGAACTTTTATAAGGATTTCCGAATTTGGAAGAAAGAAATATTGTGTCATAGAGATATGCAACTTTACAAAGAAAAAATACATTATATCATTAGAGGGAGCATACCGTTATACAGATGATGACATGGTTAACAATATGAGTTGAAAAATAAACAAAACAGTATAAGAAAGTTACGTTAAAAATGTTGATGCAATGGAACTAATGATGTAAAATTCATTGTATTTTTATTGCATTCATTCCATGCAACAAATACCTTCGATTTAGCTCTTATTTATGAGATTAAAAGCATAAAGATTGTATGGGAAATATGTCCATGTTATAGAAGGTTCAACAAGGCTAGCTATTTGGTCTCGTTTCACCTTCTATTATTATCAATGAGCTTTCAATCTGTACTTTAAAAAAAATCCTGACATGCTTACAGATGATACAACAATTACTACATCAAATATCAATGCATGTACCTATGCATGCAAACTTAGTTCAGACCTTACAGTAATAGGAGGATTTATTCTATACTGCCTCAAAAGTGATATTATTAATGAAAATAAGTTAAGAAATTAGTAGCTGAATATAAGATAACATGTATATTATGGAAACATTTGAAAGCTTTCGAAAGATAAAGAAAAAGTTCCATAAATGTACATTAGAAATAAGCTAGTCGAAACTGACAACTATATGATGCTTTAGAGGTAATCATGGACATTAGTCGTGCGTGGGAAAAACATTTAGACAATGTATTTAGGTCACTCGCAAATGAAATAATAAAATCTTATTTCGTATTAAAATAACATACTATATAATGCAATCAGAATGCTTTATTGTAATACTTAGTTATTTCCAACAACTGACTAATAATTTTCAGGTTCAACAATATGGGGACATTGTACCAGTTCCTAAACAATTCACAGGCTTCAAAAATGACCAGCTAGGCTGAGACTTGATGTCATCTTGATTCATCGTCATCAGACATAATTAAACTGGTTAAGAATGGAGAAGGAAATACATTTTCTGAAAGCAGTCCTATAATTTGATATATCAAAGGAGTTATTCCAGAGTGCATGTCGAAGGTATACAACGAAACATTTTATGGCAGTGTTAGGTCGAATTTTAACGTCAATATTTAGCACATTTGTTGTAACTGACAATAGAGCAGCATTACATAATGACCATAACGATAGCTATTTCAGTATTTAACACTGAACGTAATTATATATGTGACTGACCTGTGTTAACAGTATCCGCAAGGTATGCTATTTAAACAATGATGGACCTAATTCCTCTAACAATGAATACAATAACTTAAATGGTGGCTTGCAAGATAACACTTTCAATTATAAACGTGTACAGTCTGCTTTCAATACATATACTATATATTTTATCAGTGTATTATTTATGTATTTGTCCAAATAATCTAACTTCTTCATTGAATATTAGCAAAACCTATCTATGATGTACTTGTAAGTTATAACCTGAGTTACATTTTAAACAGATATAACCGTTACGTATTATCCATGCCTAGTTAATACTCAACACGTTATTAGATTAGAATAGACAATTGCACAAAATGTGAAGGAAACAAGCAACACCTCAGTTAATAGCAGGTCACAAATCTTTGGAAATGTTGCGTTTACCTACACAATCCAGCATGTTTGCAATGCGATTTACTGTCTTATTTTCAAAGTCAACATCGATTATGCTTTAAAATATTTTTTTTACTATACATACCAAGAACGATGGGATGACCGATGATCCGATTATCTGAATTTGTTCTTTCATGATCTTTAGGTCCGATTCTACAAGCTGCATTAAAAAAGAAAAACCAGAAACACCAGACAGTTTAATAGCTAATTTGTTAACGTATCTATGTTGCCAAACTGAAACTTGGAAAACATGTTAAGAAGTAAATCAGTAGTATCCAGTACATATGAATATTTAAGCAGAAATATCTCAATGAGTTCGAAAATTGAACAAGCAACAATATATTTGCTAAAATTGAAATATTATGATATGGGTAACATCAATTCATATTGTTGTAACAAATACGTAAGCAATATTGGTCATTCCATTCATTTAGATAGCAATGATATCTAAAACATTTCCAGCTTGTGTTGCATGTTGTCTTACAAACATCAGTTATCACATTGACTCAGATGTATAAGTTAGACAATGTACATAATGATCTTAAAGATACCTAGAAGACTATTAGGAATGGAATTATTACTTTACTGTTTTGGCATAACAAATATTTGGATTTTCAAATATGCATCAGCAGCAGCAGTCGTTTGATCTAGTGTGGTCGTTGCGTCACTGTGCTGCTGAACATCTGACCAGTTCCTACTATTTGTCTCGATCATGTGCCAATGCCTGTCTGTCTACTTTGTTTCTCTGTCTACTTCTCATTCTGCCACCTTGGACACTACCCTGCAGCACTGTTGTGTATTGACTGTTGTCTCTAGTGACATGGCCATTCCATTTCAGCTTTCTCTTTTGTACAGTGGTGAGGAGGTAATCATAATGACCTACTCTGTGCCTGATGGTGTTACGCACTTCTTTATTTGCGAGAGATTCCAAGGATGGTTCTGTAGCATCTCATTTCGAGTGAATGGATTCTATGTTGTAATTCTGCTATCAGAGTCCAGGTCTCATATAAATACAGAACGATTTAGATGATTTGTGATCTCAATAGTCTGATTTTAGTTTTCAGACATTTTTTCTTGTCACTCCAAATGGGTCTTAGCTTTTCCATAGCTGCGATGGTTTATGCACATTGTGACAAAATTTCTGATCATGATCCCTCTACGGTGATTATGGAACCAAGATAGTTGAATTGGCCCACTGATTTTAGTTCATGTCCTCTGTTTGCCACTATTTGTCATCAGCTTTGTCTTCTCGGCGCTTATCTCATTGTCAAATCTGGAAGATGTTTCATCCAGGTTATTCACTAGGGTGGCAAGCTCATCTTCACTATCTGCTAGCATATCAATGTCATCAGCAAAGCGTAGCTTGGTGATGTTATGCCCTTCAATGCTGACTGTCCCACAGTGGTTTTCCAGGGCTTCGCTCATGATGCTCTCTAAGTAGATGTTGTAAAGTGTGGGTAACAGGAGACAGTCATACCGTTCTCCAACTGTTGTCTTGAACCAGTCCCTCACATAACCTTGAGCAATTACTGCACTGGTAGCTTTGGCGTACAGCTGTTTGATGGTATTGGTCAACTTTGGACCCAACTTGTACTTCGTCTTTGTTGCCCACAATGCCTCATGCCACATTTTCTCAAAAAGCCTTTTTGAAATGTATGAACAAATGATAGATGTCTTGTTGATGGTGTGCGTACTTTTCACACATAACCCTAATATTCAATATTTGTTATGTTGTCCTTCCTCCAATCCCGAACACTGCCTAGACTTTATTAATATTTCTTCTGATTGTGGCTTCAGTATGTTCAAGATGATATTCAGCATCACCTTACTAGCATCCATGATGAAACTACTAGTTCTGTAATTATGGCACAGCTGGAGATTGCCTCTTTTGGGAGTGTTATAATCAGTGTCTGAAAACTAAAATCAGACTATTAAGAGCTCTAGTCATCTCAATCTTTCTGTATTGATGTGAGGCCTGGACCCTGACAGCAGAATTACAACGAAGAATTCAGGCATTTGAAATGAGATGCTACAGAACCATCCTTGGCATCTCTTACATGGACCACATCACAAATGAAGAAGTACGCGACACCATCAGGCACAAAGAATGCCATTATGAAGACCTCCTCACAATTGTCAAAAAGAGGAAGCTGAAATGGTATGGCCATCTCACTAGAGCCAACAGTCTATCCACAACAGTACCGCAGGGTAGTGTAAAAGGTGGTAGAAGGAGAGGTAAACAGAGAAAAAAGTGGAGTGACAGGAAAAGATTTGCAGAGACACAGGCATTGGCACATGATCGAGTCATGTGGAGGGAACTGGTCAGATGTTTAGCAGCACAGTGCCTCAACGACCACACTAGGTCAAGCGACTAATGATGATGATGATGATGATGATAATCAGTCATAATCAGTGACTGGGTCCACTGTGTTTTCCATTAGAGGTCAATGATGTCCTTGGCACCTGTTTTCATGGCTATGTTGAAAGTGTCTGTCATCACTTTAACATCAACTTCCATCACAAGGAGTGGATTGTCCTCCAATTGTTGATTGGAATGGCTTGCAGATGTTATTTTCTTTCAGTTGTTCAAGATCGAATTTGAGCCTGATTGTATTGGGCTTGTTAATTGTTTTTAGCCTCACTCAGAAGTTCATAATGACGAGGTCGTAATCATTCACCACATCAACACCTGAGAACGTTCTTGATTTTGCTCTTTTGATCGGTAACGGTTTTGAATTAGAATTTAGTCGATCTGGAGATGATGGATCCATTTGGTGCATGCCATGTCTAGCATCGTGAAGCTTTATGTTGGCCCAGGGTGTTGGCTAGTACCAAGTTGTTGTTGCTTGTGAACTCAAGCAGCCGTCTCCTTCTTTCGTTGGTAAGCTCAATGTAAGAATGTCCACAATGATCATCCCAGTGGTTTAGAGCATCTTTGCCAACTTTGGCATTCCAGTCTCCTTGGATGATGAGGATGTCTTTTTTACTTATTATACCCTTGCGTTTGTTGTAAAACTCCTATATTTCTTCACCATCATGATTAGTTGTTGGAGCATACACTTGGGTAAGTTTGATATTAAAAGGAAATGATTTCAGACGAATGCAGATGTTTCTGCTAGATATGGGGCGACATTCAAGCACAAATCCATTGATCGCTTTGTTCACAAGGAAGCCTACTCCATGTATCGACTTGTCCAACTCTCCACTATAGTGTAATATATGCCCATATTTAGTTTGGTGTTCTCATAGGGATTTCCATCTTATTTTACTGAGTAAATTATGCAAATATCGGAAATTTAGTAATTTAAGTTATGCTAATTTCTCTGAGCAAGCAAACATTTCAAGGTCACAAACAATATGGCTTACAAGTTAACATTGGTAAAGGTACAGATAATAAATAAAATATTCGCATGTGTCTGAGTCTTGTTGGTAACGTACTTTTAACACGTTTACAGTTAAATCTCTACGATGTCTGCAGTGTGGCCGCTTATATTGAGAATGTTTAGCTCTAAGGAATCACGCCGCAGTAATGTATCATGACGTGACATCCAGTCTCATTATCCTGACAGGCCGAAGAGACCAAAAACCTAAGCTCTTAATGCTAAGAGACAAGCTAGGCAGATGTTAGTACCAGTTTTATAAGCCATTGGTATGACTCGGTCGGGGTTCGATTGCATGACCTACCGTATCCGAGCTGTAAGCTCTAACCACAAGGTCACCAGAGCGGTCCGATATGCAGTAAGCAAAATTTACATGTTCAGGGTGTTTGTCAATTTCATAACATATTCTTTACAACATAACTGATAACTGATAAGTTAGAATTTTTATTTTAGAAACACTATACATAGATTATGTTTGATATTTAAACTCAGTGGAAAGAGCAAATGCAATTGAAAATATAAAATACTAGACAAACATATAAGATATATATAAGTATATATTCGGGATACTACTAATAATGCACGTTAGAGAAAGAAGATAAATATAAAAGGCAGCTACAGTCAAACATGTACCGACAAATTTGTAGAAGTGCAAAAACATATAAGGATCTGAAGCAGAGTAAGTATAAAATATAATAATGCTAGCTTGCAGATTAAACGAAAATGCATGATGTACAGACGCCAACAATTATTTTACATTTATGTTACTGTAGTATATATTGAATGTAGACATATGTTATTTATTGAGTATAAATTTATTTATTTATTTTTTATGGTTTAACGCCATTTTTCAGCACAATATAGGCTATACATGGCGGCCAGTATTATTGGTGGAGGAAGAACCGGGAAAAACCCCGGAAAGAACCACCGACCCACGAGAAGCTACTGGCAAGCTTTCTCACATAACTACATTTGCCGAATCTTAGACTCGAACACAAGCAGACAGAGGTGAGATGGCAGTGGTCCGTAACGGACAGCGCTTTAGACCACTCGGCCACTCGGGGCCCCCTTGAGTATAAATGGTCATTGTTTCAGAAGTACTGTTTCAAATACAATAATTACGAAAAACCATTTATTTAGTTCCTATAATACTAGTCCGTAGTTTATGATCACACACTCTTACATTCAAATATCACAAATAAGTTAAGCGTAGACTAATAATGGAACAAGGTCGCAGGCTATAATAGCGACTGGTCACTATCAGAAAATAAAGTTAAGATGGCACCGTGTTTACATCTTTGTAAATGGTCAATCGCAGAAAAACAACCAGATCCTTTCTTGAGAGAGAGAGAGAGAGAGAGAGAGAGAGAGAGAGAGAGAGAGAGAGAGAGAGAGAGAGAGAGAGAGAAAGAGAGAGAGAGAGAGAGAGAGAGAGAGAGGGGGGGTGGGGGGTGGAGTGGGGGGGGTTGCATAGAATCATTTTAATGAATAATGGATTGATCTTTATATTTATTTTGCATCATATGTTGGTTTTCTTGCTGAGCATAAATGTACATCTATATTTTGTACTTGACCTTGTTCAAAATTAAGTTAATGCGGTACTTGACCATTGATATTGACCTTTTAAACAATATAATACTTAGCTAATAATGTTCTATCAGTATGGATATAAATTCAGATCGTTATTAATAGCAAACATATTTACCTCAGTCTGACTTAAATACACAATCTTAATTCTGACCAATGAAATTTCCAGAATATAGATTTCGTATTAGTTTAGAGTGTTTTCATACCTCGGTCAAATAGACAGTTATATAATAATGACTATATTGAGATTATTTTTCTTGTCTTAAAAACATAATTAGAATCAGTCTTTTTTATGCTTAAATTTTAGTTTGCCTGGAATTATTTAATAAAATTATTACCCACTTGAACTGCAAAGAGCTCAATACTATTTGTGGACTATGGACTAAAACAATTATTTAAATGTTAGTGAATTTATACAATATCAATTTGGATTGTATGATTGAACTTTTATCGAAACACTGTTAACAAATGTAAACAAATTATGCCATTGCTTCATTACCACTTTGGAGACTACATGCACTTCGACAATTTAAAAATTGGAATTTTATTCAGAATTAAATTGGATGTTCATATATGTGGACATGTGACATTACCTTCCGGACTGTTGGGATTTAGAAAAAAATACTTCAAGTTCTTAACAGATTTTCTCTTGTATTTTAAGCAAATACATTATTCATTGAATAATTGTTTTAAAAGTTGTCGGTGTTTGCTCTTTATATTTTATAATCATAGATTTACAAAGAGTGACGATTTCATCAAGTATGGGAATCAACAGTGCAGGGAAGAGTGGATACAAAACTGCGATCTCTAATTGTACTCATTCTAAAGGTCGGTAATGGGAACTTTGTAATCTAAAAAAGCACCAACATCACTCAGCACAACCTAAACAAAACAGGTTTCAAGAAGAATCTTGTAGCATAGATAATTGCGGAAGCGGTTTAAGATAACAAATGACCTAAAGTAGGATTGCAAAGCCCTTGACAATGATTAAGGACCAAAATAAAGAAAAAGAACAAAAATGTCAGAAAAGACACAAAAAATAGCGGAATTGTAACTGTAAGACATACAGATCTATATCAAGCATGTTAATCGAACAAAAGTCGAAAAACCTGTAAAGCAGTAAGGAGAAGGTAAGCCATTTTATAAGTGATACCATTTCTGATGCAGCTATTGATCCACCATTGCAACAGCATGGGCAATGAAGAAATACTCAAGACATATATGAACTCAAATGCACCTACATACAATCAGGTGCTTGCAGTTGTGAAGTGAGCAAGAAATGGTCACAAAGTTATGGCTTGACCCATAATTCATACACAACATCCTCTAAGTTACGAAAACGTTTATGACGGCTTTTCCAATCAGTCTGGAGAAAATGTAATATCTTAGCATATTTGCCACAACCAGAAATATGCATTGCTCCGAAAGAGCAAACCTCAAAGTTATCACTCAGTTCCTAACTATATTGTTGCCCATGGTAACAAGGAAGACATTCTTCTCGATGCCGCCAAGACGAATGACATACCTTGGTTACATAGGCATACCGGTCAACGAGAAAGGAATCCAGGTGTTTTAGAGTTGTGTAAACAGCACGGACTCCTTTACCCATCCTTTCAATTTAAGCCACAATGGTATGTTGGATCAGGTCATTGATTTTGACTCACCAGCTTACTTTGGCCGTCAGTCATTGTAATACGCAACCATATATTCGAGATTGTCATGAATTACGTCAGTAACATTTACCTGAATTTCCAGGCTCACGCGTAATGTTGGACTCCCATCCAACAGGGGATTCATGGATGATATAATTATTACAAAACGTATCCATATTAAAGCAAGATGGGTTATGACAGTTCAAGAAGATATAAGAAGAAGATAATCCTTTCGATAATATATAGTTTAGTCAAGTTATTAGCATGAGGTTTGATTGCAGCTTGTCAGACATACATGAAATAACGACAGATGGAGAAACAAAATGGTGGACGTGGTTTGCAAAATGACCGTTTAGGAATTCAAGGTAAAGATCTACCAATAATTCATCTAAGGCTCACATGGTCACTTAAGGTGAATAAAATCCATATCATCATAGTCTATAAACCATAACAGGTCCTTAAAAAACACCTCGAAAGACGGGCCATATAGTCTTCCATCGTTTACCAGTATTTATCCTTAGGAAGATCATCAAAGCTACAACTGTATCTAACATCACTGAACGAGGAATACCAGGGGGCCAGAGCTAGACTAACACTATCAAGAGGTTCATTATTAAGAATAAATATGTCGAATCGGAATATTGTCCGAAACAGAAAGTAATCTATGAACAAGTGGTTAACGCATCTCAGTGAATTTTAATATAGGTCCAGACATCGAAAGCAATTCAGACTTTTCATATTTCGTGTCTATACTTTGATAAAGATATAACATACAATAGCCGTTTTTCTAATCTGAATAAATGGAATTACATCACATACAAGTGCAACTTTTCACATTCAACTGTTGTGTAAGTGGACTCCAACCTGTCATAATATCGATATTTTTGAAAACGGAAATGTCAGAGTTACAGTAGTTACCAAACATTCTTTAGGTTACCCTCAGGATGCTGATGTTATCTGGGTGGATGAGTGGGAGTACTACTTAAATAGTATGCAGGATTAAATCTATAAAATGCGGATACTCTTGTCACTTTGCAGAAAAGCCCACATTTTTAGAACTTGATTTCATCTGTAGACTAATGTTTCTTAAGCAGACTCAAAGGTCAAGAACATGTGAAAAAAAGATAATTGTGGTAAACACGTATTGGGAAAGGAAAAGTATGGAAGGGCCTTTGCCGATCATACAAGGGTTTTGTTAAGGCACCAGTTTCCATGTAGGAGCAGGGAAACAGAAGTTATGAGTATTTAAATCAATTTTCATGCTGACGCATATGGATTACTAATTATCTCAAAATGAAGGCCGAAGCTGAATTTTAATATACCAGCGCAACGAGCTCTAATTTGTCTGATACCAATTATCATAGTGGATCTGGTTGTAAATAATAAAACTTATAGGTATTTAAATCAATTCATATTCAACTCTTTTATATAGGACATATCCTAACTTAAAAGTAGTGAACATTACCATTTGGATACTTGCATGAGGTCGCGCCCTATTAGCTAATATAAATAGATTATTATTATATATCAGTAATCTGGCTACCGCTAATCCTACTAGTACAGAGGACTAATTTTGTGTTTGATTCTGTATCGAATTGATAGCCAATGTAGGGTACAGAGCAGTGGTGAGGTGTGCTCTGATCGAGGTACTCTAAAGATTATCCGTGCAGCTGTGTTTTGAACTTTTTGAAGTTTCTGGAGTAAATATTGTGACGAACCAGACAGAATTGAGTTACAATAGTCCAGTCTTGAAAGTACTAATGAACACACAAGTGTTTTAGTGGCATAAACTGAAAGATATTTACGAATGGAACTGATGCGTCTCAATTCAAGATATGGAGCCCTGCAGATGTTCATGACATGTTGGTGCAATGTGAGAATACTGTCTAAAGTAACGCCTAGGTTCCGTACTGACTGTTAGCATTTAATGTTGGTGTTGCATGAGAAAGTATTTGTGTTGTGATCAGAATAGCCTCAGTTTTATCATCATTCATCTGCAGCTTGTTACATGTCATCCATGATTTCACATCAGAAATGCACTTCTCTACTCCATGGATGGTAGCATCAGCTTCAGTTGGGTGGGTAGACTTGTATATTTGGGTGTCATTAGCATACAATTGGTGCGATACTGGGTGATGATTTATGACACTTGAGAGCGGCTGAGTATACAAAATGAAGAGAACAGGTACAAGAACAGATCCCTGTGGAACACCACAACATACGTCAACTGGGCTGGAGTGTATTCCATTTGCAGATATAATTTGTGTCCTGTTTGCTAAGTAGCACTTGAACCATTGTAAGGCTATATTCTGAATGCCAAGTACATGCTGGAGACGGTGAAGTAATATATCATGGTCTATTGTGTCAAATGCTGCAGATAAATCCAGGAGAGTGAGGACTGTAATCTTTCCACTATCCAAAGCAGAGAGAATATCACTAAATACTTTCAGAAGAGTAGTTTCCGTACCGTGGCAAGGGCGATATGCAGACTGTACATTGCTAAAAAAAACTGTTTGAATTCAAATGAGATTCAAGTTGAGTTAGAAAAACCTTTTCTAAGATTTTTTATATGAATTGGAGATTATAAATTGGGCGGTAGTTCTTTAAATCGTTATGGTTCAGTGTTGGTTTCTTCAGCAGTGGCTTTACGATGGCAGTTTTGAAAAATGATGGGAATTCTCCTGGTGAGAGAGATAGATATTAATAACATCAGTTAGTGAGAGCAATATTGGGTCTAAGTACTCAAGCAGCAGTGATAACGTAATTGGATCAAGTTCACAAGACTTTAGTGCCCTTTTCATCACAATTGTCCGTACTAAATCAAAAGAAACAGATTCAAATGCTCCTAACGGTTGTCGCTGAAATTCTGCATTATAATTGTATGGTAACGAATCAGTTGAAATTGTGCTGTCAAGCGAGTCTCAAATGGTTTGTACTTTGTCATCAAAGAAATTTGCAAATTGGTCGGGTAGGTCTAGTGGAGAGAAGGTTGTTAGAAGTGGTGTACATTTGTTCCTTGACAATAGTTTGTTAGTTATCTCGAAGAGCTCTTTGCAGCTGGAACTCTCCGTGATTTTAGTACTGTAGTGGGATTATTTGGCTAAATGGACTATGTTTATGATGTTTAACTTAGCGGCTTCGTAGATTTGTTTATGAATAGTGAGTCTGGTGGAAAGCCAAAGCCTCTCTGCTTTTCGGCGATGTATTTCGCAGTGCGAAGCTGGTCGCTAACACTGCTATACCATGGAGAACACTTTTTTATTGATACTCCGCATTTGGTGGCTGGGGCATGTTTTTCAAGCAATGAACGCAGGCAGTTATCGAGTTGTTCCGCTGTTGGATGTAAGAAAGTTGTTAGGTTTTATTGGATGTCATGCATGAATTTGGTTCTATTTATCATAAGGAGGTGTCTCTTAGTGGCAAATATAGCAAATTATACATCATGGAGAACGTAGACCAACCTTGGGCAGAATGGTAAATTCACGATTATCAGAATACAAAGCAATTTACGGAGATGGATTTTGTGATGTTTTTCAATGTCTTTTTTGAAGAATAGCTCCAAACGCATTACAGATTGCAAAACAAGTTGGAATACAAGTATTTATTTTGTTCGTGGTAAAGCTCCTGGTACAGTTGGATATCTTGCGGTAAAGCGTTCTCGGCAATCAAGGACAGACTAACCAGATTAGTACGACAAAAGCCACAACCACCAGTGAATCTGGCTAGCACTGAATTTATGCTTGCAATAGTCAGCAAAGTAATAGCTCAAGACGCAAATCAGAAACTAACAGAGTTGACAGGTGAAGCAGAATAAATATAACTGCAAATGTTATAGCATAAATTGGTCTTCGTGTTAGGCACAGCTGATTTAGATCGTGGCAATTATAATAAAATGTTTAAGCGTGTATCTGACATAGCGTTTCATATGTACGCAAAGATTCTCAAACATGAAATGATATTTGATTATCATGTTTATTCATATGACGCAAGGCAAGCAGGAGAGAATCGATTTACAAGTTCAAGATACAAACATATATTTCTTACCCGCTGAAGAATGTGTTAAAGAAGGTAGGCTTTTAAAAGCAGATGATACAAATTACTGAATCGGTGATGTATTAGGGTTTGTTAACAATCGAATTATGGCATTATAACCCATATATAATTGACTGACAAATATTGAATCATTTCTTGAAAATGTTGATATTGCTACAACAGGGAGATATTCTAATAATTACACAATATCAGCTGGGCCGTGAATGGTGTTAACAAAATATACAAATAATCAACACGAAAATAATATCGTGACATGGAATGCAGCTAAAACTGAAATGTATATATGAATGCAAATTTCAAGTTAGGATGTGCCTCAGGTAGATTAATGTTGAACGAACATGAAGTTAATTGATGTGCAAATCCATTATCTTACATCTTTGGATTTTGTAAAAATGTTAGAAAGATTATTTTCGGAGCCAAACACACAGTAGTTATTGTGCGAAAAGCCACCGACAATAAAGCAATCTGGCTACCCGACACAGTGCATGGGAGTAAAGTACTACTAGCACAACATAAGTTGTGTATGACGGTAATGACTCCAACAATTTTTGAAGAACAGAAATTGCTCTCTTGTATGGAGCTATGCCGTAAATATTTATTATCATAGTTGATAGTAACGACAGATAGTGTTCAAAGTCATTATACTGGTTTGTTGACATTGCATCACATCAAAGTTTGTCTGCACCACGATAAATTTCCATTGCTTTTTAAAACACAAGTCAATTAAACTCTCAAGAACAAAACTCAGTGTTGTTTGATACACTTGGAATTTCTGAAGTTTCTTTGAGGACAATTGGTGAATAAAAACCATCAGAGGATATATTATTACATTTTGGAAATAATCATGCAGCATTCATGCAGCACATCATATTCTAAAGCATTCACATTCGTGCATTAAAGCCGAGCAACTTTAAACAATATTGATATTTTTGAAAAGAAAACACACACACACACACACTTTACACACACACATACACACACACACACACACACACCTATATATATATATATATATATATATATATATATATATATATAACAGATCATTTGTTTAAAAGGAAGTTTGTTATTTTAGCGATAAATGGTTCATTTAAATTTATTTTAGATTTTTTAATTTCAATTTTATCATAAAAGATCTGTCAGATTTCTCTTTTCTGAAGGATGAAAACCCCAGCGCATATGTAATTGCTTTTCGGATTTATTGACATTTTGTAAAATGTTTGTTCATTTTAGTTTTTAAAAAAAATAGTTAATTTAAACAGACATCATTTTTGATTATGTTTCATGCATCCAAACCCCAAAACAATCAGATAATCGCTGGGGTTTTCGCACTTAAGAAATGAGAAACTAGACAGATTTTTTTATGATAGAATGGACTAAAATAGGCTTAACATATAATATTATATATATATATATATATATATATATATATATATATATATATATATATATGTATACAAATTACTTTTACTAGTGACGGTGTTGTCCCTTTTAATATCATATATAATTTTTTTCAGTTTTCTCACACGTGTGTTTATGATTTTTATCCGATCGTATTCGTCAGATAATTTTGATTTAAATTTATAAATATGTAGATAGAGGTAAGAGTTTCTCTATTTCTATAGCTTTCATTGTTGACAAGGATCGTAACAAACTTTTGTGTATATTTTTGATTAACCAATATTCAGATGATAGTGTTTATTCACCCTGAAATTTACGTAGATACATGTAACGCAATGCTTTTCTGACTTGAATTTTAAGTAAGTTAGAAACCGTAAATGTGATTGTACTAATACAATTATGTTACCTCACTTATATTAATTATCACACATATGATTAATTAATTAATTATGATGACAAAACAAATTGCGATTTTTGGAGGAACACGTACTCATAAAAATCTCTCTTCTTGCAGGTCATTGACGTTAAGAAAGAAAGGATAAGTAGTCTGTAAATGGGACCTTCTAAGCGCAGTTTGCTACTGAAGATCTCAGAGTAACATTATCATAATTAATTAATTACTGAACAATGACAAATAAATAATACAATAAAAAAATAGCTAGTAAATATGATCGAGGCAACTACTTAATTACTCTACCGTATATAGCTTACCTTCACAATAATGGAAAATGATGTTTGTTTATATTTTTAGAGATAACAGATTTGGTTATATTTTATGAGACATATTGTATCGAATGCGGGTTAATGTCAAAATGTCTACAAGCTGAAATAGTATTTCTTCGCCAGTCTCTGTATTTATATATTAAACTGTTTTTGCAATTTTGAATATTTGCCAGTACCTTCACATACATAATTCTCTTACCGTGTGATAACTGTCAGAATAGGGAAACATTCGTACACGAATTTATGTGAGAAATACAAAAATCAGTTAGTATTAAGATTGAGATGGTCAGTAATAATAACATTACAAACTGGTTTTGAAGTTGACAGCGCCTGATTTGATCTTGACATAATAACACCCGACTTACCAAAGCAAGATATGTTTCAAACGGCACATATTATGATCGAACAAATTTGTGACCCCAAGAAAGAATTGCGCGACAATGGTGCATCTCATGCGTGGTCAGCATTCAAAATTATACGCAACACCAAAGGTGTTGACAAAGTCATTGTCAAATATGTCGACAAAGTTGTAAACACTACAATGTACCACCAACGAACAACAATGATTATTGATTATCTAGACGATTCAAATTTTTGTTTAAAAGTAAAATTTATCGTAGTAGGAAAACAAACAATACAAATTGGATTATCTGTGACACTCGTGACCTTGTCGGTACGAATGAAAACATTGATATATTGAATAAAAAATTCCAAACCAGGAATGTTGATTGTATTGACAAACCATATGCAAGGGCGTATCATGGTACATCAGTTATGTATGGTATTTATATGATAAATGATAAACCCAGCGTTGATAATTTAATATCGATGAATTTTTCATCAGTGATTTGTGTAGCTGAAAGAGCAACCTATATATTTTACAAATGCAAATCGTGGAAATGTGTTAACGGATATAAGATGCACATAAATAAACAAGTTGCTTGAATCAGTCAGGGATACCGTACTACAATTAATATTGTGTCTAACCTTTATACCAATCAATACAATTTCTAGTATTAGTACAAACCTTAACGTGAGATATTTTACTCGCGTCGAACATTATATACATACAGGAACTCCAGCAAATATTATTGATTATAAAGCGGATGAGTGGAATAACAATATTTCCAGGAATTCGAACAAAAAAGATTTTATAACAATGCTATATCTGATTTAAGTATAAAGTATCTAAGAATGATCACGTATTAGCATGGTTATTTCTAAGTGATTAACTGATTAAAAATTATCACTTTGTAAAACCCATCGGCGATATATGCCGTCTTGAGTCTCCTCTCCACGAAGAAATGAGAAGTCTCACTCAGAAATGTTCATCATAGACTGACAATACTGAACAAATACTGAATAATTGTGTTACTGTTCCATCTGTTCCTGCTCCCGTTGCCAGAGAAATGAATTCGTGGAAACCATCACGGCTGGAATTCCATGCAGAGACTAGACTGGGTTGCGTCGAATATGGTGCCGGTGGACTGTGAGATGCTAAATGTGACCACAATGAAGTTATTTCAATGCATAAGGGAGCATATTGACCAGAACGTTTTATTGACGTGGGAGTTTGGTTTAGGTATTTTGCGCTGTTTCGACATACCACACACGAGCTGACCAGAAAATCAATAAGTAGAATTTTACCTGACTTTGACATGACTGGATTTGCCTAAATAGTCATTTGAATTTGCAGATAATATACACCGAATGTCAGAGAAAACATACGCGACAATCTTTTGATTACGATATATGCTTTATTGTAAGCTACAGCTATCGTTGTCGGTCAGTGAATCAATTGTATCATATCACAAGCAGACCGCAGTTTGGTTACCACAGTTAGAGGAACCTGACGTCGAGGCCATCAGCGAGATCTAAGAAGATGTCCTCCTTTTGGCGAAAACGAGTTTAGTGAATTTTTGTATACTATACTCAAGATACAAAATAACTACGAGGAAAACGTCATGAATTATCTTGGCATGCAAATAATCGTTCAATGCACTCAAGGTGGACCCTGTGATCATAAACGACAGTGAACACAATTAAATTTTGATTATAATAGGTGGTACCGTACGCAAGAATAATTGTACAGGTGGCGAAACATCTATATTGTCAAACGGAAGTAAATTAGGTACGAGTGTAATTTGAAATGATGGAAAATCTCCACCTTTACACATTTAGGATATTGATGCTAGCTTACGTTTCAATAAATTTATTATCGATGATAAAAATATTTCCTGACCCCGTGGTCAGAGTTGCCACGGATTGGTTTGTTTATCTCGAGAAAGTATTTAGAACCACATAACATTGTCAAGTGCCAAATTTTTCACCAGTGAAATTCATTAATTAATTCGTAGTCTAGCCGACAATTAACTGTCTTGGAGTATAGTTTGGAGGAAGGAATGTTTTTTTTACCTCAGGTCATGCTGGTCCTATGTTTATAATAAAAACGAATTGGTAGTATGACAGGTAACAGAAAGTGAAACTAGCACGTAGAACTGTCAAAAAGTGATTTGAAACAAATGGTTGGGGTTATTTCGACCCCAGGTGGCATTTCTGACATCTCGATAGGCAGTTTTTCAAATGTTTGTAGTGATAGCATTTATTCCGATTGGTCAAATCTGAAATCAGAGGGTTGGGCCGAACTCTAGAATCGGGGAAATATATTCTCTGAGCTTATGAGTTTGAATTAGTCTAAAAATTTCTCTGCAAGAGAGAACCGAAGTTAGAAGTAATTACCAGGACTCCGAGCGTTCTTTGAAAGACAGACGCTCGTTAAATAAGTGTGGTTCCAGGTTAAACTCAATGTGGAACGATTGTAAGACGCAAAAAACACAAGGTATTTAACTCAAATTCACCTTTATCATGATGTAATGTATATGATGTTTTCTTTGTTACAGATGCATAATGTATTGATACCATGATACAAATAGTTCAGTATTACATTGATTTAATAATATACTTTGATATGATGTTTCTTCGTTACAGATGCATGATGTGTTCATATTTTTGTACAAATAGTTCGGTATTACATTGATTTAATAATGTACTTCTGAATCATGAGTTAGAATTTTCAATTTTATACTTAGGTAGGTTAATGGGTGTTGTAGAAAAATCCGCTGTGTACATCTATGATTGGAAAGTGCTACATTAATTTTGAATTTGTCATATTAGTGAATATGGATTGTGTGTTATTCTTCTCTTAATTGTATTTTAATTAAATTCTTATTTTTATCTTACGGGGGCTCGTGTGTTGTCTTTGTTCAGATTACTATATCCATTTTAACCGAGCAAATTACACCGTAGAGGTCATCCTCTGGATAACGAGAATTAGCGGGAGGCGGTTTTCGAGTGTTGTTTTTCCAAGTTGCGCAATACCTCAGACCAGGGCTTGTGCGATATTGTACTAATAGCGCTTGTTAACCGAGCTACCCGTTACAAAGATTATAAGGATTGATAAGTCATTATGGTTGGGGATCGTGAAGAATGCAAAAAAGAATGTTAAAGGTTATAACGAATCCGCTGATGTTTCGGTTAAAGTTATTTATCATACATTTAAGGTAAGACGTTATTAAGTCATGAATTTTGTTCTTGAAATCGAAATAAGTGAGTTTCAATCCTGAATGGGGTTACTGTGTCCTTGTGTCTGTGTTCAGTGGGCCATTCCTTCCACGTTGCTGGGCCCTTGCATGCCAAATAATGTTATCGATATGACATCGTGTTCACAGTGGGAGTAATGATTGTTCGATTGTCAGAAGAGACGCGTAAGTATATTAATGGTGTGTACACATGGCTGAAGACGGAGAGGTATGTTGGACTGGATTCGGTCAGTGAAACGTATCATAGAGAACACCTTCTGAATCGAATGGAGAGCCAGTGTGCAGTACATAGCAGCAAGATGTGCTCTGATCGTTGTATTGGCAGATATTACATATTGATTGCCAAGCTATATTTATATTTATCGTATTATTACAAAAACTAAAAATATGTTATAGGTAAAATAGATTATTTATAGTGAAGCAGCTTAAATGTTGTTTGAACCTGTTGTCAGTTTAAGTGATTAAATATTAATTTCAAAGAAAGACGTTCCTTTCCGGCATTTATCTTGTGAATTTTATCATCTAAATTGCATGAGCAGTATATCTTTGCATAGCATTTTCGTTTAACACGTAAATTAAGATTGTGTTCAAACAAGAATGGACTCGAATACTTTGGACCACATTCACCGATCAACTACTAACTAATTTACATAATTATATACCTATATAAGTGTATGCATAGAAGCATCACCAACATCAAACTAGCGTGCATATAAATAGCTAAAATCTTCAAATTATAACAGTAATTAAGCGAATACAATAATTTATCTTTTCGGCGCCTACACGACAAGGATTGAATATTATTAATCTCCATTTTCCACCGTTTTATATGAGACATAATCAAAGTCTCTATTGCTATTTACGTGAAGAACATTTCTTCTACACTGTGCATTAATCACCTACTTCAGTGAAGATGCGGATTCAAATACACACTGTTACAAAATAAGTTCACCCTGAGCGGTACACTGGTACAAACATATTGGTTATTCGTTGCACAAATAGACATGTGACAAACAATATAACATATTTAATTAGTACGAAGATTCATTTTGCATTCAACATTTATACAACTGATATTAAGTAAAGGATGTGAAACATTACTTACGTTTCCATATAATAATTATCGCGGCGATCCCAACTAACAGAATCAATGATACTAAAGCCGTATTCACAAAGGTAAAAATCTGTAATTGTTGTATATCAGATGACGGTATTGGGATGCTCTCTGTAAATACACGAATACAATTTCAAAGAAAACATTTCAATATTATTGTAAATATTTATAACATTATCAATGTAAAATTGTACATAAACAAGTTGTTGACGAAATCAGAATGTTTCAAACTACAACCATGCAACGGCTGTGTTATTCTCAAAATTGCTAGACAACTGTTTGATAATTGTATTATACCTACTAAACAAATAACCTCTAGTATCGGTAGTCACTTGAACCTGTCTTTCTGTCTATTTGAGTATGCCTTCATGTATAATATATGTTATGCATAAACAATTACTCAGACTCTCGTATTAGTTTCTATTAAAGGGAAACAACCATTTCAAATAAAATATATCAGATGGTCGTTATTATTAAACAAAAAACACCTATCATTTAATATTATCTTCAAAGACAACACTGCACTCTACCTTTTAAATGTGGACAACACTACCCTTTGGACTGCCCTGTCTCAGATATTCAGAGCATTAACATATGGACATGATATATGGTACCTGTTATGATGTTTAGTTTGTATTTTGTGTTTGACTTTTGTCTGTGATTGAACGTAATGGGATGACTTACTGACTAATGTCATTTATTTTAAGATATTGCCTGGACTTCCGTTAAAGACCTAGACTTGCGTATGACTTTAACATATTCTGAAAGCAAAAGTGATGACAATATTTTGAAAATGTTCTGTTAAAAATGATCTCCATCAAGGGTAAATTTATGTGTCATACTTAAGTTGACAGTCTGATTATAAAGGACTAGGGACTAACTAGTCTTTTCTGTTTTAAGTTCAGTCTTTGTTTAAGTAATGTTTGGGTTTATAGTTGTATTCAGTTATCGTTACAGAGAATTTAACTCTTGACAGTAGCATTTGGACTTTCAAGGAGATAGTTTACTTTCTAGGATAAGAACATTACCATGGGATTATTAAGGACTCATTCATATACATTATTCATTATATCATTAGTGCGTCAGCACATTCAAGACTGTTTTCACATCAGTACAGTCAATAATATTAAAATTCTGTACTATGATAAGTTATTTAGAAATGCTTGGGATCAAATTCACAATAATGTAATCTCTTTTACAGTATCACTTCATATTATATGAGTACATTACTTCTAGAGGAGGCTACCTCTGCGTCATTTAACTGTCTGTTCAGTCCACTATAAATATTACCTTTAAGTGGCTTTGCGAGAAAAAAGTTATATTTGCGACAGATTACACCCTGACGGTATGCAAACTCGCAAATTGCTCACTTATGTAGTAACGTGAATACGTATTCTTGTAATAAATATATTATTTGAATCGCAAGCATATGTTGCATTATAACTAAATCTCATCCTATATAACTGGACTTAACTGATATATTTGTTTTGTTGTTGTTTTATGAGGATATACATGTTTCTAGTGTAACTAAATATTTCATCATACACTAGCAGTACGAAAGATCATATACTAGGGCAGTTGACGTATTTTATTACTCACGTTTCAATATCTTAAAATATTTCGTTTTAGGTATGGGACACGAAACACCGTTTAAAGATGCCATTTAAGGAAATTATAATTTATGATACTTACATAATAAGGTTTATGTATAATTGCTTTGGATGGTTGATAATTATTTTATAAGATTAGCCATTATTACAGTCTAAATGTATAGTTATCCTCCTTGCCTTACAATATACGTATTCCCTTCAAATAGTATTGAGTAAATAACACTAATCCATGTACACTGACTCAAACCGCTCGTTGTGATTGAATTATCGAAGCATATGAACACATCTACTTCTGACTGTATGAGTAAATAGGCCAAACAATTACACATAAGGAATGCCGCTTTCTTATATTAATATAGAATAATAAAAATAATGCAAACTATCCAACCTATCCACCAAATGACGTTAATCATTACATGGTGAATGTGCATTAGAAAGTAGTCATATGGTATGTATGTCCATTTTGTATGACTTAATTTAATTCATCTCTTGATAATTTATGGTATCGGTCAGGTAATCATTATAATGTATATTGACTAATATCCTTACATATTTCGCTTACATTATGTCATTAAAAGCATATTATAAGACATCAAAAAACTGTCTGCTCTACTAATGTAAATATATATTTGCTCTCACATTTGTAATAAGGTATACTGCATAACTGAATAATTTGTTTTAATTTATTGTGAACGTTATCAGCTTTAACAATAACGCACAATGAATATGCATTGGCCATGACAAATTTTGTTTTATTTAGTCACTTGCAACACTATTCTTACATTTGCACCTTACCTAAGTCAAACACTCCAAGGTCTCCATAACTTTATTTTTGTTTGTTGTTTTTGTGGTGGTCTAAATAACTAATATTTATCTGAAGCTATTATATGACGCACGTCTTTGGCCGTTTTAAATATTTATTTTCGTCTGTGCCTATATTCGTATTCGTTTTGTTTTTCTTATAGTTTCCATCTCTTTTTTGAATACTGACTTATGGTGTTGCTTGACGAAAATTATTTACTAATTTAGTGGATGCTATTAGACTGAAAGATGAATTATGAACTTTGTTCTTTTTACAAAGGTTCTTAACCCAACGTAGTCGGTCTACGAACGTAAATGATATTGTGTTATTCTTAATCTAATGGTGATAAATCATCACGTGACTTTGTATTCATCATCTGGGGTTAAATGAAAATCTCTCAAACAGGACTTAACAATTTTCAATAGACTTCGCAATAGTATTAAACTACACAAAAACGGATATTATTGTATTTTGGTTCTAGAGTTGAAATAGGGGTGTTGATGTGTAATTGTACTTCTTGTCTATTATATGTTAGACATCTGCAAAAAGTCTTCAGATGGGTGCAAGCAAATAGCAGGTTAACTGCGTTTTTTTATTATTGGGCATTTCGGTATAGTTATCGCTATTTGTATCATGCGAATTCAGTAATACAATTGTTGATTCAAGTTTTTTTGTTTGTTGTGTTATTGTTAAAGGGGGGACGGCTTTAATCCTTTTTATTATTATCTAAGTTGACTTTTATTTTCATTGTTTCGTCAACACAAGGCACGCGTCCTCTATGTTGGTATAATTGAGTAGCCTTTAATAACATTGTATTTCATATAGAAACTAACTGATTTTACAGGGCTGCATTTTATTTACAATTCTTTATTAACATAATATTCATATTTGCACACAGCGCTCCTTTATGAACATCATGTTTTTGAGTACGGTGTCATTTTCAGCTACATGATTAGCTGAAAGTCGTAGTCACTTCTCGTGCCCAATTTAATTAACTTAAACGACTGAGTTTAATGATCGTATGTAACGTCGGTGAATATATACTGTAATTATGGAATATTGACTCCAATAGGTTTTGTTATCTTCGTAGGTAGATGATGTATGTATTCGCCTGAGATGTGATTTTAGTTGATATGATTGAAAGAGAATAATAATTTGTATAGTACATTGGATATTTTATAGCACTTTTGTAGCATAGATAAGGCTTTGTAAGGCATGTATTTTATGCGTAGTGTATTATCTCACTGGATTAAAGCATTCGGCAAACCAAAAAATCGTATGTCCATTTACAATTGAATGATTCAGGTTATCTCTGGTCTAAATTCTACAGATACATGTCACACAATACTAATTCAAACAAAATGAGATGTATATTCGAATGTAATTTAGCTTCGATGCCTTTATGCTAGAAACGTTTGATATATAAGTAATGCATGGTTCACCGACAACACACTGCTCATCAAATAATAATATGTTGATGTATTTCGTAAACTTACATTTCTGACCCGTATCCAAGTTAATTGTCGTAAGATTTTAAACACCAATCCCGACATAATAATATTGATATTTATGGACATTTAGATCAGAATGCATGTGCGTGCCTATTTATTTCCTTCTCCTTTTGCAATAAATGATTATGGAATGACTGCTACCCGTATACTGTTAGTGTTTATGGTTTAATTGCACATTGACATCTTGCCATAGATCACCGCCAAAGAACATATATCTAAACTGGCAAAATGTCTAGAGGGTGATAATGTTAGGAAAAACGGTCCTTCTAGATCCACTGTTTGTTAATTGTGCACATCATATATAATTTGATTTGACAATCTTTGGTCAGCGACATAATCTTTTAAGACGACGTTGAAATTTCAATCTCTGAGTAAGTTCTGAGAACGGAAGGACGTGTAGAGAAATTGCAATAAGTACTGACGATGTTAAAGCTCTAGGATGATTGCTGTAAAATTGCTGAGGAAATCGTATATTTGAAATGAATGATGTCTAAATGGAGACATACAAAATTTCCCACAGTTACTTGATACAAGAAAGGAAAATATTCCTACCTTTTCTTGTAGATCCTATAGTAATATGCTCGCAATATTCCCTTAACGCAGATTTTCGAGTGCACGTTAAGGCCTCGCCCTCAATACATGCATAATATGTACACGCATCGTTTCCAAACGGTACCTCAATCACTGCTTTGCCCTGTAGAAAAATGCATTCAAAATGTGTATGTTTGTGATCAAGATATTCACACAAATGTGTTATTTAAATTTGTTGGTCTTCGCATAATAGTGAAGGTGTAATTTATTTAACCTTTTACATTACTTGCTTTATTGATGATATTTTTTGTACGCTATGAATTTCAAAAGTTATCGTACATCTTTCAGGTTTAAAGTTTTAAACCGCTCCCTTGGTCTAGTGGTTAGTGCGTCCACCGCGGAAGCGGGAGGTCGTGGGTTTGATCCCCGGCCGAGTCATAGCAAAGACTTACAAAAAAGGTACTAACAGCTGCCTCGCTTGAAGCTCAGCTTTAAAGGTTAGTGTTAGGACTGGTCGGCCTGGTGTCAGGATAATTTGACTGGGTGGGACATCAATTTACATATCTGCGGCATGATGCTTCAGTGCTAGACATCACTATAAACCGCCTTATTGCAGACATCGTAGTTATATGTCTGATTTTGCTTTAAATGCTACGTTAAAAATCCTAATTGAACATATAAACAAACAAAATCAGGTTTCAATTCTCTAACAATTTATACACTAATAAAATACGTGACTATGGTATTCGTTCACACACTTTTAACTGTACAATCGCAGTATTTTGCAAGTGTATTTGAACCAAGCTATGTAATGAATCTTTGATAAATAGATCATGTTTCAAGCATAACGTTAACATGAAAGGAGACGGTATGAGTTCAATCTATCAAATATACAGCTTTGCATATGAATTGCGTCAAACTACGATCAAAATAAATATTTGTTGAATGTTTCCGTGAATAATATATCCACCTAGAATACCCAATCTAATATTCGATCTCTGCCACGGTTACGAAAGTGATCACTTTGGTCATATTGTCATTACAATTGCCCCCAATATATGCCAAAAGAAACGTCAGATGTTTAATGAAAATTAGAGTAGTGGTAAGAATGCGTGAACTTGATCAAAGTAAAATGTTATTTCGAAATGTCACTGCATTAGCCATGCGTTGAATAAATCTATGTTTGTTCTTCCACATTGCCCTGGACCATTAACGCAGCAAAAAAAAAAACAAATGGTAGATATACCAATTTATGTTAAACTTTGAAGAAAGTATAATCGCAAAGAAGATTAAACCTTTGCTCAAATTTGCACCATTTGCTCCGTATAATAAATTGTTAGATATTATTTAAATATTCAGAGTCGAGGGTTGTGTATAAAATAACATTTAAATGATGCAGTTATTTCGCCGTTTAATCTCGGTAAATTCCTAAGGGACATACATATATGTATATATTGTACATTAGGAGAAATCGAACAACACACCATATACGCAAATTGTACTCCCTTTGGGGTCTTGACTATTCTCTTCACGTATGATCCTTGATCAAACCACTGGCATGAAACAGATACTCAGTAAATAAGTATATAAATCAGTGAGCAATTATACTTACGATTATGATGCGAACATAGGAATGATAAAATCAATAGTGTCCGTAAATCGCTGATTCAAAGAAGATGAACTAATCAATCATGTAGGGAATTGGTGTGATGCTCGACATGACATTGGTATCAATTTTTCTACTGTATATGAACTGTCCGGATTGACTTGCATAAGCTTATTGATTGTCTACAATGGATTTAATTGTGTTAATACCATTTTCTCTGTTTAATAGAGAAGCATGAACATAGCTCCAGCGATCAACATTGATAGGATTGTTTTCAACTATTTCGATACCTCATATATTTGAACGAATGACTCATTTTATTTTGTGTAATCTGACGTGGCGAGCAACATGGTGAGACACAGTCCAGTGTTAAGAATGATTCCTTTCATGATGTAATCAACGATAACGTCTTACCATGAAGTAGGAAACACAGATCACTTTCAACGGAAATACGCATGTTTGTCACTCAACATGAAATAACGAAATTGTAGAATAAAGGAAATCTAATTTAGCTATATGTCGTCTCCGCCGACATCACCACTAATTGAGTTTGAATTCAAACAACAAATCGAACATGATGTGTACATTACTTGTACATGAAAGTAAACTATATAAACAATGACACAGTCAATCCAAGCTCAGAAAATAGAGTTGTTCCCGTCACGAATTTCATGAATGTCGATGTTCAACTAGTTGAATTTCTATGTAAATAACAAACCTGCCAGCTACAATTTGGACACTAAGGACACATACCCATACTGTGCCTTCCAGATAATCCACTGGCGTATGAACGAGAATCCAAACACACACTATTCGAATGCTACTTGTGTCGAAAACTGTCACATTTATTCAAACACATGTGATACAGACTAGAATAGAATATTAAGTGACTGACGAATATATATATATATCTATATATATATATATATATATATATATATATATATATATATATATATATATATATATATATATATATATATATATATATATATATATATATATTACAAAGCACTTTAAACCAAGTTTTGCCCAATATATATTTTTCTGTTTGCACATTAATCTTACTGAAGCCACAAAACAGTTGTGAGTCAACAGTACCCACAATATGTTGTGTAACAACTGTTCAGGAGAGTAATGTTGACAGTGACTTGAATTCACTCTGTATTAAGAAAATCACATCGGGCCGGCTGTCTTGGAAGACATAAATCTAAACTAGTCTTCGATAAAACAGAACACGTGATTATATATGATAATATTGATGCAATCTCAAAGGAGTAACGGAGAAGTCAATTGGGGAATGCAATCAGGAATTGTTTTACTATGGCAAGAACTAAATCAGTACTAATTTCGGGTACGTTAATCAAAATCATGACAGAGAACATAGGTATTGTTGTCAAACAGATCATTGTTGTCAACGACCACTCATCCTGATTGTCAGTATAGATCAAAACAAAATGTTGAAATATCTGATGGAGCAAGCGCTGACTCTCATTTAAAATGAGTGTCATAAGACTAGATAGACAGGTATAGTCTTCACTTGTTGACTTAGAGACAAACCACGGCGCACTCCAAAACTTGATTGACAAGTTTCCTGTGCGGAAACAATAGATTATTTGCGTAACGAACGCTTGACCTCTTGCACTCTTGACACAGTCTATGGACATACAACGACGTGTGCTAAATTCCTTGTCTGAAATCTACATTTGTTGGATATTTTGTCATCAATGCAGATGATATTTATCTTATGATAATTCACTGAATGTCTTTGTACTTTCCAAGGAATACACTTTAAGTACTTTTGATTTCTAAGGATTACATGCTTTCCATGACGACATCGCTCACATGGGATGAAATAAGGTATCCACATAATTAATTTTTTCAGCAGCAATGTTATGGAGTACTATCGAAATACGTGCTGACATGTGTTGGTGTTTGGTATCAATATAAATAATGAAAACTATAGATTGTGTTTAATAATCATTATGGGCATATGCTAGAGTGTTCTTCCATTTTCTTCGATCTGTTCCGCCTACTTTACGACAGGTGACATGGTTTTCATACAACTGACCTGACAATAACCTCAAAAGTGTCCTGCAATCTACCTAGTAAACAAAAATGCGCAACATGGTTCAAATAGATAACAAGCGTCTTAAAGACCCAATTTAAACTTTAATTCGTGGCTTGAATAGCAAAGTATACCCATTTCATTATTCATGATCAATTAATTGAGTACGTTCGGGCAGTGACACATTAGCAAACTATGCTTAGCCAAATATTGTTTGGATAGAGCGGTTTGTTTTGTTTTGGATTTAAAGGGTTCGATGAAGGATTGTTAGTCTCACTCCATATAACTTTATAGCAATATGGTCTCCATTCATACGGAGAAAAGGCATTTGCTAGCTGCGATGCAGAATGAGATGGCATAAAACATAGGTTCTTTAGAGGCAACGGCAGCGCCAGAATAGTAAGGCGTCTGCACAAGGTGTAGAAAGGTACAACAGAGGCTTCGTCAAAGGGATGACGAAGACCAGAGCAGACATGTGGCATTAGCAATAACAATAACAACATAGTAAATACCAATATCAACGTCGCAACAGTTCCATTACCAACAAAAGGAGTGCCGCAAATTGTTAACATGTCTCATCTGTCGTCATAAAGACATGGTTCATTTGCGATGTGGTAGTCGTTGTGCGGTATGCTGCGGTTATCAATACAAAAAAGGAAACTTCCTTAGCCATTTTTTATTCAAAACTTGTACATTCACTATCTCTTTGGGGGTTACCTAGTTGTGTGATCTTTTAATGTTTTGTTTGAAGAAAAATAACCTTTTCCTATTAGTACTCAGCTAATTACATTTGGCTTCCAGTGTGTGATCGGTTAAGAGGGACAGCATGTAAACGTGACTATCGATAACATTTGTCGCCTTCACCCCAGTTTGGTTACACAAGACATTACGGGATTATGTGTTTAGTTGTGTGTATATGTGTTATGTTTCCATTATATCCACGACATTACATCCTACATATACACATCCGTTAATATGTGTGCTTCCTGAAGGGTACGTTTGGGTACAATTTGGTAAAACATGTGTTTTGGCAGCATACAACATCGCCATCTTCGATAAGACCATCGAGAGCAAACTTTGGAACGTAACTCTAGCAAGGGTTTATTGCCAGAGCATACACACAAAATCCAAATTAACAAACGTGGCTTGTGTCGAAATCTACAATGTCAAATGGAGTCACCGCATATTTGATTGTATATTTGCTAGCATTAAGATTGGTCCACAATAGATTAATAAGTTGATGCCTCCATGCCTGTTATTTAGAATATTAGCATCCAGATGATCTAGAAGCATGTTAGAAGGACCATGTTGACATTTGAGCAGGACCTATTAAATGTACCAAACTTTACCGTACACACCAGATGTGGTCCATTGCCTTTGGTGTTGTATTTAAGCAACGTTATATGCAAATGCAAAGTATGATTTGTGTCCATGTTTGTATTATACTGATGTAACAATTTGAAGTCCGTTTCTGTTTCTGGTATTGGACAATACCACTGGAATTTGCTAATTTAAGATTTTTTTCACTTTGTGACCTGTATATTATTTTGTTACATTATATGCATTTCGTGATGGCGTTTTCACGTTTGTTTTATTTCTGCATATCCTGTTGAGCACCTGATGTGCTAAAATCAACATTGGACGTGGCAATGCAGTATTATTATGTTTGATCATTAATAGTGACGACGTTAATCATTTACTCGTATTGTTGATCATTAATAAACCAACAGCTGACGTCGCTAAGCCTGCAATTTTTCTGCTGTTCATTGATACATCAACATTTGGTGTCGCTAAGCGTGTAATCTCAGTGTTGCTCATTGATAAGTCAACATTTGATGTAATGCCTAAACTCCTTAGCGAAACAACCATTCACACACCCGAAAACGTTGGAAGCTCAGAACATAATGTATCACAAACAAAAAATGTATGGCTGGCTTATAACCATTGAGAAGTCTACTTAGTCGTTTCTATCATAATCACAAAGGTCCGCACGAAAGAGACTAGTGAGTGTTCCTACTCACAAAAGTATTATCGATCAAAATAACAAAAAGAATTATAAAAATACGGATTAACGTACATTGTAAAGATAGTTCTCATTTGTATCATTCTACCATGTAAACCTTACTCACCTTACTTTTTTCCACCTTTCCATATATGATATTGTTTGTACTGTTTGTTGAAAATCATTGTAGCTAATACACCTGTTTGTGACAATAAAGGCAAAAGGAAATAGTTTCTACAAGAGTGACAAAAACTATTTGTAGCAAGATGGAACAAGTGAATCAAGATACAAGGGGGTCGACCAGCTTGATAAGTTGGGAGAGGGACCCAAAGTTGTAAATGTTTCTAATAGTGGTGTGGGGCCCAATAATGCAAATCCCCAAATTGGGCAACCTCAGAGGCAGGGAAACCAGCATAGGCAATCTATTCAGGGAATCAGGTCAAAATTATACGTTTATTTCCATGTCCAAGTGGAAAATAACGTCATGTTGGCCTACCCCCAGGCCGGATGTCAGCTCATCTGCTTCGGCAAAGCTGAAAAAGCCCCACGCTAAGCAGAAATCCTCGCCACCCTTCAAAAAATGGGGGTAAATATGAAGAGAATTGCTAGTTTACAAAAGGCAGGGTACAATGAGTACATGCAGTACCCTGTGGGACTAGAACCCCCTTTATTAACCCCAGGGACGATCAACGTTAAAGGACAGACAGCGAACGTGACTGAAGCCCCGCCGTTTGTAAGAGAAATTGGACCAAAGCCGGTGGAGGTGCATATAAGTGGACTCCCATATCAGACTGACACGGAAAAAGTATTTGAAAAGATCTACACGAGACTTGGAGTAAGGATACTATCACACAAGTTGGCCCAAATATGGGGCTTTTATCCCATAACATCATGTGCAAGGATCATAAACGTGTCCAAAAAAGATGCTAAAAAATCCCGCCCCCTCTTTTACTGCGTGGGGTTTAAGCTTAGATCTTGGTACCGGAACTGCTAAGCCGACAGAAAATGCCCCAAGTGTGGTGAATTTGGGCATGAGCCATAAGACTGCGGGAAGCAGCAACACACCCAAGAAGGGGTGTTTTTAAGGGAAGGTTAATTCATATAAAAATGGGAGAACTACATCTTCTTAATGTGTATATACCAGCAAATAGATACAAAAAACAGGCATTTATAGACGAGCTGGCCAAATATTTAGAAAACTACACAATGGGCAGTTTGATCTTAGGAGGGAATTTTAATTGGGCAGGGGACGAGATAGACAGAACGGGAAAACGGACAACGGAAAACATACGGTTTAAAGACAAGATGGAATACATTATGAAAACACAGAATCTAACTGATATATACAGACGGTTAAACATACTCAGTGTGGATTACATTTTCAATTACAAAGGAAACAAAGGTAGAAGGAAATATACATTCTGCGGCACATCATCCGGAACAAATAACTACATTAAAGCAGTGATAATTGATTACAAACTTTGGGACCATAAATTAATATTTGTGGAAATAGGGAACAACGGAAATTATACAATAAAATATTAGAAAATGAAGAATTTGGGAGGGAAATTTAAAACAAAATAAAAGAATTTAAAGCAAAATAAATTTGGATATAATACCTGAGTGGGATAAACTAAAATGTATTATTTTTTTAAAATAGCCATTTTTTAAAAGTCAAAATTAAGGGTTAGGAAGATAAAACTAGAAAAAGAAGCTTTGGGAAATCTTATAAAAACTGATGCATCAGTGAGTAACAATCACATCCGTAATATATTAAACAAATGATCCAACAAATTAAAACTCCTCACGGTTAGATAAAAGGGTTGGTTTGTTTTCTCATTAATTGTTCTGTTTTCGTAGGAGGCCTTATATTAACAAATAAAACATTAAATAAAGATGAACAAATATAATCGAGATACAACACTTGGTTTCGTAACAATATTGCAAGGATATGTTTTGATTATATTTTTTAGAAAAGGCGGATTTATATATACATTCTGGTCCACGTCTAATCGAGGGCATATATCAAAATATTTGCCGGCTTCATTCATCGAATGAAAAATGTTTTCTTCATCAGTTACTTTATTGATCGGTTTAATAGATTTATCATGTTTTGAATATCTCCTTATCAGGCCGCGTTTGGTATTTTCATTTTGTGTGATAGCTTGAAGGTTATATAAAGAATTATTTTTTGGATAGGAATCAATATGATCAATCAAAGAACCATGTTTTTTTTCTTCGGTTGAAACATTCAGAAGCTATTCGAGATAAATATATTTTCTTTCCAGCAGTACACATTAAATAAGCCTGAATATTGACAATACCCACCTGTTTTTTTAATAGGCAATTTCTGACTACACCATCACGTGATGCTTTGTACTTCATGGTCGTAGGATGTGGTTAAAATTCTTGGCTCATTTATATATAATATATTTTTTTGCTTAAATCATTATTTGTTTTAATTATTATTTGTTGATAACCTAGTAATAGAATCTTCGCAGGTTCTCATCATCACTTTATCAGGAACGCTGTCAGGGTTATTATTTTTTGTATCATAATACCTTTTGAGCTCTCCGCATCGCTTACCACCGAATTGGATGCACAATTGTGTTTTGTTCTCGTACGCCAACACCACATCGTATACACGGTTTTAGACCCAGGTTTCCACGTCGCACACTTTGTGAATGATATCCGCAGAATTCGTTTGTCCAGGATTTGTTGCAAGGGGTTCCGATCATCAACCATTTGCAGTGATTCATTATATAAAATAATTTTTGATTTAAATATTTGTCTTAATTATAGTATGGGGGAATTCAAGAGATTATCCTAATTCGAGAATAGGAAAACCTTTTAATTTAATATCAATATAATTGTAGACGCACCAATGAAAAATCTAGTGTGGTATCATTTGAATTTGCCCACAAATTCCATAAGATTTGTTATGTCTGATTTGGTAGGCATTTATCTGAAAAATACTGGGCACCAATATTATTATTACGGTATATGATTGATTGCAAAATACTGATATCGCTGATTGTTGGTAAGGCAATTATATTATATCGAGCGCAGACTGAGGATTGGTTACCACAACCTGGTGACGATAGTCTTGATAAAATTATTAACGATTACAATGAACATTTTCCTAATCTCGACGACGATTATATTGTTAAACTGTCAAAAGAGATTTAAGAACAAAGATGCGAAATCAATGATAAAAACGCTAAAGAATATGTAAATTCACTCAAAGCGGAGCTTATGATCACAAGCGGTATTATGCACGAATAATTCTAGATGATGCTAAATATGATCTTATAATCGCAGATGCAACAGCAAAATTTATATTTGTCACTCGAGAAAATGCTTACTTGTCTGACAGAATAAAGTTGGGAACGATTGTTATCTACATCGATGGCGAATTACCTCAGTATATGAGTCTAAGATCATTTATGCTGGTTTTTGTTTTACTAAACCTGCTATCGATGATAAATAGATTTCCTGAATGTGCAGTAAGCGTTGCCTTGCCACGGATTCATTTTATATAGATGTCAAGTATAAAGAAGCAGTGCTCGTTTTACAAATTCTGATGCGTTATTGGGTTCATGCAGAATACAACATGAAATGTAAGATAATTATTCTGAAGCCGCCGATGTTACAGTTGAAGGTAATTACCTGAAAAAGAATCAATATCAGAATTATCGAGCGCGACATCTATATCCGAGCAAATAGATATAAGACCGTTTATTTAAACGGATGTGGGAGGTCAGGGAAGATTTCTCGTGGTATCGAATTATTTCAAAAAAAGTCAGACATGATTGTGCTAACACCTACACACAGATTCGCCAGAGGGATGAAAAAAGAGGTGTTAATTCCTGTACTTATCACAGTTTCTTAAGGTATGGAATCCTCATCAAATGAAAGAGAAACATATTCCAGAGATCATTATTGATCTATGTTTTGGTGTTCAACAGGGGTCTGTTCTTGGACTTGTACTCTTCATTTTATACACTCAGCCGCTTTCAAGTGTCATAGATCATCACCCAGTGTATAACCAATTGTACGCCGATGACACCCAAATATGCAAGTCTAGCCACCCAACTGAAGTTGATGCTACCATCCATGGAGTAGAGAGGAGCATTTCTGATGTAAAATCATGGATGACATTTAACAAGCTGCAGATGTATGATGATAAAACGGAGGCTATTCTGATCCACAACACAAAGACTTTTCTCATTCACATTCTTTACCTCAGGCAATAAATATCAGCAACACCAACATTAAATTCTCACAGTCAGTATGAAACCTACGTCTTACTCTATAGAATACTTTCACATTGCACCAACATGCCAGGAACATATGCAAGACTGCATCTTTCGAATTGAGACGCATTAGTTCCATTCGTAAATATCTTTCACATGATGCCACTAAAACACTTGTGTGTTTATTAGTATTTCAAGACTAGACTATTGTAATTCAATTCTCTCTAGTTGTCTTCAATATTTACACCAGAAACGTCAAAAATTTCAAAACACAGCTGCTCGGTTCATCTTTAGAGTACCTCGATCAGAGCAGACCTCACCACCGCTCTGTACCCTATACTGGCTAAGAATTCGATACAGGATCAAACACAAGAGTTGTTCTCTGTGCTATGTTTCCATGACAGTCTCCAGTCCAACATAACCTATCCGGCCTCAACTATGTGCATACACCAGCCAGATACTTACGCTTTTCTTCTGACATTCATATACTCATTGTTCCAACTATGAAAACGAAGTAATGTGGACAAATTTTTTTGCATACCAGGGCCCAGCGATTTGGAACTGATTGCCCATTGAAACTAGACACAAAGACACATTGGTCCCTTTTAAGAGTGCTCTCAAAACAACTTTTTCGACTGCAGGAACAAACTTAGAGACCAAATCATGTTTTGTATCTTATATGTTTTCAGCAAATTTTTATGCTTTTCAATTTCATTGTTTTTGTCAATTGTTTTTCATTATTGCAGTCATATCATTATAAATGTTGTAATGCGCTTAGAGCTTCTAAAGATTAGGGGCTATACAAAGTCCTCATTATTATTATTATTATTATTATTATTATTATTATTATTATTTGGGATGAGATGTGCACTGCGTCATTGGATATATTCAAAATGTTCTTGATTGACTGTTACTGATAAATACAGTTGTGATAATGTGCGGCTATCATGGTCAACCAACACCATTTGTTGGATTGTCTCCGCATGATTGGTTCAAGACATTTGTAGATTATTACGAAGAGATTAATACTGATCATAGTGTGCTCGATCTAGAAATAAGCGAGTGTATGAAATTAATCATTATACAGTTGGATACAATCTAATGCGAAATAGCGCGTAAAATAATGTCAGAAACCTCGTTAAATGATTTTTGCGAAGCGTGGAGACGACACAATTTGATGGTGGCAAGAGACACACATCAACAGCAGTTGTTTCAATTACATAACGAAAGGTTTCCTAAATTGCCTGTACCATTTTATTATACACATGAAGACAAAATATCGACGTTGATATTCCAGGGAAAACAGAAAAACAAAACTCTCGTACTAAATGATATTGTTCTGGTCCATATTAATGTTGTCGAAGATGCATTACGCGATGACACATCTCCCTTTACGCTAGGATATGTAATGACAAATGACATTACACTCATCTCAGGGGTTAACCATCTATGATACAGTTTTTTGGATCGTAGATTATTGCATCGAGTAGTCGAATTTAGTCTATATCGCAGTGTCAGAAGAATAAAACAGCTTCATACAGTCATTTTTAAATACACCTGGTTTATATAAATATTTTACAGTCACATTACCGAGTAGTTTGTGCTTTTACAAAATCATTTTGAAAAACGGGTATATATTTTGTTTTGATCGCGTTAATAGGTTTCATTTTGAGTATTCGAGTAATTTCATTATTTAGTGCAGTTATCTTGCTTGATAATTTTGCAACCCATTCATGAGATCCCTTGTCTTGAATAAAGTCCTTTGGATATTGATATCCAAAATACCGCACAGCAAGTGTTCGATTAAATCGTTCAAGAATTGCCTGATCGTGGTGTATGGCAGTATGTCCTCGTCTGATGGTGACATTATGATACTTTATTAATGTTAACATTGCACCCTGAAATTCATTGCCAGGATCAGCAGATTAGACCACTGTACAGGTTCTCGTCGATAAATTCGTTCAAACGCAGAAGCTACTTCTGATACTGCTTTTGTGAATAATGGCTCAGCTTCGTTGTATCTACCTACAGTTAACGCATACATGTAAGTCCGTCTCTTGACAGTATCATGCGGCACAAATAATATATCCGCCTGATGAACTTCATTTCGAACGATGACATAAAAATGTGCGAAGTGAATTTATATAGGTGGTAGTATATAAATCTGACATATCGCTTGTCTTGATAACAAATCTGCTGCAGTAACCTTTTTGACTTTTGCCGCTTTGGCGAGTTATTAATAGCTGATTTACTTCTCCAGTATCCTCTTGGAGAATAATAAATAGATTCCATAATGATATTAATCAGACTATTAATTTCCAGCACGGGAAGTTCCTTTTCCTTGCACTAGTTTACCCTTCATCGCGGTTTTTATTAACCAGCCTGAAAGATTTATTCGTAATATAATTGAACGTGTGAATCAATTGCATATGTTGCAGATTTTTACTTTAATAAGATACATCATGACCATGACACGCTTTATCAATAGCGTTTATTGGATTTTCATCAAGCCCACGGATTCCCTGGAGATTGTATTAATTTTGCTGCAATAAAATCTCGATTTTTTAAAGTCATCATCTGAATTCATAGAAACAAATCACAATTTCTTTGTACTACATTGTGCGCACTTGCCGGTGAGTGCTGGTCTGTTATTGCTTGTTGTAATTGTTGTCAGGTCGTTTGTGCAAGTACGCATCTTGCATTTAACACAATATAGATCCATAATATATTTATACCAACATGAATATAATTGATTTTGTAGCGACAAGAACATGAGAACCTGTTAAACACCATGCAGCGTTACCAAATTATATCAGAATGATTATCATTGGTCCTTCTGGAAGTGGCAAGACGCCATTGTTACTTAATCTCATAATTAGATGGTTAAAATAAGATTAGTTGTATTTAGTGGCACCATCTGTAGATGATCAATGGTACTATAAAGTTCTTGCTAAAAAAATTCAATGAAAATCCAAAGAATATAAATGAAGATGGTGATGTGATTGAATATATTACTGATATCAAATGAAGCACCGAGTGTTGATGATATTGATGGATCTATTAATAATTTAGTTGTGTATGATGATGTAATGCTGGATAAACAATCAAATCGAGCTAGAATATTTTCACGTGGTAAACATAAACATACAGAGTGATTTATGTAACCCTGCGATATACATAAATGCAAAAAGTGATCAGAGACAATTGTAATATTCTTTCTGTATTTAATAGAATTGATACACACACATACTAAGAGATATTCATCAAAGTTTGTGCAGAGGTGACATAGATTATAATCGTTTTTATAATTTTATTTAGCCATGCCAAATCAACCCAACACGGGTCTATAACAATAAATAGAGACGACCCTAGATCAAGATATTATATCGGACTTGATAAGATATTTGGATAAAACCATAGGAGCAGAGAGGGTGTGACAACAAATCTGCGTCTCGAAAGTTAGAAGCCTTATTCTGTTTTTGGCACTATTGATTTTAGGTTTCGTAGGATAACTTAGTGTGCCTAATAGACTAGGTATGTTCACCCTCTCAGCGTAAGTGGATTTAGTTTGACAAATATCTGAGATGGGTTTGCGCTTTCCTTGTAGAGGCTTTATTTCTACCTGAAAACTTGGTCTGTTCGTCCTCTCAGTGCAGAGGCCTTATGTTTGTTTGCGAAATAGGTGGGTTCACCCTCTCTGCTGCTAATCCATTGTGAATGGTATCTCCGGTTTGTCGTCAAACGTTCAAGAAGCCATGGCATATGGCCGGTGCCAACTTATGTGCCAAATAATCCTCACAATCCCCTTTATTTGCCGCTGAGCGGTTTCTTCCGAAGAATTGGTCATTTCATAAACGAAACCATTGACTGCAACAAGAGCCAACGTTACCATCAGCAACTTTCAGAGTATACGACATCCCACAGAGTTATACAACTCACCATCTACAATCAGTTTTATATCTGAATGATTGCTCTTGTGACGTTGACACCTTCCTCACAAACCTCTCTGTGACTTACACATTGTGCTGGATTTACGATTTAGCCCGTTGGTCATAGACTGCTGTTATTTTATGTATTTATTGGGTGGAACATGGCATAAAATATGAAATTGAAAACTAACGACGCAGCATTTATTCCAGTCGCATTCACCACCCTATAGGATGTGAAGCATACCTCTTCGTTAAACACTTGTATGCTTAAATTACCTACCAGATGATTTAGATACATGCATGTTATTACCTAGATACATATATGTTATTCTCTCCGGACAAATTGTGTTTTATTGACAGAATACAATTTATGAAATCTTCACTTAAGAAGCTACTTAACAACACAAATTTATTTAGGTAAATATCCAAAGAGTTTGCTCGCGACAAGCTTGGCCTTTTATTATTATTAGTTCTGTCCTGAACCACCAATATACTCACCTCTAAAGTTGTCCATTGATAAATATATGCTTAATGCATTTGAGTATGGATTGCATCTTTGGATCAATGTCATTAAAAATATACAATCTTTAGTCGGCATCAACTGCTAAAACGATACTTGGGAGGCGACGTATATTACATATAGTTTGTTAATCATTTGTACGATTGGACCTTGTCAAACACTCCGCAAGTGATATATTTCTCATGGATGGAACCAGAATATTTACGATAAACAATATTATGAGGCAGTGATCATATATGTTACTATCTCGAAGTGGTTTTAACATAGCTTCTGAACCTACATGACACGCGTAGCGACTACATGCTGAAAGTGTGACATGTAATGAAATGTTTCATTCAAAGACAAAATGTAATGCCGAAAAGTTAGAGCATCTAATACAACAACAAGCCTATTTGTTAAAATGTTCTACGATATCCTCTATAAATATCTGACAATGTGTCTTATGTTAGATTTGAGGCTTATCGAATTCACCTCTTATAATGATATTAACACGCAAACAAATTATCAACAGATTGATTAAATGACGAATAACTGAAAAACACAAAACAACTTTTTATACAAACTGTCATAATCTCATTGCATATCCTGTCTCCGTTTTCGTACAATTTGTTGTTGTTTTTGTAGGGTTTGACGCCATTTTGCAGCACACGATAGGCTATACATGGCGGCTTTTATTATTGGTGAAGGAAGAACCCGAGGAAACCCACTGAAAGAATCACCGACCCACGTAAAGCTAAAGGCAAGCGTCTCACATAACTTCGTTAGCCGCATCTTAGACTCGAACCCACGCTGACAGAGGTGAGATGGCAGTGATCAGTAACGGAGAGCTCTTTAAACTATTCGGCCACTCGGGGCCTCCGTACAATTTGTAATGATGCATTGGATGCGAAATGAATAGACGAACTCTAAGACTTTGTACAAACAGACACAAACAGATTAGCTGGATGTTTATATTGCTACATAGACACATTTCCACAAGCCTATTTTAATAAAAGTTTAATTTAAAGGATATGATAAATGCCGCGTCTCTAAAGATGGAATGTAACTAATTTAGCACTTACTGTATAACGGGTTAGTTACTAAACACTTTTGGAAACAATATGTTGAATGAATCAACACTTTTGAACCAAAGATGATGCGAAAAATGTCTTTAAATGAATAATATCTTAGATGATCATATTAACGTTTTCATTTTCCTTACAAACTAAATTAATGCAAATATCATCAAAGGTATTAGTCGAAGCAATGAATTGACGAAATAAGTGGATCATAAGGCCAACTCATGATACTGGATTTTCTGAAATGTTCTTCACTGTCACATGAAAATAAAACAACAAATAGTTTAAAACACCGTGAGGTTTGTATGTGAGAGGTTCCCTTTGTACCATATTTGAGACTACATGGGTCTGCGTGTATACATGTTTGTTTGTTGTGAAAGGAAACATATATCAATATCAGGATGAGCAAAAATTCCGTTGGTGATGTACGAGAACGTGGAAGATCTCAACAACATATGTTGGGAAACAAATTAGTCGTACTCCCTAGAAAAAAAATCAAAGGTGCTCTAGTATTCATAACACAGGATGTTCGATTTTCATTTCAAAACGATCAAAGCAAACTATGGAGACAATGGTACGCTGGTATTTTATCTGACTCGATGTGTTATAAGTCAGGACAGACAATGTTTGAAACGACAGGTTTGTATTTCATGACAAATTTGATTTTTGTTTCTGGTTGTCCTCGCGAAGAAAACAAACCACTCAGTAAAATTCATTCAGCAAGCAGCATAAGACTTCTAAGCAAGTTTATAAGGCCATATGGTAGCTCTTAAATAAGTCGTTATCAAACATGCCGAATCTTAATGATGAATCAGAACATTGCGGCAACATAATCAAGGAAAAGGTTGCGAAAATATGATTGCATGCACACACTGATTATGTAACAGGGATTTCAGGTGAAATTAGTACTGCAAATGAATACGTTTCGAACTGAACACATGCTATGTAACATTGGCCTGAATAGCTGCAATGACAGAAGATTCGTACTTGAGGATGTAATCGACACATTTGTTCACGATCATTACAGAAACAAATCAGATTAGAGAAGACATCCTGTTGAGTTGTGTATGATGTAATCAATAACTAAACCTAGCTATTATTACCAAAATAATTTAAAAACACTATCCGTAATGAAAATATAACACGCACTGTGAATGGTCGTGCAAGTTGATTTGCCTGGCGGTACAACTATATAGCACGTCACAAATAAATGTACTTATTCATGTTGTATTTATTCAAGAAGATTTCTCTTGAATACTAGCCTCCACATTTCGAGCTGCTACGCATAGCGGATTTGCAAATTCGCTGACATTCCCGATCAGAGATTTCCTGCTATTTTCATGCAATGTATCCGCCTCAAAACGTTTTATTTTACAATTCTCCGCTTTGTTTCCTCTCAATATTATCTATTAAAAGCTTATTTGTTATAACACCATAATTACACTTCTATATTAATATATGCGGCATCATTGGATATTTTTTGCGTATTGAATGAACTGTCCCCATCACCTTTCCGACTTAAAAAGGCTCCTTATTCATCTGCCTCGATACGGTCTCTAAGCTTCGATGGGATTATACAACAAGTTGCCATTCGCTGGACGAAGAACTACGTCACTTGATATTATAACATGCTGGGTTTCAAAACTAAATATATGCCTGTTCAATACCTTTTGATATCTTTGTATGATATTGGAATGCATCCTTTATTATTTGCAGTTTATGTCTGATTTGTAGCACGTTATATGTGCCGGACATTGATGTTCTCATTTGCGTTATATAGATTGAAGAACTGGTGCTCTTTCCATGTTTTGACAAATATGTATATCTAATTGTCTAATAGCAAAATCATTGGTGTATTGTGTCCAATAATTAAAGACGATATAATTATCTGCCATCATGGGCTTTCGCTTTTATGTAAACTAATTATAAAATCAAACGCGGGATCTCAGTATTGTAATACCAAAACAATAGTGCGATCTAATTAGTATTAAAGCTAAGAACAAGTGCACTTTTCTAGGAGTCCACCGAACCTTTTCCAATAAAACAGTTTTAAAGATAAAATGTTTTTTTTCCCATCAATATATGTTCCTTTTGCGCTACGTGTAAACATGCGAACATCCCTAAGCACGATTAACAAGTGTTTTTAAAGCCCATTTATCAATACTGGTTATCTTATTTTCAACCAAATATTTATAATTATGCTCTCTGTAAAGGTAAATTAGCACACTATTTAACAAGGAGGTGCTGTTCGACCAGCTATATATTGTAATATGTGTTGGTTATTAATGCGTTATCATCCATATAGATTTAGTCTTGTAGAATCATACAGGTACACATCACTATATTCTTAGAAGAGTTTTACCAATAGACATGTAGACAGAATACGTTACTTACTTTATAGGAAATACCAGGGTACTCCATCCATTGGACAGACACTTGAGGTTCTCCACAGTATTGCGAATTATTCAGAAAGGCAAACAAAACATTTTCATCTTGTCTGATCTTTGGTTTGCAGGAATTTGTTGGTGGAACTAACATATAAAATATAATATATTATAGTTGCTAAACCTAAATATTCATATGTGGAAAATGTTTAATATTTGGATATATTCTAACTTAAATGTTACCTATTTAGAGTCACTTCTAGCGGATAGTTTTATATTTTCCAATATTGAAAAAACATAATAGATCAGCACTTTTTTTGTAACTGACACGTATTTTCTTTATCATTTTATAGAAAATATCTTGAGCTCATTAATAACATGGTATGACTATAATGCATTCATATACTGATATGCATTAGCACCATGCATTAAAACAAAATAGAACGCTGATAAATTATAATTGGACCTTTCCCAATTGTTAACTACTCTAAAACAGCTGTTTTTTTATTAGGATTTTTAACGTAGCTTTAACAATTTGTCCGTCATATCGCTACGATGTCTGCAATGAGTGAGTTTATAGTGATGTCTAACACTGGGGCATCATGCCGCAGACATGTAGCATGATGTCCCACCTAGTTACATTATCCTGACACCAGGCCGACCAGTCCTAACACTAACCTCCTAATGCTGAGCGCCGAACAAGGTAGCTGTTAGTACCATTTTTGTAAGTCTCTGGTATGACTCTGCCGGGGATAGAACCCACGACCTCCCGCTTCCGCGGCGGACGCTCTAACCACTAGGTCACTGGAATCGGTTCCAACACAGCTGGTGAGCTATAAACATCTTGAAGTTCGATCCCCAACTATTCTTGATATTTCACGCATTTGTGACAAGAAATGTTGTCAATTTCTTTCCATGTATTGAATGTGATCAAAGTTGTGTTGGCAAATGTAATAAAATACACTAAAAATGAGGATTGTAAATTTCAAACACTTTTTTTTTATTTATGCAATTGCCCAGAAAAGATTAACATCTATATTTCAGGCATCAATTGTAATATAGATACAAAATATCGCTGCTTTGAAACTAATATGAACATTATACTGCACTAAAAGAAGATGTAAATTATGCATCTGACATATATAAATCTATTCAGGTAAATTCGCCCAGTTTGTAAAATAAGACAGTACATTTTCCATAGTCCGTTTACAATGATTATAACTGTTCGACTCTATGGTATTACGCTAAGTAATATAATAAAGTGAAACCAACATGGTTTCAAAATTTGAACACAAAATTTACTATGGAAAACTTTAAATATTGTGAATTAAATCCAAAATCAATCATAAGAAGCTGTGTCACAGTCCAAAAGAATAGACTATTCCGAATGAATGTCAGCTCATGAATGAGCTGAAATGCCACGAGTCTTCATTTATCACAGTGGCAATATCCATAGCTCGTATGAATTAAGTCACAATAGTCTCCTTAGGCATTATAACCCAAGCAATTGTCATCTCATATTACATATAATTTATATATTCACATGTTGAACATGTTCAACTTTACTGAATCCTCACGACCATTCATGTTATTTAGTACGGATAAGATGTACATGGAGGTCGAAATAATCAACCAAATGTATGGTAATGTCCTGACCAAAATCAAAGGGCTTCGAATTTGGAAAGGACAACATTAGCCCACAAACATTATTTCTTCAATTTACTGCATTCCAATAAATTTGGTTAAAATCAGAGTCATTTAGCTTGCTTAACGGCCATACTAAGCATTAAACCATCATGCTACTCTAAAGCTCCTTTTTACACTAAATACTTTAAAACGCTTTTAACTTTACTCTAAAACTTTACCAGAACGTAAGAATATAATGGAATATAGCATTGTTCTTTAACTGTGTATGTGTTTGTCTGTGTATGCATGTTTGTGGGTGCATATGCTAGTAAGTGTTAGTTTACAAAATCTGACGATATTAATATTGCCCACATATCAATTTTGGTCACGACTGAAATGTTTCTGAAAATAGGTATCATAGTTGGGTGCAAAATAATTTAAATACATGCAATTACTAGTTCATACTGGGGTATACATCAGGAAGATACTAAGACTGGAAACAAAAGGATTTAAAGGCTAGTGTGCAATCTTTGACTACAAGGCAAGAAACCGATCAAGACATGAAGGAAACAAACATATGCAAACATTATGCAGAGACGAATATATACGACCGCCATGCAATGGCAGCTATGCAAATGAAATGAAACGTTCCGACATAGAAATAGCACACGAATGACTAAAATATGTCAGCTGTTATAACGCATTATTGAATTAAATTTGAAATATTACTATTTCCTTTGCTTATCCCCGTAATCAGCAGTGCTCAAAATATAAATTCACTTGAGTCAAGAATGTAATCACCTAATAACAGCATTGGCCAGCACGTGTAACTATCCAACGTATTAGACCACACCTACTACTACAGTTTGTATTAAGATGTATATTATCAGGAAGATGAGTTAGAAGAACAACACCTCATAAAATATATTGTTAACATAGATATTGTTGACATAGTCATTGTTATCGCTGGACCTGTAGCAGCTGTTGGTAACACATTTATTTCAATAGGTCCTTCAGTTGTGCAGCCAATGGCAAGATGTTTTTAATGTTAGAGTTGGTTTCGTCTAAATCAAGCATGTTCTGCGGGTGTTATTGCTTTGGTTTGTATGCTTTCACAATTTGCTTAATTGTACTTCAACTGATCTCTGTTTTGTTTGGGTCTGTTTCGTCGCTGGCGCCTTATGTTACCCATTCATATTATGCATGCATGGTACGTGATTAGACAAAACTTTAAATCGACAATAAAGCTCCTTAATCTATTATAATTGCGAACTGAATATAATTTTTATTACAGGTGGATATATTCCTTTTTCAATTAAACGGCTTTTTAAAACACATGACACAGGTGAGAAATGAATCCCTGTATTGTCCTTTATAGTTGGAGGGGTTTACATTCTTCCTATTTCATCTTTCGTGGGTTAATCCACACCATTATACGACCGAGTAACTTGATATATTGTGTTCAAGTCAATATGTATCAAATTATATTGTGTTTGTTGATATTAAATCCTGTTTTTGTCAGTTCAACGATGTACAAAATCAGTGAAACCGGTTACAACTTAGAAGTATATGGTGTCTATTTTGCACACACACCAATATGTATGTATATATGTATGTATGTATATATATATATATATATATATATATATATATATATATATATATATATATATACAGTCATACAAATATATATAATTTACAACACTGAAAACAAACCAATCCGTTGTATAAAACATAAAGTAATTTATTACCCATGCTATATTTATAAATGTGAAACAGATATTAATGAATCCAAACTAATCCTGTTAGCGTCCTTTGAAAGTCCTAATGAATAAAACGTTCCAGGTGCATTTCAAGACTGGTAATGAACTGGTCCGCCAAGAATTGTAAAAGTGTTCAGTTCGTGTTGTCATGAACTCCTTTGATTAATTTACAACATTTCGAGACTAATATAATAGTTTAAATAATGAGCATTTTATATTTCCATAACATAACAAACAAATATTTCACCTCATAAATAATATATAAGTAAAACATTAAACACTTGTGCAGATGCAACCAAAATAAATACGGATGACTAAAAAATAGGAATAAATATCATTGCTCAGTTCCCACCTTATATATAATGTATTTTACAACTATATTTCACAATAACAGGCTAAATCACGTAGACAAAGCGTAACTAAATGCATTCTGTACAATTTTGAAACTAGAGAAAAAGTTGTGAAAGTTAAACAAATATTAAACCAGGAGTTATAGAACAATATAATATATACGAAACAGTATCATGTGACTCATCAAAGAAATTTATTTTTGTTTCCTGGTTAACAAGCAATATTTTTTTTTCTTCTGACGTTTGTGTTGCCTAGACATAACGATCAAATATTTTATGTATGTGCGTAAATTATAGAAAATAACATTCACAATTTTAAAATGGGTATTTGGATGAGTGAAAGCGTTTTCGGCTGGTAAAGGAATATATGTAGGTGCATTGAGATTTCGGGCACTATTGCTAGCTTGATATTGGCAGATGTTAGTATAAACTTTTAGGTAGTCTTGCAATAGCTATTAAGAAACAAATATGAAAATAAGCATAAGTGCGAAAATGGATACCTAAAAAAAGTTTATACTTGAAGTAGACATAGGGCAACCACATGTCATTGGGTTAATACAATAAATGACATCCTAATAATAAATAATCTTACAGAAAAATAATCATTTTAATGTTTATTGCTGAGATTGCGTCTTACTAATTATTTTCCAGACCAAATAACAGTGAAACGTTATCAATCTAAAGAAAACAATATAGTAATATACAAAATAATAATTGTGATAGAATAATAATAAGGATGACCCTCTCAAACTAGATAACTATACATCAGCTTAAAATACATTTCACGATTCCTCTAAAACGTGGCTTAATTAAATGTCCTTTTATATGAATATTATCGCGTTATGTGAAATTATTTAGGGGTTGGAGAGTATGGTCTTGTATATTCTATAGTTAACATTGTTCAATGTACAACAATTTGATTGTATCCTTTTTCACATGCACTCACTATTCGTGTCTAAAAATAATCCAATATGTTAGTGCGTTGAATGTTATATAATATATCGACTATGATCATATCAATTTAGATCCACAATTATGTATATATAGTACAATACTGTATATATGCATACCGTGTGGAGTCCAAGGATGATATGGTTTTTAATTTTTAAATCTTATATTATTCAATCTTAATCTTTACATGAGGATTTCCAATGGAACATTTTTGCTTGTTTAGACCATGAGCTGGTCTATCTTCTTTTATCAAAGAACAGAAACAAAAAGCAACAATGTTTCCTTAATACAAAGTCACATACATACATTTAATGCTGGTGTAATAAAAGACGACTAAACCATATCAATAACATTTAATACTCACCAAGTATCGATATGTTCGTTTCGTTCTTCATAGACGTATCTTTATCATATAAGAGAGCATACGTAGCTTCGTCTGTTGATTCAATGTTTCGTAAAATTATCGATCCATTTTCAAATGACACCTTTGGTCTGTATCTATCCAGAACGTTAATCTCCACATTAGAATCATTCAGAACCCAAAGTGCCATCGTATCTTGCTTCCCAGCACCCATTTTGTAAAGTGTAATTGTTGTATTCAATCTGGCTGATATAATATTTTGAAAAATCAAAACGGAATCCCCTTCGCAGGCATATTTAGAAATAATTTCTGCAATGAAATTGACAGTATGGATAATATATTCGATATAAAGAATTAACATTTAATACACAATCTTCAAGACTACTACAAAAACAACAACTACTACTACCACTATTGTCACTACTACTACTCGTCTGCTAATACTGCTATTGATACTACTTTAAATAAAAGTAATGAAAATAATAGCAATACTAACAGTAATATATAGTCAACAAAAAGAGGAACTCCGTTATGAATATGCATATGGGCAATAAAGTTGGTGTCATTACCGAGTCAGTGGGTGGTATCGTGAAGTAAAGAACAGCCATTAACTACGCTATACCGAAAAAGTGCCATCCAATCGGCATTACGATTTTATTAAAATGTAGAAAAAGACAATTAAAACTGAATAACGACTCGACTGAGGGGAGATAATAGTGTTTGTATCTGAGAAAAGGTGGGCGAATGAAAACCAATAGCACAAATAAGACTGAAACTGGCCTGAAACATCAACTCGATCTTAAAATATATCAACTACAGAAAAGTGACAAAAACTAGGTTTAGTCACATTCCAAAACGACGTGAGTCTGATGTAGCTAGAAGTAAACCATTGTAATAACCGGACGACATTTGTCATTTTCAAGGAATATTAGCTGTTAGCAGAGGAGGAAATAATACAAGTGATCCGAATGGTGGAGACAACTGTTGCAGTACCGTCTGGTCCAAAACATAAAGATAAATAATTATGGAGCAAGCTCATAGAAAGTCCAACAGAACTTAAGGTAATACAGATCAATGATGTGGAAGAACTATAAAATATTGCTCAGAAAGGATAGAGGCTGACAAAATAATACTTGCGGGAAAAGTAATTATTGCACAATTGTCTGTGGCCACGAAGAGGGTCATTGGTACGGATTGCAGACATGCACTAGTATATATAATGTAGCAGATGATTATATGGTCAGAGCCGATATTTCGTGATGAATGAGAAAAGTCTGCATTATGTTTATGTTAAGGAACGAAATAAGTTTTAACTGTAATCAACCTCCTGTTTGAAAATATAAACAAGAAACAGATTTGCATAGAAATAATCGTTCTACTCTGAACGTTTAAGGTAATAAAGATAAATCTGACAATCGATAAAAGGGTCATACGAAATTTCTAAGACAGCAAACAAAGCAAGACATTGGCGATGGTGACTACAAACTAGCCCACTATTGGATCATTATCCGTCCATGCCTGTAACGCTTTGAATAATACTAATACTAATATTAATAAGGACTTTGCATAGCGCCTAATCCTTCGAAGCTCTAAGCTCTTTACATCATCAATAATAATATGATGCACTACAGAACAACAAATGATAAAAAACAATGAAATTAGAAAACATAAAAACATGCTGAAAACATATAAGATACAAAACATGTTTAGGTCGCTAAGTTTGTCCCTGCAGTCGAAACAGGTGAGTCTTAAGAGGACTCTTAAAATGGACCACTGTGTCTGTGTGTCTAATTTCAATGGGCAATTCGTTCCACGTTACCGGACCCTGGTGTGCAAACGAACATTGTCCATATGACTTTGTTTTCACCTTGGGAACAATGAGTACACTATTATCAGAAGAAGATCGTAAGGATCTTGCTGGTGTACATGGGTGAGGCTGGATAGGTATGTTAGACTGGCGTCTGTCATTGAAACATATCACAGATCAAATTTTGTACTTGATTCTGTATCGAATTGATAGCCAGTGTAGGGTACAGAGCAGTGGTGAGATATGCTCTGCTCGAGGTACTCCAAAGATGATCCGTGCAGCGTTTTGAACTTTTTGAAGTTTCTGGAGTAAATATTGTGGCGAACCAGACAGAATTGAGTTACAATAGTCCAGTCTTGAAAATTCTAATGAACACACAAGTGTTTTAGTGGCATCAACTGAAATATATTTACGAATGGAACTGATGCTTTTCAATTCAAGATATGCGGCCTTGCATATGTTCCTGGCATGGTGGTGCAATGTGAGATTACTGTCTAGAGTAACGCCTAGGTTCCGTACTGACTGTGAGAATTCAATATTGGTGTTGTTGATATTTATTGTCTGAGGTAAAGAATGTGAATGAGAAAGCATTTGTGTTGTGATCAGAATAGCCTCAGTTTTATCATAATTCATCTGCTTGTTACATGTCATTCATGATTTCATATCAGAAATGCTCTTCTCTACTCCATGGATAGTAACATCAACTTCAGTTGGGTGGCTAGACTTGTATATTTGGGTGTCATCAGCATACAATTGGTGAGACACTGGGTGATCATCTATGACACATGAGATCGGCTGAGTGTACACAATTAAGAGAAAAGGACCAAGAACAGATCCCTGTAGAACACCACAACATACGTCAACTGGGCTGGAGTGTATTCCATTTGCGGATATAATATGTGTCATGTTGATTAAGTAGGACCTGAACCACTGCAAGGCTATATTCTGAATGCCAAGTACGTGCTGGAGACGGTGAAGTAATATATCATGGTCTATTGTGTCAAATGCTGCAGATAAATTCAGGAGAGTGAGGACTGTAATCTTTCCACTATCCAAAGCAGACAGAATGTCACTAAATACTTTCAGAAGAGTAGTTTCCGTACTGTGGCATGGACAATATGCAGACTGTACATTGCTAAAACCACTGTTTGAATTCAAATGAGGTACAAGTTGATTTAAAACAACCTTTTATAAGATCTTTTTTATATGAATGGGAGATTAGAAACTGTGCGGAAGTTCTTTAAGTCGTTATGGTTAAGTGTTGATTTCTTCAGCAGTGGCTTTATGATGGCAGTTTTGAAAAGTGATGGGAATTCCCCAGATGAGAGAAAGATATTAATAACATCAGTTAGTGAAGGTAATATTGGGTCTAAGCACTCAAGAAGCAGTGATGATGGAATTTGATCAAGTTCACAAACCTTTGGTGCACTTATCATCACGACTATCCGTACTTAATCAATATAAACAGGTTCAAATGCTGCTAACGGTTGTTGCATAAATTCTACATCATAACTTTATGGTGACAAATCAGTTGAAATTGTGCTGTCAAGCGAATCTCTAATGGTTTGTACTTTGTCATCGAATAAATTTGCAAAGTAGTCTGGTAGGTCTGGTGGATAGAAGGTTGTTGGAAATGGTGTACATTTGTTCTTTGACATTAGTTTGTTAGTTATCTCGAAGAGCTCTTTGCAGCTGGAACTCTCCGTGATCTTAGTACTGTAGTGGAATGATTTGGCTAAATGGATTATGTATGTGACGTTGTTCTTAGCGGCTTCGTATATTTGTTTATGAATAGTGAGTCTGGTGGAAAGCCTAAGCCTCTCTGCTTTTCGGCGATGTCTTTTAGCAGTGCGAAGCTGGTCCCTAACACTGGTATACCATGGAGGATATTTTTTGTTATTGATACTCTGTACTTTGGTGGCTGGGGCATGTTTTTCAAGCAATGAACGCAAGCAGTTATCAATTTGTTCCGCTGTTGGATGAAGAAAGTTGTTAGGTTTTCTTGGATGTCATGCATTAATTTGGTTCTATTTATCATACGGATGTTTCTGTTAGTAGCAAATACAGGTGGAAGGTTGGGGACTAATACGTCGAGTTGGCATACAATGCAGAGATGATCCGATGCAAGTTCGTGGGATACAAGCGTGGATTGCAGAATATTATCATCAGGGCTATACAGAAACCAGTCTAAAATGTGACCAATTTTATGGGTAGGTTGGTTAACTGACTACTTAAGATTGAAAACATGAATGGAATCTAGGAGTTTTGACGTGTATTGTTTATCAGGACAGTCAAAGTGAAAGTTGATATCTCCAAGAATAATTAGGTTGCCACCTATCGCATTTCCATACTCTAGAAGATTTGGGAACTGCTCCAAAAAGAGAGATTCAGTCAGCTTGTTTTTTTTTCTATTAGGAGGAGGACGGTAGAGACAGAAAAAAATGGACCGACCTTTGTTCCAGTGTGAGCTTTTTCTGGACTAGTTCAAACGATGTGTGGCAGAAATTGAAGGTTGTGTTGTACTTAAGGCATTTGATTATGGAATTCTTTGTAATTACAGCAATTCCACCTCCGCGAGAGTTGCGGGGAAACGACTTGATGGAGTAATCGCTGGGTGTTAAATCCGCACACTTAGATTCATCACCTGCGGAATGTAACCAAGTTTATGTCAGGAAGTAGACGTCAATATTCTGGTCGTTGATAACATTAACAATTTCTGTGCGCTTTTCCGGTGATCCTACTGATTGAGCGTTGAATAATGCAATACTTAGTGGTATCCCTGGGACAGTTGACACAACGGTTGACGATTTAAGAGGAATTTGAACCAGGTTATTAAAATTAACGGCACAATGTTTGAAGGTGTTTACCCGTTACGGGCGAATGGGAGATAACTAGAATTCTTCTTCCTTTTCTAAACCGACCAGCTTTGAAAGAACGTTTATTTTTTTCTCTTCCGTTTACATTTAAGAAAGGATGAATGTATTCCCAGTTCGTTCAGTCCTGAGCACAATGAGCAGCAGAGGGGGCGAATCGGACAACGTTTTTAAACAAGTTTTCAATGGATTAGGGCTTAAAACAATGAAATCAGGCAAAAAAACAATGAAATCAGGCAAAAAATCAATGAAATCAGGCAAAAAAAAATCAATGAAATCAGGCAAAAAATAATAATGAAAAATCAATGAAATCAATGAAATCAGTCAACGAAATCAATCTCCATCGTCTTCAACCGAATATTTTATCAAGTCCGATACGATATCGTGTCCTAGGGACGAAAATCCTTTTAGGATTGAAAGTCCCTTCAGGACTTTACAAACAGACTTATTTGTAAGACCTCACCTTGTAGATCAATCAGATTATTGGACTGGTCAGTGAGTTTGAAATTTATTCTGGTTAATGAATTATTATGACATCGCATATAGACTGGATTAGTTGGATCCTCAATAATTAAAAATCCTGGAGGGGCTGTTGGTGCAAATGAATATAAAATATATCCCTGCTGAGCTTGATTTGATCGTTCTAAATTTATTTGATAGCTTCCTTCGATAACGTCACACACTAAATTGAGCGCAATCACCGATGAAATATTCACATTTTGAGGAGCGATATGCCTGCCACCACCGTCTGGGTCATTATTGTGTTTAAGGATTTTTATTTCCTGTGATGTTGTTTTTTTCCACGTATCATGAATTATTTTAAAACCAATATCGATGGCATCATTGAGAAGTCTCTTTAGTTCTGGTACGTTATATCCTGGTATTGCAAATTCTGTTCTTGTTTTAGGATTATCGTCACCTAATATCTCTTGAATAATTTGTGAATTAAATGTTTCCATGTCATTGATGATTTTGTTACATGTTTCTACAACGCTGATAAATTCATCTCGGGTGAGAGTACCGGATTTAAGAGATGGCAACAACAATGAAAAATCATTATTCATCGCTCTGAAATTTTCAGTGGTATTTTGCTGTCGAATTAGGTAGGATTTTCTTTTAGTGGAAGGATCTACCGATTCAGTGAAAAAATTAAATTTATCATAATCGCTATAGCTTTTTACTGGATTATCAGACTTTATCCTGTCGGTGATATAATCAGTTTTTTTGGTTCTGGTAAATCAACGGTTTCTCCCGGGGGTGGTAATTCAGGCCATCCTAGTACGGTCCTTATTGAGCTTTGATAGATATCTACGACGTAACCATCTGTGCTTATTTCAATGGCAGACGATAGTGTTGGCTCATGAACTGTTATAGCTATTTTTGATTCTTTTCCAGTAATCGATTTTATTCTACGTTGCAATTCAGCATTGATTTGTTCAATTTGGTATGATCCGGTTGGTATGGAAACAACGTTCCAGTCTGGGGTACCGTCGTCTTTATTCTTATTTGCAAATACCAGTGAATTATTCGGTTGTTTACCACCAAATGATTTTGACCTAATATTTGGCCAACTATGGTATACTCGTAATTTTGCTAGCGCTATCTCCTTCACTGGGACCGGAGAGGGGAAATTCACACTGAATTCTGGATTCGTTGATGTTATTGAGATCATGCTTGTTTGTACTGGGTTCGTGTTCTCCACTATTTGTTGAAGTAATTCCATCGGTGTTGTCATTGTTATTATACTCATGATGTATTTCTAATTTTGATATTGCGGAATCATAGACACGTATCATCACTGAGAACTCACTATCTGATATCGTTGAGGTTATTGAGATCATTCTGGTTTTCGGGTTTGTGTTCTCCAATTCCATCGGTGTTGTCATTGTTATTATACTCATGTTGTTGTATTTCTAATTTTGATATCGCGGAATCGTAAATACTGACCATCGCTGAGAACTCACTATCTGATATAATTGTATCATCGAGTGACGACGATATCAACGAGGATAATTGCGAGTATGCGGTTGATACAACATGAAATTTAATCGCATAGTCTTGCAGTTTACTCTGGCTGCATGATGATATTTTTTTTGTGATCCCGGTTGATATACCCGCGATTGAAGCCACCGCAGAAATGCAAATTGGAACTACGACCGGGGCAATGATTGTAACCGATGCAAGTATTATTCCGGCGCCAGCGAGAACGCCTGACACCGAGTACATAGTAACATCAATTACAGTGATTCTTCGGCGGTATTTTTTTATTTTTATTTGATACTCCTCAGCGAGGATTTTGAGTCTAGTTTGAAATTATCTGACCTGATCATAGCTATATTGCGATGATGAAATCATTTTTATTTTAAAAACGCTAGCGTTTTCAATTACGATTTCAATTGAAACCGTTAGTTAAATTGCTTTGCAATTTTCAACTTAAATCCGCTACGAATTCCAAATACCATGTTGTTGAAACCCTAACCAAATTTTTATCAGTAGATGTGATCGTGAACTTTTCAGTTGTATCCTTGTCGATGATCGTTGAAATCGTATTGTTGACCCCGGATGAACTTGACGATGAAATATTAAATTGAATCGTTGTTACTAGTGTTAATCGATAAATACCTTTAACGGTTGCAGTGATATCTAATTTGTTGTTTATAGGTGTCCACGCAAATGATCCGTTTTGGATCGTGTATACTAAGTTTTTGGTTTTCTCGTGAGGGATTTTTGTTTTTTCAATAATTGTTATCATCCTCGTTGCATCACCTTTGATGGCTTCGATGAAAGTTTTCGTCTCATCGATGGATTTTTTAATATCAGGGAGTTTTATTTCAATTTTATCTAACGGGGTCCCAATAAATTTATCCACAATATTTCTTCGAAAATTTGAAAACTGTTTCCCGTGTTCTTCACTTTTAGATTGAAGTGTTGTTAGTTCTAACACAGAACTTTTCAACTCATCGTTGAGAGTTTTTAATCGATCTGTAATCGTCGAAAAAAGTACACCTGGTTTGAGTTTACCCTGATCGGAAAATAACGCAACGGTGTTCTCGATTGCGTTTCGTTGTTTAACCAAAATATCATCCAGAGAAATATTACTAGTTTTCAATTTACCCTGACGATCTTGAAATACAACTATTTCATTAGGATCAACACTTGCTAAATTCAACGTCTCAGCTATTTCATCTTCAATTATTTTTTTTTATATCATTCGTTGCAGTGTCATCGGGTTTGGGTTTCAGAGGTCTTCCCCAAATATCAATCATGATATTTTATACACCTCTCTCTAAAATCTATGATTTTCGCCAGCGACTACTAGTGTAGTCATTTACGACAACATGTGGTGGTTTTCTAGATGCTGAAATAGCGTCAAGAACATTTAATACTTCGCTGCCACATATTGTTGGGTCATTCATTTGTTGTGTTGGTAGCGTAGAATACCAAGTCTTCATTGGAAAAGTTTTTAAATAACGCATAAACTCTTTTGGCGGGGCTAATCCATATGAATCAAAATAGACAATCCCACGTGGATCAATAGCGTATGCAACCCAGTGAGTTCCAGGTCCGGTGCTGTTATCGAGATTAATGATTCCGGTTTCAACGTTGTTTGGTTGATGGGGTAATTGATCTTTCATAAAGACACCTCTGAAATTTTTAATCGCAAGTTTTTTAGCAGCATCTATTAAATCAAAATTGGACATAGGAATCAAAGATTTCTGGGTTAATAAACCGTTCCTGGGATTCTCAGGCCTGATCCGTGAACGGATCTCCCGCTGTACCACGAATACGGGGTTCCTGGTAGTCTTAGACCCTTTCCCCTTTTTTTATATCCCTGTCCAGTTGCCTTTTTTAGTGCCATTCCTGCTGCAGTACCAACGGCTCCTAACGCTGCCGCTTTAGCCACCGCTGGGGCTGCTGCTGCAATCAATGCTGGTATTGCAGCTAACAATGGAAATATACCGCCTGTTGTCATCATATTTTTGATAGCAGCCGCAGAAAGAGTAATCTGAACACCTTTTTTGGCTACAAGTGCATCATTGAAATGTTTTATTTGACGAGTTGTCAGTGATAATTTATTTGCACCACCAGTCATTTGATTGGGTTTCAACGTGATTGTGGTTCCACATTTTTTAGCCGATTCTGATTGCAATTTTTTGATTTGACCGGGAGTTAACGCAACACTAATAACACTATATGACATATTATACATAATATATTGATTCTAATGGAAAAATCCTTCGGATTTTCAATCAAAGATTTTCCACTGGTGCATCTACCACTCTCATTCTTCCTCCAACACCTTCAAGTAGCATTGATTTATCACTGAGAATGACAGCAACCGCTCTATAATTAATAATATCACCAGGACGGGTTACACGGGCTCTAAAGTGTATATCAACGACAGATTGTCTTGTTAAATCAAGATGTTCCAATGAGAAGTAATAAATCGGATACAGACTTTTAAAATCCAATTGTGATATTTGCAAACCAGTATCCACATTTTGATCACGTGCCATAAATGACAACAGGTTATGATAGACACGTGCAATATGATTTTGACCGTAATCAAGTTGTACATCTTCAGATGGTTCCTGCTGTCCGTTTATTCTCAGTGAGACCTCTCTAACACCTAACTGATCAAATATCATATGACTTCGTTCTTGATTACCAACTCGCTCATTATTCTGTAATGCAATAAATATATGACGTGGGGCTGAAACCCCTTGTTTTGATGCCAGGTGCCATGTGAATGTATCATCGACATTGTCTTGTTTAATATCAGTGGTCACTGATAACCAACTCAACAATAATTTTCCTCCTTGGTCCATAAATGATAACAATTTTTCTGCTGCGGTAATTGATGGAGTTAAAACTGGCATCTACAATGATAGTTTTGTTAAAATGACTTTACCATCAGCAACACCAGCATCACGCCAGATTGCATCATTATCAGTACCCTTTCGTACAAGCGCTACTGTATGTTTAGCTCCATAAATAACTTTTCTAACATTTCTACAGAATCCGAAAATATGATGCAGTGGAATCGCACATGAAAATCGTCGACGCTGTCCATCTAATGTTGCTACACGTGTTGCAAACCCTAGATTGTAGTTAGTAATATTATTAATGACATCAAAGGTACCAGCTGGTCTTGTATATCCGGCTGGTGCTGGATCAACTGCGGTATCTCGTTTTGCCTTTACTCTAGAATACTGGACGTGTTCAGGGTGATCAGTAATATCCTTAGAAAACATCATAGATGGACCCGCTGATCTTGTATAATCATCAGAATATCTTGCTAACCCTATGATTGTTGTGGCCACATCAACTTCACGGTCAGTGGATTCAATTTCTTTTCCATCAATGAGATATCTAGCGCTTTCGAATAACGCCATTATGCCATTATTGACAAAACCAACTCGGATAGTTGAGTTATTGTCATATGGTGTATTAGCTGCAACATTTGTTACAAGTTCTCCTTGTACTTCAATAAACGCTTCACACGGTAGAAAATATTTACTGGTATCATGAACTTGAAGTTCAATTCGTGATCGGAGATCTGGTTGTACTGCGTGATAAGAATAAAATTGAAAATCTCGTACAGAATCATTCTTGAGTACTGGGGCATCCATATCAAATGCTGGATCAGGTGACTTTTTGAACATTTTATTCTATTTATCAGAATCTAAATCGTAAAATCGTAAACGATTTTCATCGTAAAAAGATTTTCATCGTGAAAAACGCTAGCGTTTTCTACGTTTTTTTTTAAAGCCACTCCCCATGATCATGTTTGCTATCATGTTATTTTGGTCACTTGGAGTCACCAGCGATGCTAATTTTTCATCTACTGCGTTATTTATAATTTTACTAACACTTGCAGGCATTTCCGCTGTAGACGGTAACGGTTTCTTTTTTCGTCTCACTAATGATGTTATTTTATTCTTCGCGGCTGAAAACGCTTTTCCGGCAAGATCTCCAACAGCACCAATACCCTTATCACGAATAACATCAATGGCTTTCATTCCTAGTTGTTTAGCTAACGGCATCACTTTTGGAGCCATTCTTGAAAATAATCCTAAAATAGTATCACCGAAACCATCTCCGTAATATGCTCTATAAACCGGAAACCGTGAATTAACTACATAGACGGGGGTTGGTTTATCATGATTGTAGTGTATGATCATCTTATTATAAAAACACTAGTGTTTTCAATTGTTATTTATCTAATCAATTGACTTCGTCATCAGATTTTTCAATTCAATCACTGTGATACCCATTTGCTAACTCGTCAATGAAATCTCGATATGTGCTGATATCCATGATACCACCTTAAAATAACCGTCTACAGATATCAGCTGCTTCATTAATTATTTCTGGAGAGTTATTTCCAGCTCGGAACCCTCCTACAAGAACTTCTAATCGTGATATATCATTGATAACACTATCAGGACATGAAATCCTTGGGGTTCCTAATCCACTTCCGCTATAACCAGTTGCTTCATCCAGTGTTTCTTGTAAATAAACATCATCATCATCATCATCATCATCATCATCATCACGTGGTATTTGTTGTTTTTTAGGAGAGAGAGATATTTTCTTTGCAGGTTTCTGTCGCTTTCTTTGCAATTTTGGCGTTTTTTGTTGTTGTTTAAACTATTCGTATTGATTATACACTATACCCACCGCATTGATATATTCAATGTATGATGCACTATCTGTCTTAATTTGACTTGTTTTAGTTTTGATTTTGTAAAATATATCAGCCCAGTGGGTTATACTTCTAACATATTTGTGATGTTCTGGTTTCAACCATTTTTTTCTGTTTTCATAAGACGTAACAACAAGCGTAGGAATTTCTGTTGGATCAGTCTTATCAATTTCTGCTAACATTTCCTCGTTAAATCTCTCGCTTAAATCATCTACTGTTCTTTTTGATTCCATTTGTTTTGTTTGTTCAGTTTTCGCTGCTATTTTTTTCAAGTTCACCGATAACAGATTTTCCCGTCTCGGGAACATCTCCCCGTATAGCACGCTCTACCCCTTTCGTTGCTGTGGTTACTGGTTTAAACAATTCTTCAGACCCCAAAGCAAAATCAGTCTGAAGACTCTGTCGTTGTTGCAGTTTATTCCTGACAGAGTCACGAATTGGTACAAATCTCTTAATTGCATCTAATCGTTCACGAGCCAATCGGGTTGTTAATGCTTCATTGACCATTATTTGAAATCGCAAACAATGTTTCAATTGCAAAACAATTAATACCACACTTTTCCCACTTTTTTGACGTCGGGTGATTTTTAACACAGTCATGGAAGTGTTATTTCATCCTATCATTGATGTGGAAAGTGTCCAAATTGTATATAAAATAATTAATACTGACACTTTCCACATTTCTATTTTGACATGTCGGATGATTTTTAACACCATCGTGGAAGTGTTATTTGATTGTTTTAACGGCTCTATCATTGATGGCGAAAGTATCATAATTGTATATAAAATAAAATAATACTGATAGTTTCGCCATCAATGACATGTCGATAATTTTTGATACGGTCATGGAAGTGTTATTTCATCCTATTAAGTATGGCGAAAGTCTCATAATTGTATATAAAATAAATAATACTGTGACTTTCGCCACTTTTTTGACATGTCGGGTGATTTTTAACACAGTCAAGGAAGTGTTATTTCATCCTATCATTGATGGGGAAAGTGACCAAATTGTATATAAAATATTAATACTGACACTTTCCCCACTTTTTTGACATGTCGGATGATTTTTAACAGTCATGGAAGTGTTATTTCATCCTATCAGGTGTGGCGAAAGTATCATAATTGTATATAAAATAAATAATACTGATAGTTTCGCCATTCTATTTTTGATCAATCTGACACATCGTCCATCGATTTTTGACATTCCCCTTGAAGGTCGGCTAAAAAAAATGATAAATGGTCGGGCAATCAAAAAATGATAGAGGGTCGGGCAATCAAAAAATGATAAGGGGTCAGGCAATCAAAATTGAATTAACGCCCGTAGGTTTCTAATTTTAGAGTTGACTTCTTTTTTCAATTCGTATTCGTTACCTAATTCTTTTCGTATTCGTTCTACGATAGTATACAACGGAACGAACACACTGATGTCACTGGAAAATGCAAGAGAGTCTCTAATAGAATTCTGAATTTTTTGGATGAGTGCATATTTCTTTGGTAGCATATATTTATTGTTGTTTACTCCGTATTCTATATCCTGAAAATCAGACACAATTTGATCAGGATTTAACCCATCTGATAGTTTGATATCCTGATTTTTCAATTTTGTATTTCAACTATGATGCTATTCATGTTTTCAGAATTCATTATTCTATAACAATGACATATCTCTAATTGAAAAATATAACGCATTAGACATAACTAAATTTAATTTTCTGTTCGGTCTTTTTTGAAATCGCCGATCGATAAATCCCCTCTGCAACGAATCGTACTGAGGCTCTACAAATATCGAAATACTTGCCGGCTTCATATATTGATTGAAATATTTTTTCTTCGTTAGTTATTGTATTCAAAGATTTTACTGGTTTCGCTTTTTTTGAACAAGTGCCAGTCCTTCCTCGTTTGATATTCTCACTTTGTGTGATAGCTTGCAGATTTGATAAAGAATTGTTCTTCGGATTATAATCGATATGATCAATAACAAAATCATCCTCGATCAATCCATGAAAACATTCATACACGAAACGATGATTGCGATAAGTTTTCTTTCCCTTAACAGTGAACACCAAATACCCCATACCATTGTCAGCACCAACTGGTTTCTTCAGTCTACAGTGTCTTACAACACCATCACTGGATGCTTCATAATTTGTAATCAAGGGATGCTGTCTGAATTCTTGGTTCATTCGTATACATAATACTATTGTTTGTCTAATTCATTGTTTGGTTTAATAATAAATCTTTCAATGTAGTCTTGAGGGGTTCTTATGATTTTGTCAAGGACGTTGTCAGTGTCAGAGACTTTATCAGGGTCAAAATTTCTGATTGATTGTCCATTTTTTATTCTTTTATCATAATAACGCTTCAATTCCCTGTATCGCTTACCACCGCAATTCAGACATAACTGCGATTTTCCCCTGACCCCAACCCCACATCGAATATAGGGTAACGGACCAAGGCTTCCACGTCGAAAACTCTGCATATGATACCCACAGAACTCATTTCTGCATGATTTGTTACACGGTGTCGTCGATCCAATCATAAGCCATTTGCAGTGATTCATTATACATAAATCTTTCATTTAAATGCTTGTTTTAATTATAGCATGAAGGAGTTAAGGAGATTGCCTTCGAAAAATGCTAAATTCAATACTGATAAGGAGTTTAAGAGATAATTGAAAATTAATCCTAAATTTAATTTCGATAGACCCAAAAAACGTCCAATAGACGGAAATCTGAAGGAGTTTAAGAGATTATTGAAAATTAATCCTTAATTTAATCTCGATAAACCCCAAAAACGTAACAAAATTAAACCCAAACGTCCAATAGACGGAAATATGAAGGAGTTTAAGAGATTATTGAAATTAATCCTAAATTTAATATCGATAAACCCAAAACACGTAACAAAATTAATCTCAAACGTCCAATAGACGGAAATATGAGGGAGTTTAAGAGATTATTGAAAATTAATCCTAAATTTAATCTCGATAAACCCAAAAAACGTCCAATAGACGGAAATATGAGGGAGTTTAAGAGATTATTGAAAATTAATCCTAAATTTAATCTCGATAGACCCAAAAAACGTAACAAGAGATTACCCTGGAAAGATGCTCAATTCAATCTTGATATAGTTTCTGATACACCCAAGAATAAAATTCTTGATAAAGCCATGATTAGTAAAATCAGAGACTGTTTTAATGAATTCAAGCGTGATGGAGCATCTTATTGATGGTCAACATTTCGAATTGATGGTGTTGTTGACGCTACCATGAATGATGAAAAAGCAGGAGTGATTATTTCACGTCTTGGGAAAGAAAGAAATTTTTTTCGAATCAAATTCATTATCGGTGATGATGGAAAATGGATTATTAGGGATAAATTTGAACCCATCTTGAAAGATAAAAAAACTATCACTGTGAATCAAGATTCCAAACCAGGAATTTTGACCGGAATTGATAAACCATACTACGAAAGATCTTATCCTGTAACAGCAGTTGTTTACGGGATATATCCGCTCAATGAAAAACCTGATATTGCAAAACTAGCACCCATGAAATATTCGACAGGGCTCAATTGTGTAGCAGAACGAATAATAGAACACTTCACAAATGCGTCCCGGGGAAATAAACAAACTGATCTAAGACGAAAAAAATAACCGAGTGGGAGTTAACGGTAAAAGAGCATGGGGCAACAATTCAAGATATAACCAAATTAGAAACATCATTGAGATTTCCAATATCGGTAAGAACAATCACCGGAGAAGTATTATACGAATCGAAATATCAATCAAAAGGAACCCCAATTGAAATTATTGATCATAATGAACACGCGTGGTCATTTGCAGTAACAATATTCCCACGGGATAGAACCGTAAAATATATACCCCAAACAGAAGAGTTTTTTTCAGAGCAGAAATTATTTGATGCTATTTACCATTTGAGTAAAAACGATCCTGTGTCAATGTGGCTATTTCATAGTACTTCAGACGAGGAATGCAAATTTGATCAGTTTGTAAGGCCCAACGGAGAATTGTACCGTACTGAAGAACTGCATAATCAAATGAAACAACTAGCTAGTGAGTTTTCACTGGAGGGGGAAGACAACGATCAATTATTAGCAAACTGTTTTACAGTGCCATCAATTGCAGCACATTTTGCTAGAAAGAAAAACGCATGGAAACCAACACGAAGTGAGTTTTTATCAGACGTCAGATTGTCCTGTCTTGAATACAGCCATGGAGGATTATGGAATACAAAATACGACCCTGAAACCGTTATTTCCGTTGATATGATTGCGTGTTATCCAGGAAATTTTCTTGGGTATGGAGAATGCGAGAAATATTTTAAACGATTTAGACACCCCACACACGAAATGACCCGTGTTGCTATTAATGGACCACTGCCTGATTTTGATTTAACAGGATTCGCTTGTGTAGTATCATTTGAAATGGCTGAAGGACTTCATCCGTGTAGTTATGTTTTTATTGGTAAACACATGTCTGAAAAACACTGGATGCCAATAGTATTATTACGGTATATGTTTGATTGTAAGATGTTACAATCATTAATTGTCAGTGAAGCAATTATATCCTATCGAGCACAGAAATCAGTCTGGTTACCACAACCTAATCTAGAAAAAATAATTAGTGAACAGCGAAAACTGTTTCCTGATTTTAATGAACAACAAATCATGAATTGGTCCAAACAGTTATTTGAAATCAGAAACAACGAAGCAAAAGATCTTAGTAGAAGAATAATCGGTAAATTCACTCAGGGTGGTAAATTCGATAATACAAGATATTCTTCACGACTGATTATAGACAATGCTGAATACGATTTTGTAATCGCGGATTTAACGAATAAGGGCCTATACGTCAATCGTAAAGACGCATTTATGTCCGATGGAACCAAATTGGGTACAATTGTTACTTACAATGATGGATACAATCCGCAGTACACACATTTGAGAGCTTCTATGCTTGGTTATGCTTCTATTAATCTGTTTTCAATGATCAATAAATTTCCTACCACCGCAGTTAGAGTTGCCACTGATTCATTTTACATAAATAGCAAAATGGCTGATTTTAAGGCTACTGGCAACGAGAATTGGGGGTCATGGAGAATTAAGAAGGAAATGCTTCATGATTATATTCAATCAGCAGATGTTACAATTGAAAATAATTATTTAGAAAGCAATCAGTGTTCAGAATTTTCTAATGCACCACCGATTTCTGATCCAATCTGTAGATATAAAACAGTTTATTTAAACGGTTGTGGTGGGTCAGGAAAAACAACCCGGACAATTGAGTTATTCCGTGGGAAATCAAATATGATTGTACTAACACCAACTCACAGACTTGCAAGAGAAATGATACAGAGAGGGGTAAATGCCTGTACCTATCACAGCTTTTTCCGATGGAAGGGAGATAAATGGACTCCTGAGCGTATGGGAGAGAAATTTATTCCTGAAATTATCATTTGGGATGAAATAGACACGGTGTCAGAAGATATATTAAAAATATTTCTTGAGTGGTTGTTATTGAAAAATACAAAAATCGTCATGTGCGGTGATCACGGCCAACCACCGCCTTTTGTAGGTGCATCCCCACATGACTGGCTAAAGGGTTTTGTAGACTATTATGAAGAAATTGATACCGATCATAGATCACTTGATGAAAAATTAAAAGAATTTAAGAAACTAATTAGATTACAACCGGATAGAATCCAGTGTGAAATAGCCCGTGAAATAATTTCGGAAACTCCAATGAATGATTTCTGGGAAACGTGGAGACCAAATGATTTGATAATTGCAAGTAGAAAAATAGTCAGGGATACACTTCAGATGAAGTTATTTGAATTGCATAAACAAAAATTTGCAACACTTCCAGTGACTCTTTGTTATAGGCCATCGGATACACGAAAACAGAACATTGAAGTTGATATTCCAGGAAAAAGTGAAAAACAGAATTTAGTATTAAATGATATTGTGCTGGTTGATATCAATGTCGTTGAAGAGGAATTGCGTGCTAATAAATCCCCATGGACGCTAGGATACGCAGCAACAATACATTCTTCGCAAGGATTGACTATATCGGATACAATTGTTTGGATGGTAGATAATCGCATCGAATGGTCAAATTTAGTCTATCTTGCAGTATCCAGAGTACGAAAAATAAATCAACTTCGAAGAATTGTTTTCGATGATAATGACACCACAATGGATGATATTGATGTTAAAATTATTGATAAAAAACTCTTCGGTTACAAACAACAAGACAAAAAAAAAAAACAACGAGAATTTGATATTGATGCTGGATTAATAATCACTTTGAAGAAACAACAGAATAATCACTGCGCAAATTGCAATTGTATAATGCGTTGGCAGTATTCGGATAAGGATCCTCGCCAATTCACCGTAGACAGAAAAAATAACAATCTCGGTCATGTCAGAAATAATGTGATGTTGACTTGTCTTGAGTGCAATAGACGCAACGGCGCTAGTTAAGACCATGCGGTGGTAATTGAGTATCGTCAGGAATCACTTGCAGTTGTTGTCGAGTAAAACCCCGCTGAGGGGCAGTTGAATCCAGTTTATAGATTGGAGGTCTACCCGTAGATCGTGTTATACTAGATATCTTGTGTGCAGTAACACTCCAAATAGGATCAGTAGCCCTTTTTCTGCCCCCTTCAAGCTCTCCTGGTTGGTATAAGTACCTCACTGTCACAGAATTAGGCGAAAATTTGAACTGATTTTTTTTGTACTTGAATTGCAAACGAAACTCACCATTTTCTTGATTTCGTCGTACACGCATTACCTGGGGTGATTAAGTGGCGTGTAACGATTTGCATGTGCCAATTTGTAATTTACATGAAATCCGAAATACTCGTTTTACGTGGTGTACGGCAAGCTCTATGTGATTTATGTTCACCTGTTGAGAGTATATAAGGCGAAGTATTTATCATAATTATTTACGGGAACCAAAATATCTAATCAAAGGATAGATAACCTCGTCTTGCAAATCTCCAGCCAAAGGGGTGAGTGTTAAATTTACATTTCGTTTTATTGTGAATTTTATTCAGATTATCATTTCGTATAATGATGCTTTATTGCAATGAACGTGGAATATTTGGAATTACTAGTCACTTTTAGACTTTAAATACAATATCGTAATCTACGGCTTAGATTATTTTTGAGACAACTATTATTAGTCTGGTTTTGTTTATTATAGCTGATTCCGTCTGATTCCGTCGTTGATACCGTAGAAGTACATCACGGATAGCGCATCTAATAACATCGTTGATACCGTAGCTGCTAATAACATCGTTGATACCGTAGCTGTTAACACATCTGATACCATCTTTTGATAAACGTCTTTGATATCGTCTGATTTGTTGTGGGACATCTATTGTTTGTTCTGGAACATCTCTGTATAAATATCTGAATGTGCTTGTGCCGTTAATTTGTGCAAACGGAATTGAAGTATCTGTCTGTGTGTCGAACTGTATGTTCGTCAACATCTGTGTAACGTGTAAATATCCGGAAAGCTAGAAGTCCGAGTGTCGGAGCTGTCTTAGAGTTGTAAAACGTCCGGGTAGACATCTAGGGGAGTGAGGAACCGTTGGTTCGGGTAGATGTTGTATGCTGTCTGAACGTATAACTGTGGTGGATCCGTGTAGGGAAACGTCCGATAATAGTATTGGTCAACCCTCGGTTCTCGGGGAAACTGGGAGACGATTCAACTGTTGCTGAATCGTGCAGTTATACAGGGGAGACACATAGGTGTATTGAAATTGTAATATAATTTAATACATTGTTGTATTTACATGCTTATGTCAGATCGCAATAATATTTCAAGTGATCACATAGATATCAATAAAAGCTAGCAACTTGATTGAATACAAGTATATGATCGTGCTAGTTATCGCAATCCATCGTGCGATAGATAGTTTGTCGTTTGTGTTTATTTTTTTTCGTAAATCATACTTGCATTTATTTAACTTTCGTAAAGGATTCTTGGATCTGTGTATAATCCAAGAGATCCCTTTACATTTGTGATTCCTTTTGTATTGTTATTTAATTTATTCATGTATTGTGAAGGGTTGTGAGTGTAATTGTGGGTTGAGTGCATGAATTATTGTGTTGTTACATCTGTATTTTTTCATTTATAATTTATTACATAAATTTATATTTTCTTTCACAAATTGTGTTTGTATTGTTCATTTAATCCACCCTCCTCTCGGTAACAATTCTGTTACACTCACAATGACATTACTACCAAGAATTGGTTCTTTGAAATTTTTGTGTGGTTTTTCAAGTATTGACTTCTTTTTAATCGCGTTGATAGGTTTCATGTTGATTGTTCTAGTAATTTCGTTATTCAGTGCAGTAATCACAGATGGTAATCTTTTAACCCATTCACGGGATCTTTTTTCTTGGATAAATTCTTTTGCGTATTGATATCCAAATAACCGCTCAGCAAGGGTTTTATTAAACCGTTCTACAATTGCATGATCACGATGTAGCGCAGTATGCCCCCGTCTGATAGTGACATTGTGATATTTCATTGTAGATAACACTACACCCTGAAATTCCTTGCCAGGATCAATTTGTAATAGATTTGGCCAGTGCAGAGGACCCCTTCGATAAATCCTTTCAAATGCAGAAGCCACTTCAGGTGATGATTTTGTTTTTAACGGTTCTGCTTCTTTGTATCGACTTGCAATATCAACTACGGTTAGAGCGTATTTGTAACCGTGGTCATGTGGCAAAAATAATAGATCAGCCTGATGAACTTCATTGGGTCCGGTTACATCGAAATGCGAGACATTAATTTGTTTAGGCGGTGGTAGGTAAATTTGCCATAGTGCCTGTTTAGATAACCAATGAGCCACAGTGGTTTTTTTTCACTTTTGCAGCGCTAGCGAGTTTATGGATTGCTGATTTACCCCTCCAGTATCCTCTTGGGGAATAATAAATAGATTCCATGTTGTTATTAATTACCAGCACCTAACATCAATTTACTTTTCATAGCCGATTTTATCAAAAATGAAGCCAATTTTTCTTTCAAGGATTTATCAGGAATAGCATTCAACGCATGAATTAATTTCACATCTGCTAAATGCCTGTGTTGCAAATTGCTGCTTTTATAAGCAACATCATGAAGGTGACAGGCTTTATCAATAGCGTTTATTGGTTCTTCACCGGGGTTGGGTTGGTTATGATTATTGAGTCTAATATCTAATCGTGTTCCGGGGCCACAGTAGCTATATCCTGGAATGTGTTTTTCTCCAGGGTATTTTGCCCATGGGGTTCCAGGGAATTTTGCCAATTTGGCTGCGATATCACCTCCTCGTTTTTTTTTAAAGGTTCCTTGGGTTTAGAAACAAATCTAAATTTCTTTGTACTACATTGTACGCATTTACCAGAAAGCGCTGATCGGTTATTTTTTGTTGTAATCGTCGTCAAGTCATCTGTGCCAGTACGTTTTTTACACTTCACACAATATAGATCCATAATTTATGTATAGAGATATGAATATAATTGATTTTTCAGCGACTAAAACAAGAGAACCAGTTAAGCATCATGCAGCGCTACCAAACTCTATCCGCGCAATTATAATCGGGCCATCTGGATCCGGCAAGACGCAATTGTTGCTCAATTTAATAATGAGATGGATGAAGTGGGATAAGTTGTATTTAATTGCCCCTAGCGTAGACGATCAACGATGCTATGAAGTGCTGAAAGATTTTAATGAAAACGCTTCAGAGATTGCCGGCGAGGATATTATTGATTTTATAACCGATATTGACGAAGCACCATCAGTATAAGACCTCGATGGAAGTATCAACAATTTAGTTGTATACGACGATGTAATGTTAGATAAACAAAAAAACCCAGCTAGAATATTTTCCCGAGGCAGGCACAAAAACACTGATGTGATATATGTCACTCAACGCTACACTCAAATACCAAAAGTGATCAGAGATAACTGTAATATTCTAGCTGTATTCAACGGCGTTGATACACATACGCTACGAAATATTTGGCAGACATGGTGTTCTGATATGGACTTCAAACAATTTAGAAATTTCTTTAGTCATGCTCAGTCTGCCCCACACGGATTTATAACAATAAATTTACATGACCCTAGGACACGATATCGTATCGGACTTGATAAAATATTCGGTTGAAGACGATGGAGATAGATTTCATTGACTGATTTCATTGATTTCATTGATTTTTCATTATTATTTTTTGCCTGATTTCATTGATTTTTTTCTGCCTGATTTCATTGATTTTTTGCCTGATTTCATTGTTTTTTTGCCTGATTTCATTGTTTTAAGCCCTAATCCATTGAAAACTTGTTTAAAAACGTTGTCCGATTCGCCCTCTCTGCTGCTCAATGTAGTATCTAGAACCAAGGTGTGGTCATTTAATCCAATTAATGAGGGTCCGTCGTAGTGTAAGTGGTCACGTGACGGCGGTTTATTAAAAAACAAATGACGTCTTAACATTGGGACGAAACAGCTGAGAAAAATTCTAGTTGTTCTCGTTTCCAAAACAAGGATATGAATTAACACATACGAACAAAACAGCCAATGCATGATGAAAGACAATAAAGTAGACGATTATAGAGAACAAGCACAAATATAAATGTAGCACAAAATCGGAAGAGCCTATCTCGAGCAGTTCAGCGATGGCGGCCATCTTTCCGGAAATCACCATTAAACACACAGGTATTCGTAACATTTATATCATTGTATGATATCCTGAATGCAACAAGTTTACGACAAGCCTTAATCCGTGAAACGTAATAATAAAAAAGGGAACTGCTGATAGCATCGTACACACACACACACACACACACACAGACACACACAAACACACACACACACACACACACACACACAAGAATACATGATATTCATGGTCAACAAGGTAAAGCCGATGTAATAAAGTGTTTTAGTTCTGGCGCAAATTGCGTAAGAAAAGAGACAACGACGAAACACCTAATCAGTAAGTGTAAAAAAGCAATATGGGAAGAAAATACATGTATGTTAAACTTTACATTGCTGTGCGCTGGCAACGGTCGTAGAGTATTAGGTGGAGAGAACGGATAAATGTTCATAAACCAAACACAATGGTGGGAAACTAAGTATAGTAAGCTATCCATAACGTGTATGGATAAAGTCACTGAAGCAAGGAACAAGATAACTTAAGTACAACGATTATGACAAATAACTAAAAAATGTCCCACAGAAAACAAACATCAAGGATACCGGGCATAAAGGAAGCACACGGTATAGTATTACTAATTGTGTTGAAAAGCATATAAACTCAAACACAGACTTTAAGACAATTTAGCATATAAATAAATAGTAGCATATATATATATATATATATATATATATATATATATATATATATATATATATATATATATATATATATATATATATATATTAGTGTGTGTGTATGTCTATCTCTTTCAGATAAGAATACGATGTTTTGTCTTGAGCAGAACCAGCACTACGAATAGTCACAATTATTACACCCATTTTTTCGTTCACAAATTAAGTTAACTGATATCTACTTAATGTGAAATTACTGATATTTTGTTTAGCATTTGCGTTAGCAATCTCATATTGTCCTAGTTGCAGATCGCTGTCTGAACATTGGAGAATTTGTCTCAAATGTGAGGGTGTGAGGGAAATCGGTCCATCTTCTCCTGCTAACATAAAATTATATATAAACTTTCATGAACTCCTGTATTTGTTGAATACTATACTAGGTTTATATATATATATATATATATATATATATATATATATATATATATATATATATATATATATATATATATATATATATATATATATATATATATATATATATATATATATATATATATTTAACGTATTTAACAATATAAATATAATAATCTACCTGTACACAATGTTGCAAATACAGTCACCATTAGGAATCCACGGCAATTCAAAGTGTTTGTCATCTTGTTAATCTAAAAGTAGGAAAAGTATTATTTGTATACTGACATACATAGTATGTGGTCCAGCAATTATGATATTTGTCAAATCAAGTATATTGTTGTGATAAAGTAAAGAAAAACATGCATAATCCTAATTTGCTTTTTTATTGTTGTTAAGTACGTAGCATGTGGTACACTAGTCAATCTATTTTATGAAGAATGTCTTATATTAATCAGTTGTATATCCGTTCTTAGATTCATTTTCAAGGTTGTGATCAAGTTTTATTTTGTTATCATAAACAATCAAATACAATCATAGTTAACATAAAAGGTCATACGGGATATTTAACCTAAAGAGTTTATCCTGTTACAGATATATTAGTATACTCGGCATGTGCTACACAAACTGAATAATATGTTTATATATACTATGTGTGTTTGTTTGTTTGATTAGGATTTTTAACGCAGCTTTATGAATTGTTCACTATATCGCTACGATGTCTTCATCGAGGCAGTTTTTAGTATCATTTTTGTCAATCTTTCGTATGATTGGTCGAACCGGGGATCGAACCCATGACCTCTCGCTTCCACAGCGGACGCTCTAACCACCACGCCACCGGAGCGGTTTTCCATATACTATTTACATGTTGTAATAAATGATTGAAGTAACATAAATACACCAAACACGAGCATTTACATCTAAAGGAATTAATTATTCAATAAAGCAGATGTTATTCAGTTATAACAAGTATTCCTTATGCGATAAGAACGAACATCCAGCAAATAATAGTGCAAGCGGCTTACCACGACTAATTGTATTTTCAGGATCCTCCTCTAGTTTGTTTTTAATTAAACTATTGCCCTTTCCTCTCTTGTATACCATAATCTTATGCATGTGTGAACAGTTGTGCCTCTATGCTAGAAGCTAAACGCGCCACATTATATTTACATTATTTATTGTTTCTTAATTTGCTGCAGTGACTGAATTGGTTATTTATACAACCAATATATTTAAAGATATTCAACTGTTTATTTATCAATAGTGCAATATGTGTATCTGTTAAATACACCATACTACGAATTATTTAACTAAATATGAATATTTCACTCAAGACCCAAGCTAATCATTCTTATCTTGATAGTGTAACGATATTCTGAGACGATATAACATTGTACTGCGTACTCACCACGTTTCCTAATAAATGCATATTCACACCTTGAAAATAAATTGGGATGCATTTTTACCTTTAGCAAACTCACACGTTCACCATTAGGTCATTGTTTGGCACGCGTCAGTTATAGATAGCCTATGCGAAAGGTGCCTGCTTGATGTCAACGTAGAATATGTTGCAATGGAAAGAACATTGTGTTGTATACAGACCCCTGAAGAAGGTTTGATCGAATAGTGGGAAAATATAAACGTATCTAGTAGCTTCACAATATTTCCTCTGTTTATTAACGACATTTGAATTTACTGTGTACCTTTACCGTCATTAATGCGTTATTTTAATGTGGAGAAAGTCTTCCTGACACCAACAACGCAATTGTTAGCGATGACGTAATAAGAAAGAAAAAACTCGCTGGTTATAAACAAAGTAACAAAAAAATAGATAATTTGATATTAGTGCTGAACGTATGAAAAACTGAAACAACAACAGAATAATCATTACGCTAAAGTGGTATGCGGATAAACATCCACGACAATTTACTGCGGATAGGAAGGATAGCAGTCGCGGTCATACACGTACAGATACGAGGTTGACGTGTCTTGAATGTAATAGACGCTAGTTAAGTGATCACACTGGTAATTGAGTATCATCGGGTATCACTGTTCACATGTAAATTCACGCCGAGGATCTGTTGAATATAATATATAGATTGCAGATCTACCCGTGGATTTTGTTATATTAGAATTGTTTGTGTGGTAACTCTCCAAATATGGTCTGTAGCTCTTTTTTACCACCTTCGACCTCACCTGGTTCATATAAATATTTTACAGTCACATTACCGAGTATTCGATGTTTTCAAAAATCATTTCGTGTGAAAATATACTGTTTTGTGATCGCTTTATTAGGTTTCATACTGATTGGTCCAGTAATTTCATTAGTTAATACATTTATTACACTTGGTAATCTTGCAAATAATTCACTAGATCTCTAGTTTTGAATAAATGCCTTCACGTATTGGTATACAAAGCAACTCTCAGAACGTTTTCGATTAAATTGTTCAACAATAGCCTCATCACGGTGTATTGCAGTATGTCATCGTCTGATGGGGACATTATGTTGCTTCATCAGCGATGATACTGCACATTGATATTCCTTGCCAGGATCAACCTCTAAGATATTTGGCCATCGCAGACCACCTCGTTGGTAAATTCACTCAAATACAGAAGCTACTTTTGTTGCCGTCTTTGTCGATAATGACTCTGATTCTTTGTATTTGCTTGCAACATCAACTATAGTTAACGCGTATTTGTATGTCATTCTTTTGACAGTATCATGTGGTGAGGGTAAAATATCAGCCTGATGAACTTCGTTTGGACCGCTGACATCAAATGATCGTATTTGATTCTTTTAGGCGGTGGAAGATAAAGTTGCCACATTGCCTGTTTTGATAACCAATCTGCTGCAGTAACACATTTGACTTGTGCTGCTTTGGCGAATTTACTAATTGCTGATTTACCTCTCCAGTATCAACTTAGGGAATAATAAATAGAGTTCACACTAAAATTAACGACCAGCCAATAATACAAGCTTACTTTTCATCGCGGCTTTATTAACCAGCTAGCTAATGATTCTTCGAAACATTTAACAGTAATAGAATTTAACGCATGAATTAATTTTATATCTGCGGGATATATATGCTGCAAACTGTTATGTTTATAAGACACATCATGAGCGTGATAAGCTCGATCAATTGTGTTTATCTGATACCCGCCAGATTATGGTTGGTCTTGATTATCAAATCGGGTTCCAGGGCCACAGTAATTATATCCTAGAAGATGTTTTTCTCCTGGGCGTTTTGCCCATGGACCTCCCCGTAATTTTGTCACTTTTGCTGCAATATCACCTCCTCGTTTCTTTTAAATTTAAATTTGTCACCTGGGATAATTTTAATTTTTTGGGTTCCACATCATTCACACTTACCTGTAACCGCTCACCTATTTTTTTATAATTGTTGTTAATTGTTAGTGTAGCTGTCGTGGTACGCGCTTTATATTTGACGCAATATAGATTCATATTATTTATTATACATCATGAATGTTATTGATTTTTCCATGCAGCGTTACCACATTATATTCGTATGGTCATAATAGGTCCATCTGGAAATGGAAAGACGCAACTGTTACTTAATTTGATAATGAGATGGCTAAAATGGGACAAGTTGTATTTGATAGCACCATTTGTAGACGATAAGGGATGTTACGATGTGTTAAAAGATGTTAAAGAATATGCATACTCGTTGGATGAGCTCGGTGAAGATGTTATTGAGTTTATCACTGATAGCAATGATGCACCGAGTGTTGATGATATTGATGGAAATATTAATAATTTAGTAGTATATGATGATGGAATGCTAGATAAACAATCAAATCCAGCTATAATATTTTTCGAGGTAGACATAAAAGTACTGATGGGATTTATTTAACCCATCAATATACACAAATTACAAAAGTGTTTCGAGATAACAGTAACATTCTAGCTGTATTTAACGGAGTTGATACGCATATATTAAGAAATATTCATCAGACCTGGTGTATCTGAGATTACGACTATAATCATTTTAGAAATTACTTTAGTCAACCCATACGATTTTATAACAATATATTTACATCATCCTATATCAAGATATCGAATCGGTCTTGATAACATATTTGGATAAAACCACAGCAGCAGAAGCGGTGTTACCTCAATTAGTGGCGTTCATATGTCAAACTGACTCTTCCTACAAAACCGAAACCAAAAATGACAAAAAATAACAGACTATGAATTTAACTAACCATCAACATTTTGCACATTGACAGCTTTACAAATTCTGATGGGGTATGTACTACTAAAAATGATGATTTTGTTTGGAAAATTGTTAAAATTGTATTATTATTCTGAATCAGGAATATCTTTACGTTTAAGATTTTATATAAAGACTTTTTTTGTAATTTATCTGTTGATAAATCAGTCAGGTTATAGTTTTGGTCCGTAGGTTTGAAATTCATTCTTGTTAGTAATGACATCGGAGATACTTGAGAAGTGAAAGTATACAGAATATATTCCTGCTGTGACTAATTTGATATTCCTGTGTTTCGCTGATACCTTACATCAACTGCATCACAAACAAGATTGACTGCGATCACCAAGGTTAGATTTACTGTTCCCGGCGACATGTGTCTAACACCGCTGTATGGATCATTGTTGTAACGGAGGATAGTAGACGGTGGTAGTGTTTTCTCCATGCGGCGTGTATGTGAGAAACATTTTCATTGATAAGATCGCTGAGAGATTTCTTTAGTACATCTGGGTTATACGGGGGATATTTAAAATGTAGTAGATCACCTTCTGTTAGAGAGTATTTGTTAAAGACTTTTTTAAAATTTATATTATCTGTATTATTATCGTTTGTATGATATTTCGATTACGACAATTCAACATCAAATTGTATTTGATTTAATATTTATGTTTTGTTGATAATATTATCTCAAGACGATGATAAAAAAGAGAGATACTCGGTAAAATTCCGACTCAAAATTTATAGCTGTTGTTTGTAAATTTCATTATAGCTATTACAATAACGGGTAAAATTACTACTAATACCAATCGTGTCCGTACTACCTCATCTCATAAATTGATATATTTCATCATCACCTCTGAATATGAGTTTACCATGATATACATCATCGCTTATAAAAGAGATTAAAATTAAAATGTTTCCATGATAAGAACAAAAATCTTCTCTTGCTGGTTCTGGTAACGATGGTGGTACTTCCGGATCAACTTCACCCCATCCTAAAACTGTTCTGATCGATGACCGATACATATCCACCACATAGCCCTTCAAATTTATCTCTATCGCGGCTGACAATGATGGTTCGTAGCTATCTTTGATTCTTTTCCTGTCACGGATTGTATTCTACGCAGGAATTTGTCATTGATATCCTCGATACCACAACTTCCATTTGATATTATAACAACTATTCAATCGGGGTTTCTATCTGGTTTATTTTTATTTGCAAATACCAGTGAATTGTATTTTTTTACGTCAGACACCATTGCCTTATCGTAAATCTTAATCGTCGTCGAGAACTAGTCATCGGATATCATTTCGTCGTTAAGGCTTTTGACAGTATTGATAATAATTGGTAATATGCAGCCGTATCGTTTAGTTTATTCTAACTACATGAAGATATTTTGTTGCAATTGTATTAGCTATTGCTGTTGTCGCTGATACACAAATTGTTATAACTACTGCACTACTAGCACCTATCACTATCGATGGTGTTATGGTAGATAACAATAAACTAGTTCCAACAATAACATCTGAAACTGAATATATTATTATATCAGTTATGACAACGCACCTGCGATATTTTTTAATTATATTGTGTACCCATCAATTAGATTTTTCAGTTTCGTTTGTAGTTGTTGCACTCGATTGTATCAATACTATTGGGCATTCATTAAATTTCAAAGTCTACATACCATGTGAATGACGCTGATACTAAAGAACCACTGATGGAATATTATTTAATGCAGTTTTTAAAAGAACTCCGGGTATATAATTACCAGTTGAATCAAATACTGCTATGGAGTTTTCGGTTACTCTATTAGGTCTAACAATGATATCGATCAATGAAAGAATTTAATTTTCCCCGTTTGTCTGAAAATATAACAATTTCGTTTGGATCCACAATTGCAAGATTTTGCTATTCGGATAATTCGTCGTTATTGGTTTTGTTCACATTCTTGAGTGATATTCCTTCAGTAGGTTTTTGTCTCGAAATAGACCTTCCGTAAATATCTACCATTCTAATTAGATAAATTCTTTAACTAGAATATGTGTTAGATTTCCAACGCCGACTTGTATAATCGTGTACAGCTTTATGAGGTGGTTTGCTTGATTTTGATGCAGACTTGAGTACAACAATTACTTCTCTGCCGCATATTAGTGAACTTTGTACTGGACTAATATATTTTAGAAATTCTTTCGGTGGGGCTAACCCATACGAATAGAAAAAAATTTCACGTGGATCATTCATGTGTGTGTTCCAGCGTGTTTCAGGTCCCGTGGAATTATCGAGATTAAGGATACCGGTTTCAGTGCGTTTTGGTGTGGAAGTTAACTGGTCTCGAATACAAAACACCTCTGAAGTTTTTTATTTCTAATTTTTAGCAGCATGGATTAAATCGAAATTTGACAACGGAGTTATTAAACCGTCTTATTGTTTTCCCCTGCGAATATATACTCCCTGGTAATCTCAGGTTGCGTCCATAAGTAAAACGACAGCCTGGTTACCTTAGACCCTTTGCCTATTTAATATCCTTGTCCTGTTGCTTTCTTTAGTGCCACTCCTGTCGCTCTCCTGACTGCTCCTAACTCCGTAGCTTTCGAGAAGAAAAGGGCAGCCGCGGTAATCAATGCTGGTATAACCGTGGGAAGTGGAAATATACCACCTGATTTAACTATATCGGACATAGCACTCACAGAGTTAGTAACCTGGATACCCTTTATTGCATCATTAAATTGCCAAATCTTAATCGTCGTCAGTGTTAGCTTATTCTGACCATCTGTGATCTGATCGTGTTTTAGCGATATTGTAGTTCCACTTTTTTACATGAATCTGATTGTAGTTTTAATCTGACCAGGAGTCACAGTAACGTGATTATTAAACATTTAAAATGATACGAGTGATCCAATAATGTTACATATTTGGAAATATTTACATGTTTTCCACTGGTGTATCATCTACCCTCATTTGTCCATCAACACCTTCGAGTAACATCAATTTATCGCTGCGTTTTACAGCTATTGCTATGTAATTAGGGATAAGGTGGGGGGGATGGAGCAACGGAAAGAGTTACACAAGCTAGAAAGTGTATATTCATAACATTCCGTCTGGATAATTCAAGATGTTGCAACGAACAGTAATAAATATGATATATGTTTCTAAAGTCTAATTGTGATATTTGCAGACCGGTATCTACTTTCATATCAAGTCCCATAAATGTCAGCAAACGATGATATGTGCGCGCTATTTGGTTTTGTCCGTAATTAAGTACGATATTTTCGGAAGCTTCTTGTTTGCCGTTTATTCTTAAGGAGACTTCAGAAACGCCCATTTGATCAAATATCATATGGCTGCGTGTTTGTGAATTTTATCGCGTATGATCCTGTAGCGCAACAAATATATGTCGCGTTGCAGAAACACCCGGCTGTGATGCATTATGCCATGTAAATATACAATTAATGGTACTCTGAATACAATCTGTAATTGTTGTTAGCCATTTTAGCAATGATTTACCACCTGTATCTATAAATGATAGTAAACTTTCCTCTGCTGCGATCGCTGGAGTCATTACTGGCATCCATAATGAGATTTTTGTTATATTTACTTTACCAGCAGCAACACTATCATCTCGCCAGACTGCATTGTTATCATCACCTTTTCTTACGATGACTACTGAATGTTTAGCTCCAAATATAACTTTTCGTGCATTTCTGCAAAAACCAAATATATCAGACAGTGGAATTGCACATACAAATAATCTGCGCGATCCGTGCAACATTGCTGGCCGTGTTGCAAATCCTAAGTTGCTGACAGTATTATCAAAAGCACTAGGAGTGTTTTCACCATTAACATTAATAGCTTTCATCTATAATTGCTTTGATCTTTGTGCTATTTTGGGAGGCATTCTTGCAAATAACCCTTGAATAATAACATTCAAGGGTATTCGCGAGTTAACTACTCTGACCATGACAGGTTTATGATGGTGCAGATGTGTTATCATCTTATTATGTATCGTTATATCTAATCGCTGTGATAACCATCAACGAGTTCATAAATAAATTCGTGATATACGCTGATATCCATGATACCACCTTGAAATAATCGTCGGCACATATCGGCGACTTAATTAGGTATTTTCGGGGAGATATTTCCTGCTCGTGTTCCTCTTATGAGAATTTATAATAGTGTTATATCAGAGAGAATAGTATTAGGGCAGGCAACAAGACCATTTCCTCGAGAAAATACACTACCAGTTGCACCGGGAGGTTCTTCGTTTTGTTGCGACTGAGGATGTTAATATGAAGGCTCTCGCTTTGAAGATTTGTTGTTGTTATTGCTGTGTATGTTTTTCATTTTGTTCTTTTTGTGCTTATCCTTGTTGCCGTTGTAGTTCATCATGAAGTTCCACTCCGTCTACAAATTTATGATAAACATAACATCCCCCCTTGTCCATGTGACAAATACCCTGATTAAATTTCAACACCCAATCAATCCATGTTTCAGGTCTTACACCTTTAACGTGTTTAGGTTTTAAAAATCTATTTCTTATACGATAATTTCATGCAGCAAACGCACCAAATTCAATTATATCTTTATCGGTTTTTAATATCATATTCTTTCTTTCTTGTGCACCCTTTTCAGTACATTTCTCCATGAAAAACTAATTCCCCTTTCTATTTCCTTTTGGATTTCCCCCAACCTCCTCCAGTTGAGGTATTAGACCAGGAAGATGTTGTAAAAGTCTAGATGGTCCTCCAGTTTTTGTTGCTATTTTTCCAAGTTCAGGAAAAACACCCTATTTTCTTTGTATCCCTTATTTCCAAAAATAACCTCCTTAATAGCTGCAGTAATAGGTTTGAATAATTGTTCTGTGTCTTCTCACAAATAAAGTTGAAATTCTTGTCTTTCTTGTCATTTTTGTCTGACAGAATAACAGACGGATATACATTTCTTAATCGCTGCTACTCTTTATCATACCACTATTGATATATGATATGATTTAATTCGTAGCAGCATAGGGCGTGTGACCTCAATTAGAGGCGTTAATTTGTCAAACTAACACTTCCTACTAAACCGAAAAAAAGGTAAGAGAATTAACTAATCCCCAAGGGAGTATCTCCCATTTTCTTGGGGAAAAACGCTTGGTTAGTTATAAGCTTTGGTATTGTGTTTTGTCATTTTGGTGTCGGTTTTGTAGGAAGTGTTTGTTTAGCAAACAGATACCTCTATATTTTGGTCTGTTCACCCACTCTGCTGATACGCGGCTTTATCAGTAATGTAATAGTTTGTTTGTTTGTTTGATTAGGATTTTTAACGTAGCTTTAACAATTTTTCAGTCATATCGCTACGATGTTTGCAGTGAGGCAGTTTATAGTGATGTCTAGCACTGAGACATCATGCCTCCGACATGTAGCATGATGTCTCACCCAGTCACATTATCCTGACACCAGGCCGACCAGTCCTAACACTAACCTCTTTATGCTGAGCGTCAAGCGAGGTAGCTGTTTGTACCATTTTTGTAAATCTTTGATATGACTCGGCCTGGGATCGAACCGACGACTTTACCGGAAACTATGTTGAGGGGGAGGGGCACAAAATCGATGGTGTTAATGGTTGTCCTTGGTACATAATGGTATTTTTGTCTTGTCCCGCAGACCCTGGTTCGAATATCCGTAGGGAAAGACTTGTACAAATTATTAACCACTATATATATATATATATATATATATATATATATATATATATATATATATATATATATATATATATATATATATATATATATATATATATATGTGTGTGTGTGTGTGTGTGTGTGTGTGTGTGTGTGTGTATGTGTGTGTGTGTGTGTTTGGAAATGTATGTGTATTTGTTGCAGCGATGCAGGAGACGTACATTGTGATACAGTGCCCATAATTGATAATTATCACGCTATCTTAAGTTGGTAAGGAAACAAATGGTATTATGTACTTACCACAAGCAAACTCCGATAGGATTTTGACACCAAATGCACCCTTATGATGCAAAATGAAATTCTTCCACTTTCAGTTGTACATATACACATATACACCACACTTAAATTCCCGAATACGCTTACGTACTTTTGTTTTGCAGCTTGCTTAACATATTACTATCTTATTCTGTATGACAGAATATTAGGTATACGTTCAGTTTGTTTGTGATAAGGTCATGGATACACGAGTACACATCACAAAATATAGTATAACGTCTTTAATTCTCACCATGAATACATTTTGGCAACTGTTCAACAAAATATCAATGTCTCTAAACGACTACCTTACACTGGCATGACTCAACACGTCTGTAATGTTATCTTGTTTGCAGCTATATATAATAGCTTGTCATATATAATTGCTTGTCAGGAACGTAGGTTTTTCGACATGTAATGTTTGAATGATAGAAAAGGTGTCCCCACAATTCACGACTATAAAATACGACATGTCCCTATACATACCGTTCACGAAAACAAAATTACTTTTAAAATGTGTGACCTAACAGATAAGTTGTCCTAATAGATGCATGAGTAGAAATTGCATACAATATTGACATTAAAGCAGTATGTTGCTATTAATACTCTTACCTTGTTGACTCAAACACACATTTCTGACCGCTCCGATGGCCTAGTTGTTAGAACGTCCGCCGCGGAAGCGGATGGTCGTGGGTTCGATCCCCGGCCGAGTCATACTTAATACTACGTTAATGGCAATAACAGTCGTCTCGCTTGACGCTCAGTATTAATAGATTAGTGTTAATATTGGTCGGTCTCGTGTCAGGATAAGGTGACTGGGTGGGAAATTATGCTAAATGTCTGCGGCATGATGCCCCAGTGCTAGACATCACTATCAACTCTCTCACTGCAAACATCGTATCGATATGACTGAAAAAGTGTTAAAATTTCGTTACAAATCGTAAGCAAACAAACAAACACACTTTTTTGACCAAGGGTTGGGATACCCCATTTGTAAATATGCATTTTATATTAATGCTTTGCATTGGATGTAACTGCAAACATACAGCATCTTTAAAGATTTAGTAGACTAGAAAAGTATCATTGTGTACAATTATGAAAGTACGGTATAGAATGCAAACAAAATCGCAACCTTCATGTAACCTTGAGTATGCAGAAGTAAGTTTTGAATGACTTTTGAAAGTGATGACTGAACATAATATCTACTTTAATAATCAGATTCAATATGAAGGATCGGACATATGTCATGTTTCAACACACTGCATTTCAGATTTATCTCAATATTAGAATGAAATATGCAATGATTGGTACATGTTGACATCTTTACAGCAGATTACATTAAGATTAAAATGGAAGAGAGACTTATATTTATAAAGGTTCAAGAAGATATATGTAGGTCATTGGTAGCGGACACAAGCAGATATGTCGAGAAACAAATTAGTGCGAAGACTGATTCCAGAATAAGCAATATGAAAATACGAACACTAATTTCTGAGAATTATATAAATTTGTTTCTGACACATACCTTTGGTGAATGTTTTAGATTGTATTACTCATTAAATTATATAGTTTGCATTGGACAAGACTGATGTAGAACATGTATACATGTGCACTGCAATTATTATCAGGCCACAACAGCCTATTTGCAATAGATTAAATGTTACCAAGTAGAAATATAAATGGGGTTTTGTAAAGGGTTATGTTTCCTGTAAACTTGGTCCGAATTCTTTTACATTTTGGATACGTGTGGTTTTTGGTTTACGCTTTTGAATTAATATCACATTGTTTTACCGAGTTGTCTTTGACATGTAGTGGAACACTAACTCTGAGAATGGTCGATTAGGGTATTGTTATCAAAGAGGATGTACACATGAGGCACTTTTACTTGTATTACTGTATATGTTATTACATAGTATTTATTATGCTCTGCGTTTTTTGACTCAGTATTTAAACTGCTGAGTACATACTAATTACATGTCGTATGGTGTTCAAAAGATGGAAAAATTACTATTAAATACCATTAATAATTGTAATTTGTGTTGTTCATAAGTACTATATAACTTCTTTTTTTAATCAAAACCTTTTAACTTTTGTATAAATCAGTTGCATGGATAAGATTTGAAATGCAATGTTACTTGAAAGAAAAATGATCAAAATAACGTAACATGGAGAAAGTTGTTTTATTTTATTTGTTACTTGTCATTACCCATAAAAGGGCATAGGATGGCTTGTTTTCTATAGACCATTTTATGACATCTCTGTACATTCTTGTCTGCCAAATGAGATCCATCCGTCTGTTAGCAAAATTTGTTATCACTATTCAACCACTATGTAGAAGAATGTCATGAAACTAAATACACACATTCATCGCAAGACCTGGCTGGTCATACATGAAAATGCGCAGACATGCATGTTGGCCATTTTAGTCATCATGAAAAGGTTATTGCTGTTCCTCTTAAAATTATGATCATATCAATATTGTGGTTTTATTAAAACACTTGTGATGTCTTCTTGATCCTAAATGAAAATGGTACCACTATTATGTCTAATGTGACCACCATTTCAACCATCTTGAAATATATTTTGTTGCTTGTCCTTCCGAACTGTTAAATACCGTTTGTAGCTGGTACTTAATGAAAATGATTATACTGATATATTAAATAGGATCACCAATGGTACTGATGGGGCAACCAATATTGAGCTGATACCCAATAGGGGTGCAATATCAGCCATTCTGAAACTGTTGCCGCTTCTCCTACTCTATGGAAAGTGATATTAACATTGCGTAATCACCAGAAGTCTTACCTAAACTATGGCTATAACAATGAGAATACTGAGACTCTTGTCACTAATTCTCCTGCGTGAACACCCATGACCCTAGCATGTTCACCAGAAAAGTAATCATGATATAAGAATGACAATCCATTATTACCATTAAGACAGTCATCTTGGAAACCTTGTCTTATTTTTGGATGATGATGTTGTCAACATTGGGATTTCACCCAAAAGTATGTAATGTCAGCTTGTAACGACTAAACATATACGCTGAAGTTAAATCTGTTTATCAGCTTATTCTCTAAATTGTCCAAAAACATTTTTAAAACGTGCACGTAATGACATCAGTGTCTTGACATTTTGTCCTGCAAACATTTTATTATAACGCATTCTTCGAGTGACAAAAGACTGCATGATTCACTTTTATACACTTGTTGAGGCTCTTTTGCTTGGTTTGTTAATGGAAAGAAACGATTATTTGTCGTGTAGATTGACTTACTGAGGTACAGTAAAACCCGTCTTGTGAGAACACGTACTATGAAAGACCACCTATCTTAAGAGACCAGGTTATCTTTGCATAGATGTATCCGCTATATAGTGTAATAACCTGTCATGAGACATCTGCTTTCTCGAGAGACCATTTAGTTTTAGCAGAAGGGGTATTCTTTCAGAACAAGTTTTACTGTACTGATTTTCAGGATGCAGTCCTACGCATTAATATTAAAACCATCAATGCTCAGAAACCGCACAAATCAATACAAATGCAACGTTGCGTAGATTGAAATATCAAGGTATAGTAAACATACCTTGAAAAAACAACTGTCTTAAGAGACGAGGTTCTTGTTCTCCTTGCAAAGATTTATTGATTGTATGGTTATATAACCTGTCATGAGAGACCACAGGTCATATATATATATATATATATATATATATATATATATATATATATATATATATATATATATATATATATATATATATATATATATATATACACGACGAATGTTCAAAAGCCGCCAAAGTCACTGAGCATGCAGAGTTCTGGGCCCAGGATCATTTCGTACAACCAAATATGTTTTCTTATGTCGTTGTCGAATTACAAACTAAAGGTATATGGTGACAGTCTTAGTCATAGGTCATTAATGTTTAAAACATCCGTCGTTTTCCAATCATGTATGTAGACAAGCTTCTACGTCCGACCCATACTTTGCTCAAATATTATTTGATGTTGTCTCCATTCTTTCACGTTGCGTTCACATTATGAAATTGGCATTTGCCTAATCATCCAATGATGGCCTTTTGCCTTGCAGGGGCTTATCATGCATGCACCCTTCACAGAGCAAGCCGGTTAAAATGTCAGGTAAGAGCAACGCATCCATCACCAATGGAAATCAGCACCAAACTTGAAAAAATTAACGGATATATGATATATTGTTCCATTTTCCACATTGATTGGTGACTTAAACACATGTATTGCACTAACCAAGTTTACGTCTTTGCAGGAAACTATTAACTTAGTGATATTATTTACAACCATGATACATTTACCCAAGTGAGACTGCTAAGGATTGCTTCCAACAGTGTCTTAAGATACAAATTAAATGTACAATCTCTTTAATCTTGAGACCAGGATGACCGAGAAGTCTAAAGTGATCCTCACTACTGATCAATGCCATCTCTACTCTGCATCTGGGATCAAGTCACCGGATTGGACAATGTGGGTATGTTAGAAAGCTTGACAGTATTATGTAATGTGCTGCAAAGTTGGCATTATTCTCAAATAACAACACTTGAAACAACATCTCTCTGTCGAGGAAGATGAAGGTGTGGTACTACGTACTACTGACGATAAAGGATATCAAAGTTAATTGTTTAGTGATATGTTCATAGACAGTGGGATGTAGATCAAACGACTATTTGTGTGAGTATATGTGTGCAGTGTGGATTTGTTTTGGGTGTGTGTGTTTTGTGTGTGTGTGTGTGTGTGTGTGTGTGTTTAAATGGAGAATCTAATTTTGGAAATAAGTATGCCACTTCCCAAAGAAAGGAAAGTTTTAAAGACATGTGACATTTATATATATATATTAATTTTCCAGTATGTTGAAAAGCAGTCTCACTTGCGTAAATGTATCATGGTTGTAAATAATATCACTAATTTGAGGTTAACATCAAACTTTCATTTTGGCTTGTGATGCACATAAGTTTTCATTTTCCTCAGCGATCTGAGGTTATCACGATGTTTCTTTATTTCTGATTTTGTTTCTCATGTCATAGAGTGTCGTTTAATAATTGACACCATTTTATATCGACGGATGTGAATTAGCTCCAATATACCCCATTTCAATGTATTGAGTTCATGGTTAAATTGTGGACTAATTGCTTCGTATTTAGATAGTACATATTGTTATTCATTTTCCATAGGTGTTGATAAACATTATATGTTAAAATAGTCCTGTATAGGTCCTAACTGTTTATTACGTAGCCTAATATAGCTATAATAGCTATACGGTGTTACATATAATGGAAAGCAGCTCAAGTGGTGTTTTCTAGATTTAAGTATATATCTAAAGGGACCCTCGAGTCATTTTAAATGCCAACCCTACCCACTTTTTAATCTAACCATGTGTTACGTGTGCACGTCAGTTCCGTATTTTGCGAATTTCGTAATTTGAAGAAAAAATCCTGTAATTCCAGCGTTGTATCTATTTGTTTTCTATTAACAATTGCAACAAGCAAACCTGAATCTATATACGACATAATGATACAAATATATAGGACATATATCGCAACCAAAGTGCTACTACATCCATATTGTGTACAACATTACCTATCCTGCTTAAATTCTCACCATTAATGTCAACCCTTAAGAAAATCTTAGAATTGTTAAACTAAGTTTTGCCTACTATCCTGGTTTAAAAGACCTATATATAGAGCTTTAGATAAAGAATATGGAACAATTGGTGCCCAAACTTCAAGATATTTACATATTTTAGGTAGAGAGGAACCGGCATTTGGGGTTTGTTTTGACATTTTAGAGGGCCTTATATACACAAGAGCGCGATGCCTTTCAGCAGCATTGTATTATGGAGAGCGTGTAAAGTTTTAAGACGGTACTGACTGGAAACAATTACGCCATCTCTTGTTGAATTTAAGTAATATTGTAAATTATGCTGTAAATTGTTTAAAGTCATGGGGAATTATTTCGTATTATGATAGGATCTAAACATACATCTCTCACTGTATTTGTTAGGATCATGAGACGGAAGTATAACTGAGAATCAAATGCCAATTTCTTGTTCCAGATTTAGGAGTCCTTCATGCTTTTGCAAGTTAGAGACAGAGCTAACTGTCTGTTAAACCAATAATATGTTCTATTCTGTATATATTTGTCTTGTCTTCAGTGATTGGATCGGTATGGTTAATGTTTTTCTAGCACATGACTGTTGAATATACATCATTTATAGAATGAAAAATGTTCTACATACAAATGGGACTATCATATAAATCAAAACCATGAAGCAGCATGCTAAACATAAATACATTGAAAGAGACCAAAGTGATTGGCTAGTCTTTGTAGATGGCTATGGTGTCACCAATAACGAGTTTATCCACATCATTCGAACATTATTGTCATACCGTGGGGACATCACTGATTGCCAGTGCAGGACAACAGAGATCCGTTCAAGAATAACAAAGATACAGAGGATATCTACATTAGTGTCTACACCATACATTAACATAATCAAGGTTGACTCTTAAATAACAGGTTATGTTTGATAAAGATAGCATGATATTTTAATATGATTACGACATCACTTGTAGAAGAGTAAGAACAAAATAGAAACTAGTGAGACTGACATGAATGAACAGTTGGATTTAAAGTGAAACCGGCCATTAGGGTCATATGTTCACTATTTTGCCCTGCCATTTATTTACATGGCAGTGAGTTAATTTATCCAGGAAGATGGAATGGTGCCACATCTTCCTGGCGTTTATGCGCACAGAGTGCGCTATTTAATTTTGTCGTCATATCATACCCCTAAAAAGGGGCTAATGATATGAATGTTAGACCTGGGTGAGTGGGAATAGACCCATCACGCACTCAATCTATCAACCAATCGAAAGTACGTACGCTTATTTCCAAATTCAATCCAGTGTTTCTAGTGGATTTCCCTATGCCAAAATTGTGTAAGCCACCGATGCAACTCATCAAATGGTAGAGTTGAAAAATTAAATTACGTTCCTATCTGTGCCAATCTTCTAGTACAAAAGTGTACATATTATATGTCCCTAACAATTTATTTTGCTGATATGACTAAACGTTATTTGAAAGGTAGCCACTGTCAGAGAGGATTAGATTGTTAATTTTGAGCGGTGGGTCCGAACATGATCAAGTTAGGCTTTTTGAATAGAGCTTGTCAAGGAGGGTTTCCGTAACCAAGTTGAAGACCCTATTAAAACAATGAAAGAAAATAACCCTAAAAAGGACTTTTTTCCGGAGAATCCCATGATCACTTGTTAGTGACCGATTATCCCTCTGCTCCTGTGGTTGGTCCCTGTATACTTCTTGAGTGTCTTGTTTGACCCTGTATTCACTCGATGATTCCCTGTATACATCTTGGGTGTCTTGTTTTGGATTCGCACTCTAAACATCCATGCTCCCTCGTCAATTTGCTTCCGTATTTTCCCCTATCAATTTGGAATTATTTGTGCTGCTTTGCGTAGAATATGTTAGTTAATGCATGATGTTATTAAATTACTGTAAGGCCTGATAGTTTTGGGGTTAACTATCTTTATAGTGTATGAATTTGAGGTCATGTTTTTAAATTAGCATATTTTTGGCTGCAACCTTGTGTTGCTGGGCCTGATAGTCTTGGGTTTGAGACTACCTTATAGATCTAATTTGGGGTCATAACCTATGCATATATGATGTGTTTTTTAGTTGCAACATTGTGTCGATGGACCTGATAGTCTTGGTTTTGAGACTACCTCATACACTCTAGTTGCGTCCATAGTTAAGGGCGCGTGTTAGTGGCTATACTTTAACCACAGCGGTATCGCGTTTTTTAGGGGCCTATAATACCTTCGTAATATTAAACTCAATTATGAGATGTTGTCAATGGGGTTATATAGAAGGAAGAATTTAGAAGCATAAGAGAAGAAAAGAGGTAAGACGCTTGCCTTATTGATTGTATAACTGGTAGTTAATATAACTTTTGATGTTTATACCTTTATGTATTTCTTTATTTTAGGTTTACTTTTATTGTTTTATGTTATTTTATCATTCCATTAGGTTTGGTTGCTATGGAGCCGCCATGGGAACGTACTACCCAGCGTAGTGTAGGTGGGCTCTCTTAAGATATAACGAGTCTCTTTTGGCCCCGTACTCTTCCATCCCTCGTCACGATATTATTTTCCATTAGGTTAGGTTGCTCTGGAGCCGCCATGGGAACGTTATACCCTGAGTGTTACATTCTACATTTTTGTCTTTCATACTCAGAACATTCCGGCTACCGGCGAATAGTTAAGTGTGCCCCAACCGGCGTGGCTACGGAAATCGCTTGGTCTTACTTGTAACTGACGATCACGTTAACATATGATTGCGGATAATTCCTACTTGCATTATACTTACTGTAAAGATTCAGCAATGGCGGCCGACAGATTTTTCAGTTCCCATTTGGTACACGGAAGAAAGCTGCATATATGTTTTAGAAATGCCATGATGGAATTGTCACTGATTTGACTAGACGCTTGGGTCAGATATTTGTGTGATGAAATGTCTAATAAGTTTAGGAAGATCTTGAACTCCATGGTCTTCTTGGTCTTTGTTTCGCTTGGACTCGACTTCAACTTGCGGTGTTCCTATATGTGTTAGTATCAAATGTATATTGGTGGTATATATGGCAGCCTTCATAAGAACCATATTAGCCTTGTTATCTTGTTATGGCTGTGCGGTACGGAATGTCAGGTCACACGAGTGAAAAGCATGCTGAAAATTTTACTTTCTCGTTGTTGATTAGCATGTTGCGCCGCAGATAATCAAAGAAACTGTTCTCCAATTTCACAATCACGAGAAAAAGCGATTATTAAAGAATTATATCCCAAAAATATATTGCTACATCCTCAGTGATAAGAGTGTGATAATGCGGGAACACTATTTAATAGAGAACAGAAAGATTAGCTTTTTCAAAGTGATAATGCCCGATGGTTTGAAAAAGGAAACGGAAAGAATAATTCAGAAGCGTATTGCGCTCTTATTGAATCCCACTCAATACACATAAAAATGACCGACTTAGTAGGTACAAATCGAACAAATGAATTGGCTACTCATCTCTGGAACGTTTTTTAGTTTCAATCCTACGTGTTGTCTGCCGGAACGACACAGCGGTTTACAAAGGCAATAAACTCGATGGTGGTCTCTTAAGACACATAACAAAATGTTGATGGGAAATCGAGTCCATGCCGCTGCTACAGATATCATATACCCCACGAAATGGTTTACACTACACCTTCAGTCAAACCGTATCTGCAACGCGTGGTTGGAAGCCCTACAGCTAGATATTGAACTTGTCTTTTCTTAGAGGACTGATTTAATCTCGTTGTTAAGGTATAGTATATAAAAGAAAAACTCAAACTGGTGGTTGATCTTGACAAAGTTATATATTGTGGCTTCAAGCCAATAGATCAACAAATGTGGTCACTTAACCCAAACGGCTCAGAGAAGAAATAAATAATACGTGTGTATCTGCAGATTTCGTCGTGAGTTACCAGGCATTACAGGTAAAGATTAAATCCCGTTAACATATACATCAGAAAAGTAATTTCCTTAAAAGCAATATGCACGTTACAAAATGCTAACATTGTTCTGAAGCCATCAGAGAGGTAATTTTGAAAACATATGAAATGCAACACCAGTACGCTAATGAAAGTATTTTGTTCTGTGATTTGGGCAGAAATGTGTCTAAATATACTTCTAGCTGGTCTGCTGTATGCTGATAATCCCATAGGCTATTGTCATTAAAAAGAAAGCATGAGAAAGTTGTTACAGCATGTTCAGTTTGAGAGGGCTATACATGATATTTATCTTTCCTCTGTTAAGGATTTATGATAAATATGGCCGTGTAATCAATGGATGAAAGCCCCAGAACACTGTTACAGCTAATGCTCTGTGAAGAAATAAGGCGAGCAAGGCGAAATGGCTGTCAGAAAATTAATAGAAACACCAAAATGCATAGAAGCGAGATGTGCGAAAACAAAAGAATTGGCGGTAACTTTACTTGATGGAGATTTACATGTATTTTGTCTCAATCCGAAACGAATATAAATTTGAACTGAGTGATAAGCTGGATAATGGTTGATCAACTCACAATCCATCAAAATACAGATAGCGACCTTAAAGGGCTGACTGAATAATATGACAAAAAATATATATCATGATCAAATATACCAAATTTGATGGTAATACTCTTTACTTGCGTCATCTCTTTAAACTCTACCTAGCCGGCCTAATAATGGTTTTCCTGAGATGTGAAATAACGGCCGAAATCAAAACATTATCTAATACGACTGGAAAGGTACTTCTGACAAAGGGATACAACTTGTTTGAACAGATCTTATGAAGATCATTTGTGTCATACATAATTCCAGGCGTACAGCCACTGAAAGATGCAATACTTGTTAATAGTATTCATGAGCCCGAGTATTGGTTCTACATCCCTGATTCATTTATTGTTGAAACACACAGGTTCTAATTAATGGACGTTAGAGACATACTAGATACGTTAGATACACAAGAGACCACTATACCTTTAAAGCCGCTACCAAGGTCCATATAAGAAGAACATAATTACATATTACATTTGCAGGATGATTCGTGAATAAATAAAATTACAAATATAAACGTAAATATTGACCAACTACTCACTTCTAAATCTTTTGTAGTAATTGTTTTATTACTTTAGTATAAATACATGTTACTTTTGATTCCAATTTTTCTTCTTGTTACGTTGCTGAAAACGAAGAGACGCAAATTCGCCTGTTTGTTTTGATGCGAAATATTTACATTTCAAAGTATCGCTAGCTGTCCTGATCATAAGGCAAGTACATGGAGAATAATAGCAATTTTCTATAATGTTTAGACAACGGCAATTACGAAATAATAATTACTATTGTAACATCTCACTTGTAGTAAGAGAGTTTCCTAATTGGATTAAGCTACATTATTTTGGGAATGACCTCCCTCAAATTTATGACACATTGTCAGTGACAGATAGAATATCAGCAGCGAACTGGGCAAGCGGATTGGGGAGAAATAATGCATTACGAGCCCATTTAGACAAGAAAAATAACAAATTTAAATTAATATTGGTAATTTCAATTCCAATTAAACGATATCAACAGTATTTAAAAGCAGTGTCTAATTCGGATTTGTTTCATCATTATAATGATTGGTGAGAAGAGTGCAATGTCCACGACTTATTGCAGCACATTCCTCCCGACCGTATTCCAATGTTTTCTGTTTTCTCCAGTCATCTCTTGCTGACCGCCTTGTCCTTCTTGAACTTCCTAGATTCGTATCTGTACTCGTCACGTTCCTCTTTCAAGCCTCACTCGTCGCGTTTTCTTTTCCGGATTTTACTCGTTATTTCTCATTATTATTTTTTTTCGGACTACGTCTTTGGAATGTCGACTCCCCTTTCTGTCGGAAAACTGCCTCGTTACTGATGTTAACGTTAGAACTTGTGCATCCAGTACAGAAACTTGTCTCTCTCACAAGACAGACACAATGTTCCCTCCTTTGTTTAACGAGAAAAGCACTATTGTTTTCTTAGGCATTCCTCGTAGTCAACCTTCGCTCTCTCAGAACATTTCTGACTGAAGAATTTCGGATAAAGGTTGTCACTTTAAATGCCCATTATTATCGAATGTTAAAACTATTTTGCCCAGCTAGTTATTTACGAACTTGCGATCAAATGTATTCGGGCCTACAAGAGAAACAGTATTTATTGACCTAAACGACTTCCAACATCCTTTTATTATCAGCAGTATTATTTAAAAGATATTGATGAAAGGCTACTAACCAGCTTGCGTCATCGGGAACAATCACGATTTTTAATACAAAGACTCATGTAGACATCTGTTGATGATCTTCGATTTCAAGCGTCGTTGATACGCCCAATAATTTAATAATTTATCCCAGTACACAACCAATGGCCAACTCGCCGCTTATAGAAAATGCGCCATTAAATAAATATCCAAATGACCTGGTTTTGTTCTACGATGTGTTACGACATCCCACATATTTCATTTCAAACCAACTAATTGTCTACCGTCTTCATAATATGATCTGGACTCGAGGCATTATGCATATAAGTGTCTTTAAATTGTGGGGATCACTGTTGCAATGCTACCACTCGGTGTTTTTGATCTTTTATACCTATTGCCTCTAGCAGTTGATATTGGATACCTCTAATTAATGTCATGAAACCGTTAGTGGTTATCAAACCTACGAAAACACAATTAACTCGAAGTTTTACCGTTGCTAAAACGAGCACTGAAACAAGCTGACGTTTGGTTTTTTTAAGTGTATACCTTTATCACATGCCTAGTGTGCTAGTTACGTTGATATACCGATATCAGAATTTATGTACATGTCACATATATAATGATACCTCAAAGACCCACAAACGGCACAACGTCATGGAAAGGAAATACCTAACAACCGATGCATTTGAGTTTATTTCAAAATGCAAACACAATACTATTCTGAAGCTTGGTCAAATAAAGTATGTATTTTTAAATTCATTTAGTATAATATTACATTTTGTAATTGTCATATAATTTCATGAAGAATCAAACGAAATAAATGATAACTAATTTTCATATAATCCATCTGCTGTATTTACTATATGAGCATTTATATATCTGGTGAAGAATGAACAAGTATTTAAAAATTGAAATATATTGCCATTTAGAGAAAACGATAGTGTTAATTGATTCAAACATGCACGTCCTTAATGCTGCATTAAGGATAAAATCACCCATCTGCATGATGTCAATAACTAACAAATACCATGATAAAACAATATTTTTGCTAGAACAAATAACAGATACAACAGACTTTTCCATGATGCCAGCTGATTAAAACATCCAAAAATCTGAGTCCAACAATAAACAGACTAGATGATGGCATATAAAGAAAGACTGAATTAAAGACGTGGACATGAACATGTTTTGTATCTCTATTATGTGCAATGAAACTGGTCAGAGAAAAGAACAAATATTATCCGAACTTTTTATAGTTCTCAAAATGTATTGCACGAAACTGGTGGTCAATACTAAACTAAGGATTCATTCAAATTATCCTCCTAGTCGATTTGAATATAGTCTCAAAACATTTGAAAATATTATCCTGGAAGATCAACCAAATATATTGTTTAGGGTGATATAAGGTTGTTTCTCTCGTGACAGTTGCTTTATTTACGCTTAGCTGGAATTGTAAATATTCGAATATTCCAGCGCATAAGAGGATATTGCAATAAACACATAACTGGTTCTGCGTGAACGTTTAGTTGTTATCAAGTTTGGGAGTATGCCAAATTGTGTAAGATTTATATAATTGTACAAATATAACGGATATTATATTAAATAGTTCTGGTTCTGGTCGTTTTTATGGATCCATAATGCGCTAATTGAATTCGCACCTGAGTACTCACGTCATTTTGGCAAGCGTTTTGATGTAAATACGTATTGCGCCAACAAAACACAACCAGCACTTTGTTGAAATAGCGCACATATCTAATTATGTAGCCTTACTTATTCAGTCGTGATCTTGAAACGTTTTTCATTTCATATTTGAATATTTTCCAAAGATTAGTGTGACACTGCAAGAGACATAGGTACATAATGATTTTGTTTTCTACAGTGGTCTATATCAAGAGGTGATCAATACATTCATTGAATCACAATACTAGTAATATATATTTCACTATGTTATTTTACAACCTTCTCGTTCATCGAACAACCGTTAACGTGAATATGTGGCACAAATGTGTAAGCTATTTGCTAGCCTTGGATCAAATGGGTGCGATAGCCATTTTATTTTAATGACGGAAACATTATATATATATATATATATATATATATATATATATATATATATATATATATATATATATATATATATATATATATCTTTGTGTGTATGTGTGTGTGTGTGTGTGGTCTGGTGTTTAAATAATGATTCCAATATTTGCATGTGAATATTTTAAAACTTCTTAGTCCCCATATAAGTACAATTTTAAAATTCTTAATATATTTAATTTCTGCTTCACTACAAATTAAAGCGAATGTATCTCACAGATAACCTGTGGATGACATCTGCACTCGATATTATTTACATATGCAATCAGTAGTACACTTTGGTCGTAAGGGAATGTGTTATTAAAGTTAAAATGAGATACAACATATTAGACACTTGGTTATATTGTGTTTTTAGAATATTAAAACAAAGAAAAAACATGTGCAATCATGTTGTGAATGGACTTAAATATGCTCCCCACCCCCTTTCAAAGAACTCACATGTCAAACAAGGGTCTATTAATTTAAATCTAGCACACGTTTTGATTTCAGAAAATATCCTGAAAGTAATTTTATTGTTTTATATTTTCCATTAAAAGTCAATACTAAAAAGGGTGGAGTACATTATCCAAGAGAATATTTATTAGCGTTGTAAATCACATAAAGGCATGTGCTACTGTATTCCTGAACATGCTGCGATACGTACCATGGTATACTGCAGCCATATTAGTGAGCAACAATTTAAATGTCAGTGACAGGGGTCTGGAATTTTTAAAAATGTCCTATTATCAAATAGCAGTAACAAGATCTTGCTCTGATTTCTAGCAAGAGAGTATCATATAATATCCATTACATTATCTGAACAAAATCTTAAAATAAAGAAACTGAAATTTCTACGCTGAAAAGTAATTTGCAAACCTCATATAAATATATGCTAAATCCTTTCATTTAATATATGACATTAATAATTAATGTTAAGAATATCAGATAGTGTAGTCATTTATTTTTTTGTCTAAACATCCAATTTAAATCTTTTTCTTCAATGACTCTAAAAAGGGTGCCACAATACATATTTTACGAAAGGACACTTTTAATGGGTCTTTAAACACTTCATTTTCCAAATGAAAATGTCTATCTTATTGTATTGTATTGATGGGACAAAATAGAAATAGATGAAAATATAATTATGGGCACCTTGTTGCCAGTCGTCTCACTCTTGCGATGTAGTTGTTACAGTTCTCGTATGTGCTAGGAGGTAATGAGTTCGAAATTGAAATAAGAATGTCATAACTTGAAGTCTGCAACGTAACAATTCTTTATTGAAATAGACAATTACTCAGTATAGAAAATGAGAACCAAAAAAAATTCGAATTTTTAGTTATTTATGAACATTGTTGTTATATTGAAAACTAACAAACTTCACGCAGTTCTGTAATTTTTGTATATGGGACTTAAATACCGAATAAGTTATCAATAATAAAAAAGATACGATTTAAATGCTACAAACTAATGCCATCATTATTTGTAATCGAAGCAATATATCGAATGTTTGTATGAAAAATTCGAAGAGTCATTTTCTGTAATTTAAAATCTACATTAAGTATTATTTGTATATCATATGATTTACAATTACTTAGTGTTAAGAATTTAACTCCACACCTCAAGTAGTGTTAGAACATGGGATATACTGGCATCCTTCTTAACACATGGTGTCTTGGTCTGAACACCCAATATAGGGCAACACATTTATAACAAACTTATTTAATACATCGAATATACCTTCTTGCATACGTTGTGCATTATTTCACTATTGAAACATAACTTTTAATGTTACGGTGCATGCAAATGACGCGATTCTGAAAACAAATTGTAATAAGCAGAGATATTACTAAGCATTTTGTTTTCGTAATTAAATTATGTTAAATAAAGGGATTCCTGAGTATATGATTTCTAATGACTCTAAACGTTCATAATGGTATATACGACGTAGCTTTAAAAGTGTACCACGCTACCTATGACAATGTAATCATTCTTATGGCAGAACGACTTTTTTGTTGCTGAGAGTCTCTTTAGATAGCTATATTAGATATGGAGGTTTGTGTAAACATGTATCATTGCACGTACCGCTGAGCTTTCCTGGTATGTACACATCATTTACACATTGGGTTGACAGAATTAGAATATTTGATAACGTGCACCTGTACTTGCAAGTATAATAGGAGTACATATTAAACTGCACACTGACTGAGAATTATCCAACATATTATATTGATGTTGTTGAATGGTTTAACCCCATTTTTCAGTGCATGATAGGCTATATATGGTGGCCAGTATTAATGGTGAAAAAAGAACCCAGAAATCCCGAAAATAATCACCGACCAATGAGAAGCTACATATTCTGCTGAAGGGGAAAAGGTTGATCAATTGATCTAGAGTGAGTTAATTAGGTTTTAAAGGGTCCGGTACAGTTTTTGAATTGTGACGGCTGAAATCCCATTCGAGCTACAACTAAATACAGTAAGGTACATAACAATAATAATAACAGTAAACATTTAGCTACTCATTTAACAGATTAACCCCTCCCCCAAGATATACAAAATGAAGATAAACAACATTTAATTAATCAACTTATACATTCTAACGTTATTGTCCATAACACTATCATCTCTCATTATTACCATTGCTGTCATATTATTCTGTGCTAGTCTTCTTTTGTTTCAGACTCCATTAAAGATGTAGTTGATCGTACTTTTAATGTCTGAAAAATTATGTACATTTTGTTTATAGGGACTTACATCACTTTAAACCAATTTACATAAACTCTCCTCCTTATTTTTTCTTCAAGTGTGCTTCGTCACATATTAAACTAAACATTACAATATTGTTTGCAGACGACACAGTTCGTGTGTAGTTCAAGTCATCTCAAACAGTCAATTTGAATCGGCTTTTCCTTTGACCCCAAAGGTAAATCAGTACATTTGTTATTTTAATAATTTCCGCTTGCTTTGAAACACAAACAAGACTACAGTGATTGCGGCACCTGGCGGCAATCAAATGATACAGCTAAATGTTAAATTAATGCAATGAATAAGTTTATTAAAACACTTTTATATTCATCGAGTTTTCTCTTTTTTTAAATTGCGAAAAGAGGGGGTGGAACAGCCATCGAATAAATATTCTATCACAGTATATGTATGCACTAGAGATTAATAACGTGAATGAAAAAAGGAAGATATACAATCAAACAAAACAGGGAAGTTTAAAGGTCAGACTGAAAGGACTTTATGGACAAATGGTAAGAGAACTTTTGTTAAGATAGCTGATAAGGTTAGAATAGATATATGTTGGGACCATGTAGATCTCTAATCTGAATATTTAGTGAAACGAATTCTTAAGGAAAAAATCAGTGAGTAGTCCTATAGACCATCACGTATCTTACATAATTGCGCTACTGAGTGCGAATAGGGTAGTTCAGATGTTATGCCAAATACAAGATGACATTAACCTAATACAAGTTATAGTAAATAGAAGTTTCTCACATTTATAAATTTGAAGGATACTGTTTTCCAGTGTAGAACAACAATGGGAAATATCTCAGAATTTCATCACGTGACTAACGTGTTTCGCCACATGACACACAGTGTGATCATAGTTCACATAAATTAGCAATAACTATCCTGGTTCATATTACTACTTCATAATATAGTTACAATACTCAATATATTAGGATTAATCGCTACTCTTGATCAAATATTAATATTGATGTAGATGAACTAGTGTCAGGCAAAATGGACGTTTTGTGCTGATCTACCGAAAAACGTGTACCGGTTAGGAAGTACCGTGGCAACTGCAGGAAGCCGCTATTGTCAGTAGTATTTCATTTTAAAATCCATGTTCTCATTTTTATTTATTTATTTATTAAAGAAAAATCATTTTTTTGTCATATTTAAATCGAGCAATATGGCACTAATGATCCTTGTATGGTCATTACTTTAAATGATGGTGTGCTTGAACATCATTTATAGATTACTTTGAAGTTATCGGCTAGGCAAAAGGTTTTTATTTTACCGTAATGTCATATACTCTCTTGACCCTAAGGTGGATTTGTTCTATTTAACACTGATGCACGTAAATGCAGGTCTGCCGAAATGTTGTCTTGTTTTATAAAGCCTCCGTTTTATTTAGTACGTCTACTTAAAACGCCACCCCTCTCTCTCTCTCTCCCCCTCTCTCTCTCTCTCTCTCTCTCTCTCTCTCTCTCTCTCTCTCTCTCTCTCTCTCTCATTTAACAGGCACTTTGTGAAAACATTAATTTATCAATCTCTCAACAATACAATCTAATAATTGATATTTTGACATATATTCCTCCACAAAATGAGTTTCCCTCCTCACAATATCGTTACCATTTTACTTTTCATATAATTTACTATTCATACCAATTATAAAATCCAGTTCTTAATAAATGACATCAAATCCATATCAGCAAACACCCAACAAACGATGATTGGATATAAAACTGTCAAAAGTTAATTTCAAAATGACACTAAGTTGAAGAGAGCAAGATAATTAGATTATCTCCATTACGTCTACAGCTTTTATGATATGGTATATACTTATTTTAATTGTAAAACAAATCACCATATATTTTGACAAAATAGTTTGTCATGTATTGATATGAGCAGTGGGGAAGGCGAATCCTGCAAAATTCATCCTGGTTTTATTTCATCTAATAGAGCCTTTTATGATGAAATTGTATCCTGGTTTTATTTTATCGAATAGAGCCGTTTATTATAAAATTGTATCCGATTTTATTTTATCGAATAGAACCTTTTATTATGAAATTGTATCCTAATTTATTTCATCAAATAAAACCTTGGATATATGTTTTGGCTCGCACCCTCTTCCCTGCGTGTATATCGCGTATGTGAAATTTATCGGATGGATGCGGTTAATTAAAACTTTGTGTTATTGATAATGGCAAATATCGGAGACTCATATTTTACTAGATTAGTTCGAGAGAGATTGGCTGCGATGAAAAAGTGTATTCCTATATGAGATAAACTTAAAGAGAAATTTCAACAGCGACAAGATTCTCATGCTGATTTTGTAACTAGAACAGAACAGTTATTTAAGACTATAACTACAGCTACTGAGAAAGCTATATTAGGAGATATTATACATGAAGAAGATAAAAAAGGTATTCTTCCACTGTTAAAACATATCCCTGAAGCTTAATCACAACGTCAGATTGTTGATCATGTTGAAGAACAGGAAGGTGCTGTTGGTGGAACTCCAAGGGGTGTTTCTTTTATGGATAAATTTTTCGATGAAGCTATCTATAAAATAAAACAAATTCCATTATTGAAACCTAGAGATTATCTCGCTTTTGTTAAGTTTGCTGCTAATAGCTATCATTCAAGAAATTAATTTTTAGAAAAAAATGATATAACACAAAAATTGTTCGCGATGATTGGGTTGATTGGTTATATAAAATAAACAAGGGAATTGGTCACATAAATACAAAAGAGCTATAGTATAATGACTGTAAAAAAGAAGTTACTGTTTATGAAGAAATGCAAGCAGAAGAAATAGAAGAACGTCGTCAACGATAAATAGGAGAACGTCAAAAAAAAAACAAAAAAAAAAACGCGGAGACAGAACAAAAACAGAAGGATCCTCTCTTTGAATCATCAATAGGATATGGGTTTACATGAAGTGGTTTAGGGGTTCATCCAAATAATATCGTCGGCGATATATCCAGATTAGAAGTTCTCATCGGGGGTAAACGAGCTAATAAAAAAAAATTACAGAGAGATAATTAATGAGGCCACCGATATCTGCCAGCGATTATGTCAGGGCGGTGTAATAGATATTAGTTTATATCGAGCTCTCATCGATGAAATCATAGATGACTATCACAGTGCTTAAATGTTTGAGATAAACGGACATCAAATAGGATGATAATAAATGATCAGCGATGGAAACAGGTCAGAGTTGTAATTTCAATTTATATACCATAAAGTAATTTGCGGAGATGGGCTTGGAAATCTTATTCAAGGTCTATTTCCTAGAATTGCTCCTAAGGTTTACCTACACGCGAAACAGCTATCGATGAAAGCAATCGGGGTTATTCGTGCTAAAGCTACTGGTGTTGTTGGTGATCTCGCTGAAAATGTTTTTCTACGGTCAAAACTAGATTAATGAGATTAATACATAAACCTCAACCAGTCCACCCTGTAAAATTGACCGTTACTGAGATTATGCCAGCGAGTGTCGGTGAGGTAATTAACCAACTCGCGAATAAGAAATTATTCGAGTTAGGTGGCGTGTATGATAAACAACAGCAGATAAACATTACCGCGAGTATGATAGCTGGATGTGGTCTTCGTTTTAGACTATGACCAATTATTATAAAATGTTTGAAGACATAACAAATGTTGAGTTTGATATAGGTGCACGGGTACTGAGGGATACATCTCTACGCGATTGTCAAACGTATTCATACGATGCAAGAAAAGTCCCAATGCGAAGGTAGAATTGAACTTCAAGTTCAGGATACCAGCAGATATTTTCTCCCCTAACACTGAGGTTGAAGGTCGACTTTTCAAAAATGATGATACTGGTTATGGGATTGGTGATCGAGTTGGATTTGTCAATAATGGAATAATCGCGCTGATTAATAGTACCCGATATATTATCGATAGAAGAGAAATTGAGGCAATTCACGAGAATGTTGACGTTACGACTACTACACTAGTCTTAGCAAGATATTCAGACAATTATGCACGAACAGTTGGACCGTCTATGATGTTTGTAAAAAATACGACAGATCATCCAGAAAATCGAAATGTAGCGATGAAGGCTGCTGGGGACGCAGTCGCATCTATGAATGAGAATTTTAACCTTGGATATGCAGCTCGTAGAGCAATATTAAATGATAACGAGGAGTGTTTCTGTGTGATATCCTATCTCTCATATATCTGGGTTTTGTCGTGAGGTTAACCAAGTTATATTCGGTGCAAAACATAAGATTGTACTTAACAGAAAAGGTGATGACAATGACGCGATATGGAGAGCAGACTGTGTTGATGATGGCAAGGTAACATTGCGATATGGAGAGCAGACTGAGTTGATGATGGCAACATTCGCTCATTCGACCAATCAAGAACAGTGATTAGTCTCTTTTATGGAATCATGTGGTAAATTGCCGTTTTCATGGCTATCAATGATTACGAGTAGTACCGCTGGTCATGTCGCAGGATTATTTACATGGCAAATAGCATCACAACATGGATTGTCAGCTCCGAGACGTTTTCATCGCGTTTCTAGATAATGCAAGAATAAGTTACCAAAGGAGAACACCTATATTTGACCCGCTTAATGTATGACACGTTCCTTTGAGAATGAACGGACATCAAGAGCCATGAGAAGGTATAGTAATGAGTTTTGACCATAATCATGTTGTATGAGAGTAGTTTGAAGACTTTTCTAGGATGCCACTTAAATATCGATACTAGGTTGTTAATATCTCAGCGCGATTTAACAACGTTGTATCCAATGCATTATTTCTCACTAGAGCATTCGGAACTGTATCGGCCATCTGAGCTCATGTAGGTGTTGCCCCTATTGCTGGTTTTAGAGCACTCGCTGTTATTCTCAATGATAAATCTATGTTACTCGACGGCGTTGGTGAAAGGATGAAGCTTGATAATGTAAAAATCATGTAGGCAATTAGATCAATCTATTATTTAAATAAATATGTCGTACAATCATGTTAATGTCACATTGACTTCAGGTCAAGGAAAGAAATTACTTTCGAAAAATGCTACCACATGTGGCACATACATAACTTTGAAGCGAAAACAGATTGCTAATGGCGGACCAAACAAACTATCGTTGACAAAAACCCAACTTAACCACTTAAAGAAAGCGCTAAAAGTCACCACTGGTGTTCAGTTTCAATTTGTACCGCCCACTGTTAAAAATATGATACAATCAGGAGGTATATTTCCTCTCCTCGCCGTGATCCCCGCATTGATTGTCACCTCAGCTCCAGTAATGCTAAACCTGTCGCGATAGGTGCTCACACCGAGGCTGCTGGTACCGCCGCTGGCATTGCATTTCAGAAAGCTACCGGACAAGGATATAAAAAGGGGAAAATGTCTGAGATTACCAGTATCTTATCTGGAACGATCCGTTCGCGACTTAGGTCCCAGACTCCCAGGAACTTATCTGAGTTAGGTTTTACCCCGATGTAAAATTTTGACTTAATCCCGCGGTAAAGCAATCCAGGATAAAAAAAAATTTCAGATGTGTTTTTATGAAAGATCAATTACCAAATCGGCCATCAAATTCAGAAACAGGTATAATCAATCTCGATGATATCACCGGACCTGGAACTCATTGGGTCGCATACGCATAACATCCACGATCAATTATTTATTTTGACTCGTATGGATTAGCACCGCTGAAGAAATTTCTCAAATACGTCTACGATTTAAAGATCCCTGTTTGGTATTCAACGCTACCCACACAGAAACTAAACGATTCCAAGATATGTGGCCGAGAAGTTATTAATGACCTCACCGCGATCTCATCATCGTCTAAACTACCTCATAAAACTGTACATGAATACACCAGTGATACTTTTTTAAAGAGATCTTAAACGTATAATGGTAGACATGTGGGGGAGACCTCTCTTCTCATGAGGAAAGAAAACCGAACGAGTTTCAGTCGAGGATGTAAAAATAATTTATATCCAAGGCGCTATCCGATCTATTATATCTCGTAGATGTATCACCGGATGAAATCATTGTATTTCAAAATCGGCAGGGTAAGTTAAAAATGAGTAATGTTTCCCTAAAAGACATTTTAATTAAACTCAACGGGGTAGCCGAGGTTGCTATCGCATTGTTTGACTCTCAAGGTAAAATACGACCTAGAGTTCTTTATTCAACCATCGATAGTAAATTAACATCGTTGAACGACAGTTATATTACATCGACGAATACATTAAAAGCGTTACGATCTGAATATGATGCTCATATAAACCAGTTTACTGGGCTACAAAAAAGTATTGAAAAAGTTCAAACTCCTTTTTATAATTTCTTTGGAATTCCATCAACGGTTTATATAAAACTCGTTGATATAAAAAGCGCCGTGGATAAACTAACAACGCTGCAAACTGATTATGATGAACATATTTCTTTCTATAAAGATTACATAAAAGAACATGTCTAGGTTAAAACCAAGTTGACAAAAAGTATGGGAAAATTACCGCCTGAGCTCCCATTGAAACTCGCTGATATAAAAATCATCGACGATAAACTAACAAAGCTGCGATGCGATCTGAATATGATGAACATGTTAATAAACAGTTTGTAATAATATTGGAAAGGTTGATGATGCTCTTGATAGCTTCTCTGGAAAACCAGCAAAGGTTCCTGTTGAACTCACTGATTTGAAAAAAATCGATCGATGATATTAAACCGACTCATGAAGCTATCAATGATGATTTTCCTCGTATGACATGCACTCTTGATAAAGTTGAGATCCTCCATGAGAAAATTTTTAGGAACATGCATTTGATACAACATGGGTCCTTCGCTTGGACTCCACCAAATAGCACTCTTGATATCACCGTGGAGATCAAAGGCATATATAGATTAACCTTAGTATCGCCGGTTCAATTTAAAATATCATCGAGTTCGTCCACCAGGATAAACAATATTATCAGCGCGGTAATAGATAAAGGATCAACTGAACGATTTACAATAGCCACCACATATAAAAATTCAGCTCGAGCATCAATAAACAGCTTAATTAAAATAATGACCACTCAGCGTTATCGATATGATCAAGTCCATGAGTTACAAATTAAACTAAAATTCCAAACAGATGAGTATAAAATAAAAGTAAACAAATATCGACGAAGGATTGCCTACATCGATGTAATTGTATACTCGGTTTCAGGTGTTATCGCCGGAACCGGTGTGATATTATCTTTGGTGACAATGATAGGTCCAGTAGTTGTACCAATCTGTATATCTGCGGCGACACCAATTACTGGGGTGTTAGGAATAATTACAGAAAAATATCTTTGTGTAGCCAACGTTAGTTACATGATTATAATGTTAAATTACATAATGTGTCAACCGCGTATTCGCAAATATCCGTGATATCATTGTCTCTCGATGACAATATAATATCTGATGATGAGTTCTCCGCGATGATAAACATTTAAGACTCCGCGAAGTCAAAATTAGAAGAAGAAAAAAAAACATGCAGAAGATAATGGCAACAATGTCACAGACATCACCGCAAGAATTACTTCAACGAATAGTCGAAAACACCACCTCGGTACAAACAGCGATGCTATAAATAACGGCAAACAAACCTGAATTTAGTGTTGACTTTCCAAATCCAATTCCAGTTAAGGAGATCGCGGTAACTCGATTATTGAGTATATTACAGCTGGCCTAATATTAGACCTGGGTCATTTGCAAGAAAACCACCAAATAACTCATTTGCATTCGCGAGTAATAATAAACCGGATGGTACTACATATTGGAAAACTGTATCTCCGCAAGGGAAGTTACCAAATCGAGGATATCGATAAGGAAATTCAGCGCGGGATAAAATATATCACTGGAGTAGAATCTAAGATCGCGATAACTGTTCATGCGCCATCGCTGTCAACCGCGATTGAGATCACATGAACGGAATACGTTGTAGATATATATAACTCCTCGATCAGCCATATGGGATTTTAGTGCCTTAACCCCTGAGCGTGATCACAATATCACTTTATTTTCATGGAATCGTGATCATCTTATTGAATACTTTAAAATATTTACCCAAGAATATAAAAAAGCTAGAAAAATTACGACAAAAATTTCGAGAACATCTGCTTGATATAACTCGTCCACGTGATGAATTCATTAAACGTGTGGAGATGTTAAACCAGCTTGTATCCGACATGGATTATCTCAACGAGAGATTTTTCAGGCAATAGTTAAATATAGAGGAGAGGATTTCACTTATAACCCAGATTTTCTAATCGCGTATACGTTAACAGAAGCTAATTTACCAAATTAAAAATTTTCTGAATATAATGTTCCCGAGTTAATAAAATCACTCAATGATGTCATGATGAATATTTCCATTTGATACTCACCGCGTGGAAGAAGTAATTTTCTTCGGACGATTCAGGACTTCTCTATGATATTCTCGCCCCAGATAGATATCTCAGATACCATAATTCCCTCGATGCAACCGGTAGACATGTATCACCGCACAACTTTGATATATCATGGGTGATCTATGTAAATTTTTCATGTGATATCATCGACGAGAGTTACAATGCGAACACTGAATTGTCAAAGCAAGCGGATCAGAGTTATATCCCATACAAATTGTCCCCTCAAAATTATCTTGGAAGTTTGATCGTACAAACACCAATTAATTCAGACTATTAGACGTTTAATTATAACTGGATAACAAAAATAAATTTAAACTCGTCGATCAGAATCCCAACCTAATCGATTTACGAGATGAACAGTTGCAAATTACTCTTGACGTGAAATTTTAAGACTTACGTCATAGACTTCAATCTTGAGGATTTTCGCTATAATTAAAAATTACAACACTGTAATAATAAAATAGCAACACGCACGAGTATATATCCATGATAAAAAAATAACTCGAACATGCAATTGGAAATGCATTTGCAAATACTATCACAGATAATTTTGAAATAGAGATACGTTTGGTAATGAAGCTTTTCTACTGACGGAGCATCAACTGGGGAAACTTCAACGTGATCATGTTACAGTAATTTCATGTAACCGCAATCAGATATTAAACTATGCACACTCGTGTATATCTCTGGAACGTCTTAAAGAAATATTATCACGGAAAATTGATACAATCAAAGATAGCATCGTTGATGTTATTAACAGGGGTACCAAAGGTATTATCAAAGATATCAAAGAAAAATAGAAAAGAAAAAGAATCACAAAAAATCAAGCCTAATTTAAAAAAATTCTACGATTAATGACTATAATTTTTATAATGCGATTTGCATTATAATTTCTGTCCCGTGATTTCTACTGTTTATTGTTTTCTAACATTTTTCAACATATATATATGAAAACACGTACTTAATTTCCGCTGATAACAAAAATATGATAATAGCATTACATGGCGTTAATCAATCCGTCGACGTCTGTACCGAGTATAAAATAGGATTATCCAGGTTGTATCAAATATGGGCGAAGGAAACAATTTCCGCTGTAACTCAAGGCAACGCTGAAAAATTTCGTGAAGCTGAACAGCGTTACCGAGAGAACAAACGAAAACTCCGAGAAGATATTTCCGAGCTAAAAAAAAAATAGCAGATTTAACAGCTTTGCTTGATCAATTAAGAACCTCTGCGGAGAAAACTGAGATTGGTTATGAACAGGAATTATCCTCGTTGAAAATATCCAACGAGGAATATTACTCTATCATAACCGATTTACAAAAACGCAATAACGAGTATGCCACCGAGTTACAAAACATCAACAACAAAGTAACATGTTAACGGATTGCTATAAAAAAAAACTTATCGAGACGATTAATAAACTGCAATCATGGAACGAAAAAATAAAATATGATATAGAATGTAACCAAACGATGAAGGAGGGTAATCAAGATATGAAAAACTTTAACAATCCCTTAAACCGACAAATGTATCTATTCGACATTGTCTGTTTGACATTGATGAAATTCACACCCAGAGAAATTTCTTTTCAAATTATTTTGCATTGAAATCAATGAGAGCTTCTTCGTTAAATATATATCCGATGGACTTGAGAATGTTTCTTATAATCGAAGATACCGTGATGAAATATTTCTCGATGGATTTATTTTATAAATGATACGATTTCGTTCCCTGGAGATAATTTTCATTATCCGGTACTCAGATTTATATGTGGGTAGACTTAATCGTGCTGCGGAGGCAATTTTCTTATAATCAACGTTGATAAAATCGCTGGTAGTTGTATTACTGTGATGGAGATGTTGTACACGATCCAGATAACTTTTGAACTGGGCGATATTTTCATCATTCATTATATATTTGATACGTTGTTTAAATGTTTCTCATAAAATCGTTGTCGTGTGTATTCTGCCATCGAGATCGCAGGTTTCATATCATCGCGTTTGTTGTTGAGTAGTTTATACAACGGAATAATGTTTCATCGTGAAGAAGTAATCTTTAATAATTACAAATGCAAATTGCATTAAAAGTTTTTAAATATTTTCCAATCATGATGCAACGATACAATGATACATTCATGTTCGAATTCATGAGCTTGTTCTAGTAGAATTGAATTTTCGTAATATTCTTGTGGGAATCTCGTTCGTTGCTACTCTCGATAAGTTTGGATAATTGTTGAGCTTTCAAATTCAAATTCTTGGCGACCCCGCGATAATATTCCACTGTGTTATAAATTGTTTACAGTTTTCCCGTGGTCATCATTTTAAAGTATTTTTTACCCAGTTGAATAATTTCTAGCAGTTTGGGGATCGCTGATATAATTTCGTCGTTCATATTAATATACTAATTTTTTGGTTTAAATTATAATTTTCGTATAATAAAATAATCATCCGAGTGTAAATGACACCCAATCAATAAATTGTTTCGAGTACGTTGAACTGCTTATGTCATTGGCAGCGTATACGACACACTTATAATGAACACCGAACTATTTAGCAGCCGAATATATTGACGGAAATGTTTTAATGATGTTATCCATTAATGCAAATACAGGTTTTGGTTTACGGTTTATACTCATTTGAGGATTTGAGTTAAAACAGTTTTCAGTCGGAGAAGCAGCTCTATAATTTTCTACGAGGTTATCAAGAGGATTTCGGTTAATATGGTCGATGACGAACCCATTACTAATTACAACGTTGAAACACTTGAATACAAATGTATGAGCACTATAACCTTTTATTGTTCTCCCCTGTATTTATAAAAAAAAAATATCTCACATAACCCATAATACTAACCTGACCGAGTGGTATTTTTTCGTTTATGGTTCTTAATCGTTCCATCACAAAAGGCTTCGTAGTTAATGTATATAGGATGCGCAACGATTTCGTTGTGACTCATATATTCGTAATACAATTTATTTGTCTAAATCATTTTTTCTTTTAAAATAATCATGAGGAGTTCGTATAATCTTAATTTAAGGGTTATGTGATGTAACTATGTCATAATATCGTTTATGGTCTCTATAGTTTTTAACACCACAGCCAAAACACAACTCTAGTTTGCCTCGTATTCCAACACCGCTCCTGATACAAGGTTTTGGCCTGGAGCTTCCTCGTCGTATATTTTGCATATGGTTTACACAGAAATTTTTCTGCATAACTTACCGCAACGGGTTTTAGACCCAATAATTAACCATTTGTACTGGTTCATTATATATTTAAATATTTTATTTAAATATTTATTTCAATTATAATAATCATGGGAATATCCAAAATTACTTATATAACCCATTATTACCCACGAAGAATGTTCGACATAGATCGCAGAATAAAATAACTCGTGGATGTCAACAATTAAAAGTATTATAAAACATGCAAAATTCGAATTTTGTATGTTTGGTCGACGTATCGACTATACTATGACGGATTCGCGGGTCGCAGAAATACTATCTAGGATAAATTTCTCATCGGCTACATATTTCATGCAAGTACCTTTTAGTAAAATTTATAAAGATGTAAAATGGAGAGTATACAATCATCGCGAACGTATGTTGACTTCGAAGAAAAAACTAAACCAGGTGTGCTAACCGGGATTGACAGCAGATATTATAATTCAGCGTACCCTGTCACCGCGTTGACCTATGGGATATATCAGATAAACGAACCTGACATTAATAAACTTCCCAAAATGAGAGTTTCATCACGGCTAAACTGTGTAGCTGAGCAAGGTATAGAATCCTTTAAGAATGCAAATCGAGGAAATGGTTTAACAGAGTAAAGACAATATAAAATCCAAAATAGATAAATGGGCGGAATCGGTTAAATAAACATGAGCGTCAATAAACGATGCTGCTGAATTAGAAAATATATTAGGATTTCCAATAACGGTAAAAATTATCACCGAAGAAGTTTTATATTCAGAGAAATATAAAAAACTGGGCTCCGACTGAACTCATCAATCATGACTCACATGCATGGAATAATTCTGTAAGAGTATTTCCACAACAGCGAGTGGTAAAATAATACTCTGGGAATATATTCGATGTTTTAATCGAAATCAACAAAACCGATCCTATGTCTGTATGGTTATTTAGCAGTGATGAAGAAAGAGACTACAATCAACTTGTAAAAAAAACGAAGAGTTAAATCGCACAGAAAGACCTCATAACGAGATGAATAACCTTGCGAGGCAATATGCGAGTGATCCCCCAAAAAATAACACGAAATTTTTGTACAGTTCCATCAGTCGCAGCTCATATTGCTGGAAAAAGAATAGATTGAAACCAACAAAACTAGAATTTTACGATGATATACAAGCAAGCTGCCCTGAAAATGGCCATGGTGTATTATGAAATACGAAATATAATTTCGGAGATATGATTTCCATTGATATGGCAGCGTGTTACCCCGTAAGGTTTCTCAAAAGCGGTGAATGCAGCGAATACCTTAATCGATTTGGACATCGCATACATGAAATAACAAGAATGGTCATAAACGGAGTTTTAACTGATTTTGATTTGACAGGATTTGCTCGTTTTTGGAAGACATTTTTAAACGGGCAGATGGGCTCCGATAGTATATGTAAGGTTTATGTTAAATAAAGGAATATTGACGTCGTTGACTGTCTCGGAGGCAATTATATCATATCGGAAACAAACTTCTGTTTGGTTACCAACTCCGGAAAAAATGCGACGATTGGGATACGAATCAACGTGATGAATGCGAAACAAAATATGTTGGAAGATTAATAATCGGGAAATTTACTCTAGGTGGATCATGCGATAATAAAGGGCGTTATACACGATTAATTCTCGACGACCCGAATTGGATTTTATAATTGCGGATATAACTAACAACTAGAAGTTCGGTACTAAAAAAAATGCCAGATTGTCATGGAGGGAAAAATCGGAGCCATCGTAGAATATTACGAAGGTGAATCGCCACAATATACCCATTTAAGATCATCGATACTCGGTTATGTTTCAATAAATTTACTTTCGATGGTAAACATATTTTCTGAGATCGCGGTCAGAGTAGCCACACATTTATTTAATTTCGATTGAAAACACTGGAGAGAAGTTGAACCGTTTTCTACGCTGTGGGGTGGTTGGGGGACTCGGAGACTAAAACGAGAAACATTACATCTGTATAATAAAACAGCTGATACTCCCATCGAGTATAATTACCGCGGTGATACAATAATAAAATTAACATCTATGCCGTCTGTGTGTGATCCGATAACAAGACATAAATCTGTTTTGTTAGTGGTCCAGGGGGTGTAGTAAGTCAACTCGAGTAATCGATATATTCAGTAAAAATTATGACATGATTATACTAACTCCGAAACATCGTCTTGCCCGGGAGATGAAATCCAGAGAGGTAAAAGCTTGTACGTATCATAGTTTTCTTTGGTATAATGGCACCGATTGGACTCCTGAACCAATGGGCACGAAATATATTCCCAGGATAATTATTTGGGATGAAATATGTAATGTATCATTGGATATATTAAAGCTATTCTTAGAGAGGTTATTAATGAAAAACACCCCTGTGATAATGTGTGGTGATTATGGTCAACCATCGCCATTTACAGGGAAATCTCCTCATCGAGGCTAACAAAAAAGGTAGATTATTTTGAAGAAATTAACACAAATCACCGATCACGCGACGCAGAGTTAACCTAGTTAAAATCTGCGATAAGATTACAACTAGAAACACTTGAATCTGAAATAACACGTGGAACATCGATTAAACCAACAGATTTGATTATCGAGAGTAGAAACAAATTAGAGATCTACTTCAGGTAAAATTATTTCAAACACATACAGATAAATTTCGGATGGATCCGGTTCCATTATGTTATATTCCTATAGATACATGACGACAAAACATCGAAGTTGCCATTTCTGGAACTTCGGAGAAACAAACACTCGTGTTAAATGATAATGAACCTATTCATTTTACCGCTGTCGAAGAGCATTGCGCGCTGACAAATCTCCATGGAGGTTAGGTAAGGCGATGACGATACATTTGTCGCAAGGATTGACAATAACTGATACGATTGTTTGGATCGTAGATGATTTCATAGAATGGTCAAATTTAGTGTATCTCGCAGTATCCAGAGTACGAAGAATAAATCAACTTCGGCGAGTTGCTATCGATGCTAATGATATTAGTTTTTAAGTTCACGCGGTGGTAATTGAGTATCATCGGGAATAACCTGTCACTGTTCATGAGTAAATCCAAGTTGCGGGGCAGTCTAATCTAATCTATAGATTACTGGTCTATTTATAAATAAAAAACTATATTATCTCAGTATATAATACTAATACAACATTCTCTGCAAGTTCGTATAGTTTATAGTCTACTCTTTTGTGATTATCCGAAAGGCAACTTTTCAACAATTAATCAGACGAACGACATCATCCCTCTGAAAGGGTGTTGTGTTTGTTGTTTGCAGGGTGTTTGTGATTGTTTAATATGAGGCCAATACGTTTTTCATTATTAATATTATTAAATTGCAATATTTATGACTTCGAAACGTACATAATCTATACTAGTTGAGAGTCTATCCTTACATCACTCGGTTACGATTTAATTTTCTAACAATAACACTACTAACCGAATCGTGTACTGCTAATATATTTATTGCTAGCTTACAGCTAGGATCGGAAAGATGTTTATAGGTTTTTGTGCCAGAGTGATATTCCTTGTGACTGAAAAGGTATTGTATGCGAGGCAGGAGCATATTTTATATAAATGGATGTCAATTGATCAAAGATCAAAGTCAGTAGAGTAAAAGAAGAAACTGGTTTTTGAACAAACATTTCACTTATCGACTACATTTTACCACCAAACTCAATGAATGTCTTATACATTGAGCAAGAAAGATACATATTGATTTCGGAAACATAAGACCAAGGTCAGTTGATGTAAATGTGATTTTTGTTCAAAGTCACTTTAATTCCAGATTAAGTTCTTTACTCAAAGCATTGCTCATAGCATGACCTAGTGTAATACAGAATTGTGTAGACTTGGGGATTCAGCTGTAAAGAAATTACGTTCGTGATGATACTATTAGGAAATAATGTTTTCTGTACGGTGACCTTCTTTTAATACTGGATAACATGACCAATTATTTTCGTCGAATTTACTCACATCTCACCTCTGCCAGTTTGGGTTATTTTCGTGGCTCTACCAACTTGCATATACACGAAAACGTCTCTTTATGTAACGTAATCGAGCTGACACCCTTTCAGAAAGGTTGGTGTTCAAGAAATAACAAACACGTATACGAGTGACATTGAAAATGTATTATTATCTCACAATAATGATCAGGAAACATGACATCAACAGAAATACAAAAGGTACATAATATGGATCCAAATAATAAAAAACCCATGATATAGAACACATAAATAATCTGACTCAAAGGGTACTGTACCAAACTCATGTAGTCATACACTACTGTACTAAACTCATGTAGTCACACCGTATGGTACTTAACTCCTGTAGTCAAACACTACTGTACTATAGTCTCAGCATATATCCCCGTTTGTTAGTACCCCCTGCCAATTTTCAGTAACAAAAAGCATAAACAAAATAAAAAGTCGATAAATCTTACTCAGTTCATTCATTGATTTATAATTTTAAAACCGACTGCGACCAGTGTGTCCATAACCACCTTTATCGTCTGAGCGTCTGATGCTTAACGGAAGTTTTCACTATCAATTATGGTCATCCTCAAGATCAATTTCCAGTTCCTGGACAAGTCCATTTCAGAGAAGGGACGGATGCATAACTACACATATATATGCATATAAGGTAGATTGTCCAGGTAGCAAAGGGATATAATTCTTAATCTTACCGTAATTTATGAAGTATTCGGGTGTAACCAAATAGGAGCAATGACGTCGCTCTTTTTGCGGAAAATAGATTTGCCAAAATTGTATACAATATGGTGTCGTGTTAGTATGGAAACTTCCGTTAAGCAGGAAACACGCAGACGATCAAGGTGTTATGGACACCCTGGTCGCAATCGGGTTAGAAATTATAAATCAATGAATGAACTGAGTACAATTTATTGAATTTTTACCTTGTTTATGCTTTTCGTTACTTAAATCGGCATGGGGGTACAAACAAACGGGGATATAGACTCTGTAGAAACACTAAAAAACACTGAAAAAAAACGAAATACACACGTATTTACATGTTCTCTCTGTATAGCTCGGTTTCCACTCACATTATTTTTTTTATTTACATTTTTAGTACGGTACTAAACTCGTGTAGTCAAACACTAATGTATTAAACTCATGTAGTTAAACACTGTGTTAGACTATAAAAACTTCACAGTAGTGTTTGACTACAACACTACTGTTAAGTTTTTATAGTCAAACACTATAACGAAACACTACAACAACATCATGATATGCGTATCCAATGTTTACTTAACATTGGGATTGGGTAATGTTCTTGACCCACTTTCCGGTACGGTCACTTCAACCTTCCAGACTTTCATGCACCTACATGTGGGCACTTTCCTGGCGGTCTAACATCATAATGGCTGCGGCCTCTGGATACATTTAGTCAGTCCGCACTCGTTTATCCATATTCATTCACTCATCTAGTTACCCACACCTAGTGAGCTGAAAATATGAAAAGAAACAATTTTCCAATCAGTCTGCTTTAAGTGTATCTAGATTAAAATATACGATGGTTACACATGTATTAATATAACATGCCTGAAATATCCTTCATGTACGACTGTGACGTAGGAATGGTGTGCCATTACAATAGAAATATGATATACTAAACTCTAATACATACATAATATGTCTTCAGCATTAGTTATAATAGCGACCAGATAAATTATCAACAGGAGTGTGTACATGTGCTCATATCCCTGTTAATAATCCAAATCGTATCATCTCTCTCGCTACCAAATTACATTAAGTCCTACACTCTTGATGAACTAAAGTACAAGTACTATAAATTAACGCAAACGTATAATACAACATTTAACATGTTTCACGAAACTGAATATTAGTTAAAGTCAGAGTTGGTTAGAAAGCATATAAAGCACCCAACTCCTTGGCTCAAACTAAATACATATAATGGTAATTCCGACCCGATAGCTAAATACACAAAGACATTCTTTCTAGTGGCTGCCCTAGTAAAAATTCGTACATAGTATATAAAGATGTGTGCGTTGACATGGATAACGCTAGTGCCGCGCAATCAGTGAAGGCGTTAATACGATGCAAAGAAGAAGTATATTTACAAAAAATACTATGGCGTGCGAAACAAGACACCTTAATAATACTGGAATGTATGGTGGTCTAACTAGGCCGACTCAGGTATTTTGGAACACACCTCTCGCCTCCAGAAAAGTATACCTACTTTTTAAGATTAAGAAATCAAACGATATGATTTTTAAAAAAAAATGATTAAACTTCTGCTGAGATAATCTGCACCTTCATTTTCCGTATCTATTAACCAGACTACTGTCAAGCACTCTTTTTCTATGACCGAGAAGTTTTTTTTCTCTTGTAAGCAACTTCCTGTTGGCGTAGGTGACTGGGAGTTTCATTCCATCCTGCTTTAGTAATAGCACCGCCCCATATCCTTTTTCTGAATGCATGAGGCATAGGGTAACCCTTGACCCGAATTTGTTCACTTGACGTAAGTTTAATACTATGTGCTAGAACATCTGTTTTGACCGGGTTTGTCAGGAAAATACGTCTGAGTATTATTCAACGAGATCCTGGTCCTCCTTTCTTTGACATTCTGTAAAATCGGGTCCTACATTGACTCCAGTCTTCCCCATCTCATACTCCAGCAATAAATTAAAATTAAGCCCTGGAACCGACTCTTGTCCCTCCTCAGTCTCGATGATGGCTACACTGACCACATTTAAATCTCTCTGCTCTGTATTTGCATTTTCTCGATCGTAATAGAGTTTTAATAAGTTAGCAAGGAACATGCGGAAGTTTCCCCCTGCAGCAATTGTATATCCCATCCTTGCCTTTTCATCTACGACGGTATACGGATCTTTACACTGTAAAACGGACTTGTTTTTATCAGTCGGAAGTAAAACCAAAACTTTGTCCCCCTTTTTGAATTTTATGTCGTGCGCGTTCGAATTATAATACCGAGCTGTGCGACTACTAGCTTGCCTTAACGTTTCGTGGTCTCTTGCACCCGTCTCCCTCAACTTGTCCTTCAAATCACATACGTACTGGTATGTGGTTCGAATTTCGTCATCTGCTGCCTCATCCGATCATAGCTGGCCCTCGCACCGTTCTCCAATAGAAGAGTATGAAAGGCGAAAACCCAAGATTATCTTGGGGAACCTCTCGGTATGCGAACAAGTCTGCATGAAGATATCTGTCCCAATCGTTTGAACGTTCTGCGCACATCCGTCACAACATTTGCTTGAATGTTCCATTGAACGTTTAAACTAGCCCGTTGCACATTGGGTGATACGGAGTGGTCCATAATTGCCTGATCGATAGAAGTCTATTAACTTCTGCCATGAGTTCTAATGTGATCTGTGACCCACAGTCTGTTAGAATCTATTCGTTTGATATCCCTAGCCTACTAAACATTTCCACTAAGGCATCGGCACGGTATCCGGGTACCTGGTTGCATAATCGACCATGGTCAAGATGCATCTATTATTTCGATCCGTAAGATGTGATAACGGACACACAATATATATCGCCACGCATTTTAAAGGAGTTTCAATCAAGGGCATTTTACGGATAGGTACGCGCATAACTCTCTCTTTATACATGTATTGCGTTTTTTGATAAATTTCACAGGATCTGCAACACCTAGTTACATCAGCGTGTGCACCTGGTCATACAATTCCATAAATACTTGGTTTGTGGTTTTTGTAGACCCCAGATGACCCCCATCGTTGAGTCGTATGCTAACTTCAACACATGCGGTATCTAGTTATGTGGCACCACTACCTGTGTAAATCGTCTGCCTTCACGAGTAGTATGCTCCCTATATAAACTATTGTTGTTATAGTTGAATCTATGACTAACCCCGCCTTTGCATTTATAGGCTTTCCATTACGCGGCTTTCTTTCTAATTACTGCTAACGACTCGACTTTAGTTTGCTCTTTAATTAATTCCCCTTTATTAATCATTGGTATGGCAGCGGGTACTTTTAGTTTTGGCAAAGCGTTCTTAAACTCTGCAGCTTGCGACCTAGTTTCAATCGCCATGGAGATTGGACTATCGGTCGTTGCTATCCCTGGCGATATGGGATTCAATACCCCTTATATGTTAACTACGATTAAATCATACAACGGTGGCTTTACACGCTGTCACTGCGCCTGTCCAATAGGATGTTTCGATATGGACGCATGCAGTCGGCACCTATACTGCAGTATTATCTATCATTCTGACAGGCACTGCTTTTCCGAGGTACTGATCTGGCCTCACAAGACTATGCTTAACAACAATATTATTACATCCAGTATCTCTAAATACTGAAGCCACAACCCCGTTCACTAACCCCTCGCTCTGTATTTCTACATTTGACATACTTTAAACGGTGCTACTTCCATCACTCTCCACACAAGCTGATGAACGTACCATATACAAAACCACTACAGTTTTTGGTAAATCCATCTTACGCTTCGGACACGCACTAGACATATGTCCCCATTCTCCGCACTTGAAACATTGTTTTGTTTGTCTTTCCTGACTTCTAGGTCCCGTCTGATCTGACCTACCTAATTTCTCCTTTTCGTTTTGTGGAAAACTCTTCCCTCAACTAGTCCTATCCGATGTCACCTGCTTACTCTCATTATAACCTCTCGTATCCCGGACTACCACATTCAGAACCCCTCCGCGTGCGTCAGCGAATACATCTGCTTGTTTTGTCATTCCACTGGCCCTAAGGATAGTTTTCTCTTTTAAGTATTGGAATAGTTCCTTACTACATACTGATAGCAACTAATCTCTGATGAGAAAAGAACATACCGCATCATAAGTCTTTGCGATTCCCCCGCAAGGTAACCAACGGAATAGGTAATTAGATATCCTACATACAAACTGGTCGAAACTTTCTCCCTTTTCTGGTTTGCTAAATTGGAACTTTTCCTTCAAACCCTTTTCAGTAAGCTCAAACCTTAGCAATGCATCTTTCAACACATCGTAATTCGCTGTCTCTCAACTCGGTACCCTTGAGTACACTTCTAGAGCTCTACCTTTCAGAAAAGTGCTAAGCTGTAATATCCAATCTTCTTTTTCGAGTTTTTGCGCAGTAGCATTTATATCGAATCGTAACAGGTAACTATCCAAGTCATCCTTATTTTTTTCGAATGATGGAAGTGATGTGTTTTTTTGTTTTAAGTTAACCCGGTTGCGATGCTCTATCGTTCTCCAGTCGAGACCGTTCTAAATCTAGCTTCTCTCTTTCAATACGCGAGCTTAGCTCCAATTTCTCGCGCACTATTTCCTTCTCTGTGCAGATAATCAATTCAATCCTCTCCTTTTCAATGCGCGCGCTTAGCTCTAATTTCTCGTGTTCTTCCTTCATTCTCCCCTTTCCACTACGCGTGCTTAACTCTAGTTTATCGCGCTCTTCCTTAAATCTCTCCTTTTTGATACGAGCGCTTAGTTCTAATTGTCATATTTCGTACTGAAGATTTTCCTTTTCGGCTTCACGCTCTTCGGAGCATCGCTCCCTTTCTTTATTTTGTTCTTTCCTAATAAACTCTGCTAAAGTTTCCCCTTCATATCCCAATTCTGTACCCAGCTCTACCAATTCCTTACTGGACGACATGTTTTTAAATTGGAGTTCGATGTAATACGAGCATCAATAAATTAACTGCTTCTATGAAGGAAAATGTTCAGTTTCGTTTAAAATCTTTATGTTAAAAAAGTATTTTTCAAAACCTTCGTGTCTCAAAGGCTTTCCACGACAGTGTTGGATGTGTGAACTCAATGTAATAATCCAAAAGTATTCGCGGATGGAAAGTACAATCCCACCGCTGCCACCAAAATTGTAACATAATCGAGCTGACACCTTTTGAGACTGGACTCATGTTCAAGAAATAACAAACACGTATACGATTAGCTTGTATTTCCAAACTGAGCCAACTTTCATACAAGTTTTATCCATGTTGTTTAACAGCTTTAATTCCGTCCCTGTTTGTTACTTTGACCATACAATGTCTCTCTCTTAGAAATCAATATCATTGAATCATTATCAAACTGTATCCTAAGCAGTATCTTTAAATACAGGCTACGCTGTACTCTTAAGGCATACACGGGCATATCCAGGACGAGTTTCTAGGTACAAAATATGCATTAACATGGACTTGTCGTCAGATTTGTTACAAATATTACCTATTATTCATTGTTTTATTTATTACGAAATGTTAAGTAATGTGTTTATTGAACAATTAGCAAAGACTTCTCCGGTTGCCTATTGGTTAGAGCATCCGCCGCGGAAGCGGGAGGTTGTGAATTCGATCACCAGTCTAGTCATACCAAAGATTCACAAAAATGGTACTCACATCTCCCACGTTTGGCTCTCAGCATTAAGAGCTTAGTGTTAGGACTGCTTGGCCTGGTGTCAGGATAATGTGACTGGATGGGACATCATTTTACATGTCTGCCGCATGATGCCCCAGTGCTAGACATCACAATTAACTGCCTCACTGCAGACATCGCAGCGACATGACTGAAACATTGTTAAAGCTTCGTTAAAAATCAAAATCAAACAAACGAAAAACAAACACGTCTGCATATTCAGTTCATAAATTGGTGTTGTAATGGTAATGTCGGGTTACGCCTATTATCGCAAGTAACAACTGACGGTACTTCATGCGAATGTTGACTAAGATTAGTCCGCTACGCTAAGCTAATTGTAGAAAATGGTCTGCGTTGGATAAGGCAGCAGAATATGTGTGTTCCCCGGCATCCTAGCCCACCCTACTGGTGAAGGCAAAATACAAGATGTCAGGCCCGTTAATCAAGATATGTCTTTAGACTTCTCGCCATTGTTTTGCTGCTGTATTTAGATAGACATGAGAGAGATGGCTTTTTCACACGAAAAGCCAATTTAGGCGCACCTAATGAGACTATTCCTACCTCCATGCACCATCACGTCGGATGAGATGAGCGAGCTGCAAAACAGCGAGTGGGGAAAACCCTTGTAGCTGCAGACCTACTCGCATTCATCTTTTATCCACGAGGTCGCATTTAAAATAGAGCCAACCACATTGACGCTCTACAGTAACTGAGCAGCCTCATTTTGGGATCACACTGATTGCTTCCGTATCATTGGAAATGGTCTAAAGAAAGGCGCCTTAAACACTGCCTGCTTCACCTTAATCTTAGTTCATATACCACATATAAGTCCTCAGTGAAACTCGAAGAAAATGTCACTTGATATATCTTCTTCCGCAGCAATTGAATTATGGAAATATCGACCGGAAGCGAAGCCTTGTTTGTTTTGACATTACATCACAACTAATCAGCACCTGGACAAATCGTCCTAAGTACCTGATTGTCAATCTAATTCATAGAAGCTTCCCAACTTCGGAATGACGAATGCATTGTTTTAAATGAGAATCACACTATTTGGAAGAAGACACATACTTGTGCACCGACCATAGACAACCCATATGAGATTCGGAACATATTAGTTTAAGACGTTGAACATATTATGTCAGACGGATGTAAATCATACAGGCTTAAATTTATTTGTTACTTTATTCCTAGCACTGGCCCAGCTCATAGCACAATTGGATCGATCATCAACTTACGCGATATCGGAATTCCGACCAGTTAATGATGTGAATTGGTCATCGAACAGCAAGCAAGTACAATATGTCTTTAAAGTTTGCAAACCGAAGACAGATGGACGATCAGTATTCACATATGTTTCATAAAAATATCACTTCGAGTTATATTATATTTTGTGTTTATGGATTTGTAATGCTGCTTACTCGTATCCTACAAGTGTAAAAGTTTGGATGTATGTATGTATGTATGTGTGTGCGTGCGTGCGTGTGCATTGGAATCCAATTAACAATATATACCTGGATTTGATCGTCAATCATGTTAAGTGAATATAGTCAGATTATTCGCAATGTGTCTTAACATCGATTGATGATAAAATAGTTTCATAAACTTTACTAGATTTTTTTCTTCTTCTGGCGACCAGATAATTATATGTGCAAATGACTATCAAAGCGACGATCGCATTTTTATGAAATCTTCATAACCTGTTAACATTTATACAAAACGAAACATTTGGTGTCATATTAACTTATAACTCCAGTTCCTTGCATTTTTATGTTTCAGTATTTCACTATTGCCATTGATGGGTGTAACCTCGTGAGCCTAACCTTGCTTCAAAACGAATAATGTCCATAACGACGATTGTGTGAACGAAACTAACCCAATACCGATTCATACATGCCACTAATATCCTCATATATAATTACATACATGCACCCGACTATCACTTACCTATTACAATGTGGTCTTGCAATGCATGTCAGTTCATGTTTGCATAGTTGTAAAGATAATATGACATTTCAAGGGACATAGGTATATTATCATGTGATATGTGCATGGATTGTATGGTTGTTAGGTACGTACATTATAATTTAGTATATATCAGAGCATGTATATTGTACATGTAGAAGACAGGTACGCAGATCAGTAAAATAGATTGGTTATTTACCAGTGGTGTACATATGTAACTCGATGACTTTTTCTTTCTTCAAATCGGATGATTGAAGAGTGGCCTAGAATTTCTTCCGGAACGTGCTTGTGGTATGTAATACATAATCATTTTGTTCAATATTTTTAAGACAACAAAACATTTGCGAACATTAATGTTGTTATATATATATATATATATATATATATATATATATATATATATATATATATATATATATATATATATATATATATACATATATATATATATATATATATATATATATATATATATATATATAGTTATATAGTTATATATATATATCTTATTTATATATGTCTCTAAATACGTTGCCTCAGTCACACTTGACTATTAAGCGACGGATATTTTCATTTCGGGGTAATATATGAATTAAATTGTCTCGATTCGTTGCTAATCCCCTTTTATCAATTTGGTAAGGTTTAATTTTAGAGTAATTGCTTTAATACGCTCAATACTATTGATAAATTAATTATTAAAAAATCCCTAGCCTGAACGTTTAATAGACCTAACGCAGCACAGCATGCTTAGAAATTGTGTTTGCTTCTTTATGCACTCGTTAAGGAATATACTTTTTTTGAGAGATACATAATTTTGTCTTATTAGTTTGGTTCATTATGACTCGAACGTTCTTTCGTATATTTTTTGTTTTGCACACGTTGATCACACATTTGTCAATCCAGTTTTGTGAGTAATGCTCACAAACTAGCCTTGCCTATAAAGACGAATTATTATGCTAATCATGTCAATGAAGATTCGCATTAATATTCGTATTGCACACAGTGACATACTAATGAAATTCCTCTTAAGCATGCCCCTGATCTTCCCTGTAAAACGTTCCCTCACCCCTGAAACAATAAATATATAAATAAACTAATAAATTACTATACACTAGAAATATTAAAAATATTTAAAATAAATGAAAATAAAGACGTGAGATCATGAAGCGTCGCGCCTTGTCCAAGATATGATACCATATTTGAATAGTATAGTTTGCACCATAATTTATGAGATTAAACACCCATGTGATATAAGAAGCTTGGCCTGACTTAAATTGCTAAGATTGTTTCCTTCTTCTAATTCGCGGTATTGTCTGAATATTAAGACTTCCTTTACTTAACACTGCGTGGAACTAGATCCGCAGTGGGCAAAGCAGTACACTGACCATACCTTGTCAAGGATAAGACATACTGATAATGAAATGTGTGAACTTGAAACTCGTAGGATGAATTCGCAAACTGCAGCCAACATACACCCTATCACGTTTTTTTTTTCTTTCTTGCCTTTCCTTTTCATGTGTTTTCGTGAGCAAATATTTTGTGTATGTGCGAGTTGGGGTGCTACATTTTTTTTAGAAATTATATCTGAATGCTAAATGTCATTATTGCATATGCTTCACGATGTTATTAGGAAAACCGAGAACACGGATATGATATCATCCCAACATATACGATATTTTCACTTTGCTTAGGTGAGTCATGGAGCTAAACACTTCATATATGGTTCGTGTATTAAACTTCCTGTATCAAAATATGAATGAATACAGTACAGTAAGTGTGGTAACAGACTCCCTTGAAACACACTGGAGCACATGTTAGTTTCCTTAACGTAGATTCATTTCTGAGTTAGTTGAAATTAGCTGAATATCGATTGTTAAGAACATTTAGGTGATCGACATTAATTTTTAGACATTCGATTTAGAATTTCCTGCGGGCTGGCAATGAAGATGCATTTTGAATCGCAACTGAATATACGTTTTAGAATCTACACAAATATTTGCGTTGAACAATACATTTTCCTCGAGTATCGTTTTACAACAAATGTGTACCTTTCCTTTGTGTTACTGTATATTGACTCTCTTCTTATCGCCCCTCCGCTTGACTGCATTTTAATGAATAAAGAAGTTAAATTGTCTGACTTGCAGGTAAAAAAGAACTCTCTCTCTCTCTCTCTCTCTCTCTCTCTCTCTCTCTCTCTCTCTCTCTCTCTCTTAACCAATGTTATTTCCAAAATTGTAATTGTAGCCACATAATAAAATCGTACACCCGCCCACCCAACTCTTTTCGGAAATGGATCATCCATCCTTGTAAGTTATATCAATGACCAAATACTGCGTAGGGGAAATTCTATGGACCCACAAAGGTAATCGGGTGTGCTGCTGTTTTAATTTCTAATGTATAGTGACCGCCTGGATAATTTGTCCTGGGGCCCACAAATGATGTTCGCATCCATTGTTCTATCTGATTCAGTTTGTACTTGTATCTAATTTTATGTTCAATGGATGTTGTTTAAATATTCACTCATGGTTTCAAAACACTCTAATTCTGTAAACTTTGTACATTTGTCAGATCTTTACAAATTTGTATGAGTCTTTCTTCACAACCATAAATTATGCTAATGATCATTTATTGAATTTTGCATTACTTTGATTGCGCTTGTGATAAATATTGGCGTTGAAAAATCCCTATTCGAAATTCGGAAAGAGGCATATAGCTTCGAGCACTATAGACTGGCCAACCGAGTCACCTAAGAGATATAGATAATGGAGTATCTAAACAAACATATCTAGAGAAAACAAACTTCACCCCCCACATGCTCATTGTGCTCTTTTTATACAATGCTAATATCAGTAATTTAGATGAAATATATGTTGATTCGTTAATGCTATTCCTTAGCCAAGGTACACGGGGTTTCAACCTCCTTTGATGGTATCCAAAACAGCTTCAATTAGATTGAGCTGGTACATTGTGTTTGCATATCATATAAATTACAATGAATTATAGTCAATAATTTAACTCCAATGCTAGTTACATTTCAGTCAGGATCATATATGACTAATTACGTATAGAGAATTTGAAATGCTACTTCTTGTTGCTGTCTTTACAGTAGTTAGATAGCAGAAATTAATATTAAATTTCACTCTAGATATTACTTGCCGGCTACAAGTGAGCTTTGCTAGTTAAGTTATAAACATTACAATTTATGTAAATATAAACATCACAACTCAGGCAAGTTTTGAAAAGAAGAAGATCAGTATAGCATAATCTGTCAAAATATATTGCATTTTGTAATATTTCACGAAACATGTAATCTCACGAGACAACAAATGCAAACCCTGTAGAGTAGTACAGTGCGTGTTGAATTCATATTTCGCCATAATGACCGCTAACCCAAGACCTCTAGTCATTTGCGGACATTTTGCACACGCATGCGCACGCGATTGTCATTATGACCTTGTGCAAGCTTTGCTCGTCAACCCCGAAAGGAGCTCGTGGATTGGAAAGTAGTGATATGTTGTGGTGGCCTCATGCATCTCATTTATGATATTACTCGTTTGCTCGATCTTAGCTGCATGCAGTTCTATTATCTTTTGTGTTCCGTGTCTACATGCTGAGTCGTCAGGAGGTTTTCATTTCGGTTATGGATTTCTTGTAGTCTTATAACCGACTTGCTTAGTGATGACAGTTGTATTTGAAGCAATAGCCATAACATCAAGGCCTACAATTGTTTCCGCTGCTTATCTACAAATAGATTTTACGACAACACACAGGTTGTGTATTTCGCGAGTCATACGGTTTTCTTGGTCTTGTAATTTCCGATCCGTTTCTACACTTTAACACATTTTATCGTCTGAAGATTTGTGCGTACTTCACATTTCTTCCATTAATAATTTAATGCGCTTGACGTGGTGTTTTTATTGGCTTGAAAACTATTCATATAGTAAAATATACCTCAAACAGGATGAAATCTTCTGAAATCAAATTTATGAAAGAGCTCACTTGTAAGGGCGAATAAGGTATACAATAAACATTTCACTATCGCTATGGGTGTGTGGCCTAACATACAGACTAACGAGAAATTTAAAACTACACTGGTTTCAATTTGATGTTGCAGAAATAAATTTAAAAATGAATTAATATTTTACTAAATAATTTATTTCATACTGATAAATGTAATTTGTGTAAAAAAGCAATACCAGAAACAATAGTACAGGTGTATTGGAAATGTAATGTAAAAAGCAGGCTGTGAAATGATATGCTCCACTTAATTCGAAATAAACTGAACATTCATATGATGCTAAGTGTAAAAATATTATATTGCGAGATACGATATTTTTCTGTAAGATGAAAAGCATCTACATGGATTAGAGGTTTTTAAAGGTTTTTTTAAAGACCGCTATCATTCGGACCAATATAATGCAACATAATATGTACATAAATAAACCTTTGTGTTTATATGGGTAACGTCGGCGAGGGGAAGGAGGCATTATACAAGCTGGTAACTAAGAAACTTTAGTGCTATAATTTAAATGCACCTTTTATAACATGCTGTACATTATAGTGTTTATAATGCTTCTTCTCTGTTGTTATAATGACACAATATTGGTTAAATCCCTTGTACCATTATGCAATACATACATCACCTAAGTTATCTTATGTGTATACAAATACACATCAAAACAACCAAAAGGGCCAAAACCAACAAACAAAAAAATAAAAAAAATAAAAAAAATCAATTCGTCATGAGTACTTTCTCGACAGGCTGATCTTTCTGAGCTTCAACGCATCCTACTAATTTGAATCTAGAATATTGAGTCATCTGTATAGCTGCAACGCAATCAGATAATATATTTTCCTGGGCAATATTTCTCACCGGCGATTGGACGTTCCTTAATATTGACTCCATATTCACCTATTACTCTATTAAATACAATCTAGATTGCCCTTGGTCTGTATCAGCAACGACGTTTTCCGTTTTTCTCTGCGCACTGTAGGACCGGAAATATAACTTACATTACTATCAGTCGAGGTCTTTTTATGTCGCAATTTTTTATGGTTGGGTGAATATAATTGTCGGAGAATTTTATCCATGATTATTCATCTGTGGAATCAAATGCATTGCTGTAGAAACAATATATGGATGTTTCCATGCCTGTCCTTGACTTTACGACCAGATCTTTGGAATAAATGTGGGCTCGAGTTGTACCAGTCATATGTACGTGTCTGATGTGTTAATACGGAGCGTGCGATATTCGCTGTTATTATTTACTCTACTAATGTTATTGATGTATCAGGGTGGCTCCAACGGATGAAATATATGTGGCCCTGCAGTAGATTGTATTTGAGCAAATATTTGCGGCACAAAATAAATCTGGATGTTGACACTCCATCCCAATAGATCCAACACTACACGACATCGTATACATGAAAGACTGTGGAACATTGTCACCTAGATCATCTAGGTTGCTTACTATATATAATTATTATTGGCGCATGTTACTGGACAGAATTTATCAACATTAATATCTAACCCTACTCACAACAAAGATCGGACAAATGAATAAGTACCATCCAGACTCATACCTACTTAAGATGTAGAGTTCAGGTCTAGCAAAATCGGAGACTTCAACAGCAAAAACATGGAGCACATTTACCATGCCAGATATATTTTATTTCCTTCGACGGTCAATATTCCTAGATATACTCCCAATAAGCTTTAACACGTATACGTGAAAGTAGGGCTGATAACACGTTGGTGGCCTTTATATGCCCCTGTTATCTCTCTATCATTTATCCGTGTTATGTCACGTGCATTTATTTACAGTTTCCAGTCTGATATACGTACAGCTGCAGGTCATTTAATAGGACGTTCATTTGTCCATCGATTAGGAATACACATTTTCTAACTGGATAAAATAAAAACGCCAGTTCCAATATAATGCAAAAATATGGACGCTTATGTACATATACAAATAAGGTAAATTCTTTCTACGAAAGTAAATAAATAAAATGAAACAAACAAAAAAATCAAATGCAAGGGTATTCGTATATGAGGAAGCTTACTAAGTACTCTAGACAGTCCGGACACTTTAGACTTATGGTATATGCGCACAACTGTAGGATACGCGAACCTGAGTTCAAGTCGCACCGGAATGGTTGGCATTTGTCGTTTCCTGTCACAAAGCAATAGTAACAACACATAATAACAATACTTATGACAACAATGACAACGAATATCACAAATACTAAGATATCTGGGTCTACTTCAATTACAGGTAGTATATTATAGAGTAGTACTTCTTCAAGGGCAGATTAACTGTTATTAACGTTTGTTTTTACTCTTATGTCTGGTACTCGACAATGATTTGATTCAAACTTTGAATAGTTATTGGTAAAAAGTAGATTTTGTACAGTTTAGAATGTAAAGGTATTTACATTTTCTTAATAAAATTCAAACACAGGTTGTTAGAAAGCTGATCTTATTATTTCCAATAGACAGCTTTATGAACTACAACTTAACAAGTGCCTTACTTATAGAGAATAAAGTAAATGTGTGGTAAGCTTGCTTACAAAGGTTGCTATGTATGCTCAATTGCGTAGCTAGTAAACACAGTGATTTACATTTGATAATTCTATTTAAGTATGACCCTGAACTTCCATGTGGTCTAAGTACGATACAAATGCTAAACAACGTATGAAGATTAAATAGATTATGTGAAAATTAGATTATGTGACAGTTTAACCCGAAACTCACCGACATGAAGTGTACAGACATATTAAAGAGAGCTATTTAGTCAGATAAGGAAAGAACTGGATCCGAAGAACGTAATATGTAAACATAAATTATAGTTTGTAAAATATTTAGAAGTATTTGAGATGCTACGGACTCCAACTGCATATCTGTTAAGCATAAATATTAAGTTTGCTTACAGATGTGTTGACTAAAATATATACGTCAAAACAATTTCGTCATCAAAGAGGCCTAATGTTTTCATGTGAGCTAAAACATTTTAAATGTGTGTTAAAACATTTGTAATGTGTCTAGGCAGAGTAAGAACGAAACATACAGAATAGTGTCTTTTCATTGGACATGAATGATGTAAAAGCCAATATAATTTACATGTCAAAGATAAGTTTATAAAATGCCGAACACAACAGAAGGTAATTAAGACCCCATTGAATATCGGATAACTGGACATAGAATCAAGCTAATCAGAGAAAAAAAACAAATCAGTTATCGTTTTCAATATTATATTTAATCATGATTAAAAAAACCCATATCACGTTGTATTACCTGTAGTTTTGTCATCTTACAATTGTATATGACCATGACAGCTGACAATGAAAATAAAAACCTACAGAGTCAAGTAGAAATTACAATTTTTGGACGTTTCATCTTCTGGTGGGATATATATATATATATATATATATATATATATATATATATATATATATATATATATATATATATATATATATATATATATATATATGTGTGTGTGTGTGTGTGTGTGTGTGTGTGTGTGTGTGTGTGTGTGTGTGTGTGTGTGTGTGTGGGTGGGTGTGTGTAATAAACTCTATATAAGTTTGTGAATACTGAATTTTAAACAATATTCACCCACCCCTATAATGCAAAACCAGTTTATAAATAACTATATTTTAAGAACACTTTACTTAGATTGCAAAAGGCGTCATTGTTTATAATATATTATTCCAAGGTGTTTTTATTTTATTCTTACTGACAACATTGTTCCTTAATTATTGCTGTAGGGTATACGAGTAAAGAAATACAAAACAGTCAGTGCGATATTCTTGCCAAAACTGGTGATATTGATTTTTTTACCTTGACAGTTTTACCATGTGCACTGTCCTGTCACCTATCGTGTTATATTAGATGATTAGCTCAGTCAAATTATCGTGTACAATATAAGCAGTACTTACAGAAGCCAGCGTTAAATATAGCATGGCTCTATCTCACTCCTTCACAATAATAATATTAGAATGGAAATGTAGGGCCGTAGTTTGACATTACATTACTTTTACGCATCAACTTTCGTAGGAAATCTCCAGAACTTGTTATCGGATATCCTTACAGAACGATATATAAATTGTATGTGTACGGACAAACAAGGAAATATTAAGGAACTTTTAAAGAAAAATGCTATAATTACTTAGGTACGCAGACAATTATCACTTTATAAGACTGCACGTACACTAAGAAGCTACCCAATATCTTCATGGCTGTCCTCCAACAAACATATTATTTCTTGGGGAATTTTAAGAACATTTTACTTAGGTTGCAGAAGGCCTCTTTGTTGTTCTTTCATATATATCTATCTCTCTCTCTCTCTCTCTCTCTCTCTCTCTCTGTATATATATATATATATATATATATATATATATATATATATATATATATATATATATATATATATATATATATATATATATATATATATATATATATGTTTATATATTGAGAGAGAGAGAGAGAGAGAGAGAGAGAGAGAGAGACACGCAGGCAAGGATAGATAGATAGATAGATAGATAGATAGATAGATAGATAGACCTATTAATAAATCCCATAATGCAGCTATGAAAAACTAGTTTATAATTATCTTTTATGTTTCAAGAAAATTTTATTTATGTTGCAGAAGGAATCTTTGTTTTTAATACATTATTCCAAAGTGCAAATGTTTCTTTCTTTTGACAACCGTTTGTTCAGTAAGTGTTGATGTTTGGTACATGACTAAAGAAATTTTAAGAAAAACCCAGTCGGTTCGGAATGTTATACATGCCATGAAATGTGATATTGATTTGTATACCTTGATAGTTTCATCGTGTGCACTGGCTTTTCAAGTATAGTATTATCTTACATGCAGAATTCAGTCAAATGATCGTGTACAATATAAGAAGTATTGACATAAGACAGCGTTCAACATAGTATGGCTCTGTCTCTCTGCTACAACAACACTATAATGGAAATGTAGGGCCGTTGTTTGACATTTACTTATAATTTTACTCATCAACTTTCGTAGGGAATGTTGAAATAACTTGTTATTTGATATGTTTACAGAATGATATGTAACTGTTATGTGTACAGACAAACATGGAAACATATAGGCACGTTAAAAGTGAAATGTTATACGTACTTAGGTATGGAGACAATTATCACTGTATAAGACTGAACGTAAATTAGGAAGCTACCTAATGTCTTCATGGCTGTCTTCTCACAACCATATTAATTATTGGGGTATTTCAAGTGCACCCACCCCCATAATGCCAGACTTGTTTATAGCTAACTTGTCTAATTAAAAACATTTTACTTAAGTTGCAGAAGGCTTCTTTGTTGTTCTTTCATATATATATATATATATATATATATATATATATATATATATATATATATAGAGAGAGAGAGAGAGAGAGAGAGAGATAGATAGATAGACCAAACCATTAGAGATTCGCTTGACAGCACAATTGCAACTGATTCGTCACCATACGGGTATGATGCAGAATTTCAGCGACAACCGTTAGGAGAATTTGAACCTGTTTCTATAGATTTAGTACGGACAATTGTGATGAAAAGTGCTCCAAAGTCTTGTGAACTTGATCCAATTCCGACATCACTGCTGCTTGAGTATTTAGAACCAATAGTGCCTTCACTAACTGATGTTATTAATATCTCTCTCTCATCATGGGAATTCCCATCATTTTTCAAAACTGCCATTGTAAAGCCACTGCTGAAGAAACCAACACTGGACCATAACTATTTAAAGAACTACCGCCCAGTTTCTAATCTCCCTTTCATATCAAAAATCTTAGAAAAGGTTGTTCTAACTCAACTTGTATCTCATTTGAATTCAAACAGTCTTTTTAGCAATGTACAGTCTGCATATCGCCCTTGCCACAGTACGGAAACTACTCTTCTGAAAGTATTTAGTGACATTCTCTCCGCTTTGGATAGTGGAAAGATAACAGTACTCACTCTCCTGGATTTATCTGCAGCATTTGACACAATAGACCATGAGATATTACTTCACCGTCTCCAGCATGTATTTGACATTCAGAATATAGCCTTACAGTGGTTCAAGTCCTACTTAGTCAACAGGACACAAATTATATCTGCAAATCGAATACACTCCAGCCCAGTTGATGTATGTTATGGTGTTCCACAGGGATCTGTTCTTGGACCTGTTCTCTTCATTCTGTACACTCAGCCGCTCTCAAGTGTCATAGATCATCACCAAGTGTTGCACCAACTGTACGCTGATGACACCCAAATATACAAGTCTAGACACCCAACTGAAGTTGATACTACCATTCATGGAGTAGAGAAGCGCATTTCGGATGTGAAATCATGGATGACATGTAACAAGCTGCAGATGAATGATGATAAAACTGAGGCTATTCTGATCACAACACAAAGACTTTCTCA